>CM056611.1:2173499-2363499 GCA_029721355.1 Tegillarca granosa | reverse complement strand
ATAGATAATAAAGCTGATGTAAACAAATGTGACGAGTTTGACATATCACCTTTATATGTATCAGCAATAAATGGTCATGATACAATACTTAAAATGTTGATCAATAATAAAGCTGATGTAAACCAATGTGACAAGTATGACAGGTCACCTTTATGTGTATCAGCAAGGAATGGTCATAATAAGATAGTTAAACTGTTGATAGATAATGAAGCTTATGTTAACAAACATAACAAGGATGGTGAGTCACCTTTATATGTATCAGCAATGAATGGACATGATAGGATACAGTTAAACTTGTTGATAGATAATAAGCTTGTGTTAAAACAAATGTGACATAGTGGCAAATCACCTTATATGTATCAGCAATGAATGGTCATGATGATACAGTTAAATTGTTGATAGATAATAAAGCTTGATGTAAACAAATGTGACAATTTGGACAGATCACCTTTATATGTATCAGCTATGAATGGTCATGATAATGATAGTTAAACTGTTGATAGATAATGAAGCTGATGTAAACAAATGTGACAAGTATGGACAGATCACCTTTATATGTATCAGCTATGAATGTCGATGATAAGATAGTTAAATTGTTGATAGATAATGAAGCTGATGTAAACAAATGTGACAAGGATGGTGAGTCACCTCTATATGTATCAGCTATGAATGCTGATGATAAGATAGTTAAAATGTTGATAGATAATGAAGCTGATGTAAACAATGTGACAAGGATGGTGAGTCACCTCTATATGGATCAGCTATGAATGCTGATGATAAGATAGTTAAAATGTTGATAGATAATGAAGCTGATGTAAACAAATGTGACAAGGATGGTGAGTCACCTCTATATGTATCAGCTATGAATGGTTATGATAAAATAGTTAAACTGTTGATAGATAATAAAGCTGATGTAAACAAATGTAACAAGAATGGTGAGTCACCTTTATACGTATCAGCTATGAATGGTCATGATGAGATAGTTAAAATGTTGATAGATAATGAAGCTGATGTAAACAAATGTGAGAAGTTTGACTTATCACCTTTATATGCATCAGCAATAAATAGCCATGAGAAGATAGTAAAATTGTTGATAAATAATAAAGCTGATGTAAACAAACATAACAAGTATGGTGAGTCACCTTTATACGTATCAGCATGGAATGGTTATGATCAGATAGTTAAACTGTTGATAGATAATGAAGCTATTGTAAACAAACATAACAAATATAGTGAGTCACCTTTATTCGTATCAGCATGGAAGGGTCATGATCAGATAGTTAAACTGTTGATAGATAATGAAGCTGATGTAAACAAACATAACAAGGATGGTCTGTCACCTTTATTCGTATCAGCATGGAAGGGTCATGATCAGATAGTTAAACTGTTGATAGATAATAAAGCTGATGTAAACAAACATAACAAGGATGGTCTGTCACCTTTATTCGTATCAGCATGGAAGGGTCATGATCAGATAGTTAAACTGTTGAATGATAATAAAGCTGATGTAAACAAACATAACAAGGATGGTCAGTCACCTTTATTCGTATCAGCATAGAATGGTCAGGATGAGATAGTTAAACTGTTGATAGATAATAAAGCTAATGTAAACAAACATAACAAGGATGGTCAGTCACCTTTATTCGTATCAGCATGGAATGGTCATGATGAGATAGTTAAACTGTTGATAGATAATAAAGCTAATGTAAACAAACATAACAAGGATGGTCAGTCACCTTTATATGTATCAGCAATGAATGGTCTGGTCATGATAAAATAGTTAAACTGTTGATAGATAATAAAGCTAATGTAAACAAACATAACAAGGATGGTAAGTCACCTTTATATGTATCAGCAATGAATGGTCAGAATGAGATAGTTAAACTGTTGATAGATAATAAAGCTGATGTATATAAACATAACAAGGATGGTGAGTCACCTTTATATGTATCAGCAAGAAATGGTCATGAAAAGATAGTTAAACTGTTGATAGATAATAAAGCTGATGTAAACATATGTAACAAGGATTACAGATCACCTTTATATGAATCGGCAACAAATGGTCATGATAAGATAGTTAAACTTTTGATAGATTATAATGCTGATGTAAACATATGTGACAAGGATGACAGATCACCTTTATATATATAAGCAAAAAATGGTCATGATACGATAGTTAAACTGTTGATAGATAACAAAGCTGATGTAAACAAACATAACAAGGATGGTGAATCACCTTTATATGTATCAGAAAGGAATGGTCATAATAAGATCGTTAAACTGTTGATAGATAATGAAGCTATTTTACATATGCAACGATGATGGTTATCATTTTAATATGTATCAACAAATGAATGGTCATAGTGAGGCAGTTCAAGATATTGATTGATAATAAAGCTGATGTTAAAAATGTTACATACATGGCAAGGCATCTTTATATATATATCAGTATAGAAAGGTCAAGATAAGATAGTTGATAGCTGAGGTAAACAAATCTGACAAGAATGGCGAGTGACCCTTAAGTGTATCGGTAGAAAATGGTAAACATATTTTATCAAATGGCAATGAAGTATGAAAATAATTCTTGGGTAAAAAGAAAGGAATTAGAAGGTGTTGGAAAAGAGAGAGAGAGAGAGAGAGGGAGAGAGAGAGAGAGAGAGAGAGGAGAGAGAGAGAGAGAGAGAGAGAGAGAGAGAGAGAGAGAGAGAGAGAGAGAGAGAGAGAGAGAGAGAGAGAGAGAGAGAGAGAGAGAGAGAGATATTGACTTATAAAGATTATCAGAATTCTATTAAAAAAACAAAAATGTTCATTATCTGATTAATTTTGTCAAAAAGTTTGTAGAAATTTTTATTTAAAAAATACTGACTATATCATGTACACATATAACAAATACCTGCTACACAAGAAAATATTTTTCAAGGAATTTTTGTTGAACATATAGTTTACATTATTCAAATAATAAGAAAGATTTTTTTCATTGTTTAACACCATCTGTGATAAAAACCCATGATTGGCATGTGTCTGTAATGTTTAATGTCATTAAACAGAACATTCTGATGCCATTATATAAATACATAAAAATGTGTATTTTATTCGTCAGTTGACCGTTGTATGTTCGACGTTTTTGTATTTGATGTTTGTATCAATATTAAGTTTATTTAGATATATTAAGGATTGTAGTGTATATAAATTTTAACCTGTATTACTTATATGGCTTGTTTCATTTTCAGTTTTTAACTCACCTATATAGCTTGATTCATTAAAACAATTTTTTCTTTGTAAGTTTTTTGAAATCTAGCAAATTGTCAAAAATGTCTTAGGCAATTTATACACAAATTTTCTTTCTTGATAAGTTTTTTCACAAATATTAAATTTGTTTTACTAAGTGTTTATTATTATGCAAGAATAGGAACAATTAATTGCAGAAAAAAGATTTAAATTAAAAAAAATCTTTCATTAATGTAAGTATTTTCTTTTATAATTAATGTTTAATTATCCGTAAAATAAAGATATTTAATATGCAGTTAAAGTAACATAGTTAAATAGGATATGTTGTATATAAAGTTATATAGGCAAAGTGCTATATTAATCTATTAGATAATTGATAAATAGAATTTGTTCTTGACAGAATATTCATAGTATTCAATTTGTTTTACTTAGTCATTAATAACATAATATATCATATTCATTTTACAATATGTGTTTGTCCATTTTACATAATTATAATTGTCCATTTGTCAGACAATCTATTTTTTAATTTATATTGACATATTGAAGTTGTAATATGCATATTTTTGGTTTACTATTTATTTTTTGAGAAGGTTTGATAAATTTCCATTATTACAAATTAAAATTTGCTGTTATAATAAATATTAATGTTTTCTGTACATGTTTGTATTACATAGTCATTTTTATCAATTATTATAATTACATAGTTTGTCATGATTTTTCAATCCTAAATGTATCATTGTCTTTAAATGTATATGAATTCTAAAAATACAAGAAATACAAGAAGTTTTAATAAAAATAATTTTTTTTAATTTTAAAAGTTTTCATGAGACAGTTGTCTACAAGTAGTACAATAATTTTTTTTGCAGAATTTACGTTTTTAATATCGAATTCATGTTTATTTTCTCGTCATATATTATTGAAAATCAACAAATCATTTTCAATTTTTGTCATTTAAAATCAAGCGCAATTTGTCTATCGTCCATCATCCGACAACTGTTCTGCTCATAATTTCTCAATCTACCTATGAATATACCAAAATTAACTGAACTTGACAGACATTGTTCCACAGGTCAGTGTAATTTCAGGTTTGAGAAGTTGGTTAAATTAGATACTCATTTTGTATCATAGTGAGCGAAAGTTATAAAAACTTATAGATCCTTATCAACTGAAAACTCCATAATCTCCAAACGTTAAATAGTTTCCTTTGTATCAGTTAATCTAATCATTAAAAGTTCTACTGGTATGTATTTGATGTTTGTATAAATATTTAGTTTATTTAGATATATTTGGATTTGCATTGTATATAAATATTGACCAGAAATACGTATATAGCTTGTGTCATTAACTGAGTTGTGAAATCTATTAAAATGTCTATTAATGTCAAAGACAATTTATAAAAGATGTTCTTTCTTGATAGTTTGTTCATTGATGTTCAATTTGTTTTACCTAGTCAATACAATATATCATGTTAATTTTGCAACATGTTTGTAATTTCTCTGTTTTTTCATTATGAGTACACGTCTTATTTAGATGACTTTGATAAGTTGCAGGGATGTGAACACATAATTAAAGGAACTATTTATAAAGGTTATACGTAGATTTAATTCAGGAAAATGTTTCATTACAATGTAAGGATTTTCTTTTTTTAATTTATCCTTTAAATGATATCCGTAAAGAAAGAAATTAAACTGTTTACGGAAAATTGTTATATAAAACCAATCGTATATTGAATTATGTTTGTACATTCGTCAGAAATTCATTTATTTTGAATTTCATTGGTTTTACATCTTAAAGTTATAATGGACATATGTTGGTCTACTATTTAGTTTTTTTTTTTTTTTTACCAAAATTGCTTATGTGTGAGTATTGCAAATTTTAGATATGATGTAAATAGTAACTGTTATCCGTAGATATTTGCATTATACTGAATTTTATTATGCATTATTACAATTATATTGTACATACTTAGTCATAGTCAATTTTTCATTTCTTAATGTATTATTATCTTTTAATTCTATTACAGTCTAGTAATACATCTAGTTATCATATTAATAACATTTATGTTTACATTTTTTTAAAAGTTCAGATTATACATTTTTTTATTATTAGTTTACAGTTTTGATACAATTATAAGCTTATAATCAATTTTGTCATTCTCTTTGGATTCTCGTCATATTTATGATTTAAAATCTACAGATCAGTTTCGTTTTTGAACATATAAAAGTATCGATCTTCATCCGAGAATTGTTAAGTCATTGCTTACATTTTTGTTCTCTTATATGTTATACAAATATCAATCGAATTTGACAAAATTATTACAAGGCGTGTGTCATTTCAGATTTAAGTCGGTTGAACTAGAAACTCATTTATGGTCATAGTGACCGAACGTTGAAATTACTTTCAGATCCTTATCAACCGAAAACCCAAAAGCACTCAAACCTAAAATATTATATTCAGATCTCGTATGGCTTGTTGAACTTGTCTATAATTATAGGTGAAATTAAAGTGATTATTCTAAAATCTTCAGCGAATTAAAACCTTTCGAGATTACCTGATGTGTGCGATATCAGAACTATTTACATTTGATTGTCACCTTTGTACAATGTCACAAAGGTTTGCAATTTTTTAGAAATAATTTAGATTTTTATTTTGATGTATTCCTTCAATATTACATTAATTCCGTTTCATTTGTATAAAAATTCACATTGACATTCAGTGATGAAAGTTCTGTTTACATCCTTAAATGCGATGACTATTTTGTTTTTTAAATATTGTCATAACTTTTATGTATTTTTATTGACAGATTAATTTTTTGTGCTTATTAAATAATCAGTGTTTTTATATTTAAATAATCAATGTTTTTATATTTAAATAATCAATGTTTTAATATTTAAATAATCAATGTTTTTTATATTTAAATAATAAATGTTTTTACATTCAAATAATTATTGTTTTAATATTTAAACAATTAATTGCTTTTGTATTATTAATTTTGATAATTGTGTAGATAGAATAAATGTTTATTATTATTATTAAATAATCAAAGCTTTAAGATGCAAAAAAATAATGTCTTTTTTTAATTTGAAGTAATCAATATAAATTTTGATATTAAGAAAAAATCATTCAACATTGAAATTCACAGAATAATTTTTGTGAATGATATTTGTTAAAATGTCGATTATTTGTAATTTTTGAATTTTGAAGACAATTGTGTATGTCTCTGTGAGACGTTCGTGATTGTCTTATATGTGCTTTTGTCTTTTAATCAAAGTTATCTTAAAACATTTTCAAAACGTTCTTAAAAACCAGCAAACAAATATGAAAAGCAGATTGTTTTGAACGCACCTTTTTCATGTTTTGGTTTTGTAAAAATGATTTACTAAACTTTCATTAAAGTGACATTTACTGTATAAAAAGTTTTTTCCCATCAAACAAAAGACTTAGAATCTAACCAATTTTATATCGACATACAAGCCCACAAATTTGATCAATAATGATCTACCACGTTTGTTACAGAAGCGGTTTCATGTGGTTGCTCACAGATCACATGACCTGTAATTAGCTCGGCTCGAATATCAGTTTAATAGACTGTGATATGTGATTGTTAGTTTTGTGTTGAAACAAAATACATATATTTTTTACAAATAATCTTACATCAATTGAAAATAAAATGATGTCAATAATGTCAATTGTTGTAAAAGATTTTTATTTCGCTTTATTTTACATAATGTATGAATTATTGAATAAATTTTATTTGAAATGTATAAAAAATAATTGAGTTTTAAGGGTGTAAGTAAATTGTTATAAACTATATATATATATAGATGAATGCCATAAGTATAAATGTTTAAAGTAACCAGTCCACTACAAAAAAGTCCAAATAAAACTGATAACAAAGAAATATGTTAATGGCGTGTTTTGTTTTTTTTTAAAGCATGAGAGACAATTCTTCAACGTTTTTTATTTCCTATTTGACTTTTATCACATTTTTTTAAAATTTAATTCATAATTCATAAATTATCCCTTGTTTTACATTTTTGTACAAATAATTATAAATATGATTGAAAAATATTAATTTTTTAAGTCAAGCAAGACTATGATCTTTTAAGTTTTTTTTAATTTAAAGTCAATTTCGGATGGAAAATGATCAGTTCAGTTTTTTTATATAAAGTTGAACAGTTAGACAAAATTCACATTTTTACACAATAAATATACAAAAATTGCCTAAGGAACTCTGTTGTTTTTGACTTGATCATATTTTTCTTTTATTAATTTGATGTCCATGATATTATTATTGAATCGATAAGTGTTCAATCATTTCTTATAAAAATGAAAATTATTGTTTATAAGTCTTCTCTATATATAAAAGAATACATAGAAACAGACTTTAATACGCGTGTAAATGATGAAATTGTCGTAAAGAATGGTCGTTTAGAATAAATGTTTTGAAAGAAATGTTTGAATTAAATTTTGTAAACTTTGTAAATTCTTGTACACCACATGTCAGATATCAAAGAACTCAACAAATGAAAAAATATCATTAAGTAATAAGTACTTTGAAAGTAAACGTCTTCAATATTTTGTTCTTTTGAAAAGTTAGATTCAAAATTAAGATTTTTTTTGTTTGATTTTACTGCGATTATTTTAGTTACGAAAATAATATTTGATTCCTTGCGTGAATGTTTGTGTCAACCAGGATCTTGCACCTGAGCAATTTGCTTTTCTCTAAATGGAATAACTTTCAAATAAACACAGGTAAAGAAATTGTGCTCCATTTATATATCAGGGAGAGAGTAGTCTCACACTGAGCTAAATTATCTTTTTAAATCGTTCAATTATTTCATAACTGACGTCTTTTGTTCGAAGGTTTGTTTTAAAGGATACATTATTTTGGAGGTAAAAAAATTAAAAAAAATAACATAAATATTTTGTTTCTTTTTTGACTATGAATTAAAAAAAGAAAAGCAAACAATTGCTTCAGATATCTTAACAGGAAATACTGTCTAATTTTGAAAATAAAAAAATAAGAAAAAATACTTGGGAAGTCCTTCATAATCACTCACGATTTATATTATGTTTTAATACAAACGTTTCGAACACCATTCTTGAATTAATTTATCTGAACATTGATAAAATTGATGGGATAGCAACCGATGACCTCGACATCCTGATTGTAATACTCTGCCATACAGACTATTTTGTGAGTTATGTATGTCTGTTCAAAAAATTTGCCGGAGGTACTGGAGTAAAAAAAGCTCTTCTTTATTGGTAAAGTGTTTGTTATTTAAATGACTATGTATAAACGATAAGAATACTTACACTGATAAACAATTGTTGTAGATCTTTATCTATAAGTGTAACAAAGTTTTGATAAAAATCTGTTAATGAATTAAAGTTTTTGAATAAATATTTTAAAGCAAATTTGAAAGAACAAAAAAGTTAAATGAAAAAAAAATTTGTTATGGCAGATTTGACAACATTTTTTACGACTGATAACACATTTCTGTTCACATATTTTTTGTTAAAGGTTTCGTAAATATTACTTGATTAATTGTTGATGAACACATTTTATAAACTAAAATCTTAAGTTAAATGATTATATATGTCGTTGTTTGTGTGTCGGATGATAAAAAGAAAAAACGGTTGTTTTATCTACTATGACTGCATTTAGACTTAAATAATTAATATTATATTTGAGTTTAAACATTTACTATGTAATGAATGAAATATATAATAAATAAAATATATATTTGTTTCAATTGTTATTATAGTTTATATTGATTATCTTTGTAATGTATTAAGTGTTAAGATTTAATTATATGATGTAAGATTTTGTATTGAAACTGTCTATAATAAACAATATGTTTATGTCTCCAATGTTATGGATTAATTTTTTTCCCTAAATACTTATTTCTCGTCAGCTGTTTTCGATAACCGTAAACGATAGATAAAACAGAAATTAGAAGCTGGATAACATGTAATTGATAAAATGTTCCAGAAGTCATGTCAGTTGACCAGCCTCAATATGACATTTTCTGGTACAACAACAGTAATAAGTAACTATGTTATACATCCAGTTATTACTTGATACGTTTATTTCGTTACTTAATGACAAAATTGTGTACATATTAGTTTGGTTAAAGTGACTCTATACTTATAGTCTTTCATATTTTAGTTGGATAGCAAAATATACAACAAATACCTGCTAAATTTTGATGTGCCATATGTGCACATTTCGGAAAATCATTCCTCATCAGTGACACTAGAACTGAAAAGTTTGATAGATTAACAAACATACGCCAAACAGTTGAAAATTAATGAGTCCAAAGTTCCAAAATTATATGAATCAAAATCCAGATAAGGAATGCTTTGCACGAAGGAAAAGACCTTAGTTTTAGAATAAATTTCAAAAATTAAGACGGCTGAAAATGGTATATTTTCTGACAGCACAAAGTACTGCCTACTAAGTTATGGATACCCACTGGTAGCTTTACTCCACCAGCAGCGATCAGTTTCTACTCACTAAGCTTATACAGATATAATATATTTCAATACTTCTTAACAATCATAAAGCCTCTCACCCAATTTTAAGCTTGCGTTTCAGCACTTTAGTATTATTTTAAAAATAAAACACAAGCATATCAGTCCTTGTTCGAATCACAATCCACCACCACCACCACCCCCCCCTTCAAAGAAAAATGAAAACTTTATGCATTATAAGATTTGGCTGAGCCAAAGGAATTTTTGGCGAGTAAATTCTACCAGCAGAGAGACCCAGTAGTAGAAATAGAACACAAACATAGGAGTTCATGTTCAAATTGCAATCCCTAAAAATTAAAAGATATACTTTAGCTAAAGCTAGTCTTGGTGAAAAGAATCCGCCAGCAGAGGTTTGGGCCCAGTAGTAGAAATAAAACACAAACATAGCCTTGTTTATGTCCAGATCACATATCTTTGTGCATTAAAAGATACGATTGAAGCTAAAGGTATTCTCAAGGGAAAAAACACCAGCAGAGAAACCGACCCCGTAGAAAAAATAAATCACAATCACACCAGTCAATATCCACATCGCAATCCCCCCCCCCCAAAAAAAAAAAAAAAAAAAAAAAAAAAAAAAAAAAAAAAAAAACAAGTGAAAAACTTCTTACATTACGATGCGACTGAGATTAAGGTTTCCTCGGGAGAAACAAATCTCACCAACAGAGATACTGAAACATAAGGGATTTGCCTAATCTGCTTATTTTTCCGTTTCTTCTTCGAATAATTTATTGATAACTTCAACGTTTTTTCTTAACTTTAACATTCTACCAAATGAAATTTAATATTGATCATCCCCTTTTACATTCTTTTTCCTGATAAGCGTTACCCAATACGTTATAAATAAACTTATTACACTAATATAAAATGCGATTCACTTGATAACAGTTTGCTATTTCAAAATGCAAATAATGATATTGATAACCAGGTCTAGAGCTTGAGGACTACTGATGATTATAACCATTCTAGAGTTTGGGGATCAATGATTGCTATTACAGGGCCTCAAGTTTTGGAACTACTGATACCTATATCAGGGTCTAGAGCTTGGGGACCACTGATGATATAAACGGGTCGAGTTTGAGAACCACCGATAAATAAAGCCGGGTCTAGAGACTGAGGAGCACTGGCGTTTATACCCGGGTCTAAAGCTTGGAGATCACTGATAACTATAACCGAGTCTAGAGTTGAGAACCACTGATAATTATAACTGGGTCAAGAGCTTGAGGACCACTGATGTTTATAACCAGAACTGTAGTTTATGGAGCACTGAATATTAAAACCGATTCTTGAGTTTAATGACCACTAATATAAATAACCGGGTGTAGAGATTAGAGACTATTGGTGTTTATAACCAGCTCTTAAGCTTAATGGCCACTGATGACTTAAAACCAGGTCTAGAGAATTGGGGTCACTGTAAATTTTACTGGGTCTAGAGTTTGGAGACAACTGAGATGATATAACCGTGACAAGAGTTTGAGGACCACTGATGACTAACCGCGTCTAAAACTTTGAGACCACTTAAAACTATAACCGGGTCTAGAGTTTGTGGACCACTGCTCATTATAAGTGTTTGGAGTACACTGACGATATAACCAAGTCTAGAGTTTGAGAACCACTGATATAAAAACCGAGTCTATAGATTAAGGACCACTGATGACTTTAACCGGGTCCAAAGTTTGAGGACCACTGGCGACTATAACCGAGTCTAGAGATTGAGGACTACTGATGACTATAACCGGTCTAAAGTTTGAAGAACACTGGCGACAATAACTGGGTCTTGAGTCTGGAGATTGAGGCCTACTGATGACTACAACCGGGTCTAAAGTTTGGCGACGACTGATGATATAACCGGGTCTAGAGTCTGAGGACCGCTGATAATGATTCCCAACGAGTTTAAAGGCCCGGGTTAATAATGATACCTAGTGTTCAAGGACCACTGATGACATTAACCTTGTCTAGAGTATGAGGACCACTGATGACTTTTACCAGGTCTATAGTTTGGAGAATCACTGATAACTTTAACCTGATTTAGAGTTTGAGAACCATTGAGAATTATAACTGAGTCCAGAGATTGAAGACCACTGATGACTAAATTTGATCAGGAGTCAGCAGACCACTAAGACTAGAACCGGGTCTAAAGTTCTTGGGTTCTTGGAAAGAGTTTGGGGATACTTATAACCGGGTCTAGAGTTTAAGGACAACTAATTTCTATTACCGGGTTTTGAGGTTGGGGCCACTGACGGTATAAGGGGTCTGGAGTTTGAGGACCACTGATAACTATAACCGGGTCTAGATAATTGAGTTTATTGACTACTTATGACAGTTACCGGGTCTGGAGATAAGAGACCAATGATGACTCCAACCAAAGACTAGAAATTTTGAACTACTTATAATTATAACCAGTTAAAGAGATTGGGCACCACTGATAATTGAGAACCATTTGTAGAGTTTGGGGACCACTGGTGACTCTGACCGGGTCTAGAGTTTGAGAACTACTGATAGTGATACCCGGGTCTAGAGTTCAAGGACTAAGGATGACTATAACCGGGTCTAGAGTTTTGAGACTACTGATGAAATAACCGAATCTATGTTTGAAAACCACTGATAATGATCCCCGAGGGTTGAGTTTAATGACGAATAATAATTATAACGGGTCAAGAGTTTGGGGGAACACTGATAATTGAGAACCAGTTCTTAAGGTTTGGATGCTACTGATGACAATAACCGGGTATAGAGACTGGTTTCCACTCTTTTAAACCTAGTCTAGAGCTTTGAGGTCACTAGAGATATAACAGGTTCTAGAGTTTGAGGATCAGTAATAATAATGGTCTAGAGTTTTGAAACCACTGAGAATTAAAGACTCTAAAGACTCAGGACCATTGATGACTTTAACTAGGTCTATAGTGTGGGGTGAACTGATAACCATAACCGGGTCTAGAATTTGAGAACCACTCATGACTATAACCGGTTCTACAGTATAGTATACTGTTTAACCCTCTTGCTGCCACGGAACAGTTCAAATTACGTCCAGCGTTGGAAATTTTTTGCGTCTATGAGATCATAGACGAAATTTTTTTTGACCGCATACGTCACACGTCATACGTCATAACCCCATAGAAAACATGAAAATTGTTAAATATTCAAGATGAGCTATACTAAAGCTCTGCAGTCATAAATGATGATCGTGATGACAGCAGCGAATTTGAGTTTTGTGAATCTGCAGGTGCATCATTTCATTTGTGGATATGTTACGCTGATGACAGGGATATGTCCCCACTCGAGTACAGGAACATCAATAGTTAACTATCAGCTGGAACCACTTTATTTTAGGCTTCTGTGGTTGATGTATTGTTGATAGTGGTAACAACGTGTTATTGATTAATATTTCTCTACGGGTTAACATTTCCGCTTCGAACTCGGATGCCTCATTTTTGTCTAAACATATCTTGCCCCTCCCTCAGCTTGAATCCATCGTGATTTATACTTTAAAGGGGGCAATTAGTGTGAGCTGTACCGCTCCTATGTGTTTACATGTTTGCAAGCTCTGTTTGAAATTAATTTAAATATATGTAAGTGATACATGAACGTATGTAGTACTACTAAGTCACAAAAGCGACTAACCTTCAAATTTGTGAGTTAAGCGCAAGATAGAAAATGCAACTAACTTTCAAAAACTGAATCTTGCAAAAACTTTCTTTTAATTTGATATAAGTAAATGTAAAATGTATTTTGTGAACATGTTCACACACACGCACACACACACACACACAAAGATACATTTTTTTTTCTCCGGTAAAAAATGAGTATATTACCTAAACTGAACAAAATGACATTAAATTAAATAATGTTAACTCCCTATTTTTCGCGCGGTTTCAATATTTTGACTACAACACCTGTTTTGGGGATTAAAAAAAATGAAGATGCTGCTAATGTGATTTTGATCTGTATTGTGTGCCGGATAACATACCAAATAAAAGTGAATAACGAAAAAGACGAAGCTATTAAAGAGGTAACACACACATACACACACACACAAACACACTCTCTCTCTCTCTCTCTCTCTCTCTCTCTCTCTCTCTCTCTCTCTCTCTCATCTCATAATTATCATCATTCGTTATTTAATATACGTTAGAATGATCGATAGACCAGACCAGAAGTCCGAAAAAAATGAATTATGATTAATTCGTATATTCCAAATACATGTATTATCATATTGTTAAATAACATCATTGTTTTAGTCCACAAAATAAACAAAAGGAAATTAAGATAAAAAAAAATATAAAAGTGTCATTCGATACTTAACAGCGGCATTATCTAAAAGCTGGAGCGTCTTTGTTTTCTATTTTTGCTAATTTTTAATAATGACTTTGTCATGCGATACTTTTGAATTTTTATGCGAATTGTTCTAATTTATTATTTCATTAACTCGGCCTTTAGTAGTATATAATAAATAATTAAAAAATTTGTGCGGGTTGTATTAATTGTGCAATTTTACGATAAGAACTATTTACTTGTTATCGATATGTGAATCATCAGTGAGTTTCATATAGAATCTTATTTGAATAAGTGTCATACCAGGCTCGGCTTAAACACTAAGAAGAAAAGATTTTCTATCCCAAAACATACCGAGACCAAACTAAAGAAAACAAGGTCACAACAGTTCGGGTTTTACATTATACCTAAGAGTTTCACTGTCAAAATAGTTTAACAAATTAAAACAGGTGTTTTTGAAATTGCACAAGCGGTGTCAATGAAATATTTTCCTATGGAAAATAAACCGGACCGATGTCTATTTTACGCTGTACTGTGAGCACAGGAAAGTTAAAAAGCCAATTTTAAATTTAATCATTTGATTTTAACATACAGAAAAATATGTATAGAGTTTTCTTACAAAATGATTTTTAATTTTTTACAAGAGAAAACACTATATTATATTGTATTCCTTCAACAAGTTTATCTTTCGAATACAGCAAGCAGTGTCAGGTACAACTTTCAAATTCAAGGCATCTCATCATAGTGTTCGAGGATATGTAGAACGGGGGGGGGGGTGTTAGACTGTGTTTGCCAAAGCCATTCGCAATGTTATCTGCGCTTTAGTGTAAAGTGAAAAAATACACAATTTGCTCATATTACTCGAGCAAATTCTAAGTACTTGTACCCACAGCAAAGACAGACTTGTGTATCAGATTAATTCTTGATATCAATGAAATTTGTTTTCAAAATTATCCTCTCTCTAGCATGTACAACCCACAGTAAACGATTAAGTTTTCCTAAGAATTGTGGTTTTTAAAGTAAACAAATAATTATAAACTGATTGCACATTTATGTTTTTACAGACAAAACGGGAGAGAGGTCCACAGTTAACAAAACCTGAATATTCCTTGGCTTTGTCTATTTTACGCAGGCAAAGTCCAATACCTGTAAGTGAGAGAACAGCCGAACAGAACAAATTATATAAAAAAAATCAGTCGCTTTAAAATGTCAAAGGATTTCATCCATGACACATATATCGGTAAGAAAGTCCAAAGAATATTGATTGATGGAAAAATACTACTTTCTTCTAATGAGATAGAAGAGTGTGTGAGATCATACTACATACTATCAAAAGGTGATGGTGCCAAAAAGCTACAACACACCATTTCTCAGCACTACTATGGAATTGGAGAGAAAAAAATTCAAAAGATTCTAAATTCATACGCAACACTTAGACAACGGCAGCCTCGGTTCGAAAATAACCCACCTCTGCAATGTATATCGGCAAAGGTAGTAATGGAGCGACATCAGGTCGATTTGGTTGACTTAAGTTCCATTTCCATAACATTAGAAAACGTTTCATACAGGTATGTGTTGTCTGTAATAGACGTTTTCAGTCGATTTCTTTGGCTCAGGGCTATTCCGAATAAGAATTCGGACACCGTGGCTAATGAATTTTACAAAATTTACATTGAATTCGGACCACCTAAAATTTTACAAAGTGATCAGGGTTCCGAGTTCAAGGGGTCGGTAATAAAGCTATGTTTGGAATTGAACACAAAATTAATTTATAGCAGTAGTGGTCATCCACAAAGCCAGGGTAAATCTGAGAGATCACATCGCACGTGGAAAGAAAAACTTCGAAGAGATATTTTGTCGACAAAAACACGCAGAGATTGTGATTGGGTGACTGGTTTACCTGCTCTTCAACGCATTTATAATGAAGGATGGCATAGGTCTATTCAAATGACGCCATATGAGTGCATGTTTGTTATAAAGTCCAATCACATTTTAAATCGCCATTCTAATTCTGGTGTTGAAGTGAATATTGATACAATCGAAGAACCGTTAGATATCGTCACATTGGTTACTCAAGAAGACATTCAGTTACACCTAGATAAAACGAACCAAAGCTCATTTATCATCTTGTTTAAGCAGCCAAAACATGGTCAAATCAAATTTAAAGAAAAAACCGCCATCAAATACCACATTGGAGATAAAGTTTTGATTAAAAATATTGGAAAAGACAAACGAGTTAAAAGAGGTGAGAGATCAATTAAGGAACCCATGGTTTTTTTGTGGCACAGTCGTTCAAAGTAACTATATCAGACACAAATACAAAATAAAATACGTTAACTCACAACAAAAATCAGAAACACGATGGTTTAACGTTGGTTTAATAACATCATATTCTCATGATATCGAAAAAACAAAACAATCGCGAGTTCGAAAGAAACAACAACAATGTCAACATGCCCTTTTTCTTGATTCGGACACTCATAATTCACATTACTCGAAGGATAAATGTTTTTTAAATTACAAAACATGATTTTGGAGTCTATTAGGTTAGGAAGTTTAAACCACAGCCAGATGGATAATCTGATCAATGCCGAGCGTCATAATTTAGAATTACACTCAGACAACTCTGGGGATGGGAATTGTATGTTCATTGCTTTAAGTCATCAGTTTTTGACTTACGGCATTGACATTGACCACACAGAGATACGGCATCGCATTGTTTCTTATCTTCGACAAAATCCGGTTATCAGAACACAAGATGCGATGATAGATTTCCGAAACTTTACTTTCAATACCGAAAGTTGGGAACATTATTTACATCAAATGAACAATGTCGGGACCTGGGGGGACAACATAATACCTGTTGCTGCAGTTAACGTGTTTAATGTCAGAATTACTGTAATATCTAGCCTGGAAAATGGAAATGACGTTGTTATTGAACCTATAAGAGAACAACAGGAGGTTAGAAACATCTATCTCGGGCATCTGCACGAAATGCATTATGTCAGTCTTGTACAGTCAAGTAGGGATACGATAGGAGAGTATTTATGTGATCGTTGCGGTGCAGTGGCTACAAATGCCGTTAATGGATGTAACTGGAAACAGTTCCACCTTGGTACAGCGACACTACCGATTGAAGAGTCAGAAAAAGATTTATTGTATAATTCTTTAAAACAAATGGCGTTAAATACTTCGTCTGAATATGATATAGATAATCTTGAAACACAATCATCTGGAATTTGTAGATTAGCCAAAGACCATAATTATTTACTTTGGGTAACATTCATGGAATCCCTAGGAGTTTTCATCGAAAACGAAATAATTGAAAATGAAATATTTTTTAAAGTACCAAAATTGATGATGGACTGTTTTGATGATTTTCGAGAAAAACTATCAATAATGTGTTGTTCGATGACTCTTATCTTTATGACCTGCACTGTTAAGTCCTGGTTGGATACACTGAAGAATCATGTCGCTGTTTATTTCAGGAAATTTGTCCTAATATTTACTTACTAACTAAAGAAGCAATGGAGGATTTTTATCAATGGTTGATGTTTCAAGATTCAAGCGACCATGCTGGTGTTGAAACAATTGCAAATGAAGATTAGATTGTAGTACTTTATTGCATTTATACCTTTACAGGAGGACCAATACAAACATATATACGTAGAGGTTCTTAGCAGAGACCAGAACAATGGCTTGGAACCACATATCTGTACTGAGATATGGAGGACTCATTCATAAGTATTTTAATGATATGTTCAATGTTTTAGTGTTACAAGAATATTTATCAACGCGCAATTTGTATTAAATATAGTTTTATCAAACTAGTTACTATTCTTAGGGTTATGTATTTTATATAACATTCATCTTCCCTATAATAACTTACGTAATCAATCTTATGGTATTATATATTATGATTTTGTAGTCTTATGCTAAAAAGAAGGATAGAAGTGATATAGACAGTGCTGGAAGTATGCAATCACAAGTCATGGCTTTACCTTCAATAGCTCAACGAACAACTTAATTGCCAAATCAACTTACTGCACAAAAATGATCTCTTTATATGTTTGTTATTTAACCAGAGACATATAAAATCAAATGTCTCTGAAATAACTAATAAAATCTTAAAATTACGGCGAACAAGTTGGATATCGTTTGGTTGTTTTATTGTTTTTACTATACAAATTAAACACCAACATAATTCATTTAACAAACCCTTAAACCCTCAAAATAGACTTAAAAGTCATGTTTGCTGGCTAACTGAAACACGATTTTATTCCCAACTGATCAGTCCATTAATATGTAAAGTATCGAACAGAGTATGAATGATTTGAAAAAGGACTTGGCATCTAAAACAAACATCATTTATTTCCAACTTTCAACATCTTCAATGGCTAAGTTGGTTCGATTTTCAATAGGGTCGAACTAGAAGGGTAATATCGTCATAAAAGCCCCTAGTTTAATAAATACTTTTGAATTTCCACAACTTCACTTATATTGTCACCTCTTGATATAATTTAAAGACTACGACTAGATCATTAAGTTTTCTTGATAGAGAAGAACCAAAACTTGACCACGGCTTGGTTTTTTAAAGATAAGAGAAGTTGAAGTGTAAGAAAAAATCAGACCGCGGCTCGAGCTACAAACAGACATTGCTCCATGCATTGATTCCTTGATTTATTTTTACTGGAGTCTTCAATCGTGTCGCAGGTACGAATTCTCGCTTAAATCGCCTGTATCGATAAACTTCAATACAGCCAGAAGACAACTAACCACTTGTCACTAAATTGTTACACATTAGCCACTAAAGTGTGAACAGTAGAAAAATGGGTCAAACCCGGAGATAGGTAAAGTGAGTTACTAGTTACTGGCTACAAGCAGCCGAGTACTTGTGGATGAATTGTTAGCTTCAAGTTGCCAGTTACTTGTGGGAGAAACGTAAGCTACTAGTAGCCAGTTACTTGTGGGAGAAAAGTTGGCTACTATAAGCCAGTGACTTGGGGGAGAAAAATTAACTACAAGTAGCCAGTGACTTGTGGGAGAAAAATTAGCTACAAGTAGCCAGTTACTTGTTGGAGAAAAGTTGGCTACTATTAGCCAGTTACTTGTGGGAGAAAAGTTAGCTACAAGTAGCCAGTTACTAGTGGGAAAACGTTGGCTACTATTAGCCAGTTACTTGTGGGAGAAAAGTTGGCTACTAGTAGCCAGTTACTTTCTGAGGAAAATTTGGCTACTAGTACCAGTTACTGGTGGGAAAAAAGTTAGCGACTATTAGCCAGTTACTGGTGGAAGAAAAGTTGGCTACTAGTAGCCATTTACTTATGTAAGAGAAGTTAGCTACAAGTTGCCAGTTTCTTGTGGGAGAAAAGTTAGCTACAAGTTGCCAGTTACTTGTGGGAGAAAAGTTAGCTACAAGTTGCCAGTTACTTGTGGGAGAAAAGTTAGCTACAAGTTGCCAGTTACTTGTGGGAGAAAAGTTAGCTACGAGTAGCCAGTTACTTGTGGAAGAAAAGTTAGCTACGAGTAGCCAGTTACTTGTGGAAGAAAAGTTAGCTACAAGTTGCCAGTTACTTGTGGGAGAAAAGTTAGCTACAAGTTGCCAGTTACTTGTTGGAGAAAAGTTAGCTACAAGTTGCCAGTTACTTGTGGGAGAAAAGTTAGCTACAAGTTGCCAGTTACTTGTGGGAGAAAAGTTAGCTACGAGTAGCCAGTTACTTGTGGAAGAAAAGTTAGCTACGAGTAGCCAGTTACTTGTGGAAGAAAAGTTAGCTACAAGTTGCCAGTTACTTGTGGGAGAGAAGTTAGCTACAAGTTGCCAGTTACTTGTTGGAGAAAAGTTAGCAACTAATAGCCAGTTACTTTTGGAAAGTAAGTTACATAAGTCCTAGCAGTCCGTTATTATAAAAACAAATGAAAGTTATTTTTAATTGTTTACTTTAAAAAATACTTTACATATTATATTTGGTCACTATAAAACAACTTTTTCAAAAATCGCTATGGTACGTCTCGTGAATGAAGTACATGTAAATAAACGTAAATAAACCAATCAACTACATGTATAAACATTTTGAAAATTAATTTTTTAATGTCATGAAAATTCCCCAATAATGATGGCAAGCATTCATATAAATACCTTTTCATACGCACACAAACGCTTACACAATATTAATAGGGATGGGGGTAGGTAAAGATTTCTATCTTTCTATCATTTTTATGACATATGACCAAATATCATAACTACAAATAGCTTACATATTTCTCAAACGGATTGCTAGGACAAATGTAATTGACTTCTTTCCCACAAGTAACTAACTACAAGTAGCTTACTTTTCTCTCTCAGGTAACTGGTTACTAGCTAACTTTTCGTCTACATGTTGCCAGCTACTAGTATCTTACTTTACTTATCTCAAACTCGGGACTAGCTGAACTGTAAGCGAACGATCTGTTGATTTACGATTATTATTATAATCTTAAAAAGAACAATTTTACAAAGGATTTTCTTCTGCCTTCACCGTTTAGTAACAAACAATTGCTGCTCCCGAAATTCCGAAAAAAAATGTAAATATTTCAACTTATACAAAACTATAGGAAGAGGAAATGAATAGAAAAAATAGTTTCTACAATACTTTAAACGTATTTCCATTCTTAACATCAATTAAACTATCTGCAATATATCAATTCACGATATCTATATTTTGAAAGTTAAGCGCTGATTATTTGAAGCGACTAACTTTCAAATTTTAAAGATAGTCGCTTTTGTGGGATTGTAGTACTACAAACGTACTACACATATGCACACCGAACGATTTAGAAATGGCGGTGAAACTAGCGTGCAAAAATACCGGCGGTAGTTATAAGCATCCAGCTGTATTGCCTTGAGATTAATGTGCAGTTCGTATTCTCTTTCACGTGTGAAGTTGTATAAAGAGATAAGGTTAATGTTATAAATATTGTATTCATTTTTAAATTTAATTATTATTTGAATTTAATTATAAGGAATAATTGTAATTTTTTTTTCGGTCTATGCGGTCATAGACAGAATTTTTTTGGTGCACGCGCATGCTTTTATTTTAAGCTTTGATTGACCTTTATATATATATATATATATATATATATATATATATATATATATATATATATATATATATATATATATATTTATATATATATATATATATATATAATGACTTGGGTGTAAAACAACATTAGTTTAAACTTCCGTCTACAAAAATATCAAAATTATTTTTATTTTTAAAATATCAAAATTATTTTTTTAAAAAGGCCTTAAAAATAAAAAAAAAATTATTATTCAGTTTGATTAAGAATGGATAGATATTAACGGCGCCACTGTTAAGATGCTAATTTAAAAATGTTTGTCAGTTCGCTTTCCGAAGGTCGGTGGTTTTCTCTGGGTACCCCGCTTTCCTCCACCATCTCAGAACTGATCGCATCGATATAAGTGTAATAGTCTTGACCGGGTTGTTAAACAATATTACTCCACTCAATGAAATTCGTAGGCATATTTTGAAATTAAAGTTTTAGTTTCAATACGTCGACAATACACGTGTGAATTTGTCTTTTTTAAGTGTTTCACCATTGGTCCATTAAGATATAATAATGATGGTCCTATAACCGACATGGCCATTTAAGGAAAACGGAATAACGAGCCGCCTTTGAGATTTTAACGACTTATCTTTCACATTTAAAATTAAGTGTGCATTTGGATCAAATGTTCACATAAGGGCAAAATCTTATTTTTATCACAAAACTTTATTCCTTCTTCAGGGCAGGGGTATTCGAGTGGATAAGATGTAGGCCTTCAAACTCAACGCGCCCAATCGCTGTGGGTTCGATCACAGTCAGACGAAAACGAGAAGGGATTGCCCTTGTCATAGGCCCTTACTAATTGGATAGGTAACAGTAAAATGTACTGAATGTGTAGTGATGTTTTACAAATATTCAAAACTTGTCAATTTTGGGGCCGTTTTTTTTTATTCAGCTTAGTGGCTTTCTCTTATATCAAGAGCAGAATTCGGATCTATCTATGTAAATTTACAATCCAAATCAAATTCTCTGTAATAAACTATTGGACAAGTGATTCGATCTATCACAGCATAGACCGAAAGCTTCACGTGCGACCTTTTGTATTCTGACGTCATGGTTTTGCATCACGGGAAAGTATGAATACATTGGTAACGGCACTACGTTACAAAGATGTAAACACAAATACACATGACAAGTCGCGGAATGTCAACAATTCATCCTGTCAAGACGTAAAATGAAAACAAAACATAAACGGTAAACGTATACTTCATTTTTAGTGAATTAAATGGCCTGAATAAATAAAGTTGTAAAAGCACAGATACATGTATTTAAATAAAACCTTGACACGTTTATCTGTTGTTGCCATTTTTGAAAATGAGTACGGGTGTGCGAAGCTAACCCAGTTTGATGCAGTTGAAACCTGTTCCATATTTACAAGGAATTTCCACGAAAATCATGAATGAATTAATCAAATTTCAAACATTTTTAAGTTGTAAGCTACGGAATGTAAATATAAGCATTAAACTTTGTTTGTATTCCATCTATGGTGTATGTTCGCGGTTTATTCAAATTAGCGCGTGAGCCATTCGATCTAAACCATCATAGATCGATTACAAACAAAGTTTAATGCCTAAGTATTTTAGCAACGCTACATTGCTTTCGGCAAATCTTTCGGTATAAAACGTAATAGAATTCTTATTTTAATGACGTCCCGAAATTGACAAGTTTTGAATATTTCAAGCGTAATATTACGGATATTCTAGTATAATTGTTATCAACCCGCCAAAATTTTACTGAAAACAAGCTAAAGAAAACAATTTTACAGCACTCGCCAACGATCAAACTTAATTTTAGAATCCGAAAGCTCCAAAGTTCCGAATAGCCGCCAACATTCGGATCTCGTAATTTGCGGCATACTAAGCTAGAGGGCAGACGATCTTTCGGAGCTTGTAACACTCTGTTAATTTATCCCAAAAAAATTAATTGGATCTGTATTGACCCTAAGAGATACCGGAACAGATGGTTAATTTTTGACCAAATGAATAGTATACACACTTATTTACGTTGATATAAATCAAACGGAAATGATAACAGGAAGCCGTAACAAGTTAACATCTTTAAATGACTTCGGAGGCGGAAAGACCACTCTGATTTGTAATGGCGCGTCTTGAGGGGATTTATTTATTGTTATGCTTGAGTTTTAATGTTTTTAATTGTGGTAAGTTAAAAAAATATTTTGACAAGCTCAGTTTATAGAGTAGGAGCGTCTATTAGATCACGAGGCTTGAAAACCCGAAGCTTCCCTAGCGGTTATGAATATTTTACCGTAAATATTATAGATGAATATAACAGTATTATATATCGCACATCTATATTGAATGATGTATGATTGGTATGTATTTCGTATTTTTTATGGCTCAATACATTATATATGCTTCTACCTTGAGAGCGGGAGTTCTTGGTTCGAACCTTGGTTGGGTCATTGAGACTTTAAAATTTAAGCAACTACTTTCTAGTCTGGCGCTCAAAAATAGGACAGAATATCGACTGGGTCCCCCGGTGTCAAATTAATTGACGAGGGAAGTATGCTTGCTTGCGGTATACTGACTTAGTGAGGTAGCACCTAAATAAAAGTCGTCCTGACTGAGCGCTAGTACAAGACAGGACATCATACACACTTGTACATCACACACATGTTACTAAATCAATCCGTAGAAATTTATAACTCACCTCTTGTCGCGAATACCTGAAAAATTGCTGATGCGACATTATAACAACAAGTTGAACAACAACAACAACAACAATAACAACAAATAATAATCAATCAAAATATTACATCCTAAGGTTTGTTCCCTCATGCAAACCATTCCTTAGCTGGATATTGATTCGTAAAATTTTGGAACTTTGGATTCATGCATGAATAATCTTTTTTATCGATGAACATTTAGGACCCCTAGAGTCACTGATGAGGAATGAGTTTCTGAAATGTGCGCATACAGAACTTCAACATTTAACATGCAATTTTGTTAAATATATATTATATAATATATCAAGGGGTTAATCGAAACTGTTAAGGTAGCTTTGAATAACCTATCCCTGAACCGCCTTCCTATCTAGACATTAAAGTCTAAAGTCAAGTAAGAGAACTGTAGAAAAGGTGTCCCGTGGCTATCGTGGCTTTATCATATATTGATAATTATTTTCATAATCATTATTATTATTATCATTATTATTATTATTATTATTATTATTATTATTATTATTATTATTATTATTATTATTATTATTATTATTAATTATCATTATCATCACCATCATTATTATTATTATTATTATTATTATTATTATTATTATTATTATTATTATTATTATTATTATTATTATTATTATTATTATAATCATCATCATCATCATCATCATTATTATTATTATTATTATTCATTACTATTATCATTATCATGATCATCATCATTATTATTATTATTATTATAATCATCATCATCATCATTATTATTATTATTATTATTATTATTATCATCATCATCATCATCATGATCATCATTATTATTATCATTTTATTATTATTATTATTATTATCATCATCATCATTATTATTATTATTTTCATTATTATTATTATTTTCATCATTATTATTATTATTATTATATTAGAGAATAATGTTGATGATGATAATAATAATAATTAATCAGTTTTATCACCTATACCAAACAAACCATCATATATTCACATAGTATGAACTGAGAACTGACTGCGATTCGCGACAAGATTCATTGTTTAATCTACAGATCTATCTAAAACTGATTGAACTTTTAACTACATCAAGCTCTACATCTCAACTGGCCCTATACTAGTAACAACATACAGCGGAAGACCACTTGCTTATTACCCAAAAGGGCAGGATTCGTTCCATTATCCGTAACACTCAATGAGGAAGCGTTTTTAAATGAGTTCGGTGGTCGAGTGGTCAAAAGCGCATGCTAACAGATCACAGTGCCGCTCACCGCCCGGGTTCGGATCCCTAATCCTAATGTGAGAAGTTTAATCAATTGGCTTGCCAAAGGTCGGTGGTTTTCTCCGGGTACTCCGGTTTCCTCCACTATCTAAGAACTGGCCGCCTCGAAATAAGTGACAGAATTTTGATTGGGGCGAAAAACACCATTATTCCACTCAGCTCTCAATAAGTTACATATGCAAGCTACAATTTTGAGTTTTTTCCAAATAATTTTAAACAAATAGCTCTTTACAACTGGTATAAACATACTACTTGTTGAAGGATAGTCTAAATTATACGGCTATGGGCGTCAAGTAAGTTACAATAGAATCTACTTAGGCCTAGTTAAGATTTTAATTGGTTACTGAATGGATTAGTTTCTAACTAAAACGGGGGTGCAAAAATAATGGTATAGGAATCAAAAGCAGATTTGAACTGAACCTTACTTTTGCCACAAAAATGCAACAGATTATTAGACAAAATAAGGTCAACTTGTCTGCATACAAATATTGATACCTGTTTTTTTTTTTAACTTTTGTTTTTAAAATATGTTTCATAGTTGATGCTGTAGTTGACAAAATAGCTCTTCTGCCAAAAGAAACCTCGTATGTTCTCGATGCCGGACAGAACCTACCCGAAATAACATGTACCGCAGATTGTGGCACCAATTCTTGTACATACTTATGGAAACATAACACACGAGAGTTTTCGAACGGACCCATGCTGATACTTAAAAACGTCCAGAAATCCGAGACCGGAATATATGAATGTAATGCTGAAGATGACACAGGAAGCACTTCAGTTATAGCAATTTATGTGAAGGTTTTATGTAAGCCTCTCTCTCTCTCTCTCTCTCTCTCTCTCTCTCTCTCTCTCTCTCTCTCTCCTGGTTGTTTTAGGTGTGTGTGTGTGTGTGTGTGTGTGTGTGTGTGTGTGTGTTTTCAGTTCCCTTATCTGTCTGATTGAAATGATTTTTATGGTGCGTTTACTGACACAACAGTGTTTTAACATACAACTTTCATAAGTATTGAACTGTTCGTATACAATTCAAAAAAAGAAAGAAAGAAAGAAAGAAAAAACTGTATAAAATAAGTACAAATGTTCTCTCTATTTAGGGCTTTTACGAAATAGCCTTTGCGCTTTAGAATGTAAAGTATCAAAATTACTATATTCAATATAATATCCTGCAAAACATAGAGGACCTTTTTGGAATACCGATATGGTGTATTCCAGTAAAGAACATCCGCCCGATTCATGATTTTTACCTGCAGCGATATATACCTTTTTTTATACTAAGACGCTCTTGGCCGAACACTGATATAATTACATTAAATTTACTTTTTTCATTTCAGATGGACCTGAGGAAGTAATTTTAAATCCCCGTAACACATCGTACACTAAGTCTGAGAAGGATTTTATACCATTGATAACATGTAGTGCAGTTTGTGATCCACCATGTGTGTTCACATGGACAATGCCCGGGGGTGGTGTAAGCTACACCAGCCCTACACTACGTCTGGATGTTTTAGATAGAAGAGAACAAGGAGTATACAAATGTACTGCTCACAACAGGATATCAAGTGGATATGTAGAACTAACTGTAATTGTCAATTGTAAGTATCTTCTCGATGATCTTTGTTAATATTATCTACAAAAGTATAATCTAGGTCAGAAAATATATTTGAAATAAAATCGAGGGTAATTGAGGTTACATTCTAGGTCATCCAAGTATAATATAGGTCAGTTGAGTGTAATATAGGAAAATTGTGAATGATCTAGGTCAGCTGTGTTAAATCTTGGTCAGTTGGTGTGTAATATTGGGAAATTGTGTTCAAGTTAGGTTAGAATGGTGTATTCCAGGGAAAAAGAGTTAAATCTAGGTCAGTAAGGTTAAATCAAGGTCAGTTGGAATAAATCTAGGGCAGTTGGTGTGTAATATAGGAAAATTGTGTTTAATCTAGGTAAGTTGGGTGCATTCTATGGAAAATGAATTAAATCGAAGTCAGTAAGGTTATCTCAAGGTCAGTAACTTTAAATCAAGGTCAGTTGGGTTAAATCTAGGTCAGATAGAAGATTGTTGTGTGATGGAGATCACGTGATACTTGTTTAATCTATGATAGTTGAAGTTAACCTAAGCCAAATGAGTTTAATGTAAGTCAAGTGAAGAAAAAATAGCATAATCTGGGCTAATTTAGTATGTATTCAGAGAAGGTAACAATCTAAAAATAACTGAAGTTAGTCTAGGTAAACTGGCGAATAATTAGCAAGATCTAGGTCAATTGAAAGTAAAAGTATAAACTAGGTCATATAATAATCTAGGTAAGCTGGCGTGTTATTAGCAGAGTCTTAACCTATATAGAGTATAAAATAGGTCAGGTAATAATCAAGGTCCGTTGGCGAATAATTAGTAGAGTCTTAAACTATATAGAGTATAAACAAGGTCATGTTATAAACTAGGTCAGTTGGCGAATTATTAGTAGAGTCCTAACCTATATAGAGTATAAACTAGGTCAGGTAATAAACTAGGTCAGCTGGCTTGTTATTTGCAGTCTCCTAACCTATATAGAGTATAACCTAGGTCAGGTTATAATCAAGGTCAGTTGGCGAATTATTAGAAGATTCCTAACCTATATAGAGTATAAACTAGGTCATGTTATAAACTAGGTCAGTAGGCGTATTATTTGTATAGTCCTAACTTATATAGAGTATAAACTAGGTCATGTAATAAACTAGGTCAGTTGGCGAATTATTAGTAGAGTCTGAAACTATATAGAGTATAAACTAGGTCATTATGTCAAATGTTTGTTATTTGTTATAGGTATGAATTATATGTACGAAATATGCGAATTATAGAGTGCTTCTTCTATGTCAGTTTTATTATTAACCTGTGTAAAATGTGAACATAATCTGAGTAAGTTGAGGATTTAATCTCGGTCAACTATGAATTCCTGAATTCTTGAATTCTGATTGGTTAAACTACTTTATTAGAATAAGTTAGGTAAATTTAATATTTATTTGTTTTTGTTATTCAAGACGGTCCTGGTAGATCGATACAACTACAACCAAATAAAACATTCTATGAGGTGATGGAGAACTCAACTATTAATGACGTAATATGTTCAGCAGATTGCAGATCCGGATGTAAGATCACGTGGAACGCAACTTGTATGACAAATGTCCTGTCTTTGAAACAAATTAAACGAGACCAAGCAGGAGTATATATGTGCACGGCTTCAAACGTTGCTGGGACATCGATAAGTTTGTTTGAGATCAAAGTGAAATGTTAGTACATCAATAGCCTAAGAGGCCCAAGAAGGGCTATATAGCCCAACTGACCTTTTTCTTGCACGTATTTATACAGGTCCATCCCCTTTGAGGCTCCATTTATTATATTTTGTTACAGACACAATTTTGTCAACGATAAAAAATCTAGACATGTATTATCTATAAGATTTTAGTTTAATGAAAGGTTTTAAAACAAAAGTTTTGATTGGTTGGTTTGTTTTTTTACGTCACATCGGCAGTTTCTGTTACCACTGCGGTAGCTTAGTTGGTAAGGTGCTCACTTCGTATGTGGAGGGTCGAGCCTTCGAACTCCTGCCGTGTCTGACCAACTGGTTAAATATGTGACCAACACATTAGTTTTCCCGTTTATTTACAGCTAATAGGGATGAAATTTAAGAAAATGAATCTCACGGATCGTGGTTAGATTTTATCTTTTTTTTTAAAAAAAAAAAACAACGTTTTTTTAGATAATCGAAAAAAATTCAGAAAATTCAAATATTTAATGCAGGTAAAAAAATCTCCATTTTAATGTTCTTTTTTAGATCCATCTGTGATTAAATCAATAGATATCATAAACAAAACTGATTATTTAATGGAAGGTGATGAGGCCACATTAATTTGCGAGATAGACAGTTATCCTGCTCCTAACGTGTTGTGGGTATATAGAGAAAATGGTACGACTCTACTTAAAGACAGTCATGAAAGAAGTCGGCTCCTACTTCAGAGAGTAAGATGTTTTGACATGGGGACCTACAGCTGTGCTGTGTATAACGGTATTGGAGCATCACAATCCAGAGATATAAAAGTTAAAGTATATTGTAAGTTACTTCTCAAGAAAAAAATTGTCATTTTGTAAACACAATCTAGAGATATCAAAGATAAAGCAGACTGTTAGTTACTCTTCTAAAAATTGGCCTTTCATTATCTTGCATTCTATTTTTGCAGACAACCGTGTTTGCAAAATGACCAATCCTTTGGTCTTTTATAAAAGAAAAAACATTTATTTTATTTCTAAATAGTTCAATTCGCTCTTGTTTTGAGCATTGAGATAAATATTGGTCCATAATTGTTTGTCACATGTTTTTTTTTTTTCTAAATATAACTTTTATTCAAAACTTTTCGCATAAAAATAACAGTAAGATTAAATTTAAAAACATTGATCTAACCAAATTCTATTTTTAAATTAAAATATCTTCTCTGAATTCTTCTGTATAGAGCAGATTTTGGAAAAAAGCTGAAATTTAATAACTTCAATTATCCAATTGGGCCTCACTCAAGATTAGATCAGGGTATTTTAAGGTTAATTAAGGTCGAATGAATTAATTGGTCAGATTTTTCAAGGGGTGATCATCATGATTATTCAAATCATGACAACATATCTTATATGGTAAACTAGGAAGGTGCATGAGGGATATTTTGAACATAATAAATTTGTTATCGTGTTGAAAACATTAAAAAAATTGTTATATGCAAAGAATTAAAGAAACTTTTTGAATAAGTCTGGTTATTTTTCCCAATTAGGTCAGAATGATTTTGTTTAAATAAAAAACTTTGTTCTCCAATTATGTATATAACAAAAATTATGGACTGATAGTAGTGAGATTAATGTATAAAACAAACAGCTTATGACGTCATGTTTGAATGAAATATATGCAAACATTTGCATTCCTGTGTCACGTGACTTACTTATTTATTCCATTGTTACACTGTATGAATTGTCATAAATTCGTTTTGGTTTTGTAAATATAATCTGAAGATTTTCAACAAAAAAGATGTCGTTCCATTCATTGTTTTGAATTTTCTGAAGGATTCAATTTTTACGAAAGCTTTGTTATAAAACTATTTTCTGTTATATTACATAACAAATATCAGTGTTTGCAATTAAATTTGACTCATAACAAGGGAAGTTCCGATATGATATTGAAAAGAGGATGTAAATCTTAATTCAAACCTTAGATTTATTCTCAAAACGATACCTGAAATTTTACACAAGGATAGATTTGGTCTAATCTTTTAAACCCAGCGACATTTTCATTCCTGTGTCACGTGGCTTAGTTATTTATTCTATTGTTACACTGTATGAATTGTCATAAATTCGTTTTGGTTTTGTAAATATAATCATAAGTAAATTATGTAAAGACCACGTACCATTCATTCATTTATGATGATGATGATGATGATGATGATGATGATTATTATTATTATTATTATTATTATAGGTAAGCCACGTCTCGATGAAAGAAAGAACCAGAAAACAATGAACTATTTGAGTTTAGGAACTGAGGAAGGAATATCTCTGACTGTTGATATCATTTCCCACCCACCTCCCAACATAACTTGGTATTTCACGGGTATAGACTCAGACGATTTAATTAATGTTTTGGCGTTGGAAAGATTTGTAATGGACAGCGAGGTCAATGGTTGTCTAGTGAAAACTTATCTAAGAAAGGATATCATTGGTGGAAACGAATTTGGAACTTACGTCTTACAAGCTGAAAATGCGTTCGGCAGCGTGAAAATATCTTTTGTTGTGGTTCCACATGGTATGTTAAGTAAAATATACTTTTTATATGATAAATGAAACACATCGATACCAAATTTAATGCACTATAATAGCTTGGTTGGGTTTTGTGATGCTTAAGTGTATTCTATACTGAAATTTTATTTGTTAGGCTTGGTGACCCTTGTGGTCTAAACGCAGCTTTGTAGTGAAGAACTATAACGCCTCTTACCACCTAGGTCCAAATCCATCTAGGGATCAGAAATTGTGTAATTTCGTTAGCCTGAGGTTTTCTCTGAGGTATACTGGGCCCTCCTTTAACCCAGAAAAAGGTATAATTATTATGACTCTGATGTAATTCACAATTATTCTACTGCATTAAACTTGATATGCTTTTGTTATTGGCTACTATATAAATATTGCCGGTGCCGCTCCTGGTGGAGTTAAACACTCTGAAGGTATCAATAACTCAGTAGGCAGTGTTCTGTACTGCAAGATAATATACTATGCAGCCAAATTTTCAGATGTCTTATTTTTTAGAGTTTTAATTAAAACTGAGGTTTCCTCATGCAAAGCATTCCTTAGCTGGATTTGGGTTCATTTGCATTTGGAACTTTAAATTTATCAAATTTTAACTGTTTTGCTTATGTTTTTTATCTATCAAACTTTTCGGCCCCTAGTGTCACTAATGAGGAATAAATTTCGAAATATACACATATGTCAATTCAAAATTAAACCGGTATTTTTGTTAAATATTGAAAACAGATCTTTAACCTATCGTTGGATGTTTGTATTAGAAACCAATCATTTGATCTGTTCTTCGGTGTTAGGGGCAGGTATTACTTTTAATCAAAACAACAAAAAACAATGCTAGGAGGCGTTTAGTTTATAAGGCATTTCAAGCTGACTAGCTAGCCGTATTTCTATTTCATGTTGTCTTGTAAAGTTTTCAGCTTTGTGTTTTATTTCTAGGACCATTCGATATTTCCAATGATTAATGTTCAATATTTTTGTTACAGGATCTCCTGATCCTCCGTACCAGTTAAATGTTGTTTGTCTTACATCAACACGTGCAGTGTTGTCATGGAAACCTGGATTTAATAGAGGGGATGAACAAATATTTTATATACAATACCGATCTTTAAATGAAAAATTCCGACGATTTCCACAAATCATTGAAGATGTTGGTAAAAACAATATAAGTGAATATTTGACAAAACTACAAAAAAATATGCTTTACCAGTTTACAGTTGTAGCGGTCAATAAATTTGGAATCACCTTATCTAAAGAAATCGTAAATTGTACTACAAAAGGTAAATATAACCTTACCTTATTAACTTTCTTACACCTATATTTTTGTGTTTTTATACTGTACAGTGCCATCAGGTTTTGCTGCAAGGTTTCCAGAAAAAAATTTTTTTATCCAAGTAAATGGGGGCCTTTTTTTGGCGTTTTTTTCTTTTTCATAATTGTTAAGAATGCAACATATTTTTTTAGACATGGCCACAATATTTGGTGCTTCCACATTAATTAAATGGGGTTTTACGTCCCAGTCAAACGTATTTCATTTATATCAAAGCATCTCCAGCTATTAGAATAGTATCAGAATAACAAGAAAAATAATAAATGTAAAAAAGAGAAATTGAAGCTGAAAATCATTTCAATTTTGCCTTATATATTTACATGTCATCGCTAATAATAATAATAAATTGCTAATTTATAGTAATTAATTGTTAACAAGTTATTTTATTTCTGCTTAAATAACGAATAAGTTTTATTTTTAGAACGACGACAGTTTAAACTTACAAAAATGAGTTGGGACGTAAAACTAATTAAATTAATCAAATTGTTTTTAGCTATTGTGTTAATTTGTTGAACATGTTTTGTATCATAATTAATATATATATATCGTCGGGGATTGTAACTTCGTGCATATTGTAAGTTCGTGCAGATTTTGTTTACCTCGGTCTCTTCACGTTACTTAACGCGAGACTTCCTCCAACAACTCGTAGGTACCAAGAAGGTGGATTTGCCGCTTCAGAATTTTTTTTCAAATATGCAATTCAAACAAGTAAATTATACAAAAAATGTTAAAATATGTCAACAGACGCCATATTTACTAAGTCATATTTCCCCAATCACTTTAAAAACGAATTAAAAGCCAAAATCCAGAAATGGGTCGTCTGCTCTAAGTACCTACCAAAATCCATCAATGGGTCGTCTGTTCTAAGTACCTTCCAAAATCCATCAATGGGTCGTCTGCTCTGAGTACCTCCTGTAGGTATGTCAACAAACACCATGTGTCACGTGATCAAACAAAGACCATTTATAAATTTCTACAGTTGGCGATGCTTCTTATCAGTTTTATGATATTGAGACGCATTGACTCACCTGTTTTAATTAAACATTTACTCACGGCAATGTTTTTGAGAATTAGATAGTTTGTAGTTGTTCTAAAAAGTGTAGCACCTACTGGTATGAATGTAGTTACTACCTAAATAACACAAATAGGTTCCTCCAATGTTATCATCCATCAAACCAGCTGCAAACTGCATAATTTAAATGAATTTTTTTTATAAAAATTTACATATAAAATGCGATGAAAATTTTTGTATACAGTTCTACTATATGTACAACAGTATATAAATAATTATTTAATTATTTTGTAATCTGTTCACCCCCGAAGAAATTAGAGAAAACAATTTTCTTGAATTTACCCAATGGGTACATTTAAAATATGGTACAAGTGTAAGGGTAGTGAGACGTGGGGATCAATTAAATTGCATTCATTGCAAACAACCAATGGAGGAATAACTAGTGTAACAGTAACACAATTGTTCTAAAGATGTTTATTGAGTTTTTTTTCATGTAATTTTAAATTCACAGTTAAAACTTTTTAAAGTTTTCAATTAATATTCTATACCAAAAAGAATATTAATGAGTATAAGACATATATATATATATATATATATATATATATATATATATATATATATATATATATATATATATATATATATATATATATATATATATATATAAAAACACAAATATAAGTATTTGAGCAAGTAGGAGTGGAAATATAAAGTTTATCATGGAGAGCCATTAATGGGTAGGATCTTCAAAAGAGTGCACGAAGTTCAATACTCACTTTTTAGTGCTACCATGGGCAGTGGTTACTGTTGAAGTCATAACTATTTTTCTTCTAGATGCAAAATAACTTTGAATACTGGATTTTTGTTTTTAAATAAATAATTTACAAGGTGAGAATATATATTTTGACATTTTTTAAAAATTTATTTATATAATATTCAATTCCCCCTTAGCTGCACGAACTTACAATATCCGAGGATAATTAAAACAAAAATACTAGTCCTTTTTCATATAACAATCCCCAAAACAAAGTAAACACTTTGAAAACTGGCAAAATTATGTACACACATTGAACTTCTATCAAGGAAGTGAGGCCGGGTGCTCCGGAAGGGTAAGCACCTTCTGTCTAGCTAGCTACACCCGTCACGTGCAAGAAAATTTTGAGAATGAAAGGAACAAAGAACTATGCTAAGTCAAATATATCCAGTATAAGTTTGGATACAGTGACTACATACTTATCAACAATATTGTGATGACAGCCATAAAACTTTTTAAGGGCCTTGATTAGCCTAGGCTTACTGGGAAATTCATACTAAACCACTTCACCGTTCAATACCTTTCTATTTTTCATAACTTAATACTTTTTTTGTAGACACTGACGATTTTGTAAGTCGGCAGCATTCTTCAGCTGGATCAGTAGTAGCAGGAGCTTTAATTGGTTCAGTAGTTTTGATATTAATCATTTTAATAGCAGTATTGGTATACAGAAAACGACTTTCGTTACAAGGTTTGCAAATTTAATGTTTTTATACGAGAATTTTTAACCAGCTTGATTTGATAAAATCTTAAGATTTGTAGTGATTTCGCCAATCGAGTGGCTGCATATAGAATTTATTTTTGACTTTTTGTCCTCTTTTATGCGATTGGTTTATCAGTATGAATATTAACGTTGTCAGAGAAATAAATTGTTAACATGCAATCTAATTTCCTGTTAAACTTGTTGTGAAAATTGCATCAAAAGATTCTATATTGTCTAATTACGTCAATAAAAGTAAGTGCTGAAAAAATTCAGAATGAATTTGAAAGACTTGGTTTTCCACTTACCATTTTCATATTAACTCTATATTAAATGTTTGGTAACCGTTAAATGGTTTATTGTTCCTTATAAATAAAAATTTGATTTAATGGGGATTAAAGATTCAAGATTATTTCATTTATATCGGGACATCACCAGCTATAAGTGAAGTAGCAGAAACTTGAGCTTGGCGAATATCGTTAAATATTTTGTTATTAAATATACACTAGAAAAATAAATTGCATGAAATTTTCCCTTTATACATTTTATAGTATTTAAACAATGAATTAGAATAAAAGACACAATCAATATGTTCTGGAGCTATGTTTTAATTACTTCTTGTAATTTTTTAGAGGGAGTTAAATCAAGGTTTCTTTGTAATATAGTTTCGTATATTTATTTATATGATTTTTGTTAGATTCAGCATGTACATCCATTTTATTTTCTTATTTTTAAAACAGCTTTAGGGAAATTTTATATTATCAGATTCTAGGAATGGAATTCGCCAGTGTACCACGTGATACCTCATAGTGTTTGTGCGGGACAATTATTTCTATTGGCAATAGAATTGCATAAAGTGACGTTTTCCCGTAACAACGACGTTTTTTCGGGAATATTTGACGTAGACGTTATCCATTTCATTCCACACAAACGTTAAGAGGTATTGATCACGTGGTACACTGGCGGGTTCCATTATAACATAAACATCTGCTCGTTAATTACATTTTGGATGCTGTTCACTTTAAAAGGGCAATAACTAACGTTCCAGCGAACCTCATTCGATATGTTTTTATTAATTTAATTTATTTTATTTTTTATTAATTAATTTATTTATTTATTGATTTATTTATTTATTTATTTATTTTATTTATTTATTTATTTATTTTTTTTTTTTTTTGATGTTGCCTTTTTTTGCCTTTTTCCTTTTAATTTTTATTTCTATTCTCAACTGTTTAATTGATAATTATACTCGAATTTTCTATATTTTCTTGATTTTTGGTTTAATAGTTTTTTTAAATTATTTTTACTTTTTTATTGATAGTATAGTGTAAAATGGTTAAACACGTCTCATTCAAACAATAAGAATTAAAAGTAGTTTAGTCATGATAATATATAAAGTGTTAAGCAAATCTAATCTCGTTAGAAAACGTAAAAACTTGAAGTGATTAAAAATCAAAACAAATTCACGTCATTCTGTTGAAACCCTATGCTATGTGAAGAGAGCTTATCAAATCTGCCATATGTATGAAAATCATTCCTAATCAATGATACTAGGGGCTGAAAAGTTTGTTAAATACATGTTTAATTTCGATGTGCCAGAATTTTACATTTCTAAAAATCATTCCTCATCAATGACACTAGGAGCTTTAAAGTAAATCCAAGGTTTGAAAATTTTATGAATCTAAATCCAGTCAAAGTTAAAAGTCAAACATTTTGAAATCAGATGTCTATATATTTTAATGTTGTATAGTCCGATGCATTGCTTTCTTCCCTTGTCGTGTTCTTGGTGACATTTTGTAAAGTTTTTAAAATACAAACGAACTATTCTTCATATCTTCGAATAACCCAACTATCCGGTATTTTAAAGTACTTATTTTCACAAAGAGCAAAATAATATGTTTTCCAAAAATACTTTTCAAGCAGAAATCCAACAGTGAAAATGAGGAAACAGAGTAATGTAGTGCACTCAGAAATCAAGATAATGGTATCGAGGCCATCCGACGAGTTTGATGAGTTTGACTCCGGACCATACCAAGGTAAGTGTTTCACATTCAGTCGAGATCCTCTTCTTAACATAAAGGTGGTCATTTCTAGGGTACTGAAAAAGGATAAGTACCTACACATCGACTGTTGGATATACCCTTTTAGAGTTCGAACTTGGCAAACACCTCCTTTGTGTCACGTGACTAAGTTATTTATTCCAGTGTTACACTGTCATCAATTCGTTTGGTTTTGTAAATATAATCTGAAGATTTTCAACAAAAAAGATCGTTCCATTCTTTTTATTTGGAATTTTCTGACGGATTCATTTTTTACGAAAACTTTATTATAAAACTATTTTCTGTTATATTACATAACAAATATCAGTGTTTTTAATTAAATTTGACTCCTAACTAGGGAAATTTCCGATATGATATTGAAAAGAGGATGTAAATCTTAATTCAAACCTTAGATTTATTCTTAAAACGATACCTGAAAATTTACACAAGGATAGATTTGGTTCAATCTTCTAAACCCAGCGACAGTATTATCAGAGATTGAATACTTAATATTGATCGTTTTTGTGCGGAGGATTGAATTAGGGAACGTTACATCGGTCCAGTGATCTAGAAACTTAAATGTGTATTTATAAAATAAGACTTTAAAACTTAAGCACTATATATATATATATATATAATATATATATATATATATATATATATATATATATATATATATATATATATATATATATATATATTTGGTATATTTGTTACATTTTATGAAATATCAACTGTTTTGTTTTCTCTTTCTTTTTCTAAAGAAATGAATCCTCCAACAAGAAATTCTGGGTAAGTACAGGACAGTTGGAAACATTGAAAAATAATCCTGTATAGGCTTAAATATTAAAAAATAGCATTTTTAACAAATATACCTGAGTTATTTTTATAATTGTTTTAAAACATATATGTATAAGCATGTTAAAAAAAATTCACCCAGGGTTCAAATGCATACACACACAATTCCAATGTAAAAACATACCATGTTGGATTGATATATTGTAATGAGTATTTTGCTACACCTTCCTACTTGTATGTACTATGTAGATATTAAATATTTTATTTATAAATTCATGCTTTGTATTGTTATTCGTAGTTCTTTTCTGGACATATCTCCTATACTTGTAAATGTTTGTATGAACTCTCGCACATATGTGTTCAAGTATGTAAATATTTAACAAAAATACCCGTTAAATTTTGATGTGTCATACATGCACATTTCGGCATTTTGTTCCTCATCAGCGACACTAGGGGCTTAAAAGGTTGAAAGATAAAAAGATAATCCAAACATTTGAAAAATAATGAATCCAAAGTTCCTGAATTATATGAATCGAAATCAAGCTAAGAAATGCTTTGAATGAGGGAACAAATCGTAGTTTTCTACATATTTCAAAAATTAAGACGGCTGAAAATTTTGCTACTTGGTACATTTTCTGACAGTACCTAGAACTGCCTACTGAGTTATTTTACAGATTTTCTATTCAATGAACATGTAAAGTCTGTAGAAACAGATATTTTGTAGGCTATTTGTATTATCATTGTTTTTAAATTTAAGGTTCAGCAACGAATATTTAGATCTAGATTGTTCCCCAAACACAGAAGACGTCTATGAAGAGATGAGAGATGCTGGTAAATATTTTAATACAACATTAACTTAAGTGTACGTCGGAGTTTTTTAACTAGTAAATATCAGATTATTGAACATAAGAAGTTGAACGAGTCTGGTGTTTTATAATAAAAGGTTCCGGTTTGTATGTCTCTTTTCAATTTTTTTTTCAATTTTTAATGGTTTTTAGTAATAAATAATTATAGATTTTTCTCTTCATTTCCAAAATATTACAAAATGGGATCAGACACAAAAATACCGGTACATGTCCAAATTGTCAAATAAACCTGATATATAAACTTTAAATAGGAATCAATATGATTCCATATTCCTTAGGAATGACATAAACTATTACCCTGTTTGAGTCGGGTTTTCTATAAATTATTTTAATTGTAACGGTACCCAGGCGACAAAATTGTACCCAATTTTTTTCTGTTGTTTTTATAACGAATTATATTATTTTTGTCTTATGTTACAGGAGAGACTGTGTATGATGTTCCAACCTCCGAGTACAAAAAAGTTGAAAAGTAGAAGGTTCTCTTATCTGTAACCAATATGACAAATTACACATGTGTTTTTTCTCATTAAAGTATTTACAGACATTTGTCTTATTAATGTGTTTGGAAAGTTTTTAGGGCAAGCAAAACACGCCAATACAAAATACAAAACGTCAAGTGGACCAGAGATTTCGACCTTGACAATATGCTAAAAATTGGCATTGAATTTAACAAGAAAAAAATATTTATATTTATGTGTTTGGCAACAAACAGGTAACAAAAATAATAACAAAATCAACAAACAAAACACAGAATTGACGTCATTGGTTGTTACAGAAATGCACAATAAACACAAACGCGTACATGCCGGTCCATGTCCAAAGTTACGGCTTTAAAGATTGGCTTTTTTAACACGTTAACTTCCACAAGGAAAGTGAGATCGGGTACAACGGAAGAATAAGCATCTCCTGACTAGATATATCAGCCATGGGCGATTACAAATTTCAGAATGAAAGAAAAAGAAACTTTGTGAAGTCATATACAATTATATGAAAAAACAAACAAGACAACGAATATTTGAGTCAAATTTTATAGCCATTTTATCGTAATTTTTGTCCTCTATCAAAATATTTAAACTTTGATGAATAAAAATTGTACAATTGTAAGTCAAACTGATAAAGTTACCATATTAACAGTTTAAGAAAAATGTAACGAAAAAGGTGCTTGATTACTTTTATGATTAATTGATAAAAACAAACATCGCAAAGGATACCTGAAGACTTTAACACAAGTGGAAAAAACTGTGAAAATAACATTAAAGACAAAAAGGGTATTCACATATTCAGTAGAACTTCGATGGCTCGAGATACGACCGGAATTCAAATTCTCATGCTTATCGACGGACAAGGATTTTTAAATTTGTAAAATGCATGTTAATTTATTAAAATTTCGGATAATAAAATGCACTTAAATTGCAGTATCAATGTTCAAATATTAAAAATTTGTAGATAATGAAACGGTAGAAACACGCCAATTGAAATTACTAAATTCATTATATATCATGACGGCTCGATATTGTTTTCAAACTGAAATGTTGACCTGCAAACTGTCGTATGAAGTTTTGATGTCTACAGGGTTAATTTATTTTAGTTTCAACAAGTGGTGATACAAAAGAAATTTACTTTATTCTAATAACAACACGAAGTACAGTTATTACTGGTCATTCTAATCACAGGAAATTACGACAATAAATATAACTCTGCAAACTCTAGTGATATGTAAATTACGGCTGTGCTATCAACAAGCGTGGGCGACTTAGAGGTCTTACCAATCAAGCACTTCCGCGTGTCGTAATCGGATAAAGAAGTTAAAAGAACTTAGTATATTGGACACTGCCTTATTAGTTAAATAGAAATCCTGAGTAGCACTCAACATTTTACGTAACTGTCTAGACTTATTGCTCCTTCCACTCTATTACTTTTGATGAAATCGGTAATATGGCTCAGCTTGTGTTCTGTTTACAATGACCTGGGTCACATGTCGTTCTAAAAATGTATTCGAGCGAAAGAAGTTTAATTTCTACTTATTTCATAAGCTAGAAAATATTAATTGTTCGAGCGAGCGGGGATATTCGAGTTAACGGAGTTTGGGCCATCGAGGTTTATTTACATAAGAAATAATAGGAATTTGGTCGGTACCGACAGATGACTTTGAGAAATTCGAGGTATTCAAGATAACGACGTTAGAGCGATCATAGTTTTACTGTATATGATTTAAATTGTATATATAATTAAGAAAATCAAGAACTTGGCAACAATCAGGAAAACAAAACAATACAAAACAGACATTAATACAACACAAAAAATCAAAAATATATTGGGACCACTATAATAAAATTTCCAACTTCCATGGGCTCAGGAGTAAACGGCAAGTGACCTGGTTTTGGCAATATTTAAGAATTTTTTTATTAATTTACTTTTTAAAATACTGATGATTCTTAAAAACGTCTTTCTTGTGTACATAAATTATTGGAAGTTTACCGTTTTTTACACATTTGTTTCTCTTTCAAATATACAAAGTAAGAATATCAAGGACTGTGAGTTAGGCCGCTAACAGCCATTAAAGACAAATAAACAAACGTTTTGATTCTTCTAGTCATTAATCTAGTCACGTTCCAAAGGCTGACTGTGGTTAATAACCTTTTTTTACCTTTTATTTGCTTGCTGTTTTTTGCTCGATACTTAAAAATCAGTTGTTCATCTCCATAGCGATAAGTATATTTTGTCACTTTCCAATGAAATTCACTTGTAGTTAAATTTAAGATTTAATTGTGACTTTCTAGAAAAACAGTTACGGTTAAACCGGAAAAGTAACAAACTATTTACATCTAAAAATTGGAAAAGGTAAACAATTGGATTTTACATTAAAGGTGATTTTTGCATGTTCTTTCCTTGCTTGAGTTATGGATACCCTGGGAGATTTTTACTCCACCAGCAGCGGTGTCCGCTCAGAGGTAGTAAATATATACACAAAAACCTGTTTAATTTTGATGTGCAATATGTGCTCATTTCGGAAATTCCTTCCTCATCAGTGACACTAAGGACCAAGAAAACATAAATAATTCAAAGATTTGAAAATGTAATGAATCCAAAGTTTCAAAATTATAATAATCCAATTGCAAAAAAGGAATGCTTTGCATGATGGAAAACAATTAAGTTTTAAATAAATTTTAAAAATTAAGACGGCTGGAAATTTTGCTACAGGATACAGTTTTTAACAGTACTTCCTAATAAGTTATAGATACCCTCGGGGGGGGGGGGTGTTACTATACCAGCAGCGGTACTCGATCAGGGGGTAGTAAATCTTTTTAAAGGATATACCAATAACCAGTAACAATTGAAATTCTGTTCTTTTTTCCTTTCTATAAAAAAGTTTTGATTTTCTTATTTTAGGATCTTACAAGTATATTTGTGGATAGATGTCAAACAATCAACAATATATCAGTTATTTGTTATATTAAAGTTCACAAAGTCAAAAAAGTCCAACTCGTATACATCCGCAGTTAAAACAAGTCCTTCTCATATTTCAAGCCTATGTTTTATAATAATTTCATCATTGCTACATTGCATAAATCAATTATGTTTCGAGTACGTGGAAAAAGAAAAACAACTTTAAACAAATAAATACCACAAACCTCAAAATTATTTAATTACTTTCTGTGTGACCGACTCACTGTGGGTAGTAATATTTAAATGACAATCATATATAAAACGTTCAACTTTTATCAAGAGTCTAGGAAGTCAACAAGTACAGATGTTATACAAGATGAATTTTAAAAAGTAAGTGAACTTTAGATCTATATTTTAAAATATTTTTATTATAATTGAAATCTTATTATCTTTTTATAATTTATGTAAACACGTTTATACTTAGGGTTAGGGTTAGGATATTTATATAAAAAGAAATTGATTTATAATTGGCGAAGAAAATTTATAAAGAAGTTCATGAAATAAATACATAAAAACATATTGTACCACTGATTATAAATAAAGATGCAGACTTCGAACAAGTACTTGTTTAAAAGAAAAATTATGTTAAGATAAAATTACATTTTATGAACAATATTGTTACTTAATTGCTAGAAAAATAGTTTTTTTTACCTTTTCTGTGTTAAATAATTATAATTGTTTTCTTATACTTACAGTTTACAGTGTAAGGCCTTTTGTTCTGTTAGCATCACCTGTAGAGATCACCTGGTCTTTTAACAAGGAGGTCATTATCGAACGATAAGAAGTCGAACCTTCGGATTTGTTAGTCACATTTGAAAGACTATTTTTTTATTTTCCGGTTCAACTGTAAATATAAGATGCATTACATTACATAACTCTGTTGTTCTCCATTCAATATTAACACTTTGCTGACCAATAGTACTATAAACAGCTGCTCCGACGAAACCTGTAAGTATACAGCAAATAAAAACTAAATTTTTTCACAAAAAAGTCGAATGACAGGAAATAAACACATTCATATTCGGGGAATAAAAATTTTGTATTTTGGTTATTTGAAACAACATTGGGGGCCTCGGTGGCCCAGTGGCCTAAAGCGCGCGATGACGGATCACAGAGCCTTTCACCACCTGGGTTCGAATCGCGCTCAGGACTGATCCTAGTGTTAGAAAGTTTGTTAGTTCGCTTGACTAAGGTCGGTTGTTTTCTTCGGATACTCCGGTTTCTTCCACCATTCCAGAACTGACTGCCTTAAAATAAGTGCAAAAATCTTTACTGGCGCGTAAAACACCATTACTCCACTCTCAAACAACGTTGAGAGAAATTTGTTATATAAAATAGAGGTTTGCTTAAGATGTTGTTAGATGATGGTCGGCCATGGCTGTAATTTTGCTGGTGGTGGTGATTTGGCATTGCTGAGGTTGCTTCATTGTTATTATTGTTATTTGAAATTAAAATAGATATATTTAATAAAAATATTTTTAATACCGTGGATTGGTATGTTCGTGTTCATTGGATGAGTCATATTTGCACATTTCGGATATTTAAAGCTCATCAGTGACGTTTTGAGCCAAAAAACGTTGATAGATAAAATGGTAATTCAAAAATTTGAAAATTAATGCATCAAAGTCCAGCTAAGGAATGCTTTGCATGTGGAAACGGACCTTATTTTAAAATAAATTTTAAAAATTTTGAAGGCTGAAAATTTTGCGACAAGGTACATTTTCTGACTGAGTATCAAGACATGAAACTCTACAAAAGTAGCAAATTATTTCTTTAGCCAGTATTTGAGTCTCTGACTTTATTTCTTAAATTATTTTGTATTTTGTTGACGTATACAGAGAACTTATTATCTTGAAAATTCATATTGTTAATTTCCATATTAGCTAATCGTTAAGTGACATTGCTCATAGAAATAATGTCAGAGTAATGCTAGGAAATTATTTAAAACGACAAAATCGAAAAGGTTTATTATTTATTTAGATTGTCTTAAGAATTTATAGAAAAATAATTATAATGCGAATCTTACCCAATTAGCATAGATCATCAACTAAATTCAATGGCATTATAATGGTTCTCTATGTTAATTCTAATTAAACCACAATATTCTACTTTTTAAAAAAAAAAAAAATCGGAGTTACGACTATATATTTTTGCCGTGTTGAGCGAACTACGCCCGCCATTTTTGTTAACAGTTTGCATTCAGCAGGTATCACATATTCACCAAAATTTTCATTCAATTGAACACGAGTTGTTTATGTTGAAATTTTATACGAAATTCCAGTTTTTGACGTTTTAAAACCAAGATTTCAGTATGATCCATATTTTTGCCGAAAATGGGGCATAGGTGATAGGTGTAGAAATTTTCAGAAAAAAATTGTTTATACAGTATTTTCGCCCTCAAAATGCGACTTTATGCTGCTCATTAGGTAAATTGAATGATGTCAGTCATTTTTATTTCTGATAAAATTTTCTGAATGAATTCAGAACATTCCATTCGGAACATTTCTAGAAATTTTATTTTCTTTTTCTTAGCACAATATCATTTTATAATCATCTTTTTAGATATACAAATTAAATAATGAGAAAGAAGAATGGCTACATTTGGCAATTGAAAATTAAGTAGAAATAAGGAAAAAGAAGAAAAAAATGATAGTTATTTTTACATGTCATCCACTATGAGTTAAGAACTTCTAATACTTATACGACTAAATTTATGTAACATAATAGGAAATATACAAACATTTATATAGAGCGAGAAGGAAGAGATTAAATGTTTTTTTAATTTGATGTATCTAACCTAAATACAAGAGACAAAACTGATGTATAAGACAGGATAACAACAAGTGTTAACGTGAATTAATTTCCTTTTAGCATCTCGAACTCACAGCTCCATGAATCATACGACTTCTCAGATTTTTTTTTAAGATATTGAAAAAATACAACTACTTTTTTTTAACTATCTTTCAAAATCTATAATGTCAATAATAATTATTAGGGGAATTTGAATAAAAAATACATGCTTCTATTAAGTACATAATAAAGTTCATTCTTAAATAATTGTGTTTCAGATGTAAAGCAACATGTTTACTTTGTCGTCCTTCGTCTTCAACGATGTGTCTATAGCTGCAATCAAAAAAATAAGGAAAAATGTAGTGGGAATATTTTCTTCAGCCATTCTTTGCAATAAAATCTTAATTCAACAGTGATGTATCTTTAACATCAAACATTGTTATCAGAACAGTCGTGTATCATCTCTAACCAGTGTACCTACGATTGGTGTTTCTACATTGTCACAAAACAGAGTGACAGAAAAATTAATGGTCACTCACGTATCTACAATCAACCGCTAGTGGTTACAGAAACTATTTTCGAGCAGTGCAACAAAACAATACCAAACATGTTGTAATTATAACAGTAGACACAAGCCATGTAACAACAACGCAGCAAAGAACCACCAAATGTTAAACATGGCCATCACGCAATAAAGAACCACCAAATGTTTAACATGGCCGTCACGCAGTAAAGAACCACCAAATGTTTAACATGGCCGTCACGCAGTAAAGAACCACCAAATGTTTAACATGGCCGTCACGCAGTAAAGAACCACCAAATGTTTAACATTCCATGCCTGATATGAGGACTGAACTTCAACAACTTTTAGAACCGTGATATAATATTGGAACAAATTTCTTATCGTGGGGTTTGGTTTAGACATTTAAATTTGCTCAAAAGGCAGTCAAGCAGATTCTTATAATATGCATTTATACCTCACACAGATCTTGTGAAGACATCCAGTCATATAATTTCTTTTATAGAAATCACGATAAAGGTCAGTTATGATTCTAAACCAGTCAGATCAAACATAAGTGACATTTAACAATTATATAGCAATTCTTCAACAGGTGATATTTTTAATTGTTTTTTAATGGCTCATCTAATTTTTTCGGAACCTAAACGTTTTATATTTACATATGATAAACTCCAACCAGTATATCTTTTTGGGAACCTGAACGTTTTATATTTACATATGATGAACTGTTTATAAGATAGTCAAAGAGCTATAGATTTGTCTTTTTTGTAAAACGTTAAAAATGGAAATCTACAGACCCAATATTAATGCATGCTAAAACAAACTGTTCTGTCTTATTTTTATCATAGAATTACGTGATAGGTGCTTCTGCTGTAGCCATAATTTGACTTCTTTAAGAAAAATAACACAACTAACTACATGTAATTATTAACTAAATAAATTAATAAATGGATAATGAAAAAAATAATAACAATAAATGAATGAATAGATTAAGTTATTTACAAAAAAGAAGAAGAAATAAATAAAACAAATTATAAATATTAAATTAGTAAACAAAATGAATGTAAACAAAAGAATTAATACATAAATAGAAAAATAAATTTTAAAAGATAAATTAATAAAAGTAAACAAAACAATAAATAAAGAGAAGAATGAATAAATAAATGAAAAAAAATATATGAATAAATAAATTAATTATTAAGTATGAATAAAAAAATATAAATAAATATATAAACTAATAAAAAAAGTGAGAGTGGAGGAGTGGAGAAATGGTGTTTCAAGCCCCAGTCAAAAATCTTTCACTTATTTCGAGCCGGTCAGTTCGAGGATGGTGCAGGAAACCGGAGTGCCCGGAGAAAAAACACCGACCTTAGGCAAGAGAACTGACAAACTTTCTTACTCTAGGGTCTGTCAAACTAATAAAAGAAAAATGAAAATAAATATTAATTTAAAATAAATAAAATAAAATATATATACTTTAAATGAATAAAATTAAAAAATAAATAAATAAATAAAATGAATAAACAAATAAATAAAATGAATAAAATAAATGAAATGAATAAAAATAAATAAATTTAAAAAAAATATTTGATTTTCTTGTCTTGTACTGGTTGGAGGTTTCTTTGATTTAAGTCCATTGTTCGGTGATATATGAGCGGTGGTTTCTTTCCTTTCTAGTGTTGTCTTGTTCAGCTTTAGTATTCAGTTACAATCTTCCATTTGCTGACAAAAATCATCATTTTTCTTCAACCGATTTCATTGTTACCCTTTTTGAAAATATTCACTGCTACATTCTTTTGAAATATAAATTTTATGTAAATGTTTTATATGATTCAATATATTTCTATTTTCAATAATTTTATGTACTAGATAAAATAAACCTTGTCATCTAACCAGAGGTTGGACATTTCCACGCAAATTAAATATTCTTATATAGTTCCATATCAACTTATAATTTACTGTCTGTTACTAAGACAGTGATAAGTCTTAATTGTTCTCTTATCTATTTCATAACAGCTCTTTTTTAAACCATTTCATCGCTACATTTATTTTAAACTTTTTCTGTATGTAGTTTTATTTAGTATTCTGTATAAAATACTTCAATTCTGTTATCTTAATTCACTGTTTGTAAATAATAAAAATTTATAACAGGACCGGATGTCGAACTTTTCGACATGTGAATTTAATTTTTGAATTCAGTCTTCAATATACAGTTCCATATATTTACATTGCCTGTTCTTTATTTATCCGGTGATTATTCTTAATTTTTCTCCAAATTATTCTAATGATAATCCCTTCTGGGTAAGATTTACTTTATCTTATTTTCCTAAATAACCCTTTCCGGATTATATTATAATCCTTTCATCGCTTCATTCATTTAAAACACACACACACACACACACACACACACACACACACATATATATATATATATATATATATATATATATATATATATATATATATATATATTGTGGTGTAATGGAGGATTCTTTATGATGTACTTTAGTTATATTTCAACTGCAAATAATCCTCCTCACACGACCAGTCGTCTTACATTTCCATGTTATTTTTAGGTCTTTATAACTATTCACAACAGTTGCTTTTATGTCAGTAATAGAAGCATTTCGTCTTATTTATCACAATTTTAAAAAAAACATAACATTATTCTTGATTTGCACATTCATAGGAACAAATATAATACCATCACCACCACCCCAAAAAATAAAAATAAATAAATAAATAAGTTTTGCGCGTTCACAAAAGCAGACAATTTGAACAAAATTGAAAAAAGGATCAAGAATAAAAATAGTTTACCGAATGTTATTAAAGAATCTTCAGAAGAGCTAATCCAATCTTTTTAATTCACTTGCGCATGACGGGTGTAGCTAGCTAGACAGGAGGTGCTTACCCTTTCGGAGCACCCGGCCCCCCTCTGTAATGGAAGTTCACGTCTATAATTAAATTTTCCAGGTGTTAAAGTTTTAACTTTGTTTTTTGGATTGTGATTTGGACAAGGACTGGTAAGTTTTTTTTTTTATTTCGTCCTTCATTTGACATCTGTAAACTTTTTACTTTAAATGACCTTTTCTCAATAATCACTTTACCAAATAAAATGAAATAAAATAAAATAAAATAAAATAGTAAAATAAAATAAAATAAAATTAGATAAATAAAATGAAATAAAACATCATAAAATAAAATAAAATAAATAACAATAAATAAATGATTAAAAATACATAAATTTATAATTTCTTTCCCAAATTTCCAGTAAACACGTGAGGTTTGAGTTTCACTCTCATTAAAATTCACAATAAAAAAGGAAAAAAAAAATTACATTTTGTAATAACCAACAAAATCGTGTTTGTTGGTGGGTTAGTGTACATGATTGACTGAGATTTTGTTATAGGTCTTCTATCAGTGGCTGATCAAGAACTTTATAATAAGGGGTTGAGGAATTTATAAAGATAAATCGCGAGCGTAGACAGTTTAAGCCCCAAGTGGCGAGGGGTCTAGAGACCGCTTAAAACCCTCAGGTCCAGGAGAAAGCCTCGTTGAGGCGAAAAATGAATCTTTAGTATTCCGAGTACCTTTTGGCCACAGTTTCATTCTTTTAATTACTCTTTGAATTTTTCAAAGGATGTTGCAATCCCTGCAACCATTCTTGAATCTGCATATGCCTATACACAGATATCAAGTCCTAAATTTTACAATAGGTTTTTAACTAAGATTTTTTTAACTAAAATTCAACAAATTTTGGTAATGTTACCTCGAATAACTGCATATTTAATATATAACACAAATACCTGCTAAATTTTGATGTACCATATGTGCACATTTCAGAAAATTATTCCTCATCAATGACACTAGGACCGAAAAGTGTGATAGACAAAAAACTTAAGCCAAACATTTGAAAATAATGAATCTAGTGTTAAAAAATTACATGAATCCAAATCCAGCTAAGGAATGCTTTGAACGAGGGAACCAACCTTAGTTTCTTATAAATTTCAAAAATTAAGACAGCTGGAAATTTTGCTAAATGATATATTTTTTGAAAGCACAAACTACTGCTTACTGAGTTATGGATACCCTCGGGGAGTTCAATTAATTAATAAATTCATATTTGCCAGATTGTAGTTGAGAAAAATGGAACTTAAGAAATGTTTGTGAAACCGGGTCAAGTTTTGTATTAAACATATTATGTGATTTGAGTATGTTAAATTTTCATCATTTTGCTATTTTTGTTTAAATAAAATCATAACAGTAATACAAGTAAGTGTATTAGTTAGCTAGTTCATTAATAATTACAATGTTTGTTATGTTTATCCTGTGTATAGCTCATATACATAAATACATTTTGTGTTCCATTTATTTAAGCTGTAGAAACCGTTTCTCAAGGTAAATAAACTAATAATTACAAAAGATCCCCCCCTTTTGTAAAATTGTAAATAAAGGTAAATAAAAGAGCTATCAATGTTTTAAAGTATAAAATATTGCTTTGTAAAACGTTAAAAACAATTATTTTATGATTGAATTATTGTCTATTTGAAACATGTATAGTCCCAACAACAGATTTGCATACTGGCATCCATAATTGTCGGTTTCAGCATAACAATTCCTTTTATAGAAATAAATTTCTTGATTTTCTAAATTTTTGGCCACATCAGATAATCCTAGTAACATAATTTTTGATTTAAAAAACTTGTTTAAAAAATTATCAATATAAGTTTAAACTTTGGATAATATTTGTGACACCTGTTGGCGGGTAATTGTTTTTGTTAGTATGCACAGACCTGTTGTTTAGATATAAGTATATGACAAATGTGCCTTCATCTTTTTTCTTATTTTATTTTTTAGTATATATATTGCAACGCCTCGCCAAGTTGTTTATGATACATATATTTTGTATAATAATAAACATTGAATAAATTGATTGTTTTTGCATTTTTATGTGTTCATTTTGCAGTTAATGATGAAAACTTAGTTTGGAAATATTTACATGTAAATACAGTACTTTATTCCCTCCTGTATCCTGAATTTAATTTAGCACATTAAGTATTTTTCCCTTTCTTAATAGCACTTATCACATACCCATTGAATCTTTCTATAGCGATACATTACATTTTTAGGCTATGTGATACAAAGGTCCGTATCGCACATGTGCGATACAACATTCCGTATCACCATGGTAGCCGGGAACTGCTATACACAACAATAACATTACGTCATTTATACGTGAGAACTTTTCCTATGTGACGTCATCATTCAGTTGGGGAATTTTGTAGAGTTGGGAGAATCCCGCACGATTTTAATAAATTTGGATAAATCAATGTTTGTTTTTTAAGTTTTAACCAGTGTTTACGATAGAAGTAATAAAATGTTAACAAATGACGTTTAAACGAACAATTATCTGTTGTATTTAATTACTTTTTAGCAGTTTCTTTTTACGTTTTCCAGTCAGATATCAGTTTTTGCAATCAGATTAAAAATCAATATAAAATAGCTGATTGTGAATTTAGTGGCAGATTAAGTTTGAAAGAAATCTTTGCAATCAGTATGGTAGGGTATGTGATAAATACACAATAAACTCGTGCGATCAGCTACCTTAGAACACCATATACGTGTAGTTTTGCGTACTCATCATGCTAGCTGAACTGATGATTAACGTATTTCAGTCTTTAACCGATGCAAAAGAGAACACCATGCAACACAATTCAGGAAAATGTAATAACAGACAACCTTTGGCAAACACATATTAAAGTCACTAATTTGAAACCACTAGACTATTGCAATACAAAAGAGAATGTCTAGTTATGTGTAAAAAAAAAATGTTGAGTTATAGAACTTTGTATCAGTTCGTATCAAACCATCATTATATAGTATAGATGGGAAAAATCAACTGAAAATGTACAATTTACAACAGCCTAACACAACTAAAAATCTAACATAAAAAGGAAATTAATGAGAGCAAGAAATTAATGTGAAAAATGCGAGGCCCATTTCATCGCATTAATTTCTTGTCGCATTTATTTTCAAATTTCTGTATGTTTATGATAAATTGAGTTATCTCCCTTAAACGAAACTGATTATTTAGAGCACATTTTCATCTAGCAATCATTTTTTGCTGTTTCTTTCCTACTGGGAATTTTGCTACAGGTGAAATCATGACTGATACATCATTTTGATCCTTAAATGGGACATCAAATGGACAGAACAGTGATTATAAGTTATCTCACACATTCTAAACTCGTGGGTCGACGACGAAGATCAGTTGTACACATGCTGACATGGACGTCCTTATTTTGAATGCATTATTTTAATAAAATCCCCATGTGTTATATTTGGGTGGTTTTTTTTCTTTTTAAAAAATAATAATAATAAAAAAAATGAAAAAAAAAGTTTCTTTGTTCTGACTTTGCTTTACCACCCTAGTTAATTTAAACACCGTGTCATCCGCGCATACTTGAAAATGTACGCTCTGCACCCTTTGTTAATTGTTTATTTTTATAATGTCTACTGAAAGGAAAACATAAGATAATAATTTCTGAGTCCTTAACTTATTATTTATAATTGAAAAATAAATGATTGCAAAATTATTAAAAATTGGAATTTAAAAAATCGCATTTCATTAATTTCCTGATTTCCTAAATAATATAAATAGTTGTTAAATTTTGATGTGCCAGATGTGCACATTTCGGAAAAAAACATTCCTCATCAATGACACTAGGGCTGAAAAGTTTGATAGATAAAAAACAAGCCAAATATTTGAAAATTAATGAATCAAAAGTTCCAAAATTATATGAATCCAAATCCAGCTAAGGAATGCTTTGCATGGAGGAACAAACCTTAGTGTTAATAAATTTAAGAAATTAAGTCGGCTGATGAGTATAACTCCTAATTTTTATGAGAATTGGAGTAAATGTCCTGCAGTATGGTCTAAGTACTACTGGGACCGCTGATTACAAAATCCCCAACTTTTGACGGGCGTTAGAGTAAATGTCTAGTGGTATGGTCAAAGTCCGACTAGACGCTCTTTAACAGTTCACATAAACTTATTTATGCAATTATATAATTATATAATTTTCAAGGAGTTTATTAAAGTATTTATATTCTTCAGCATATATATCTTTTTCATATAATTTTGTTTGACGAAATACATGCACTTTTAAACAAGAAGTGCCTAAACGCCAAATATGTTATAAGTACAAAATTATTATTTTAACTTAACCATTTACACACTTGATAAGATTAATGCAGGGATTCTATTTAAGATCATATATCTTCTGGCCCAAGACAGACGTTGTACATCAATCTTAAATATAGGTCACAGTAAGAAGGTTCATAAATATAGATAAAATGAGTTATGGGGTTTAACGTTTTTAGCAAGAGAAATTCACTTTTATCAAGACCGATAATTTTTGACAGGTGGGGGAAACCGGAGTCGCCCGAAAAAAACTAGTGTGGAAGCAAACTGACAGACTTTACATTTAAATAAAGCTTAAGATTTTAATTCTAATGCTATTTTAAAGCTTTTAGTCCCGTTGATAAAAAGATCGTTTTACTTAAATTAAATAATAATAATAATAATAATAGTAATAATAACGATGATGATGATGATGATGATAAAACATTAAATAATCATTCGCCCATACCAAAGTAATTAATTCATAGCTGAAAACAAGTGCATTATTGAGAACAACATCAATGCACCAACCGGCAAAGTTCTAACACGGTTTTGCAGAGACTCAGATACAGTAAAGCCTTCTATAGCGACTACTTCTTTATAAATACCAGTGTATTAAGGTCCCTTTCCTTAACTTCTCCACTAAATTGAATCTTTATATAAAGACCAACTGATTATAAAGTCGGAATTGCTGAGGTGGCTTGGGTGGTCTTTATAAACAGGTTTTCGTGTATTTGATTCCCTGATGCGATGAAACAATTATGTATGCGTAAAAAATATATGAAAATCATTGTAAATGAACTGACACTTCTTGACAGATTATCCCTATTCACAGTGTTGTATTGTATCTCACATGTACAGTGGTCACCAAGACATAACATGAATCTATTCCTTAGGTAATTACCTTAATGACTAGGGTTAAAAACACCTGCTCCCGTTTTGAACCTCAACAAGGTATTATACAGTTAGGTGATTGAATGACCAGGTGATTAATACGGGTAGTTGGTTTCATCAAGGGTAATTACTTTAATTTAATTCTTTAATTACCTGGGATGACACCAAGGATTTTCCCAATCACTCTTTGATAGTACAACATGTGAAGTATACATGTGAACTGGGATGACAGCAGTTTGAAAGTGTTAAACTAGTAATCAGTTGATCCGTTTTACAACTGAAAAATATTCATCACCATGTTCCAGCAAAAAACTGCAGTTAAGTTGATTTATTGCCTCTGGCATGTATTTAAATTCTCGGAAACCGAATTTCTATGTACAGTAAGTGTTTACTTGACCTAGTGATCTGATTTGCAATCCCATCGAGTTTGAGATCAATCGGACAAACGGTTAGTCTTTAATAAATGTATGGAAACCGTTGGGGACAGACGGGCGGACGGTAAAAACAGAACAAATATGACTCGTTTCACAGGTGGCTGCATAACAAAATTATCCGGAAAAATTTCGACAATCTGCAAGCATACTTACAAACAGATTATGTCAAGACTGAGGTTCAGACCTAAGTTGTCGTTTTAGTCTGTGAACACGTGCTTAAACCACTCAATACTAAAGGAAAATCACAACAGTTCACCATAATCCTTAGTCGCTTAAAATGAAAATAATGTCTTCCAAATAAACAAACCCTTTTGAATCTACTATGGTCAAAGTTCAAACTTTCCAATTTTCTTCTTGTATTAGCTTGTCTTTGCTAGTGGCAAATTACCATACCTTTTCAGTTAAAATGGAACTTTATTTTTCATAAACTATTTTTTAATTTTTTAATTCTTCCTTTTAACTGATTATTTCAAAAGCACGTATGTTAACTGTTAACATAGGCGTTTTCTAAATTCGACATCAAGCCAAAAGACAAATAGTGACCTATTGCTAGATTTTTTTCGGGATTGAATCTTGTCCATCATTTGCTTTGGATTAATCAAATCACATTGCATTATAAACTTTTTTATCCACAATTAGTAAGACAATCATGTTCAAACACCTCATGGAGTAATCCTTGGACATATGTCCTTAAGTTTGAAATTCGGTTTGAAACTAGACATGCATTCGAGAACACAACGACATGAAGAAGGAAATAATTGAAACATCTATTTGTAGAGCCAGAGCCATAGAAGCTTGCCAGGGTGGCTGTCATAACTATAGAATCAGAAAATGAAAGTTATTTCAAGTTCGCAATGATGATTTACCTAGACCTTTTTTCAAGTTCTTAAAGATGGTTGACCTTGACCGCATTTCAAATTCGTAAAAATTGTTGACCTTGGCCTTAATTCAAAGATAAAAGATAAAAAGAGAGATCATTTCCATATATAAGGCTGTTTTAATCATAATTCAAACATGATATGTTTATACATTTTGAGTTAAACTAAGCAAGACAAGAATTCAGAAGCAATGTGTATAAAAACAAACAAATCAAACAGAAAATGAAGTCAAATACAGACTCTTAATTATGTTATCAGAGATTCTGGAAAATTTAAACTCTGCAGCACAATGCAAGAGAGCTCTTATTGCATAACATATTGAGTGGCAGATATAATTGTTTTATTAAATAGAATAAATTTCTGTTCGTTGACACTGTTCTGTCATTTAATTAAATGTTTGTGATAATTAACGTGTTATATCAAGATTAATTATTCAAAACAAAAATTACTAAAAATGATTTAAATATAATGTGCAACATTGTGTCTATATATATATATATATATATATATATATATATAAAGAACTTTACAATGAAAAACAGGTATGCAAACACAAAAAACACAATTCAATGATGCAACACAGAACAAGGAACAATTAAAGTAAATAATGAAACAATATAAAAGGCAATGATAAACAGTTAAGACAAAAGAAAAAAACATTGAGGAAACCACAGATTTTAAAATCCCTGACTTCAGACAAACACTGACACAAACATCCAGTAGTATCTCTATAGTATTAATAGAGAACCTCTTACTATCCCACTCATTTTACAAATAATGGTCAATAAATATGTATATTTAATACAAAAATAAAGCCTTTTGTTTACCTTACAATGACCAAGTAAGCGTTAATCAAGAAAAAGAAACATTTGTGTTCCATGGTAATTTTCTTGTTTTTAATTCAAGTACAGAGGGGGACAAAAATTTATGAAAAACATGTACTTAGTGAAATCCAAATTAACAAAAATAATGGCACAAAACAAATAAATATAAAATCAAAACGTGGCAGGACAAGAAAAGACAAGCATATATTGGAATCACAAAAACAAATACCATTTCTTTTACAAGTTTTGAAAATTAAAAAGAGGTTATTTTGAGTTTAATTTGCACTATTAAAAAACAAAATCAAATGATGATGATAAATTGTTACCATCATTCACATTTTTTCTAGTTTTTATCTGGTGACCGATTTACAGTCAGCTGTAGTTCCAGTAAATGATTGCATACAAATTCTTCTCAAGTAGCTTTTGTCTTGCCAGCTTTATTTTATATATTTATTTAAAAAATATCAGAACCTGTATTTTTTTTATCATTATTCTTTATAAAACTGCTAGAGGTTATCTAGTCATCTGTGCTACAGAACTCTATGTACCTTATTGAAGACTGTCATGACTATCTGGATAAACATCTCCAATCAAACCAGACACAAAATTGGTTTTGGTCGGTTTTTGTGGCCTTTTTTTGCAAACCTAATTATTCAAAGCTCTTATATGAAAACTATTTAAATATATTTCTATATTTTCAAAGCATATGTCATAAGCTAATGGATCAGAAGTAGAAGTAGAAGTTGAAAAAAAAAGCTTAAAACGAAATTGATAAAACTGTAGTTAGCAGTTCACAATGCATTGATTTTTTTTTTTTTGGTTTTAAATCAAGAATGTAAAAAACACACAAGGAAGGAACATGTGACCTGTGTATCTAGCTAATCAAACATGCAGGTCATATCTAGCTAACCAGACCATGTCAGCCATCACAGATCAGCTTCATGTATAGTTCATGAAACAAGATTATTCATTAAGCATAGATAACGTTTAATCAAGTCCATCAAACTACATCTGTTGGCCAAGGATTAGCACTAGGATTCACAAAATATGTAACATGCACAGATGTGAAAAAAATGTTAAGCATTTCATTTTTTTTTTTTTTTTTTTTTAATTTTTAATGCGAGTGTATCAAAAAAAAAAAGCTGCCAACAAAGACTAACACTAGTAATATTATTGGTGTTGTCCATCCAAAAATGTCTTGGAAAGAGCTAACAGACAGAGATTTTAGATCTCAAATTCCAACAAACTTACTTAATATTGATGAAGATTTTTGGTTTCAGATTTTGAAATTAAATGATAGTTGATAGACTTGTTGTCCATCCAAAGTTGTCTTGGGAAGAGCTAACAGAGAGAGATTGTAGAGAGTGGAAGCTCTCAAATTTCCCCATGATTGTAAGAAATGGAGACATGAGGTGAAATCTGCCATGTGTGCAGCTAGCCAGTCATATGGAAGGGAGCCTACTAGTGTAGACAATGCTTCTGAACCTGCATTTTAATCAAAAGAAACCCAGAAACTGATTTACATATTATATACACCTTGACCAATCAAAACACAGATACTTAGTAACCAAGTTTGGAAGTTTGGAACATTTTAATAATTGATGACACAATGTTATTGCAAAGACGAACAAAAAAATTCTGGTTATGGAATAAAATATATTTTTTAAAAATAATTTAAATACAACAGATCTGACATTCTTAAAAAGCAGCTAAGCAGAAAAATGAAAATGCAAGATAATTATTAATACAAAAATAATAACAATATTAAAGTTCAAAGAAACAAACATGATGACAAAGCCATTAAAGAGAAACTTAAAAATAACGAAGGTATGAAAATATTTGGTTGATATGACAAAATAATACAACTATTTACATCAGAAGGGTGCAAAATGTTTCACATATCGACGACATCACTGAGATGTACTCTCTATTGGTTTCAGATCTACTTGTATAAAACACATCAGACCCACTCTCTCTGTAGTAAGTCCAAGATCTATGAAATACTCACATCAAATCCTCTCTCTCTGTAGTAAGTCCCAGATCTATAAAATACTCACATCAGACCCACTCTCTCTGTTGTAAGTCCCAGATCTATAAAATTCTCACATCAGATCCACTCTCTCTGTAATAAGTCCCAGATCTATAAAATACTCACATCAGATCCTCTCTCTATAAACTTTCTATCCCAGATCCATAAAACACTTCTAAAACTTCTTTCTATAGACTTTCCGTCCCAGTACTAGAATTACGCTGACATCAGACAGACTCTAATCGCTTTCAGTCTAAGACCTACACCATACTCAATACCTCTCTCTCTCTCTCCATCGTTATTAACCGTCAGTCCTAGATCTACAGCATACTGAAAACTGCCCTCTTTCTCTCTCTGATTATAAACCCCCAAGTCTAAAATCTACAACATACTACATACCTTCGCTCTCTCTCTCTCTCTTTTTCTCTCTCATATAAACTTTCAGTCCAAAATTACAACATACTACATACCCTCGCTCCCTCCCTCCCTCCCTCTCTCTCTCTCTCTCTCTCTCTCTCTCTCTCTCTCTCTCTCTCTTTCCCTCTCGTATAAACCTTCAGTCCAAAACCTACAGCATACTACATAATCCCCCCTCTCTCTCTCTCATTATAAACTTTCAGTCCTAGATCTATAAATTATAACTGACAACAGACCAAAATTTTTGCTGTACATAGAATTAGTGAATACATTTCAGGCCACCACACCCGGTTTAAGTGCTGAAACTTGAATAAATGGTATGACAGTTGTTTTTTTTTGTTTTTTGTTTTTTGTTGTTTGTTTGTTTGTTTTTTTTTTTAAAAAAGGACAAATTGAATTATATAATGTTTAAGTTGATAAGGAATGACTTTCTGAAAGGTGCAAATCAAAATGGGTATTTTTGTTAGATATGTACTAAAAATTTTTATATATATCCAAATTTGAGGAAAATTACCAAAAGAAGGAAATCTAGATTTAGACCTTTAAAAATGGGCTTATTTTTGGCCCCAAATTAAACAGTTAAAAAGCCCTGGAATTTTTTTAATGTGAAAATTTAATAACATGATTAAAGCATGATCACAGAAAAAAGGGTACCTTTTGAGACAAAGATCAATGTTACTGGTGATATCAAGAGATGCCATTCTTAAACTATTGACTGGAAATCAGTAATAAAGTATGTTAATTCCACCTATTGTCATTAACAACTGGTCCCAGTTTCACAATCATTCCTTAACTAAGATTTTCCTTAACTTATATCAGGGCAAATTTGTAATCTGAATAATTTCGTTAATTTTTAAGATATTTCAGAATTTAAGATGACATTTTGAAAATCATGTCAAGTTTATAACATTTTATTATGTTTTGTCAAAAAAAGCATATCTGTAATTCCAAAAAATAACTGCTAAAATTTGCTAAATATAAGTTAAGGAAAATCTAAGTTAATTAATAATTGTGCAACTGGTGCTAGAACGCATCTGTATTTATTGAAACAGTTTAATTTATATCTGAACTCTATCACTTATCAGAATATGTTGCATTATTTGAAATATAGTAATTTAAAAGTTATCATAAATTAACAGAAAGGAATTAATTTTTTTTATATGTCAAAGTGGAATTATATAACTTTTATCCTATTACTTGGAAGAGTATCCAAAGCTGATTTTTAACAAGTGTCAAAGTGGGATATCACTTTACTACACAAGATTGCCACGGCAATGAGCGACTGGTTTCTACGCTCAATTAATAACATTGGAAGACATTTTAACACATGATTCATTATTTCCAACATACATATATACATGTAACAGAAACAAGCCAAAACAGATTCGTACAAGTTTTGGAAAAATATTGTTAGCACTTTCAGGCCAGGATTGTTTTCGTTAATTTTACAGATAAGATACTTATTGCTGTAGGTTAAGATAAAAATTGAAATTCAATTGAGTGAATCAAATACAAAAATACCTACCCCTATTCAAATAACAATTCAAAAACCAAAATAAAAATCTAAGAGATCTCACAAATAAGGTTAGTATTTTACCACGGAAGTGAGGCTGGGTGAGATGGAATTTATCTGGTGACTCAGTAATGGTTGACATCTCAGTGATATTGATAGAATGATACAACATACAACAAATGTAACAAAGAACGCTGTGAACCTGATCAAGGAAAATATGACATTATGTTATATCATGTATGACATCATGTACAATGTCATGTATGACATGTATAAAGTCATGTATGACATCATGTACAATATCATGTATGACATCATGTACAATGTCATGTATGACATTATGTATAATATCATGTATAACATCATGTATAATAACATATATGACATCATGTATAGTTATGTTTGACGTCATGTATAATGTCATGTATGTCATCATGTATAATGTCATGTATGACATCATGTATAATGTCATGCATGACAACATAATTAAATCATGAATGACAACATATATTACATCAATATGACATTATATACAATGTCATGTATGACATCATGTATAATGAAATGTATGGCATCATAATAACATCATTTATGACATTATAATGAAATCATGTACGATATCATATATTAAATCAATCTGACATTATGTATTACATCAATATGACATTATGTATTACATCATCAACTTCACGGTAAAATCACAAATATTCGTGAGGTATTAAATTTTGTCTTTTATGTGTCATAGTGAGAAATAACAATGAAAACAGTTAATTAACATGTCACCTCAATAGAATTTATTTTTTCAAATCTCAATTCCATTGTAAATTTTTTTCCACAATTTTTTTTTCTAAAATGCAAAACTACCAAATTCTAACCAAACAAATATTTATGATTTTACAGTATTCAACAAAAAACACCAATTTGTTAAAGTTACTCTAGTATATATGACCCAATTTTAGGGGAAAAAAAAGTTTATAATAAGGTGAATGATTTGAAAATTTTTTCATCAAAAAGTGTATCCTAAGAATATTAATTGTCAGAGGTGCTGTAACCTGTTAATTTAGTCCTGCAGACAACAAAAGATTCTTTTTTAGAAGATTAGCCATGAAGGAGACACCCCCCCCTCTCTTATAAACAGAGGTTTTTAAGGACCTGCTACAACCAATGAAAATCAGTTCTTTGCAAATGAAATTTATTTGACAAAAATTGCGTCATATACCAAAGCACAATCACTAAAGCAATAGAAAGTTTTATATATCACAGATTTAAAGTTATCAAATAATTAGTTATAATATTATGTCAAATAATTATCTCCATGGCAACAAACACATCAAATATCACATGATGTAACATATATATATATATATATATATATATATATATATATATATATATATATATATATATATATATATATATATATATATATATATATATATATACCTCCATAGCAATATTATAAAGAACATTTAATATTGCATCAATATAAACTTGGTTTTTACATGTCTAGACATCAATTATTTATACTGTGTTGTCATGCCAACAATTACCATAGCAACATTACTGTAAACAATAGTTCTATAAGTCCAGTCAGTCAGGATGACAAACCTCTATCTAATGAGTCTGTATACATTTCATATGAAAATTGTCAGCATAGTAAGTCATAGCATATCCAGAATATTAACAGCTAAAAACATTACACAATCTTTTTTTATAATTTTACCACTCACGTTTCCATAGAAACAGAAGAAACATCATAAATTATGACCTTTTTATGTCACTTAACAAGTATTTACCACATGTTTAATAATTCTATGCAACGACAATGTGTAACAAAAAAAGTATAACTTAATTTCTACAAATTAATTCTACCAAAATGGCTACCAATTTCAAAATGGCAGACATTTAACTATTTTAAAATGTGTTACAATACAAACTACAAAGACCTTTTAAGAACTGCTAAATGAATTTGAACATAATGGATACTGTCCTCGTTTATTTTTTAATTACTATTTACAGAAAGGAGTGGAAGGTTCTTTGGTGTTTTTACTGTAATTAGACCCTTGTTACAATTCTTATCGAGGCAGTTACTTCTAAGAATGTGGAGTTGGTTTATTGTATTTACTTAACTTATATTAAAGCCGTCAATTTGGAATTGTGGATGAAAATGTAGTTCCAAAATAAAACTATCAAGCTTAAGCGAGCAAACTTAAAAACTTTCTTACAATATAATTAGTCCCAGAAGAATTCTGAATGGATCACTAATTTATGATCGGCATCCTTCAGACTTCATGATAGCCTCAAAAATTCCTTGAAAGTAGTGTGAGTTACTTGTATTTTCATGGCTTTGGAATACAAATGACTTTATGTTGATTTTGCAGATTGGTATGCTTTAGCTTAAAACTCACAACCATTGAATAATGACTCTTTTCTATGAAGTGTTATTTCTTCTTAAAAGTAAATGTGTTGATAAATGGTTCACCTAATTTTGAAAGGATAACAGCACAAGAATATCGGTAAATTTGATTACCACATGTACATTTCTTATATTTCTAAAATTCTCTAAAGATCCATTAGAAACTACAAGTCGTTGCTATTGTAACATAAATCATAACAAAAGATATGTTTATAAAACAATAAATTAGATTTATAATTAACAGTAAAAACCAATTGTTGCCATGATAACACAATTTAACAATATCACAATGTCCATATTTTACAGTAACATGCTGTAACACCTTGAAGGCTATAAGAGTATCATTTTTTCTGTTTGAATATATATATAATGACCTTTGGAATGTAATGGACATATTGTAAATATGGACTATGCAATTACAAGTGGTTCATCATCTGAAAATCCTCGAATCATTGGTGAGTCCTCGTCTTCATCTAGAAATAAAACATATAGTAATTATCATAATTACCACATACAATTATACAGTCATGTATATCACAGAAAAGAACAGATAAAATCAAAGTACTGAAAGTACTGAAACCCCAAAATGCAAAATGGATTTAAAAAACCTGTAGAAGTTAGCCATGGGATAGAAGAAAAAATGAAAAAAACCTCAAAAGACAGCTGTGGGGGAAGATCAGATGGTGGAAAATTGAGTGAAGTGGATTGTAGTAATGGTGTTTAAGGCCCCAGTCAGTTCTGGAATGTTGGAGGAAACTGGAGTGCCTGGAGAAAACAATGACCTTAAGCAAGCAAACTGACAAATGTTCTCGCACTAGGATCTGTCCCGAGTGGGATTCAAACCCAGATATTGAGAGGGGCTGTGATCCTTAAGTATGTGCTTTAGACCACTTGGCCAACAAGGCCCTGGTGAAAATTGAGGGGTTAGAATGGTGGTTTGGTTGACAGTTGATGGTTAGTATGATTATTTCACTTTGGACAGACAGTGTTTCTGGAGTTTCCTCATACACATATCTTCACAATAATAATATTTAAATATTTTTTCCTTACCTAATTCATTAGCAGCTGTAAAAGTAGTCGTTCCCGATCTAGTATCATAATGACTGTTAGCAAAAGCAAGGAAACTACGCTGTAAACGGCGATGTCTTATGACGAAGAACGACAACACGACAATGAAAGCTATGACCACCACAGACACAGACACTGCTATTGCTATGACATTGGTTTTTGACAAGACAATTGTATTTTTGGCTGGCTCACTTATAATCACTGAAACAAGAAAGAAAAAACAACATAAAAAGAGGGTACAAGGTGATAACATGTCATGTTCTTGAACAACTTTTCAATGCTTATCAATTATATACATATCGGTATGTTTTACTCGAAAAAAAAAAAAATTAAAAAATAATAATAATAATAAATTTTGAAAAATAATAATAAATAAATTAATTAATAAAAAATAAATACATGTAAATATATAAATAAATAAATAAATAAATAAATAAATAATGTATAAGATTTAGTAATCATGAGAGGTTCTAGAATTTGCAATATCAGCAATATATGGGACTTCCGGGTTTTGGACTTACGATAACGCTCGTATTTGTGGTGTTCATCAAATATACAAATTTAGCATCTTGGTGGTAGTGTACCATGTTGGTACCGAATTCTGTCCGTTTTTCAAAAATTTCATATGTCTGAAAAATGAGAAAAGACCAAGTAAATAAAAATATAAATGAATGATATAAAATTATATAAATTCTATAAATTTATATGATTTATTTATATGTAACAAGAAGAACCGTACACAACGATGAAACATGTTTTACAATTAATAAATTCAGTTATGTTTTAGAAAACATTTTAACTTATTTTCAAGTTTTTAATATATATATATATATATATATATATATATATATATATATATATATATATATATATATATATATATATATATATCAATATATACCAATGTTGCATACAGCGAAAGCGAAAGTAGATACAAAAATCGATCAGGAATCCGAAAGTTTAAAAACAAATGTTATGGAACCAACAACACAGAAATCTTTCACCCATTAATTGGCAGATACGTCAAACTACGCCAATCTGATTTTACGAGGGTCATGTTGCACAATGTTTTGGTTAAATTTGTTAAAACTTGACCGATTGATGTAAATTTGGTACCATATAAAACTAAAGACAATTGTCAACAAATCATATTCTTCGAGTTTTTTTATACGGAATATATTTCAATTCGATTTTTAAGTTGAAAATTAAGAAGCGATCCCGGTCCTGACGTAGTGAAAAATTAGGAGTGCCGAAAAAGTACGGAAAAAGTAATTCGTTCAAACTTTGAAATTAAGTTTTAAACCCAAATAAAAACCACATATTTATAAAGAGCAGGAAAAGCTTGTTTGATTTATGTAAAGAAATAATAACTTGAGCCATAACTAATATCGTATTTATCACTTCGAACAGCTACCACTTTTTGACTTTTATCATGATTTATTTCGAAGTTTTTGCCTTCACCGGAAAAGCAAAACGTTTCGTTCTTATTTTACATGGTGGCACCGTTTGATGCATCTTTTTAAGTGAATTTTCGAACTTTAATCGACAAATTTATGCAATTAAAAAGGATTTTTTTCTGTTTTATTAACATGGCACGATGTGTTTAATAATGCATGTTTATTAACTGAGAAAGGGGATAGCATAATAAATTCAGAATTGAAACAATATCCACCATCTGAAATAGAAAATATAATGTGTTATTCAAAAAGAAATGAGGTTCCAGTCAATCTAAATGTTTTAGATGGTTGCTATCAGATCGATAGACGAATTGATGATATAAAAACCAATGCTCTTCATTTTGCATTATTGAAAGGTTTATTCGGTGTAGTAACCACAACGCTTAATTCAATACGTTCTTTAGCAAAAGAAAAGTCAAACACCTACATCAATTTGTTATTACTTGCATCTGCAAGTGGAAAAGAAATCTTAGTAAATGCGTTACAACCAGATTCGTCAACCTTTAGTCAGGATTTAACTCCATTATTTATCTCAACTTTTCATGGCCATTTCAATATTGTTCAACTGTTACTAGACAAAAACATTGATGTCAACATATATAACGAATATTGCGAGTCACCTTTATATATATCAGCAAAAGACGGTCATGAAAAGATAGTAAAAATGCTGATAGATAAGGATGCTGATGTAAACACATGTAAACAGAATGGCGAGTCACCTTTATATGTATCAGCAATGAATGGTCATGATAAGATAGTTAAACTGTTGATAGATAATAAAGCTAGTGTTAACAACTGTGACAAGGATGGCATGTCACCTTTATATGTATCAGCAGCATATGGTCATGATAAGATAGTTAAACTGTTGATAGATAATAAAGCTGATGTTATCAACTGTGACAAAGATGGCAGGCCACCTTTATATGTATCACAGCAAATGGTCATGATAAGCTAGTTAAACTGTTGATAGATAATAAAGCTAATGTTAACAACTGTGACAAGGATGGCAGGTCACCTTTATATGTATCAGCAGCAAATGGTCATGATAAGATAGTTAAACTATTGATAGATAATAAAGCTGATGTTAACAACTGTGACAAGGATGGCATGTCACCTTTATATGTATCAGCAGCAAATGGTCATGATAAGATAGTTAAACTGTTGACAGATAATAAAGCTGATGTAAACAACTGTGACAAGGATGGCAAGTCACCTTTATATATATCATCACAAAATCGTCATGATCAGATAGTAAAACTGTTGATAGATAATAAAGCTGATGTAAACAAATGTGACAAATATGGTGAGTCACCTTTACATAAATCAATAGACAATGGTCATGATAAGATAGTTAAACTGTCGATAGATAATAAAGCTGATGTAAACATCTTTGACGAGGGTGGCATGTCACCTTTATATCTTTCAGCAATGACTGGTAATGATAAGATAGTTAAACTGTTGATAGATAATAAAGCTAATGTTAACAACTGTGACGAGGATGGAGAGTCACCTTTATATGTATCAGCAAGGTATGGTTATAATAAGATAGTTAAACTGTTGATAGAAAAAAAAAGCTAATGTTAACAAGTGTGACAAGGATGGCAAGTCACCTTTATATGTATCGGCAAGGAATGGTCATGATAAGACAGTTAAACTGTTGATAGATAATAAAGCTAATGTACACAAATGTGACAACGATGGCAAGTCACCTTTATATGTATCATCAATGAATGGTCATGATAAGATAGTTAAATTGTTGATAGATAAAAAAGCTAATGTTTTTGACTGTGACAAGGATGGCAAGTCACCTTTATATGTATCATCATGGAATGGTCATCATAAGATAGTTAAACTGTTGATAGATAATAAAGCTAATGTTAACGACTGTGACTAGGATGGTGAATCACCTTTATATATCAGCAAGGAATGGTCATGATAAGATAGTTAAACTGTTGATAGATAATAAAACTAATGTTAACAACTGTGACAATTATAACACGTCACCTTTATATGTATCAGCAAGGAATGGTCATGATAAGATAGTTAAACTGTTCATAGATAATAAAGCTAATGTAAACAAATGTGACAAAGGTGGCAAGTAACTTTTATATATATCATCATGGAATGGTCATGAGAAGATAGTTAAATTGTTGATAGATAATAACGCTGATGTTTACAAATGTGACGAGGGTGGTGAGTCACTTTTATATGTATCAGCAAGGTATGGTCATGATAAGATAGTTAAACTGTTGATAGATAAAGAAGCTAATGTTAACAACTGTGACAAGAATTGCAGATCAACTTTACATGTATCAGCAATAAATGGTCATAATTAGATAGTTAAACTGTTGATGTTAACAAATTTGTCAGTTATGGCGAGTCACCTTTATATGTATCAGCAAGGAATGGTCATGATAAGATAGTCAAACTGTTGATAGATAATAAAGCTAATGTTAACAAGTGTGACGAGGATGGCATGTCATCTTTACATGTATCAGCAGCAAATGGTCATTATCAGATAGTTAAACTGTTGATAGATAAACAGCTGATGTAAACATTTGTGACAAATTTGACATATCACCTTTATATGTATCAGCAAGGAATGGTCATGCTAAGATAGTCAAACTGTTGATAGATAATAAAGCTGAAGTTAACAACTGTGACGAGGATGGCATGTCACCTTTACATGTATCAGCAGCAAATGGTCATTATCAGATAGTTAAACTGTTGATAGATAATAAAACGTGTATCAACATTTGTGACAAATATGGGATGTCACCTTTATATGTATCAGCAAGGAATGGTCATGATAAGATAGTCAAACTGTTGATAGATAATAAAGCTGAAGTTAACAACTGTGACGAGGATGGCATGTCACCTTTACATGTATCAGCATCAAATGGTCATTATCAGATAGTTAAACCGTTGATAGATAATAAAGCTGATGTAAACATTTGTGACAAATTTGACATATCACCTTTATATGTATCAGCAATGAATGGTTATGATAAGATACTTAAACTGTTGATAGATAATAAAGCTTATGTAAACAAATGTGACAAGGATGGCATGTCACCTTTATATGTATCATCAGAAAATGGTCATGATAAGATAGTTAAACTGTTGATAGATAATAAAGCTAATGTAAACAAATATGACAAGGATGGCATGTCACCTTTATATATATCATCAGAAAATGGTCATGAAAAGATATTAAACTGTTGATTGATAATAAAGCTAATGTTAACAACTGTGACGAGGATGGCAAGTCACCTTTATATATCAGCTAAGGAATGGTCATGATAAGATAGTTAAACTGTCGATAGATATTAAAGCTGATGTTAACAACTTTGACGAGGATGGCAGTTCACCTTTATAGGTATCAGCAAGGAATGGTTATAATAAGATAGTTAAACTGTTAATAAATAATAAATCTAATGTTAACAACTTTGACGAGGATGGCGTGTCACCTTTATAGGTATCAGCAAAGTATGGTTATGATGAAATAGTTAAACTGTTAATAGATAATAAATCTAATGTTAACAACTGTGACGAGGATGGCATGTCACCTTTACATGTATCAGCAGCAAATGGTCATTATCAGATAGTTAAACTGTTGATAGATAATAAAGCTGATGTAAACATTTGTGACAAATTTGACATATCACCTTTATATGTATCAGCAATAAATGGTTATGATAAGATACTTAAACTGTTGATAGATAATAAAGCTTATGTAAACAAATGTGACAAGGATGGCATGTCACCTTTATATGCATCATCAGAAAATGGTCGTGATAAGATAGTTAAACTGTTGATAGATAATAAAGCTAATGTAAACAAATATGACAAGGATGGCATGTCACCTTTATATATATCATCAGAAAATGGTCATGAAAAGATATTAAACTATTGATTGATAATAAAGCTAATGTAAACAAATATGACAAGGATGGCATGTCACCTTTATATATATCATCAGAAAATGGTCATGATAAGATAGTTAAACTGTTGATAGAAAATAAAGCTAATGTTAACAAGTGTGACAAGGATGGCATGTCACCTTTATATATATCATCAGAAAATGGTCATGAAAAGATATTAAACTGTTGATTGATAATAAAGCTAATGTTAACAACTGTGACGAGGATGGCATGTCACCTTTATATATCAGCTAAGGAATGGTCATGATAAGATAGTTAAACTGTTGATAGATAATAAAGCTAATGTTAACGACTGTGACTAGGATGGTGAATCACCTTTATATATCAGCAAGGAATGGTCATGATAAGATAGTTAAACTGTTGATAGATAATAAAACTAATGTTAACAACTGTGACAATTATAACACGTCACCTTTATATGTATCAGCAAGGAATGGTCATGATAAGATAGTTAAACTGTTCATAGATAATAAAGCTAATGTAAACAAATGTGACAAAGGTGGCAAGTAACTTTTATATATATCATCATGGAATGGTCATGAGAAGATAGTTAAATTGTTGATAGATAATAACGCTGATGTTTACAAATGTGACGAGGGTGGTGAGTCACTTTTATATGTATCAGCAAGGTATGGTCATGATAAGATAGTTAAACTGTTGATAGATAAAGAAGCTAATGTTAACAACTGTGACAAGAATTGCAGATCAACTTTACATGTATCAGCAATAAATGGTCATAATTAGATAGTTAAACTGTTGATGTTAACAAATTTGTCAGTTATGGCGAGTCACCTTTATATGTATCAGCAAGGAATGGTCATGATAAGATAGTCAAACTGTTGATAGATAATAAAGCTAATGTTAACAAGTGTGACGAGGATGGCATGTCATCTTTACATGTATCAGCAGCAAATGGTCATTATCAGATAGTTAAACTGTTGATAGATAAACAGCTGATGTAAACATTTGTGACAAATTTGACATATCACCTTTATATGTATCAGCAAGGAATGGTCATGCTAAGATAGTCAAACTGTTGATAGATAATAAAGCTGAAGTTAACAACTGTGACGAGGATGGCATGTCACCTTTACATGTATCAGCAGCAAATGGTCATTATCAGATAGTTAAACTGTTGATAGATAATAAAACGTGTATCAACATTTGTGACAAATATGGGATGTCACCTTTATATGTATCAGCAAGGAATGGTCATGATAAGATAGTCAAACTGTTGATAGATAATAAAGCTGAAGTTAACAACTGTGACGAGGATGGCATGTCACCTTTACATGTATCAGCATCAAATGGTCATTATCAGATAGTTAAACCGTTGATAGATAATAAAGCTGATGTAAACATTTGTGACAAATTTGACATATCACCTTTATATGTATCAGCAATGAATGGTTATGATAAGATACTTAAACTGTTGATAGATAATAAAGCTTATGTAAACAAATGTGACAAGGATGGCATGTCACCTTTATATGTATCATCAGAAAATGGTCATGATAAGATAGTTAAACTGTTGATAGATAATAAAGCTAATGTAAACAAATATGACAAGGATGGCATGTCACCTTTATATATATCATCAGAAAATGGTCATGAAAAGATATTAAACTGTTGATTGATAATAAAGCTAATGTTAACAACTGTGACGAGGATGGCAAGTCACCTTTATATATCAGCTAAGGAATGGTCATGATAAGATAGTTAAACTGTCGATAGATATTAAAGCTGATGTTAACAACTTTGACGAGGATGGCAGTTCACCTTTATAGGTATCAGCAAGGAATGGTTATAATAAGATAGTTAAACTGTTAATAAATAATAAATCTAATGTTAACAACTTTGACGAGGATGGCGTGTCACCTTTATAGGTATCAGCAAAGTATGGTTATGATGAAATAGTTAAACTGTTAATAGATAATAAATCTAATGTTAACAACTGTGACGAGGATGGCATGTCACCTTTACATGTATCAGCAGCAAATGGTCATTATCAGATAGTTAAACTGTTGATAGATAATAAAGCTGATGTAAACATTTGTGACAAATTTGACATATCACCTTTATATGTATCAGCAATAAATGGTTATGATAAGATACTTAAACTGTTGATAGATAATAAAGCTTATGTAAACAAATGTGACAAGGATGGCATGTCACCTTTATATGCATCATCAGAAAATGGTCATGATAAGATAGTTAAACTGTTGATAGATAATAAAGCTAATGTAAACAAATATGACAAGGATGGCATGTCACCTTTATATATATCATCAGAAAATGGTCATGAAAAGATATTAAACTATTGATTGATAATAAAGCTAATGTAAACAAATATGACAAGGATGGCATGTCACCTTTATATATATCATCAGAAAATGGTCATGATAAGATAGTTAAACTGTTGATAGAAAATAAAGCTAATGTTAACAAGTGTGACAAGGATGGCATGTCACCTTTATATATATCATCAGAAAATGGTCATGAAAAGATATTAAACTGTTGATTGATAATAAAGCTAATGTTAACAACTGTGACGAGGATGGCATGTCACCTTTATATATCAGCTAAGGAATGGTCATGATAAGATAGTTAAACTGTCGATAGATATTAAAGCTGATGTTAACAACTTTGACGAGGATGGCAGTTCACCTTTATAGGTATCAGCAAGGAATGGTTATAATAAGATAGTTAAACTGTTAATAAATAATAAATCTAATGTTAACAACTTTGACGAGGATGGCATGTCACCTTTATAGGAATCAGCAAAGTATGGTTATGATGAAATAGTTTAACTGTTAATAGATAATAAATCTAATGTTAACAACTTCGACGAGGATGGCATGTCACCTTTATAGGTGTCAGCAAGGAATGGTCATGATAAGATAGTTAAAGAGTTGATAAGTATTAAAGCTGTTTTACACATCTAACGATGATGGTTATCACTTTTATATGTATCAAAAATGAATGGTCATAGTGAGGTAGTTAAAACGTTGATAGATAATGAATCTGGTGTTAAAAATGTTACACATATTGCAAGACACCGTTCTATATATATCAGTATCGAAGGGTCATGATGAGATAGTTAAACTGTTGATATAAAATAAAGCTGATGTAAACAAATCTGACAAGTATGGCTAGTCACCCTGAATTGTATTAGCAAAAAATGGCCATGATAAGAAAGACAGAAACGGATTCGCGCCTATAGATTTAGCATCATGTGAAAAAATCAAAACAGTGTTGTTAAGAAAGGGGGCCAAAGTTAAAATGCCAATAGAATCAAAAAAATAGAAAAAGTAAACATTTTTTATCAAATGGCGATGTTGTATGGTAATATAATTATTGGGTAATAATAAAGGAATTAGAGGGTGTTGAGAGAGAGAGAGAGAGTGAGAGAGAGAGAGGGTAAGTTGTTCTAAATAGATGATGATAAAAATTTAGTATGAAGTAATTGGTCAACGTCACTATTGTTTTATATCCCATTCGTTGGCAATTCAATTAATTGACTTCTGCATCACTACATGTCTGAAATAATTGAAAAATAATAAGATTAAATATAGATGAATCAATATAAATCAAACACAAATATACCATCCTTGTCCAAATTACAATTTCAAATGCTTAGTAAAAAGTTTAAAAACTGGCTACTCAGATAAACACGTAAACTTCAACATGGAAGAGAGACAGTGGTTATATATCATTTACTGTTTCTGAAATTTACTAGTTTTTCAATATCTAAATGTAACTAGTATTTTTAAATTGATATGTGATTTTTCCATTCCTCTTACTAGCTAATATTAATTATTTTTTTAGAATATTTTATGATTTATTCTAAAAAATTGTAATTTAACTTACAATGAGGCCAGAATTTTAACAACAAATGTGGAACGTTTAAACTTTTTATTAACTGTATATATTACTATGTTAAATGCAGATAAATAGAACAAAATGAATCATGTTGTTGCAAATTATTTCATACATTGTATACATAATTTTATCTTTCTATTCAAATATATTATTTAAAATATCCTTCAATATTTTTTGACGTTATTTATTATTTTCAATTAGAATTTCATTTATTGAATTATATCATCTGAATGATTAAAATAGATTATCATAATTTTATTCAAAAGACAAAAATATCCGTAATAGCTTCAATTATTTCAAAACACTTCTTTTAAGTTTCAAAAAGTAAAATTGAAAACCAAGTATTTACTATACCATGCATATAAAAAAGTTTTTGAATAATTTTTGTTGATCATAAAGTTTAAATTATTTAAAATATATGAATTTTAATTTTTAATAACATTTCTCAAAACTCAAGGTCGACAAGATTTAGTAATGTATGATGTCATTAAAGACACTATTTTGATATTATCATATTTCTGAAAATCATTCCTCGTTAGTAACATATGTCTGTTAAATGTTATGATTGCCCGGATTATTAGATGACTATAAGATGCTGGGATGTGAACACATAATTACTGACACAACTTAGATTTTATTCAGAAAAAAAAAACAGTTTTATAACTATGTAATGATTTTGTGTTTGATATTAATTTTCTGAATATTATCCATAAAATAAAGAGGTTTATGTGGTTAAATAGGATTTGTTTTAGATAGGGTTATGTTTGTCTATTGGTTATACGGTATGGTAGAGCTTGTTCCCACTATGGGGACTTTCTACAACGAAGCAAACTGCTTACAATTAAATTGTTGACGCAAGAATATTGCAAGCCTAGGCTAATCAAGGCCCTTAAAAAATTTTATGGCCGTCATCACAATATTGTTGATAAGTATGTAGTCACTGTGTCTAAACTTATACTGGATATATTTGAATTACCATAGTTCTTTGTTCCTTTCGTTCTCAAAATTGACTTGCACGTGACGGGTGTAGCTGGCTAGACAGGAGGCGCTTACCCTTCCGGAGCACCCGGCCTCACTTCCTTGATGGAAGTTCACGTGTGTTACCAATTTTGCCAGCTTTCAAAGTTTTTTACTTTGTTTTTTTTTTTGGATTATGGTTTGGACAAGGACTGGTATGTTTGTTTTATTAGACAATCATTTGTTGTTCATTTTACGTTTTATTGACATATTAAAGTTGTAATGTATATATTTTTGGTCTACTATTCATTTTTAATTAGGTTTTATCAGCTTGCTATATCAAAATTAAATCATTTATTCATAGCACTACCGAATCCACCTAAAGAGTTGATATATACATTAAATTCTATGTTTTACGATTTTATTTAGAATTCAGAAAAAAAGATAGAATAAAAAGAGAAAGTAATATTTAAAATTATCGATACGGAGGGTTAAAAATGATTGATGTAATATCCTTAATAAAATCGATAAAAATAAGATGAATAAGAAGACTAATACAAAATGATTCAAAATGTTTAAGATTGTCACATAACTTTGGAGTTGATAAAACAGACATTACCGTTAAAGCATTATATTGTCAAACATTTATATTTTTGTCTTGTACAACCACTGGATATTGATATAATTATGTAATTTATATTGTCAAACATTTATATTTTGTCTTGTACAACCACTGGATATTGAAATAATTGTGTAATTTATATTGTCAAACATTTATATTTTTGTCTTGTACAACCACTGGATATTGATACAATTATGTAACTTATATTGTCAAACATTTATATTTTTGTCTCGTACAACCACTGGATATTGATATTATTATGTAATTTATATTTCCAAACATTTATATTTTTGTCTTGTACAACCACTGGATATTGATATAATTATCTAATTTATATTTGTCAAACATTTATATTTTTTTTGTCTTGTTATGTTTGCTTTCGAAATAAAAAATAAAAATATAAAAAAGGTTTGATAAGCTTTTACTATTAGAAATTAAACTTTGCTGTTATAAATATTATTGTTTTCTGTACTGATAAGCATTATACATTTTTTTTTTTCATTTTTATAATTAAATTGTCATAATTTGTCTTGATTTTTCAATTCCAAATGTGTCATTGTCTTTGAATGTATATCAATTTAGAAATACATGCAGTTTTTTATATTTATAACAATTTTTTTTAGATAATCAAAGTTTTCATGATACAGATATCTACAATTAGATCAATAGTTTTGTTTCCATTAGATTTTGCAGAATTAATGTTTTATTATATTGACCTCATCTCTATTTTCTCGTCATATAAATAAAACAAACATACCAGTCCTTGTCCAAACCACAATCCAAAACAAAAAAGTTTGAAAGCTGGCAAAATTAGTTATACACGCGAACTTCCATCAAGGAATCATTTATTATTAAAAATAAACAGATAAGTTTCGATTTTGATCATTTAAAAGCAAACGCGTTTTGCCTACCGACTTCATTCGCCAACTGTTTTGGCTTATGATTTTATTCAACTATAAAAATGTCACAATTAATTGACCTTGAAATAATTTTTTACACATGCCTGTTTTATTTTAGGTTTTAGAAGCTAGTTCAGCGACTGGTTTTAATTATATATGACTTAAAATCAACAGATCAGTTTTTTTTTTTTTTTTTGGTCTTACAAAAGCAAACGCGTTTTGTATATCGTCCTTCATCCTAGAACTGTTAGGGTATTCCTTATATTTTTATTCTCCTGTATGTTATACTAAAATCAATAGAATTTGACAAAATATTACAAGGCTTGTGTCATTTCAGACTTAAGTCGATTGAACTAGAAACTCATTTATGATCATAGTGACCGAACGTGTGAAAACTCTCAGATCTTTATCAACCGAAAGCCCAAAAATATTATATTTATATTTCGTATGGCTTGTTGAACTTGTTTAATTATAGGTGAAATTGAAGTTTTTATTCTAAAATCTCCAGCGAATAAATACCTTTTGAGATTCATGATGTGAACGACATCAGATCCATTGATATTTTATTGTCGTTGTACATTGTCACAAAGGTTTGCAATTTTTCAAAAATAATTTAGTTTTTTATTCTGATGTATTCTTTTAATATTGCATTTATTCCGTTTCATTTGTATAATAATTCACATTTGCATTGAGTCATAAATTTTAAAAATTCTATTTACATCCTTAATGGCAATGATTATTATGTTTTTTTTAAATGTTTTCAATATTATTATATATTTTTATTTCTAGAATAAATGTTTATTTTTGTGCTTATTGAATAATCAATGTTTTTATATTTAAATAATCAATGTTTTTATATTCAAATAATTATTGTTTTAATATATATGAATTATTATCTTTTGCCGTATTAATTTTGATAAATGTTAATTATTATGTTATAGGTAAAATAAATGTTTATTTTTCTATTTAAATAATCAAAGCTTTTATATGGAAATAATTAATGTCTTTTTTGAGGAAATCAATGTAAATTTTGAAATAAAGACAGAGCATCCAATCTTAAAATTTACAGAATAATATTTATGAATTATAGTTGATAAAATCTCAATTTTTAAAACTCATTTGTAATTTTTGAATTTTGAAGACAGTGTTAGACGTTGTGATTTTCTTAAAGTTTCTCCTGCCTTTAAATCAAAGATATGTTTAAACATTTTCATAATTTTCTAAAAAACTTACAAACAAATACATAAAGGGTGTTGTTTCGAATACAGCTATTTTCTGTTCTGTTAACAGAATTACTTTCATTAAAAGTCACAATGACATTGCTTTTAAAATTTATATATAATTTTTTCCATCAAACAAAAGACTTAGAACCTTTCCGATTTGATATCGACATACAAGTGTATCGATTTGATCGATAATGAATCTACAAGTTTGTGACAGGAGCAGTTTTATGTGTTGCTCAGAGATCAGATAACCTGTAATCGCTTTGGCTTGAATCCCAGCTTAACAGACTGTGTAATTATTTTTTCATTTACCGGAGTGGAATAAAGACTATTTCGATAATTCCAAAACTGGTAATCTTTATACCTTTGAAATTTTTACTAGGGTTGTTAAAACATATTTCATGCCAAATAGAAAAAATCTGGATGATCCTTAATTTCTTCTTGATCTTTTTATCATTGAACTAGAGACAAACAGGCTAAAAACTTACAAGGTACCATCAGTGTTAATCCGACTTCAAAGTTTGCGAAATAAGTTGGTTTTGATATTCTTCCAAGGTGATAGTTAATAGCAAAAATAAAATCAAAATGTTCCATTTCAAGGATAGAAAGCAAAGTATTTTCTCAAAATTCAGAAAAAAGAATATTTCAATAAAAAACGTAAATGTCTAAAATGTATAAAACAGTTAAAAACTATCACCAGAAAAGTGAAGTCGAGTTTTTCAAAACAATTTATTACACCCACCAAATATTTTCCAAAATGAGTAAAAAGAGCAACCTGGAACTTAATATAGCTCGGAGAACAATTTTGCATAGCGACTTTATACTTATCCAAAACTGTAATGATGACAGTCTTTAGACTTGTTAGAGCTTTAATTACAAATTAAGTAAATGTATAACATAAATACTTTTTAAATTTTAATGTGACAGATGTGCACATTTCGAAAATTCATTCCTCATCAGTGACACTAGGGGCCCAAAAGTTTAATAGATAAAAAATATAAGCCCAACAATTGAAAATAATGAATCTACAGTTCCAAAATTATATTAGTCCAAACCCAGCTAAGGAATGCTTTACATGTGGGAACAAACCTTAGTTTTAAATAAATTTCAAATTTTAAACGGCTGAAAATTTTGCTAAAAGGTACATTTTCTGACAGCACAAAGCACTGCCTATTGAGTTATTGATAACCTCGGGGAGTTTTACTCCACCAGCAGCTATACCCGCTCAGGGGTAGGAAATATATAATACAAATACCAATTAAATTTTGATGTGTCAGATGTGCATTATTAAATGAAATAAACTTTCTTGAGATTTCCATGCCTTTGCTTTAATCCATCTTTAATTTTTTAAATATTTATGGGTAACATAAAATCTAAATACTATTGTCAATATTGCTTTATTTAAATTCTCGTTTATTTTGTTTATGCTAAACGGATATATGTGATGTTGAGTTGTAGGACAGTTGAAATACATATAAATAATATACATGTTTGTCTGCTTTGTAAATGTAATGCATGATGGTGATTAAATAACATTAATACATAATTTTTAATTTGTAATGTTTAGCTTTGTTTTAAAACAAAATACATATTTTTGTAATAAATAATCTTACATCAATTAAAAATAAAATGATAATAAATGTCTATTGTTAAAAAAGGATTTTTACTTTCCTTTATTTTACATAATGTATGAATTATTAAGTAATATATTAATATATATATATATATATATATATATATATATATATATATATATATATATATATATATATATATATATATATATATATATATATATATATATGTTTACCATTTGTATAAATGTTTAAGTAACCAGTCCACTACAAAAAAGGTTAACATGAAACTTATATCAAAGAAATTGTGTCAATGGTGTCTCATGAGAGACAATTCTTCAACGTATTTTTATTTGCTATTTTACTTTTATAAGATACATTTTGTTTTATTTATTATTTTTCAAATAAGCTTTATTTTACATTTCATAGAAATCATAATAAAAATAGTTGAAAAATAATCGTTTTTTCAAATAAAGCAAGAGTATGATTTTAAGGGTTTTCATTAGAATTGATTTTGGGATGAAAAATAATCAGTTCTTGACAAAACAGAAAGAACAGTTCGAAAAACTTCACATTGCTAACACAATAAATCAAAAAAATTGTCAAAGGGACTTTTTTGTTATTTACTGGATAATATCTTTTCTTTATGATTGTCCACTGTATTATTGTTGAATCGATAAGTGTTAAGTCATTTCTAATACAATGTTAAATATTGCTAATACGTCTTCTTTATATGTAAAAATACATAAAAATCTAAATAAACACAGGTAATAAAATTGTGTCAGATAAAGTTATCGGGGAAAGATAGTTCCACACCAACATCTATTTAAATCGTCAAATTATTTTGAAATTGAGGTCTATTGTTCGAAAATTTGCTTTAAAGGTCTCATTATGTTTTGTGTTAAAAAATTATAAAACATTTTATTTCGCTTTTGACAAAATATATAACAAATACCTGCTAATTTTTGATGTGCCAGATGTGCACATTTCGGAAAATCATTCCTCAACAGTGACACTAAGGGCCAAAAAGTTTGATAGAATAAAAAGCATACGCCAAACAGTTGAAAATTAATGAATCTAAAGTTCTAAAATTATATGAATCCAAATCCAGCTAAGGAATGCTTTGCAGGAAGGAACAGACCTTAGTTTTAAATAAATTTCAAAAATTAAGTCGACTGAAAATTTTGCTAAATGTTCATTTTCTGACAGCACAAAGTACTGCCTACTGAGTAATGGATACCCTCGGGGAGTTTTACTCCACCAGCAGCGGTACCCGCTCAGGGGTAGTAAATATATAACAAATACCTGCTAATTTTTGATGTGCCAGATGTGCACATTTCGGAAAATCATTCCTCAACAGTGACACTAAGGGCCAAAAAGTTTGATAGAATAAAAAGCATACGCCAAACAGTTGAAAATGAATGAATCTAAAGTTCTAAAATTATATGAATCCAAATCCAGCTAAGGAATGCTTTGCAGGAAGGAACAGACCTTAGTTTTAAATAAATTTCAAAAATTAAGTCGACTGAAAATTTTGCTAAATGTTCATTTTCTGACAGCACAAAGTACTGCCTACTGAGTAATGGATACCCTCGGGGAGTTTTACTCCACCAGCAGCGGTACCCGCTCAGGGGTAGTAAATATATAACAAATACCTGCTAATTTTTGATGTGCCAGATGTGCACATTTCGGAAAATCATTCCTCATCAGTGACACTAAGGGCCAAAAAGTTTGATAGAATAAAAAACATAAGCCAAACAGTTGAAAATTAATGAATCTAAAGTTCCAAAATTATATGAATCCAAATCCAGCTAAGGAATGCTTTGCAGGAAGGAACAGACCTTAGTTTTAAATAAATTTCAAAAATTAAGTCGACTGAAAATTTTGCTAATTCCTTTAGATATCTGAACAGGAAATACTGTCTTATATTGGAAAAGAAAAAAAATCTGGTAACTCCATATGACGATGTTTATTATGTTAGAATTGACATATAGACAATTATTTGATAAACATATATATATAGGTCCGTTTAAAATTTTGCCTGTAGAACAGAATCACTGGTAAAAGGGCGTCTTTTAAGTGAAGTGTTTATAATTTAAATAATCATGTATGAGAGATCAACATACATTGATAATCAATTGTTTTAGATATTTATCTTAAAGTGTAACAAAAAATTTTTTTGCTCATTTTTAAATAAAAGTGTGTTAATGAAATAAAGTTAAACTTAATAAAAGTGTGTTAATGAAATAAAAATAAAATAAATGAATCAGAGTTTGAGTAAACATTTTAAAGCAAATTTTAAAGAACATAAAAGTTAAATGACAGAAATGTTTTATTTTGTTATGGCAGGTTTGAAATGACAACATTTTACGACTTATAACACAAATATTTTGAAAAACATTTCGTAAATATTATTTTATTTATTGTTGATGAACACATTTTTATAATCAAATTATGTTAAATATGTATAAATGCTGATGTGAATGTGTGTGTCTGATGGTAAAAAGAAAATAACGTTGTTATATCTTCTATGACTGTAACCATTAATAATAAGTATCATATTTGAGTTTAAATATTTACTATGTAATAAATGAAATATATAATAAATAAAATATGTATTTGTTTCAATTGTAATTATAGTTTATATTGATTTTCTTTGTAATGTATGAAGTGTTATGATTTCATTATATGATGTAAAATTTTGTAGTGAAACTGTCTATAATAAACAATATAAAACTGTTTATGTCTTCAATGTTATGGATTAATTGTTTTCTTTTTTCGTGAATACTTATTTTTGGGTCATCAGTCTTCGATAACCGCAAGCGATGAATAAAACAGAAATTTAGAAGCTGGATCACATATACTTGGTAAAAAGGTTTGTAAGTCATGTCAGTTGACCAGCCTCAATATGACATTCCCAAGTACAACAACAGTAGGTGTAATAAGACCCTATGTCATAGAACGTATTGAAACTTTATTACTGCGCATGAATATCCCGTTAATAATGATATAATTGGTTAAAGTGAGTTTGCATATCTATGTCATAGAACGCTTTTAAACGTGAATTCCTCTCATTCTCAAATTGTCTTGCACGTGACGGGTGTAGCTAGCTAGACAGAAGGTGCTTACCCTTCCGGAGCACCCGGCCTCACTTCCTTGATGGAAGTTGACTTGTATAACTAATTTTGCCAGTTTTCAAAGATTCTATTTTGTTTTTTGGGGATTGCATTTGGAAGAGGACTGGTATGTTTGTTTTATTATTATTACTCGGTACGATTATTTCATTAATGATGACAAAATTGTGTACATATTCGTTTGGTTAAAGTGACTTTATACTTTATATTTCACTACTACTCAACAATCATTAAGTCTCTGACCCACGTTTATGTTTGCGTTTCAGCCACTTTAATATCATTTTAAAAATAAAACACAAACATACCAATCCTTGTTCGAATCACAATCCATCACCCCCCCCCCCCAAAAAAAAAATGAAAACTTTATAAGATGTGACTGAGCCAAAGGAATTCTTGGCGAATAAATTCTACCAGCAGAGAGACCCAATAATAGAAATAGAACACAAACATGCCAGTTCATGTTCAAATCACAAACCCTAAAGCCATTCTTGGTGAAATAAATTCGCCAGAAGAGATATGGACCCAGTAGTAGAAATAAAACACAAACATACCTTTTCATGTCAAGATCACAATTACTTTGTGCATTAAAAGATATGACTGAGCTAAAGGTATTCTCAAGAGGAAAAACACCAACAGAGATACCGACCCAGTAGAAGAAATAAATAACAAACATACCAGTCAGTGTCAAAATAACAATTCCGAAAAAGCAAAGTGAAAACTTTGTACGTTCCGATGCCACTGAGATTAAGTTATCCTCGGGAGGAAAATCCCACCAGCAGAGATACTGAAATATAAGAAATTAGCCTAATCTGCTTATTTTCCGTTTCTTCTTCAAATTGTTACTAAATTGCTTCAACGTATTTTCTGAACTTTAACATTTTACCAAATGAATTTAATATCTATCGTCCCCTTTTACATTCATTTTCCTGATAAGCGTTACCCAATACGTTATCAGTAAATATAAAAATGCGATTGACTTTGTAACAGTTTGCTATTTAAAAACGCAAATAAACGCTTGGGTACCACTGATGATTATAGTTGATCTAAAGTTTGGGGACCACTGATGATTATAACTGATCTAGAGCTTGGGTACCACTGATGATTATAACTGATCTAGAGTTTGGGGACCACTGATGATTATAACTGATCTAGAGATTGGGTACCACTGATGATTATAACTGATCTAGAGTTTGGGTACCACTGATGATTATAACTGATCTAGAGTTTGGGGACCACTGATGATTATAACTGATCTAGAGCTTGGGGACCACTGATGATTATAACTGATCTAGAGTTTGGGGACCACTGATGATTATAACTGACCTAGAGTTTGGGTACCACTGATGACTATTACCGGGTCTCAAGTTTGGGGACTACTGATACATTTATTAGGGTCTAGAGCTTGGGGACCACTGATGAGTATATCCGATCTAGAGTTTGGGGACCACTGATGACTATATCCGATCTACAGTTTGGGGACAACTGATTACTTTTATCGGGTCTCAAGTTTGGGGACTACTGATACCTATATCAGGGTCTAGAGCTTGTGGACCACTGATGATTATATCCGATCTAGAGTTTTAGGACCACTGATGACTGTTATCGGGTCTCAAGTTTGGGGACTACTAATACCTATATTAGGGTCTAGAGCTTAGGGAGCACTGATGATATAACAGGGTCGAGTTTGAGAACCACCGATAAAAAAAGCCGGGTCTAGAGACTGAGGAACACTTGCGTCTATACCCGGGTCTAAGGTTTGGAGATCACTGATAACTATAACCGGGTCTAGAGTTTGAAAACAACTGATAATTATAACTGGGTCAAGGGCTTAAGGACCACTGATGTTTATAACCAGGACTATAGTTTGTGGAGCACTGGATATTATAACCGATTCTTGAGTTTAATGACCACCAATTACTGTAACCGGGTGTAGAGATTATAAAATATTGATGTTTATAACCGCCTCTTAAGCTTAATGGCCACTGATAACTTAAAACCAGATCTTGAGATTTGGGGTCACTGATCAATTTAACCGGGTCTAGACTTTGGAGATTACTGAGATGATATAACCGTGACAAGAGTTTGTGGACCACTGATGACTTTAACCGCGTCTAAAATTTTGGGACCAATAAAAATTATGACCGGGTCTAGAGTTTGTGGACCACTGACAATTATAACATGGTCCAGAGTTTGGAGTACACTGACGATATAACCCAGTCTAGAGTTTGAGGACCACTGATATAAAAACCGAGTCTAGGGATTGAGGACCACTAATGACTATAACCGGGTCTAAAGTTTGAAGATCACTGGCGACTATAACCGGGTCTGGAGTTTGAGGACCACTGGCAACTATAACCGAGTCTAGAGATTGAGGACCAGTGATAACTATAACCGTGTTTGGAGTTTGAGGACCACTGGCAACTTTAACCGGGTCTGGAATTTGAGGACCACTGGCGACTATAACCGGGTCTGGAGTTTGAGGACCACTGGCAACTATAACCGAGTCTAGAGATTGAGGACCAGTGATAGCTATAACCGTGTTTGGAGTTTGAGGACCACTGGCAACTTTAACCGAGTATAGAGATTGAGGACTACTGATGATATAACCAGGTCTAGAGTTTAAGGACCACTGATAATGATTCCCGACGAGTTTAAAGGCCACTGAAAATTATAACCAGTTCAAGAGTTTGGGCACCATTGATGACCAAACCGGGTCAAGAGTTTGGAGACTACTGAATATTATGACCGGGATCTACCAGGTCTATAGTTTGGAGATCACTTATAACTTTAACCTGGTCTAAAATTTGAGAACCACTGATAATTTTAACCGAGTCCATAGATTGAGGACCACTGATGACTAAATTTGATCATGAGTCAGCAGACCACTAAGACTAGAACAGGGTCTAACGTTCGGGGAACACTGATAATTATAACCGGGTCTAAAGTTTAAGGACAACTGATGACTATAACCGGGTTTTATGTTTGAGGGCCACTGAGAATTATACCCGGGTCTAGATAATTGAGTTTAATGACCACTTATGACTATAACCGGGTCTAGAAAGTTTGAACTACTTATAATTATAAACAGGTCAAAAGTTTGGGCACCACTGATAATTGAGAATCGTTCCTAGAGTATGGGGACCACTAACGACTCTAACCAGGTCTAGAGTTTGGGGACTATTAGATATTATGACCGGATCTAGAGTTTGGGGACTATTGAGTATTAAAACCGGATCTAGAGTTTGGGGACTATTGAATATTATAACCGGATCTAGAGTTTGGGGACTATTGAATATTATAACCGGGTCTAGAGTTTGGGGACTATTGAATATTATAACCGGATCTAGAGTTTGGGGACTATTGAATATTATAACCGGGTCTAGAGTTTGGGGACTATTCAATATTATAACCGGATCTAGAGTTTGGGGACTATTGAATATTATAACCGGATCTAGAGTTTTAGAACCACTGATAATGATACCCGGGTCTAAAGGTCAAGGACCAGTGATGACTAATAACCGGGTCTTGAGTGTTGGGGACTACTGATGAAATAACCGAACCTGAATTTGAAGACCACTGATAATGATTCCCGAGGGTTGAGTTTAATGACGAATAATAATTATTGCCGGGTCAAGAGTTCGGGGGAACACTGATAACCGGTTCTAAAGTTTTTGGGGACTACTGATGACAATAACAGGGCATAGAGTCTGGTTTTCATTCTTTTATACCTGGTCTAGAGCTTGGGGGCTAATGACGACATAACAGGGTCTTGAGTTAAAGGACTACTGATAATAATAAACTGGTCTAGAGTTTGGATAACACTGAGAATTAAAACTGGGTCTAAAGATTGAGGACCATTAATGACTTTAACTAGGTCTATAGCGTGGGGATCACTGATAACCATAACTGGGTCTAGAGTTTGAGAACCACTCGTGACTATATCCGGTTCTACAGTTTGGAAACGACCGATCTAGCGATTGAGGACCACTGATGACTATAATCGGTGTAGATTTTAAGGACCGGTTCCAGATTTTAAGGTCATTGACGATATAATCGGGTCTAGAGTTTGGAAACTACTGATAATTATAATCAGTTCTGTAAATGTTATTTCAAAAATCAAAGTATTATAGTAGTAGTGAAGTAGTAATCTCTCTCTCATTATTGTTATTATTATTATCATTATTTTTTATTATTTTTTTGAATTATTATTTTATTATTAGTAGTAGAAGTAGTAGTAGTAATAATCTCTTTTTAATTATAACTACCATTATTATAATTAATATTATTATTATTATTATTATTAAATAAGTAGTAGTAGTAGTAAAAGTAGTGGTTTTTATTATTTATTTATTTATTTTTTAATTAATTAATTTATTTATTTATTATTTAATTATTTATTTATTGATTTATTTATTGATATTATGTTATTATTATTATTATTATTGCAAGATTTATATGATAACCAAACTTCATGTACGTTTTTACCGATTTTAATTGTTTGCAATATTTGTCTAATGTACCGACTTAAATTATATTATTATCTTATAAATACCTTATATATATAATAAATATTGAATAATGACTTGGGTTTAAAACAACATTACTTTAAATTTCCCTCTACAAAAATATCAAAATTATTTTTAAAAAAGGTCTTAGAAATGAAATAAATTATTATTCAGTTTATGTAGGAATGGGTAGATATTCAGATTCTAATTTAAGAAAGTTTGTCAGTTTGCTTTTCGAAGGTCGGTGGTTTTCTCCGGGTACTCCGCTTTCCTCCACCATCTTAGAAATGATCGCTTCGATATAAATGATAAGGTCTTGACCGGGTTGTTTAACACCATTACTCCACTCCATTACATTCATAGACATATTTTAAAATTAAAGTTTTAGTTTCAATACATAGACAATACACGTGTAAATTTGTCTTCTTTAAGTGTTTCACCAATGAAGCATTTATATGTGACCGTGACTGGGAAAATCGGTCCAGTTGCGCTATGACGTCAAACTTAGAAAATAGGTTCGAAAGATCGACGTCAGCATCTTGTTTAGAAATTTCGGAGCTTAACCACAAAACATAGCATGCAATCCAAACCACGTGTTTATACAATTTATGCTTCATGCATGTATACATGTACTAAAGTGTAGACTTTGACAATAATATTAAATCTATATTTGTAGAAAAAAAAATATGAATTTGTACACACAATTAGCCTTTAGGCTATTTTCTGTATCGTATAAAAGTTGTACATATTGATTTTGCACGTAAAGATAAAAAAAATCAAATAACTATATGCTATTGTTTTCATGAAAATTATCTTGATAAGTGCCATGCGTGAAAAAAGTTTCAGCGCGAACTAATACACCCGTGATTTCCTGAGTGCCACATTCAATACTGAAAACCAAGTTGGTTTAAATTGTCAGATAAATGAAGTTTAAATCGAATCACTCTTTTGAATATACCTAAAATAAGACTGAAAAGACGATTAACAGATGCCCAGATAATTTGCAAAATGCTGTTATAATGAGGGATTTCTAATCAAGAACCCTTCAAGAGCTTAAAGATGTGCGAAGTGAGGAATGAGACACACATCAAAATCGCATACGGAACTTTATTGTGAGCCCGCGACGCCGAGGTAAAGCTGTTATTGATGCCGGGGAAGACATACTCACTATCAAATATGAGTTTTTCGTTATTTATGAATTTTTACATGTTATGAGACATGCAGGTGATTTTGAGAACTGATGGTAGTGTGATTTATTGTTGGATTTCTTGAATTCTGAATGAAATGTATGCCAAATCTTTGTACAATTGATATAATTAAATAAATGAGTTATATTTCTATTTATTTGTTTATCTTTTGTCTTTATTTTTGTTTCAAATTTGAAAACTTTAATGAAATAAGTAATCCCTAGCCATGTTTAGAGTAGTGTTTATTGAGTTACAACTCCTTTAATTCCTTATTTTTGTATGAATATTCTATAACAGTACTGTTACCTGTTTGTTTTGTTAACTAGTTTTTGTCACCATTACGGTAATGTGCTAGAGATTTAAAAACTGTGAAAATAAACAAACATCCGTTGTGTTTTAATTATGATTAGATTTTACCATTTTTTGTTGATATTTTTATTATGGGATGGGGGTGGAGGTATTATATGTGCCAACAATCGGTTTAAATGTCAGTCCCTGGTGTAAACATGATTGATACTGTTGTCAGTGTTTCTATATTGTCCTACAATGCATAAGTGAATCAAAGTACTGAAGGTACTGAAGCATCAGCTCACTGCAATATTTTGACGTGTAGGGAATTATGCAAGTATCTCGAATGCATAGATTAAATTTTATTCCATGGAAAAGAACAAACAACTGCAAATATTCACCAGGCCCCAATTTCACAATCATTCACTCAATTGAGTGTACACTCAACTCAAATTTGGGAATATTTCAATGTCAATTTTTAAGACATTATACAGTTAAAATTGAGTATCTAATGTTATATCTAAATTGTTTTGTGTAGTTTTGTTGAATAAAACAAAATATTGCCTCATAAAACTTAAAATTTTTAAAATATTGACGAGAGAAAAATGGGAATATTTGAGTTGAGTGTACACTCAGTTGAGTGAATGATTGTGAAACTGGGGCCAGATCTTCAAGTATCAGCCTTTATGTGTGAACAAACCAATTCATATCCAGACAAATGTTAATAAAATACATGTTTATGGCACAGCAATATTTATTGAATCAGAAATCAGTTTTTGGATGTTGCCCTTGACTTTAGAAGGGGACTGAGGCAGCCAAGTGGGTAAGTCAACTCTGACAAAAGGAAAGAGACAAGTGTTACAGACAAACAAAAATGCTGATGTATATGCCTATAGCAATGTTGTGCCACAACAAGAAAAATTCTGACAGTGAAATATAACTGGCAAGGTTAAAAAGACAGTGAATGTAGGCAACTGCATGACGAGACCAACAATGGAATGGTTTTATAATAGAATAACTAATGACAACTGCACAATTTTCAACACATTATCTACCTCTAGAGTGTGAAGAAAAAATACTGGTGAAAATCCCCCAAGACTATCTGATAAAACCTTGACTCTCCCATGATTGAGTGATAAAAGATAAAAGTTTTCTTTCGTTCTTAGGTTTCAAATATCAAGAATCAAATCGCCACTGCCTGCTAATAATTGAAAAATTTCTTAAAAACCATACTGCTTTCACACACTCAAAAAAGAAAAAAAAAAACAACAACAACAACATATAATAACCATTAAGTCTAATACAGCTACTATTTATTTCCAACTCTTAGAAACCTGGCATGTTTACCTCCAGACATTCAAATAAGAAATTGTCAAAGCACTCAGAATTGATGCAAGATAAAAAAAAATTTAAATTATGCAAGGATGTCAATTCAAATCCTGATATATTCAAAACACAGGAAAAAAAACCTGACATGAATTGCAAATCTTGATGCCAAAGTTTATCAAAATTCTGAATAATCAAGGTGTTGCAATTCAAATCCTGAATTCAGATATTAACTAGAAAGTTGTGTATTCGCAAAGTTTCAAATCCTGAAAACTCAAATTCGATAACAATAGTAAAAACCTAAGAGTTCACAATCAAACTTAACTTTTATTGAATTTCAAATCCTGATGTCAAAGTTTATTAGAATTCTGAATTTCAAATCCTGATGTCAAATTTATTAAAATTCTGAATTTTAAATCCTGATTGCCAAAGTTTATTAAAATTTTAATTTCAAACCCTGATGCCAAAGTTTATTAAAATTCTGAATTTCAAATCCTGATAACAAAGTTTATTAAAATTCTGAATTTCAAATCCTGATGTCAAAGTTTATTAAAATTCTGAATTTCAAATCCTGATGCCAAAGTTTACTTAAATTCTGAATTTCAAATCCTGATGTCAAAGTTTATCAAAATTCTGAATTTCAAATCCTGAAGTCAAATTTATTAAAATTCTGAATTTTAAATCCTGATTGCCAAAGTTTATTAAAATTTTAATTTCAAATCCTGATGCCAAAGTTTATTAAAATTCTGAATTTCAAATCCTGATAACAAAGTTTATTAAAATTCTGAATTTCAAATCCTGATAACAAAGTTTATTAAAATTCTGAATTTCAAATCCTGATGTCAAAGTTTATTAGAATTCTGAATTTCAAATCCTGATGTCAAAGTTTATTAAAATTCTGAATTTCAAATCCTGATGCCAAAGTTTACTTAAATTCTGAATTTCAAATCCTGATGTCAAAGTTTATCAAAATTCTGAATTTCAAATCCTGATGTCAAATTTATTAAAATTCTGAATTTTAAATCCTGATTGCCAAAGTTTATTAAAATTTTAATTTCAAACCCTGATGCCAAAGTTTATTAAAATTCTGAATTTCAAATCCTGATAACAAAGTTTATTAAAATTCTGAATTTCAAATCCTGATGTCAAAGTTTATTAAAATTCTGAATTTCAAATCCTGATGCCAAAGTTTACTTAAATTCTGAATTTCAAATCCTGATGTCAAAGTTTATCAAAATTCTGAATTTCAAATCCTGATGTCAAATTTATTAAAATTCTGAATTTTAAATCCTGATTGCCAAAGTTTATTAAAATTTTAATTTCAAATCCTGATGCCAAAGTTTATTAAAATTCTGAATTTCAAATCCTGATAACAAAGTTTATTAAAATTCTGAATTTCAAATCCTGATGTCAAAGTTTATTAAAATTCTGAATTTCAAATCCTGATGTCAAAGTTTATTAGAATTCTGAATTTCAAATCCTGATGTCAAAGTTTATTAAAATTCTGAATTTCAAATCCTGATGCCAAAGTTTACTTAAATTCTGAATTTCAAATCCAGATGTCAAAGTTTATCAAAATTCTGAATTTCAAATCCTGATGTCAAATTTATTAAAATTCTGAATTTTAAATCCTGATTGCCAAAGTTTATTAAAATTTTAATTTCAAACCCTGATGCCAAAGTTTATTAAAATTCTGAATTTCAAATCCTGATAACAAAGTTTATAAAAATTCTGAATTTCAAATCCTGATAACAAAGTTTATTAAAATTTTAATTTCAAATTCTGATGCCAAAGTTTATTAAAATTCTGAATTTCAAATCCTGATGTCAAAGTTTATTAAAATTCTGAATTTCAAATCCTGATGTCAAAGTTTATTAAAATTCTGAATTTCAAATCCTGATGTCAAAGTTTATTAGAATTCTGAATTTCAAATCCTGATGTCAAAGTTTATTAAAATTCTGAATTTCAAATCCTGATGCCAAAGTTTACTTAAATTCTGAATTTCAAATCCTGATGTCAAAGTTTATCAAAATTCTGAATTTCAAATCCTGATGTCAAATTTATTAAAATTCTGAATTTTAAATCCTGATTGCCAAAGTTTATTAAAATTTTAATTTCAAACCCTGATGCCAAAGTTTATTAAAATTCTGAATTTCAAATCCTGATAACAAAGTTTATTAAAATTCTGAATTTCAAATCCTGATAACAAAGTTTATTAAAATTTTAATTTCAAATTCTGATGCCAAAGTTTATTAAAATTCTGAATTTCAAATCCTGATGTCAAAGTTTATTAAAATTCTGAATTTCAAATCCTGATGTCAAAGTTAATTAGAATTCTGAATTTCAAATCCTGATGTCAAAGTTTATTAAAATTCTGAATAATCAAGGTGTTGCAAGTCAAATTCTGAATTCAAATATTAACTAGAAAGTTGTGTTTATTCCCTGTTTCAAATCCTGAAAAATCAAATAAACAAGAACAAGAGCTAGATCTAGTAAAAGCCTGAGAGTTTACAATCAAAATTAAATTTTGTTGAGAAATGTCAAATCCTGAAAAATCAAAATCTTGAAGACTTGATATTCAAATGCAGAATTCAATCAAAAACACATTAATTTCAATTAAAATTAAATTGACAAAATAATATCGTTTTCGGTCCGGTCTACAGAAAACCAAAATTAATAACGGATAAGAATTCGGTAGAGGTATGAAAAATTCAAATCAGATGAATTATGTTTATTAAAAAAATAAATGAAAATTTGTTTATAACTGCACCATGTTCACTTTGAATCGGAAGTTGATTAAAAATCACCTATTTGCGGCGAGTTTATATAAGCCCTACAAGTTTCCGATTCGGACTTATGAAATTTTTAATCCTGAAAAGATGAAAAATAAAATGTCCAGATAAGATTATGACCTATCGATATCGCTGAAGCCGAGCATTACTTTCACAGGAGTTCATGTGGAACATGGAGTTACCTTACGAAACGATGAAATCCTTCTTTCCCTTGTTCAGAAAATCGATTACTGTATAAACATTGATAAACCTGTTGTTATTAATTTATTACATTAATTTGTTTACATACATATCTTCACGTTGTATCTCTCTGTTTACAAAAATACGTTGTCGTTGGTTGATTTCTCAGAAATCTCGCGCGCCTTCTGAAGAATTGACCAATCAGAAACGGGAATTACCACATGCCTTATATTTTTAACTCAGACTGTGACCCATTCGTGAATGAGATATAGGAAACCCCGCATGCAATGATCGATTGACCTATATATCAAGAGGAGGAATTCCCATTGACAAGGGCGAAAAAAACGATTAATCCGGATGTAAAAAAATTACAATCGGGAATGATATTAAAAAAATATTTAAAAAACTTTCGTTTCTGCGTCATTTAGGTAATTTTTTATTCAAAATATCCGAACTATACACGCGTATGGATACCGCCATAATCTGCATAATTTACTACTTGTTCATATTAATGAAACCTCATCACTGGTTTTCCACATCCGATCCCAGTCCTTATATGGATCTTGGGCGAAAACTCGGAATTTCATTGGCTTTCAAAGCGAAAATTGAGAAGCGCCAATTATGAAAAAACCCAACAATTGCTATAAGCACTCAGCTCAATAGAGCTGATGCTTAACTAGGGGTAAATTGTAGGTGCTACTGAGCTCATTGCTGCTGTTGAACATTGCAGTGCCAGTTTATTATACCCCAAGCAATGAAGTATGGAGGAATACCCTGGAATAGAATCACATTTGCTGTCTGTGTGTCTGTCTGTCCGTCTGTCTATAGACACAATTTGTCCGGAGTTTAATTCAGTTGTGAAAGATCCAATTTTTCTGAAACTATGTTCAGATGTTAGGCATGATAAAACCTGTGCATCTGCAATTTTCAGTTTGGTCGAATGAATTTTGTGGATTTATTACCATTTCCAACTTAAAATTTTTCACACGTACAATTTAGCCGTATATACAATTTGTCCAGAAGTTTATTTAATTATCTATGATCAGTTTTTTTCCGAAACTACGTATAGATGGCAAGCATCATAATCTTGAACCCATACACACAATCAAATTTCTCCATCAACAATTGGAAGCGGGGGTATTAGTCTCCTTCAGAGACAGTTTTAGTTAATTTTTAGTGCAAAAATGATTTTATAGCAATATAATATTATGCTGTGTATTCCACTGTTGATGGTATCTGCTGGTATTTAACTTCATATCGGGGAATTAATCTCGTGGTAACACAACATATTGCGACTTCTGTTGTTACCGCCGCTGCTCGAGTTCGAATTCTTAACTGGGGAATTTAGCTCATTTTATTGCTTTTATTTCTGCATCTTTAGATCTTAAAAGATAAGTCCAGGTCGCATTTTACCAAACATCTATTTCCAACCTCACATCGTAAGTGAGGATGGACGGCCTGGTCACATATTATAAAGCGACCATGGACAGTCTTGACGCGTGGCTCAACATTAATTAGCATTTTCTTCTTAATTGCTTAACAAATATGAGAATTAACTCAATACAAAGGTTTGTGTGCGTTAATTGACACATATTCCTAAATTTTCCATTCGTAGAAATCACCTTACGTCCTGAGAAGTTTATTTTACTGATTACCAAATTTGAACATCAGAATACCGAACACTATACGTTTCCTTTTTAACTAATTACTGGCTGTACAAAGTTAGTTTTTGTAAAAACAAATGGCTTAACGAAATTTTTACTTAAAAAAAAAAATATAGAAAACTAGTAACTTTATATGTTTAAACTTTAAATAACAGTTTTGACTTTACAATAATTTATCTAATTTAACAAAACTTAGCCAAATGATATATTTATAATAGAATTTAAAACTTCAAAATTAATATACTTTCATTTATTCGAAAAAAGAATGTAATTTAACTAGCCATTTGTCTTTAAGGAATTAAAATGTTATCCATTATATAAGTCTATGGCCATGTGTATTTCCGAAATGGTTTATTTGTTTCATATATATGGTCATCTTCATAATAATAATCAATAAAAAAAAATAAATAAATAAGAAATAAAATTAAATTAGTTATAATTTACACTTACTTGACTTGTTGCTACTTATATATAATTATATATATATTTAAATATTTTCGTAATTTTCCAATGTCATATAGTTGGTCATTGCTAAATTGTATCTTTAATATGTTGTAACCAAATTTCTCAAAACCAACCGGTTAGTAAAGGGTTAATGAGCATAAATATAATTTTTTTTATTTTAAATATGCAGTTCCTGAACAAAAATTTGAGTACAGACATTAGATAGTAAAAGACTGATACTTTATCTGTATATTTTAAAATATTAGGTTATAATTGCGTATAAATTCCAATATTTTGCATTTTCCACCTCATACTACAGTTTCCATAGTAACGGATTTGTGGTTAAGAAATAAAGAATATATATTAAATTTGATATACATGTATTCAGATACAAAATAAAGGGTTATAGTTTCATTTTTATCACAAAAGCATTACAACGGAATTAAGATTAAAATCATTTTAATGTTGCAGAATTTGTGTGTATTTTTTGAGACGTTAAAAAGTAAAATCGCATTTTCAAAATTATTTGTCAGTAAAACCATAGAATAGTTAATCACTCATAACTTTAGAAATAGTTGAAATATTTATCTCAACTTTTCAGGAAATGTTATTCAGTCTAAATAATTTCGAAAAATGCAAAAATATGAAAATGTGATTTTTGCGCATCTGGACCCATTTTCCCAGTCACGGTCACATATATTAACATTGTTTCTTCCATGTTATATGCCAAAATATTTCCCAAGGTTCGATGGCATAATGCACTCCACTTTCGGGGAAATATTTTGGCATATAACATGGAAGAAACAATGTTATTATTATTATTACTATGAATGTCTTTGTTTAAATTGAAATTTTGTAAACAAATTACAAACTACTTTCATTCACTTAAAATATCAGACATCAAGGCTTAAGAAAGTTTGTTTACAATCTATGTTTTTAACAGGCATTCCTTGAACGCTCGATTATACTTATAATTCAAACGCAGTAGCGATTTTGAATTATGTATCCCACATATACATGTAGCTGTGACTCCACCCATATTTCATCACGTGACAATAGGAAGCTCTCCTCATCCTTACTTACGTGCGTGTAATATACCATGTCATATGCGATGGCATAATACATGGTCCCATTGATTTCAACATAAAAAATATGCGAAAATAGTATTGATGCAATTATTATTTAAGAAATTTACATGAATAGTAATAATAAGATATAGTTATGATGGTTCTATAACCGACATGGCTGTTTAAGGAAAACGGAATAACCAGCCGGCTTTGCGATTTTCACGACTAATCTTTCACATCTAAAATAAATCGTATATTTAAATGTACACATAAGGGCAAAATCTTACTTTTATCACAAAACGTTATTCCTTCTTCAGGGCCGTGGTATCCGAGTGCATAAGATGTAGGCCTTCGAACTCAACGCGTCCCACCGCTGTGGGTTCCGACCACAGTCACACGAAAGCGAAAAGGGATTTCACTTGTCATTGGCTCTTACTAGTTGGATAGATAACAGTAAAATAGAATGTGTGGTGATGTTTTTCAAATATTCAAAACTTGTCAATTTCGAGACCGTTTTTATTCAGCTTGGTGGCTTTCTCTTATATCAAAAGCAAAATCCGGATCTATTTATGGGTATTTTAGCAATGCTACATTGCTTTCGGCAAATCTTTTGGTATAGAACGTAATGTAATTCTGATTTTAATTGACAGGTTTTGAAAATTTGAAGCCTAATATTACAGATATACCAGTATAATTGTTATCAACCCGCCAAAGTTTTACTGAAACCAAGCTATAGAATTCAGTTTTACAGCAATAACCGAAGCCGACTGATCAAACTTAATTTTAGAATCCCAAAGCTCCAAAGTTCCGAATAGCCGCCAACATTCAGATCTCGTGCTAAGCTAGAGGGCAGACGATCTTTCGGAGCTTGTAATGCTCTGTAAGTTTTTCCCAAAAAAATTTAATTGGATCTGTATTTACCCCCTGAGAAACCGGAACAGATGGCTAATTTTTGACCAAATGAATAGTATACACACTTATTTACGTGTAAATAAATCAAACGGAAATGATAACAGGAAGCCATAACAAGTTAACTTCTTTAAAATGACTTCGGAGGCGGAAAGACCACTCTGATTTGTAATGGAGCGTCTGAAGTGGATTTATTTGTTGTTATGGATAAGTTTTAATAGTTTTAATTGTGGTAAGTTGAAAATTATATTTTGACAAGCTCAGTTAATACAGTTAGAGCGTCTGTTAGATCACGAGGCTTGAAAACCGGAAGCTTTCCTACAGGTTATGAATATTTGACCGTTTATATTATAGATGAATATAACGGTATGATATATCACACATCTATATTGCATGATGTATGATTGGTACGTATTTCGTATCTTTTATAGCTGAATATATTATATATGCGTCCACCTTGAGAGCGGGAGTTCTTGGTTCGAACCTCAATCGGGTCATACATGAGATTTTTAAATTTGAGCAATAACTTCCTCGTCTGGCGCTCGAAAATAGGACAGAATATCGACTGGGTCACCCGGTGTCAAAATAATGGACGAGGGGAGTAGTATGTTTGCTTGCGGTATACTGACTAAGTGAGCTAGCACCTAACTAAAAGTCGTCCTGACTGACCGCTATTACAGGGTAGGCCATCATACACACTTGTACATTACACGCATGTTACTAAATCAATCCGTAGAAATTAATAACTTTTCTCCTGTCACGAATACCTGAAAAATTGTTGTTGTTGTTGTTGTTATTATTATTATTATAAAATAATGATGATGATGAGGAGGAGGAGGAGGAGGAGGATAACAATATTATTATTATTATTATAAAAATTCTGATGATGGTGATAAATCAGTTTTATCACCTATACGAAACAAATGCACATATATTAGTAGTGGTGTCTGGCCAAGCGGTTCGGATGGTGTGTCCGGATGCGCGACATATCTTCATGGACACACCCGGAAATTATATGACCACCCTATATACTACTTATATTCATATAGCATGAACTGAGAACTGACTGCAATTCGAGACAAGATTCGTTGTTTAATCTACAGATTTATTTAAAATGTATTGAACTTTTAACTAAATCAAGCTGTACATCTCAACTGGCCCTATACAGCAAGTGACAACATACTGCGGGAGACCACTCGCTTATTTCCCGAAGGATCGGATTCGTTCCGTTATCCGTAACACTGAATTAAGAAGCGTTTTTAATGCGTTACTTCTGCATCAGTTACATACGCAAGGCACAATTTTGAGCTTTTCCAAATAATTTTTAACAAATAGCTCTTTACAACTGTTATAAACTGGTATAAACATACTTCTTGTTGAGAAAAAATAGCATTGCCAGAGTCTAACTTTTACGGCTAGGGGCGTCTAGTCAGTTACGTTAAAATATACTAAGGTCTAGTTAAGATTTACATTGGTTACCGACTGGATTCGTTTCTAACTAAAACGGGGGTGCAAAACTAATCAAAAGCAGCTTTGAAATGAGCCTTACTTTTACCAACCTCAACAAAAATTAACAGATGATTAGACAAACTAAGGTCAGCTTGTCTGCATACAAATATTGATTCCTGTTTTATAACTTTTATTGTTAATATGTGTTTCATAGTTGATGCTGTAGTTGACAAAATAGCTCTTCTGCCAAAAGAAACTTCGTATGTTCTGGATGCCGGACAGAACCTACCCGAGATAACATGTACCGCAGATTGTGGCACCAATTCTTGTACATACAAATGGAAACATAATACACTAGAGTTTTCGAACGGACCCATGCTGATACTTAAAAACGTCCAGAAATCCGAGACCGGAATATATGAATGTAATGCTCAAGATGACTTAGGAAGTACTTCAGTTATAGCAATTTATGTGAAGGTTTTATGTAAGTCTCTCTCTCTCTCTCTCTCTCTCTCTCTCTCTCTCTCTCTCTCTCTCTCTCTCTCTCTCTCTCTCGGTTATTTTAAAGTGTGTGTGTGTGTGTGTGTGTGTGTGTGTGTGTGTGTGTGCGCGTTCTGGTTGTTTTAAAGTGTGTGTGTGTGTTTGTGTGTGTGTGTTTTAATACCCTTATCTCACTGTCTGATTGAAATGATTTTTATGGTGTGTTTACTGACACAATAGTGTTTTAACATACAACTTACTTAAGTATTGAACTGTTCGTATACAATTCCATAAAAATGTATAAAATAAGCACAAATGTTCTCTCTCTCTCTCTCTCTCTCTCTCTCTCTCTCTCTCTCTCTCTCTCTCTCTCTCTCTCTCTCTCTCTCTCTCTCAACTTTATTCAGATGCATAAATTCCTGCAAATATTTAGAGCTTTTACGAATTAGCCCTTGCGCTTTGTAATGTAAAGTTTCAAAACTGCTATATTCAATATTATATCCTGCAAAACACAGTTAGAAGACCTGGTCGGAATGCCAGTATGGTGTATTCCAGAAAAGAACATCGGTCCGATTCATGATTTTTGACCTGCAGATATATATTCCTTTTTTATACTTAGACGATCTGTTGACCGAACACTGAGTTGAGTTGAGTTGATAAATGGTGTTTAACGTCCCAGTCAAGAATATTTCACTTATATCGAGACATCGCCAGCTATAGGCAAAAATGCAGAAATATTGCCTGTGCGTTGCGCTGATGGCATTATACAGCAGGGTTCTTTATCGTGCCATGCCTGCCATGACATGGGACCTCGTTTATTTTAAGTTCCCATCCAAAAGAACCCTGACTTTCATTTCGTAATGCTGAGTGCTTGGCGAAAGAACAGTCACTATCCACTTTCAAGTCTTGGGTCAGACCCGGTCGGAATTCGAACCCACGACCTTCCACTTACGGAGAGAGCACTCTACCAACTGAGCTTCCGAGTTGTTTCGAACACTTATATAATAACATTGAATTTACTTGTTTTTCCCAGATGGACCGGAAGAAGTAATTTTAAATCCCCGTAACACATCCTACGTTAAGTCTGAGAATGATTTTATACCAGTGATAACGTGTAGTGCAGTTTGTGATCCACCATGTGTTTTCACATGGACAATGCCCGGGGGTGGTGTAAGCTACACCAGCCCCACACTACGCCTGGATTTTTTAGATAGAAGAGAACAAGGGGTATACAAATGTACTGCTCACAACAGGATATCAAGTGGATATGTAGAACTAACTATAATTGTCAATTGTAAGTATATATTCTCCATGGACTTCGTTAATATCAACTACAAAAGGATAATCTAGGTCAAAAAATACATTTGAAATAAAATCGAGGATAAATTCTAGGTCATCCAAGTATAATATAGGTCAGTTGAGTGTAATAGAGGGAATCGTGAATGATCTAGGTCAGCTGGGTTAAATCTAGGTCAGTTGGTATGTAATATAAGAAAATTGTGAAGGATCTAGGTCAGCTGGATTAAATCTAGGTCAGTTGGTGTGTAATATAGGGTAATTGTGAATGATCTAGGTCAGCTGGGTTAAATCTAGGTCAGTTGGAATGTAATATAGGGAAATTGTGAATGATCTAGGTCAGCTGGGTTAAATCTAGGTCATTTGGTATGTGATATAGGAAAATTGTAAATGATCTAGGTCAGCTGGGTTAAATCTGGGTCAGTTGGTATGTAATATCGGGAAATTGTAAATGATCTAGGTCAGCTGGGTTAAATCTGGGTCAGTTGGTATGTAATATCGGGAAATTGTGAATGATCTAGGTCAGCTGGGTTAAATCTAGGTCAGTTGGTGTGTAATATCGGGAAATTGTGAATGATCTAGGTCAGCTGTGTTAAATCTGGGTCAGTTGGAATGTAATATCGGGAAATTGTGAATGATCTAGGTCAGCTGGGTTAAATCTAGGTCAGTTGGTGTGTAATATCGGGAAATTGTGAATGATCTAGGTCAGCTGTGTTAAATCGAGGTCAGTTGATGTCTAATATAGGGAATTTCGAATGATCTAAGTCAGTTGTGTTAAATTAGGTCAGTTGATGTGTAATATAGGAAAATTGTGAATGATCAAGGTCAGCTGGGTTAAATCTAGGTCAGTTGGTGTGTTATATAGAAAAATTGTGAATGATCTAGGTCAGCTTGGTTAAATCTAGGTCAGTTGGTGTAATATAGAAAAAAATTTTAAAATTAGGTAAGATGGGTGTATTACAGAGTAAAAGAGTTAAATCTAGGTCAGTAAGGTTAAATCAAGGTCAGCTGGGTTAAATCTAGATCAGTAGGTGTATAATATAGGAAAATTGTGAATGATCTAGGTCAGCTTGGTTAAATCTTGGTCAGTTGGTGTGTAATATAGGAAAATTGTGTTAAAATTTGGTTAGATGGGTGTATTTCAGAGTAAAAGAGTTAAATCTAGGTCAGTAAGGTTAAATCAAGGTCAGCTGGGTTAAATCTAGGTCAGTTGGTGTGTAATATCGGAAAATTGTGTTTAATCTGGGTTTGTTGGGTCCACTCTACGGAAATCAAGGTCAGTAAGGTTAAAATAAAGGTCAGATGGTCAGTTAGAAGATTGTTGTTTGATAGAGATATTTGTTTAATCTATGATAGTTGAAGTTAACCTAAGCCGAATGAGTTTAATGTAAGTCAAGTGAAGAAAAATAGTATAATCTGGGCTAATTGAGTATATATTCAGAGAAGGCAACAATCTTAAATAACTGAAGTTAGTCTAGGTTAACTCGTGAATAATTAGCAAAATCCAGGTCAATTGAAAGTAAAGTCATGCATGTTAACATTCAAGGTCAATCGAGAGTAAAATAAAGGTCATGTTATTAACTAGGCCATTTGGTGTATTATAAGTAAAGTTCTAATCTATAAAGAGTATAAACTATGTCATGTTATAATCTAGGTCAGTTGGCAAATTATTAGTAGAGTCCTAACCTGTATAGAATATAAACTAGGCCATGTTATAAACTAGGTCAGCTGGCAAATTATCAGTAGAGCCCTAAGCTATATATAATATAAACTAGGTCAGTTGGCAAATTATTAGTAGAGTCCTAACTTTGTAGAATATAAACATAAGTCATGTTATAATCTAGGTCAGTAAGCGAATTTTTAGTAGAGTTCTAACCTATATAGTGTATGAACTAGGTCAGGTTATAATCTAGGTCAGTTGGCGAATTTTTAGTAGAGTCCTAACCTGTATAGAATATAAAGTAGGTCATGTTATAAACTAGGTCAGTAAGCGAATTTTTAGTAGAGTTCTAACTTGTATAGTGTAAAAACTAGGTCATGTCATAACCTTAGTCAGTTGGCGAACTTTTAGTAGAGTTCTAACCTATATAGAGTATAAACTATTTTAGGTTCTAAACTAGGTCAGTTGGCGAATTATTAGTAGAGTCCTAACCTATATAGAGTATAAACTAGGTCATGTTATAATCCAAGTCAAATGTCTGTTATTTGTTATAAGTATGAATTATATGTACGAAATATGCGAATCATAGAATGCTTTCTCCATTTCAGTTTTATTTATAACCCGGGTAAAATGTGGACATTATCTGAGTAAGATGAGAATATAATCTAGGTCAACTATGAATTCCGGAATTCTTGAATTTTGATTAGCGAAATTTCTTTATTAGAATAAGTTAGGTAAATTTAATATGTTTGTATATTTTTGTTATTCAAGACGGTCCTGGTAGATCGATAAAACTACAACCAAATAAAACATTCTATGAGGTGATGGAGAACGCAACTATTAATGACGTAATATGTTCAGCAGATTGCAGACCCGGATGTACAATCACGTGGAACGCAACTTGTACGACAAATGTCATGTCTTTGAAACAAATTAAACGAGACCAAGCAGGAATATATATGTGCACGGCTTCAAACGTTGCTGGGACATCGATAAATTTGATTGAGATCAAAGTGAAATGTTAGTACATCCATTGTCTAATCGGCCCAAGAAGGGTTATATAGCCCAACGGACCTTTTACCTGCACGTTTTTATACAGGTCCATCCCCTTTCAGGCCCCATTTATTATAATTTGTTACAGACACAATTTTGTCAACTACAAAATATCTACGTACATATCATCAATATGATTTCAATGTTATGAAAGGTTTTAAAACAAAAGTTTTGATTGGTTTGTTTGTTGTTTGGTGTTTTGTCACATCGGCAGTGTTTTCAACTATTACCACTGCGATACCTCAGTTGGTAGAATACTCGCTTCCTATGTGGAGGATCAAAGTTTATTTAAAAATGAAATTTTAGAAAATGAATCTCGCAGATCGTGATTAGATTTTATCATTTTTAAAAAAATGTATAATTTTTAGAAAATCGAAAAAATCAGAAAATTTAAAGAAGTAATACAGCTAAAAAATCTCCATGTTAATGTTCTTTTTAGATCCATCCGAGATTAAATCATTAAATATCATAAACAAAACTGATCATTTAATGGAAGGCGATGACGCCACATTAATTTGTGAGACAGACAGTTATCCTGCTCCTAATGTGTTGTGGGTATATAGAGAGAATGGTACGACTCTTCTTAAAGACAGTCATGAAAGGAGTCGGCTCCTACTTCCGAGAGTGAGCTGTTTTGACATGGGGACCTACAGCTGTGCTGTGTATAACGGTATTGGAGCATCGCAATCCAGAGATATTAAAGTTGAAGTGTATTGTAAGTAACTTTTCTAGAAAAAATTTGTCTTTTCGTAATTACAATCTAAATATTTCAAAGATTAAGCATACTGTAAGTTACCCTTCTAAAAATGGGTCCTTCATTATCTTGCATTCTATTTTTACTGACAACCGTGTATGCAAAATGTCCTATCCTTTGATCTTTTATAGAGGAAAAAACATTTATTTTATTTCTAAATATTTTACGAGCATTTAGATAAGTCAATTTTTTCCTGTAATTATTATATAAAAGAATCAGCTTATGGCGTCATATTTGAATAAAAGACACATGCAAACATTTGCATTCCTGTATCACGTGACTTAGTTATTTTCATTTTTTTTTTATTCCATTGTTACACTCTATGAATTGTCATAAATTCGTTTTGGTTTTATGAATAAATCATAAATAAATTATGTTAAGACCGCGTTCAATTCATTCATTTATTATTATTATCGTTACTATTATTGTTATTATTATTATTTTTTCATTATTATTTTCATTATTATTATTATTATTAATTTCATTATTAGTATCATTATGATGATAATGATGATGATGATGATGATGATGATGATTATTATTATTATTATAGGTAAGCCACGTCTCGATGAAAGAAAGAACCAGAAAACGGTGAACTATTTGAGTTTAGGAACGGAGGAAGGAATATCTCTCACTGTTGACATAATTTCTTACCCACCTCCCAACATTACTTGGTATTTCACGGGTATAGACTTAAACGATTTAATTAATGTTTTGGCGTTGGAAAGATTTGTTATGGACAGCGAAGTCAATGGTTGTCTAGTGAAAATTTATCTAACAAAGGGTATCATCGGTGGAAACGAATTTGGAACTTACGTCTTACAAGCTGAAAATGCGTTCGGCAGCGTGAATATTTCTTTTGTTGTGGTTCCACATGGTATGTTAAGTAAAATCTAATTTTGTATATGATAAATAATTTACATCGATACCAAAATCAAGGTAACTAAAGTAGCTTGGTTGGGTCTATTGAAACTTAAGTGTAATCTATACAGTGATTGAGTTGAGTAATAGTTTTTCACGTCCAAGATCAAGAATATTTTACTTATATCGAGACATCGCCAGCTATAGGCGAAAGTGTAGAAATTTTGCCTGTGCGTTGCGCTGATGGCATTATACAGCAGGGTTCTTTATCACACCACGCCCACTGTGACACGGGACCTCGTTTATTTTAAGTTTCCATATAAAGAACCGTGATTTTCATTTCGTAATGCCGAGTGCTTGGCAAAAGAACAGTCACTTCCCACTTTCAAGTATTTTGTCAGACCCGGTCGAGGTTTGCACCCACAACCTTCCACTTACGGGGCGAGCACTCTGCCAATCAGCTACTACAGTGTATTCTATACAGAAATATTGTGTTAGACTTGGTAACCCTTGTGGTCTAAGCGCAGCTTTATCGTGAAGAGCTTTAACGCCTTTTACCACCTAGGTCAAAATTCATCTAGTGATCAGAAAATGTGTAATTTCGTTTGCCTGGGGTTTTTTCTGAGGTATTCTGGGTCCTCCTCTAACCCAGATAAAGGTAAAATAATTATGACTCTGATATAATTCACAATTGTTCCACAGCATTTAACTTGATATGCTTTTGCTATTTACTACTTTATCAATATTGCGGGTACCGCTGCTGGTGGAGTTAAACTCCCCGAGGGTATCAATAACTCAGAAGGCAGTGCTCTGTGCTGTCAGATAATGTACTGTTCAGAAAAAGTTCCAGCCGTCTAAATTTTTGAAATTTTTATTAAAACTAAGGTTTGTTTCCTCATGCAAAGCATTCCTTAGCTGGATTTGGGTTCATATAAATTTGGAACTTTAGATTTATTAATCTTCAACTGTTTGGTCTATCAAACTTTTTGGCCCCTAGCGCCACTGATGAGGAATTAATTTAGAAGTATACACATGTCACTTCAAAATTAATCAAGTATTTTTGTTAAATATTGAAACAGATCTTTTACCTATCGTTGGATGTTTGAAATAGAAATCAATCATTTGACCTGTTCTACGCCAACATCTGTTCTTTGATGTTAGAAGCGGGTATTACTTTTAATCAAAACAAGAAAACAATGCTAGCAGGCGTTAAGTTTATAAGGCATTTCAAGCTGACGAGCTTGCCGTATTACTACTACAATTTGTCTTGTAAATCTTTCAGTCTTGTGTTTAATTTCAGAGTTTTATCTTTAGGACCATTTGACCTTTCCCATGATTAACGTTCAATATTTTTGTTACAGGGCCTCCGGATCCTCCATATCAATTAAATGTTGTTTGTCTTACATCAACACGTGTAATGTTGTCATGGAAACCTGGATTTAATAGAGGGGATGAACAAATATTTTATATACAATACCGATCTTTAAATGAAAAATTCCGAAGATTTCCACAAATCATTGAAGATGACGGTAAAGACAATATGAGTGAGTCTTTGACAAAACTACAGAAAAATAGGCTTTACCAGTTTACAGTTGTAGCGGTCAACAAATTTGGAATCACCTTATCTAAAGAAATTGTCAATTGTACTACAAAAGGTAAATATAGCTTTACCTTATTACTTTTCTAATACTTATCTGGTAGTATTTTTGTGGGTTTTTTTTTACAAAATGAACAATGTTGATCATTTTTCCATGCCATTAGGTTTTACTACAAGGTTTTTATTTCTCAGTTTCTGGAATTATTATTATTATTATTATTATTATTATTATTATAATCATTATTATTATTAATTGGTTTTTTATTTTTCGTCCTAACAGAGTCATAACAATCATTATTATTATTAATTGGTTTTTTATTTTTCGTCCAGGTAATAATGGTTTTTTTTCTTGAGTAATACTAAAAAATAATGAGAGCCTTTTTCAACGTTTCTTCTTTTTTTCATTATTGTTAAGAATGCAACATGAACACAATATTTGGTACTTTCATATTATTTATTGGAGTTGTACGTTGCAGTCAAACGTAATTCATTTATATCAAAGCATCTCAAGCTATTAGAAAAGTATCAGAATAACAAGAAAAAGAATACATGTTAAAAAAGAGATTTGAAACTGAAAACATTTCAATTTTGCATCACAAAATTACATGCCATCGCTAATAATAATTAATAAATTCATAGTAATTAATTGTTAACAAGTTATTTTATTTCTGTAAAAATAACGAATATATTTTATTTTCAGAACATTAAGATCACAGAAATTAATTAGGACGTAAACCCCCATTAAAAAAATCAAATTGTTTTTACGCTATTGTGTAATTTTACTGAACATGTATGTGTAATTCTGCTAAACATGTTTCATATCATAATTACTGTGGGTACCGCTGCTGGTGGAGTAAAACTCCCCGAGGGTATCCACGACTCAGTAGGCAGTACTTTATGTTGTCAGAAAATATACCATTAAGCAAATTTTTCAGCCGTCCTAATTTTTGCAATTTATTTTAAAGTAAAGTCTGTTTGTTCCCTCATTCAAAGCATTCCTTAGCTGAATTTGGATTCATATAATTTTGGAACTTTGGATTCATTAATTTACGACTGAACTGTTTGGCATATGTTTTTTAATCCATCAAACTTTTCGGCCCTTAGTGTCACTGATGAGGAATGATTTTCCGAAATGTGCACATCTGGCACATCAAAATTTAGCAGGTATTTGTTATATATATACATACAAACCACATCACTGTTCAATAACTTTCGTTTTTTTCATAATTTTATACATTTTTATTGTAGATTCCGAAGATTTTGTTAGTCCCCAGCATCCTTCAGCTGGATCAGTAGTAGCAGGAGCATTAATCGGTTCAGTAGTATTGATATTAATCATTTTAATAGCAGTATTGGCATACAGAAAACGACTTTCATTACAAGGTTTGCAAATTTAATGTTTTATACGAGAACTTTTAACCAGCTTGATATAATCTTAAGATTTGTAGTGATTTCGCCAATCAAGTGGCTGCATATAGAATTGTTTTGAAACTTTTTGTCGTCTTCAATGCGATTGGTTTGTCAGTATGAATATTAACATTGTCATAGAAATAAATCGTTAACATGCAATCAAATTTCTAAATGCTGAAAAAAAAAATCAGAATGAATTTGAAAGACTTGGTTTCCACTTACCATTTTACATATTAACACTCTATCAATTGTTTGGTGACCGTTTAATGATTTATTGTTCTTTATAATAGAAATTGATTGATTGATTTAATGGGAGGGGGTCCATTCAAGATTATTTCACTTTTATCGAAACATTACCAGCTATAGGTTAAGTGGCAGAAACTTTTTCCATTGCAGTGCACTTTGGGCAATGTACATAGAGAGTTCTGCCGTGACACGTGACATCAGTATTTAAGGTATCATGTAAAGGACCCGGTGACGTTCATTTCCAAATTACAAGTATTTGGCGAAAAAAACAGTCATTACCAATTTTTCAGTCTTGGTCAGACCCGACCGAGGCTCGTACATCCGATCTCTCCGATACGAAGCGAGTACTCTGCCATCTGAGCTACCGTAGTGGTAATATGGATAAATTTTTGCGTAAATTTGCGATATGTTTTACGTCATTTTTCAATTGTATTCGCACTAACCATCATCAGAAGACGCAAAAATATAAGATCATTAGAAAATTAAATGACGTAAAATTAGCTCTTTTATAGTATTATAACAATTTATTCCAGAGGAAGACTACTTTGTGTTAAATTGAAAACTTGTAAGTTCTTTGTAATACAGACAATAAATAACACACAAATGTACCAGCGCATGTCCAAATAATATTTCCAAAAATACAAAGTAAAAACTTTGAAAATTGACCAATTAAATCATACACGTGAACTTCCATCAAGGAAGTGAAGATGGGTGCTGTGGAAGAGAAAGCACCTCCTATCTAGCTAGCTACACCCGTCACATGCAAAGCTAAATTTGAGAATAAAAGGAACACGAAACTATCGTTAGTCAGATATATCCAGTATCTTTATTGAAACTGAATAGAATGCATAGAGATTTTGTTGGATTTGTTCCGGAGCTGTGTTTAAGTTTTTTCTTGTAATTTTTCAGAGGGAGTTAAATCGAGGTATAATTTTAATATAGCTTCTTATTTAAATTAATATACAGTTTTTTAAAGATCCAGCATGTATGTCTATTTTATTTTCTGATTTTTAAAAACAGCTTGAAGGGAATTTTATATTATCAATTTCTAGGAATTTTTACATATAAATCTGCTCGTTATTCACATATTGAATGTTGCTCACGGTAGAAGGGCAATAACTAAGGTTCCAGAGTAAATTTGGTTTAATTTGGTTCTAAACAAATATTAAGAAGAATTTATCACGTAGAAGGCTAGCGAACTTCATACGCCATGTTTTTTTTCTGTTTTCTTGATAAGTTTATTTAATTCCATACATTTTCTTGATATTGGGGTTTTATAGGTTTTTATTTATACATTTTATTACTATTTTATTGATGACATAGTGTATACTGGTTTTCACACCTCTCGGTGAAACGATGGAACTTGTTCAAACAATACGACTTAACTGGCTTCTTTAAAACGTTGTTTAGTCATGATAATATATAAAGTGTTAAACATACTCATCAATCAATTTTACAATTATTATACTGTAATTACATCTTTTTTAATTGATGACGTCATAATCACTTTTTGTTACTAAGCAATTAAAAATTGCTCCTGATGAGTGCTGAAAGCATGAAAGCGCTAAAGTTTTTCCTGTCGTTTTCTTTTTCAAAGAATTTATATTTTCTGTGCTTGAAAATCTTATTGGACAATATATACATATATATATTGTCCGATACATTGCTTTTTTCCATTGTCTTTTTTGGTAAAGTGTTTCACGTACAAACTAATTATTCTTCATTCCTTGAAAAATAACTCCATTTTACCAAACTTACCATCCGGTATTTTAAAATCGTTATTTTTACTAAGAGCAAAATAATAAGTTTTCCAAAATACTTTTCAAGCAGAGATCCAACTGTGAAAATGAGGAAAACGAGTAATCCAGTGCACTCAGAAATCAAGATTATGGTATCGAGGCCATCAGACGAGTTTGACGAGTTTGATTCTGGGCCATATCAAGGTGAGTGTTAGAATGTGAAACGGAGAAATGATTCAAGATCCTCTTCATAACATTAAGATGGTCAGTTCTGGGATATTGAAAAAGGCCTAGACATCGACTATTGGCATTTTGCGAGCCAAATGATAAAATTTCGCGCACTGAAATATACCCGATTGGAGTTGCAGTGAAAAGCAATAATCGATAATACGTAAGATCACTTGGCAAACGACTCCTCTGAAAGCCATAAAAATATGTTGCTGAGAATTTACTGAGGATTTATTTTTTACGAAATCTTATTTATAAAACGATTTTCTGTTGTTATTATACATGTATGTACATAACATACAGTGTTTTCAATTAAATTTGGCTCAGGTCCTAACAAGGGAAATATTGAAAAGGGATGTAAATCTTAATTCATACCTTAGATTTATTCTTAAAACGATACCTGAAATTTTACACAGAGATGGATTTGAAGGTAAATGGTCCAATCTTTTAAACCAAGCGATAGTATTATTGAATACTAAATGTCGATGGTTTTTGTCAAAAGTGCGGAGGGTTAAACTCAGGAACGTTACATCGGTCAAACGATCTAGAAACTTAAATGTGTATCTATAAAATAAGATTTTAAAACTTAAGAGGTAAATATTTTTTATTGTTATATTCGTTAAGTTTAATGAAATATTAACTGTTTTGTTTTCTCTTTCTTTTCTAAAGAAATGAATCCTCCAACAAGAAATTCTGGGTAAGTACTGGACGATAAAATTTGTAACTAGCAACATGATCATATATAGGCTTAAAATATATATATATATATATATATATATATATTTATATGAATGATGAATCAAAGCATGTTAGGAGATTTTACCTAGGGTTTTAATTCTTCATTCATATAGACGGCGCTTGTAACCCGAGGGTGAATTTATTATCCTACGTACACTAACAAATGTAGAGGTCCTCCTTTCATTTACCACAAAGTGACGTCATTTTCCACAAAAGGTGAAGTAATTGCATTTTCTTATAACTTTCCAGTCACGCCTATAAATAATTAACCGAAGAGAAAGGTTTTACGGGTATACCAAATGATATTTTTCTATAGTTAATGGACATTTTGTTGGGAAAACAATTTTGTTCTGCAAAAAAGACAAACATATTTAGGCAATTAATAAAATCAATAAAATTTCCCACTTTAAATTATACTACAGCAAAAATAACGTGTTTTTATGTGAATATGTAAGGACATAAATATCAAACAAAAGTACCTCTTTAGTTATGATGTGTCACATGTTAACATTTCAAAAATTCATTCCTCATTTGTGACACTAGCGGCCGAAAAAATTGATAATAAAAACCATTAGCCAAACATTTGAAAAATTATGCATCCAAAATTATAAGATTAAATAAATCCAAATCAAGCTTAAGAATGGTTTGCATGAGGGAACAAACTTTTTTAAGAATTTAAAACATTAAGACGTCTGAACATTTTCTGACAGCACAGAGTACTGCCTACTGAGTTATGGATACCCTCGGGGAGTCTTACTCCACCTGTAGTGATACCCGCTCATGGATAGTCAAAATTATTAATGTATTCAAAACAGCCAATTTTATCTTGCAAAATTTATATTACAAAACTGTTTTGATGTATAAATGAAAAATTCTTGTTTTTGATAATTACATTATATTACTGAATTTGCCAGCTTTCAAAGTTTTTACTTTGTTTTTGGGATTGTGATTTTGAAATTGTCTGTGTTTTATTTGTATGCTTTTTTAAAAACCATTGTCAATGCTGATCATTTTTCGTAGACGACGACCTTTCGTTTGATCTGCTGACTCAATGATTTAAACATATTGCGCGATGGCGTCCCACTGCGGGGATGCGATCGCCATCTGTTTTTTAGAGTTTAGATTCTAATTTTGACATTTACTTAAACTGGTTCTACAGAATTCATACTAATATCCAATCATTAGAACATTACGATTGTTTTCATTTATAAAGGTTTTGTAACAATCACAACAACTTGTGAAAAATGCGTACTTGTATTTCTTTAATTATGACTGTTGTAACTGCAGTGTACGGTATAGAGAAATAATAAATGCACATATTTCAACTGGTCGCGATGGTGCTTATTTTGCAAAGCCATTTGATACATTATAAATTGTTATTGGGTTCATCTAAATAACAAGAACCTCAAAAATGCATGTTTGCTCTATAGATAAAGAATCAGAATTTGTCTTTTACCTATTTTAGCTATAAGAAATCGAAAGCACACACACACACACACACACACACACTGCCAACCTGCACACATGCATACACAACTAACATACATACATACATACACAGACACTTCCACTTTATAAAACCATACCATGTTAGATTTATATATTGTAATGAGTATTTAGCTACATTGCTACTATGTACTACGTAGATATTGAATATTTTATTTATAAATACAAGCTATGTCTTGTTATACATAGTTCCTTTCCTGGACAATATCACCTATACTTGTGAATGAATGAATGAACTCTTACACATTTGTGTTGCAGTATGTAAATATTTAACAAAAAAATACCTGTTTAATTCTGATGCGCAAGACGTGCACATTTTGGATACTGTTCCTCATTAGTGACTACTAAGTTATTTTACAAACTTTTAATTATCCGTTTAATGAACATGTAAAGTTTGTAGAACAAAGATATTTTGTACGCTATATGTATTATTAATTTTTTTTTCTGATTTTAGGTTTAGCAACGAATATTTAGATTTAGATTGTTCCCCACATACAGAAGAGGTCTATGAAGAGATGAGAGATACTGGTATCGGAAGTTTTATAATTAGTAAATATCATACTATTGAACATAAACTTCGGTCAAGTCAGGTGTTTTACATTAAAAGGTTCATGTATGTGTAACTCTTTTCAATTTTTTTTTCAATTACTAATGGTTTTTAGTAAAATAATAATAATAAATTTTTCTCTTCATTTTCAAAAATAAGACAAATTGAGATCAGACACAAAAATACCGGTACATGTCCAAATTCAAATTGCAAATTTTTTTTTTTTTTTTTTTTTTTTTTTTTTTTTTTTTTTTTTTTTTTTTTTTTTTTTTTTTTGTGTTAAAATATATAACAAATACTTTCTAAATTTTGATGTGCCAGATGTGCACATTTCGGAAAATCATTCCTCATCAGTGACACTATTATGAACAAGAATCCTCAATTCTTATTAAGGAAAAAATTACAAAACTTTTAATAGGAAATCTACATGATTCCATATTTCTTAGGAATGGCATAAACTATTACCCTGTTTGAGTCGGGTTTTCTAAATATTATTTTAATTGTAACAGTACCCAGGTGACAAAGTTGTACCTCACTTTTCCTGCTGTTTTTTTATAATGAATTAAATTATTTTTACTTATGTTACAGGAGAGACTGTATATGATGTTCCAACCTCCGAGTACAAAGTAGTGGAAAAGTAGAAGGTTCTCCGAGCTTTAACCAATATGACAAATTACACTTGTGTTTTTCTCATTAAAACATTTACAGACATTTGTCTTATTAATTTGTTGTTGCTAGTTTTTTGGTCAAGCAAAACACGCCAATACAAAATACAAAACGTTAAGTGAACCAGAGATTTCGACCTTGACCTCTGACAATATCCTTAAAATGAGCATTCAATTTAACAAGAAAAAATATTTACAGGTGTCAAAAATAATTACAAAATCAACAAACAAAACACAAAATTAGGGGTAATTGATCATTACAGAAATGCACAATAGACAAAAACGCATACTTACCGGTCCATGTCCAAAAAAACATTTTTTAAACAAGGTTACAGCTTTAAAAGTTGGCTTTTTGTAGTTAAACATGTAAACTGCCACAAGGAAAGTGAGATAGGGTGCAACGGAAAGGTAAGCATATCCAGACTAGATATATCAGACATGTGGGATTTTTAGAATGAAAAAAAAAGAAACTTTGTGAAGTCATAGACAATTATAAAAAAAAGCAAAGATGACACATTTTATAGCCGTTTTTATCGTAATTTTTGTACTCTTTATCAAAAATATGAAAACTGTGATCAATCAAAATAGCACAATTGCACGACCAACTGATAATGTTCCCATATCAACAGTTTAAGAAAAATGTAACGAAAAGGGTGCTTGGTTACTTTTATGATTAATTGATAAAAACAAACATCGCAAAGGATAACTGAAGACTCAACACAAATGGTAAAACTGTGAAAATGATATTAAAGACAAAAAGGGTATTTACAGAAGAACTTCAAAGGCTCGAAGTCCAAGCTTGGACTTTGTTAAAATATTTGAGCCATCGGGGTGTTCGAGCAATTGAACATCGAGATACGATCGGAGTTCAGATTCTAGTGCTTATTGACGGTCAAGGATCTTTAAATTTGTAATACATGTAAAATTATTTTAATGTCAGATAATAAATTGTCCTTATATTGCAGTATTCATTTTCAAATATTAAAGATTCATAGATAACGAAACAAAGAAACATGCCAATCAAAAATACAAAATTCATTATCCATAATGACAGCTCGATAATGTTTTGAAACTGAAATGTTGACCTGCAAACTGCCGTATGATGTTTTATGGCTACGGGGCTAAAACATGGTACTTTATTTTAATTTCAACAAATGATGATATAAAATAAACTTACTTTATTTTAATACCAATAAAAAGCACAGTTACTACTGTCATTCTAATCACAGGAAATCACGATAATACACATTACATGCTCTAGTGATATGTAAATAAGACTCCTATGTGCAATCAACAGGCGTTAGCGACTGAGTTGTTTTACCGATCAAGATCAAATACTTCCGCGTTTCCTAATTGGATTAAGAGAGTAAAGAACTGGGTATATCAAACACTGCCTCATTAGGTTAAATAAAAATCCTGAGTAGCACTCAACAAATTAGGTAACTGTCTAGACTATTTGTTTCGTTCTATTACTTTTGATGAAATCTGTAATATGGCATCAGCTTGTGTTTTGTTTACAATGATCCGTGTCACATATAACTTGTATATATTACTGAGAAAACTAAGAACAACAATTCACTCAGAAAAACAAAACAATACAAGCTAAAGAAAAAACATTAATACAACATACACCCACACAAAAAAAAAAAATTATTGGACTACTATTATAAATTATCCGGCTTCCACGGGCTCAGGAGGAAACGGCAAGTGACCAGTGACCTGGTTTTAGCAATATTTAGTTCACCGTTTTTCTACACATTTGTGTCTCTTTTAAATATACAAAATAAGAATATCAAAGACTGTGAATTTAAAAATTAAATAGGCCACTGGCAGTCACTAAAGACAAATAAACAAATGTTTGGATTCTTCTAGTAATTAATTTAGTCACGTTCCAAAGGCTGCCTGTGGTTAATTAACTTTTTTCCTTTTATTTGCTTGTGCTTGATTACTTATAAACCTGTTATTCATCTCTATAGTGTTATGTATATTTTTTCACTTTCCAATGAAATTCCACATGTAGTTTAATTTCAGATTTAATAGTTAATTTCTACATCAACAATTCCAATTAAAAAGGAAATGATAAAGAAATCTAAAATAACACACTTATAAATCTAAAAAATCGAAAAAGGAAAGCAATTGGATTTTACATTTTAGATTATTATTGCATGCTGTTTGCTTGCTGGCTGCTGAGTTATCTATACATTCGGGGGTTTTTACTCCACCAGCTCAGAGGTAGTAAATGTATACCACAAATACCTTATTTCTTTCTTTTTTTTTTTTTTTTTTGATTTCGAGAATTCCTTCCTCATTAGGGACACTAAGAACCAAAATGCAAAAAGAAAGAAAAAAGATAATCCAAAGATTCGAAAATTTAATGAATCCAAAGTTTAAAAATTATAATAATCCAAATGCATCAAAGGAATGCTTTGCATGATAGATCAAATCTTAGTTTCAAATCAATTTTAAAACTTAAGACGGCTGGAAAGTTTGCTACAGGATACAGTTTTTAACTGTACTTCCTACTGAGTTATGGATACCCTCAGGAAGCTTTACTCTACCAGCAGCGGTACCCGCTCAGGGGTAGTAAATAATTTAAAAATATACCAATAACCAGTAACAATTAAAATTAAAATTTTCATTAATAAAAGACTCTGTTCTTCTTCCCTTTCTATAAAAAAAACTTTTGATTTTCTTATAAAAAGGATTTTACAAATATATTTGTGGATAAATGTAAAACAATCAACAGAATATCCGTTATATGTTATATTGAAGTTCACAAAGTGAAAAGCCAACTGCATAAACATCCGCAGTTAAATCAAGTCCTTCTCATATTTCAAGCCTGTGTTTAAAAATAATTTCATCATTGCTACATTGCATAAATAAATTATGTTACGAGTACATAGAAAAAGAAAAACAACTTTAAACAGATGAAATACCACAAACCTCAAAATTATTTACTAACTTCCTGTTTGACCGACTCACTTTGGGTAGTAATATTTAAATGACAATCATATATAAAACATTCGACTCTTATCAAGAGTCTAGGGCGCCAACAAGTAAAGATGTTATACAAGATGAATTTTAAAAAGTAAGTGAACTTTAGATTTATATTTTAAATAAGATAATTGAAATCTTATATCTATTTGTAATTGATATAAACACGTTTAATTAATACAGAGAGTTAGGGTTAGGGTTAGGATATCAATATATTTAAAAAAGAAATTGATTTGTTATTGACAAAGAAAATTTATAAAGAAGTACATAAAATAAATACATAAAAACATATGGAACCACTGATAATAAATAAAGCTGCAGACTTTGAACAGGTACTAGTTTAAAACATTATGTTAGATAAAATTAGATTTTATCAACAATATTGTTACTAATTCGAAAGAAAAATAGTAAATTTTTTCATGTATTTGTGTCTTTTTACCTTTTTTGTCTTAAATAAATTATTTTTTCTTATATTTTTACAGTTTAAGTCGCTTTGTACTGTAAGCATCACCTGTAGAGATCACCTTTCTTTTAACAAGGGCGTCATTATCGAACGATAAGAAGATGAACCTTCAAAACTGTTAGTCTTATTTGGAAGACTAAATTTTTTTCGTCTTCATTGTAAATATAAGATGCATTCCATTACATAACTCTGTTGTTCTCCATTCAATATTAACACTGTGCTGACCAATAGTAGTATAAACAGCTGCTCCTACAAAACCTGTAAGTATACAGCGAATAAAAGCTCCATATTACCACGAAAAAGTCGAATGACAGGGTATTAACATGTTCATATCCGTGGAATTAAAATTTTGTATTTTTGTTATTTTAAACAACGTTCGGGGACTTGGTGGCCGAGTGGTTTAAAGTGTGCGCTTACGTATCACAGCGACTCTCACCCCTTGGGTTCGAATCCCACTGAGGACAGATCCTAGTGTGAGAAAGTTTGTCAGTTCACTTGCTGAAGGTCGGTGGTTTTCCTCGGGTACGCCACTATTCCAGAACTGATCGCCTTGAAATAAGTGCAAAAGTATTGACTGGGGCGTAAAACACAATTACTCTACTCTCCACTCTTAAACAACGCTGGGAGAAATTTGTTTCATAAAATAGAGGTGTGCTGAATCTGAACTTTTAATACTTAAACGACTAGATTTATTTAAAAGAAATAGGATATGTACAAACATTTATATAGAGCGAGAAGGAAGAGATTAAATGTATTCATTTTGATGTATCTACGCCTCAATTACTGATTTATAAAACAGGATAACAAGAAGTGTTTACGTGAACTGGTTTCCTTTTAGCAACTCAAACTCACAGCTCCATGAATTAAACGACATCTTAGATGTTTTTTTTTAAATATAGAAAAATACATCTACTATTTTCAAACTAATTTTCAAAATCTATAACGTCAATAATAATTATTTGGGGAATTCAAATAAAAAGATATGCTTCTATTAAGTTTTTTTTTTTTTTTTTTTAAATTTTTTAAAAACTGGGGTATGTTCCCTCATGCAAAGTATTCATTAGCTGGATTTGGATTTATATTATTTTGGAACTTTAGATTCATTATTTTCAACTGTTTGGCCTATGATGTTTACGTATCAAACTTTTCGGTCCCTAGTGTCACTGATGAGGAATGAATTTTCCGATATGTGCACATATGGCACATTAAAATTTAGCAGGAATTTGTTACATAACTACATAATAAGTTTTTTCTTAATTGATTGTGTTTCAGATGTCAAGCAACATGTTTACTTTATCGTCCTTCATCTTCAATGATGTGTCTAAAGCTGCAATCCAAAAATCCAGCAAGAGAGTAGTGGGTATATTTACATCAACCATTCTTTGTAATAACATCTAAATCGAGCAGTGATGTATCTTTAACATCAAACATTGGTATCAGAACAGTGGTGTATCATCTTTGACCAGTATATTTACGATTGGTGTTTCTACATTGTCACAAAACAGAGCAACAGAAAAATTAATGTTCAATGACGTATCTACAATCGACGGCTAGTGTTACAGAAATCTTCGAGCAGATCAACTACACAATACCAAACATGGTGTAATTAGAACAGTAGACGCAAGCAATGTAACAATAACACGACCGTCACGCAATAAAGAACCAACAAATATTTAACATTCTATGTATTATATAACGGGATTAAATGAGGACTAAAATTCAACAACTTTTAGAACGGTAAAATATATTTCTCATCGTGGGGTTTGTTTAGACATTTAAATTTGCTCAAAGGACAGTCAAGCAGATTCTCATTAGATGCATTTATAACTCACACAGATCTTGTGAAGAAACCAACTTATATAATTATTTTATAGAAATCATGATAAATGTCAGTTACGATCAAACATAAAAAATATTTAACAATTATATAGCTATTCTTCAACAGTTGATATCTTGATTATTTTAAATTAGTTTTTTAATGGTTGATAACGTCTTTTTCGAGAACCTAAAAGTTTTATATTTTTAAACTACATATGATCATTTGTCTATATGATAGTCAAAGAGCTATAGATTTGTCTTTTCATTTTGTAAAAACTTGAAAGTGCAAATCTACAGACACATCATTAATGCATGCTAATACTGTTCTGCATTTTATTTTTTATCCTAGAATTGCGTCATCGATGCTTCTGCTGTAGTCATAATTCGACTACGATAATAACACAAAAACTAACTATATGTAACTAAATAAATAAATGTAAAATGAATAAAATAAAAAATAAATGAAATTATAGAATAAGTTATTTAATAATAAATAATAGATATTGAATAAATAAACAAAAAAATTAAAAAAAGAATTAATACATAATTAGAAAAATGAATAAAATAATAAATTAATAAAAGTAAATAAACATTGAATAAAAAAAAAAATGAAAAACATAAATGAAAAAAGAATAAATAAAATTAATGAATAAACATAAAAAACATTTTTAAAATAAATAAAATTTATATATAAAATAATAAAAGAAAAATGAAAATAAATAATAATTTAGAATAAATAAAATAAAAAATATTAATTTAAAATGAATAAAATAAAAAATATTTATTTAAAATGAATAAAATAAAAAAATAAATAATAATTTAGAATAAATAAAATAAAAAATATTAATTTAAAATGAATAAAATAAAAAATATCTATTTAAAATGAATAAAATAAAAAATATTTTTTTAAAGTGAATAAAATAAAAAATATTTATTTAAAATAAATAAAATAAAAAATATTAATTTAAAATGAATAAAATAAAATATATTTATTTAAAGTGAATAAAATAAAAATATTTATGTAAAATGAATAAAAGAAATTAAAATAAATAAAGAAAATGAATAAAATCAATATGACAAATAAAAATAAACAAATAAAAAGATTAAATAAATGAAATGAATAAAATGAATAAAATAAATGAAATGAATAAAATTAATAAAATTAATAAAATAAATAAAATGAATAAAATAAATAAAATAAATAAAATTAATAAAATTAATAAAATTAATAAAAAATAATGCATAAAATAGATAGGACAATTAAATAAATAAATTAATGAGAAAAAATTGTTTTTCCTGTCTTGTATTGGTTGGAGGTTTCTTTGATTTATGATCATTGTTCCGTGTTATATGAGCCCTGGCCTGAACACGTGTTTCTTTCCGTTCTAGTCTTGTCTTGTTGAAGCTTCAGGAAATTTATCATTGTTATGTTTTCGTAATTCTTAAGCAGTGTTGCAAATATGTTTCTCTCTCTTTTTTTTTTTTTTTTTTTTTTTTTTTTTTTTTGTCTTGTTTCGTATTTGTATGGTTCAGTATGATAATTTCTCGGTTGCTTACCTGAAACACGTATTCAGTTACAATTTTCTGTGTTCTATTTCATGGCAAAAACTCTCATTTTTCTTTAACCGGTTTCATTGTTAACCTTTTTTAACAATTTTAACTGCTTCATTTTTTTGAAAAATTATTCTACTTTCGGTTTCGGTTTCTGAAAATAGTAAAACGGTTTTTTCCTTAGTTGGCGATTAGTCTAAATTTTTCTCCAACTTATTTTAATGATAATCCCTTCTGAGTAAATTTTTCCTAAATAAAAATTTTCTGAACAATTTAAATGCTACATACATTTAAAACATGAATGAAGTTTTTTTCTTCAGTTGTCTTTTTCATTAAGTTAAGTTGAGTAATGGTGCTTAACGTCCCAGTCAAGAACATTTCACTTTTATCGAGACGTCGCAAGTGCTTAGTGCAGAATTTTTCCTGTGTGTTGCACTGATGGCATTATACAGCAGAGTTCTTTATCGTGCAACGCCTACCGTGACACCGTACCTCGTTTGTTTTAATTTCATTTCGTAATACCGAGTGCTTTGGCAAAAGCATAGTCACATCCCACTTTTAAGTCTTGGTTCAGACCCGGTCAGGGTTTGAACCCACTACCTCCAACTTACGGAGTGAACACTCTTTCAACTGACCTACCGCAGTGGTCTTTTTTTTTTTTTTGATAGATTGTTGATGTAGATAAAATAAATCTCTACACAGGACCAGAAATCGGATATTTCCACGTCAAATTAATGTTCTCAATGTAGTTGCATATAATGTAATATAGTCTGTCCTATACTTATTTGACAATAATTCTTTTTTCCCATCCCTATTATATGATAAACCTTTCTAAAGACGTTTCATCGCTTCATTCATTTAACACACATACACACACACACACACACACACACACACACACACACACACATATATATATATTATTTATTTATTTATTATTTTTTTTGAATTTGTAATTATTGAAAGAAAAGTTAAAACATTTAGATATGTGATATTTTAATATTTACAAAACATCGTAAAACACGGCTATAATATTGTCGACTGGCTGTCAGCCAACATGGTGGAAATAAGTTTTAAGTTGGTGAATAAATAGCGAATCTTACATTTCTGTTTATGTAATATTTGATTTATTCAATGAGTTTTAAAGTTGTATATGCAACAGTACGGAGCCCGCGAAGGGACATTGAAATAAATAGTTGTTTGCGTTCACACGCAATGAAATTTCGTTTGCACGCAATTGTATTTCGTTCCCACGCAAAAGAATTTCGTTCCCATGCAATATTATTTCGTTCGCACGCAAAAGTATTTCGTTCCCACGCAATGTTTTTGCGTTCGCACGCTATAATATTTCGTTCCCACGCAAAAGTATTTCGTTCCCACGCAATAATATTTCGTTCCCACGCAAAAGTATTTCGTTCCCACGCAATGTTTTTGCGTTCGCACGCAATAGTATTTCGTTCGCACGCAATAATATTTCGTTCCCACGCTAAAGTATTTCGTTCCCACGCAATAGTATTTCGTTCCCACGCAATGTTTTTGCGTTCGCACGCAATAATATTTCGTTCCCACGCAAAAGTATTTCGTTCCCACGCAATAATATTTCGTTCCCACGCAAAAGTATTTCGTTCCCACGCAATAATATTTCGTTCCCACGCAAAAGTATTTCGTTCGCACGCAAAAGTATTTCGTTCGCATGCAAATTTATTTGGTTCCCACGCAAAAGTATTTCGTTCCCACGCAATGTTGTTGCGTTCCCACGCAATGTTATTTCGTTCCCACGCAAAAGTATTTCGTTCCCACGCAATAATATTTCGTTCCCACGCAATGTTTTTGCGTTCCCACGCAAAAGTATTTCGTTCCCACGCAATGATATTTCGTTCCCACGCAATAGCATGGCGTTCCCACACAATGATATTTCGTTCCCACGCAATAGCATGGCGTTTACACGCATTGTTGTTGATAAAGACACTTTAAAAGCTGAAAGTTCAATTCGTGAAAGTTCAATATAAAGATTGTAATTTAATAAAATGACAGGCCAACGAAACATTAAGAAAATTGATTTATTAATCAACCTATATTTTAATTATAGTTTGATTTACGATCATTTAGTCTTTGTTTTAGCCGAAAATAATGGAATCAAAATAAGTACAAGACATTTGAAACGTCGTTTATCAATATTTAAATTTAGAAGATGTTGTTGACTTTATGAAACAAGAAGTAAAAGGACCAGGGCTACATCATGGATATCGGATCATGTTCGCAAAATGTCGAGACATAGTGAGGAAGGAGACTAACTGTACGTTTAATAATGCAGGAAATGACCCAGAAAGAGTCGAAATAAGAACACCAAAGCGCCTTGTTCGATGCGATGTGTTTATTTGGCGAAAGGACCCAATTGTATTTGGCACATCGATAGGTACGATAATTGAAACCTTTCGGTCCATGCTTAAGCAGCAGTATCGATGGCTAATTTCAAGAAGAATAATCTCGTTGAATGTTTAACATACTAACAACAACCCCAGAATAATAGGAATAGTTCTTAGAATCTGTTAAAGTAAGGGATCACCTTGCATAGTGAGAGGAGATTGCGGCACAGAAAATGGACATGTACGTGATATTCAGATATTTTTCATCGAAACAGCTCATTACATTGAAACAGCTTAGCATGTCTGGAGCAAGTACATCAAACCAGACGATTGAAAGCTGTTGGGGATTTTGACACCCTATTCTGGATGGAACTTTTCCAAAGTATGGAGGAAGAAGGGCTGAACAATGAAAATTTTCTTGATAAAAATCTTGTACAGTTTTGCTTTATGGCCTTGATACAGGTAGGTTAAATGCTGTTTGATAGTTCTGTCTCATATCCAATATAATGTTTCAGCTGAATAAATAATACTTATAACAACCATAGCCGCGTTTTACAAACAAATGACTCAAAAATGAATGATATGACGTTAAACAACATTCAACATACCAAGCGACTAAAGTATGTTTGTAGCTCCCTAATCATTTCAAATAGTCCTACAAGACTGTTAGTATAACCTATTGCCATCAAATAGCTGCAGTGAACCAACTGTTTCCCTTAGAATTTAAAATAAAGACAGTTTTAAATAATATTTGCTGTGTGCCGGTTTATAAGCTGCAACAATTTGAGATAGGATTATTTATTTGTTTCTGAAATATATTTAAAATATGCATTTTTATTTCAGGACGAATAGGATGACATTGTTGAAATATGGAACACCCATACAATACTTCCGATGTACCTTCCGGTCATCCGGATTTGATGTATTCCATTCGATGATGTTGGGTTCGGAAGACTACAATGTATTTGTGTTCAGTACCAGACGAGGAATTGAACGTGTATACAACTGAGGCAGAATTTAGAAATTCTATGTAGATGTTTATAATTTATACACAGAAACAATCAGAAGACACAACTTAGATATCCCAAAGGATTCGAATTCTGAAGTAAATGTGTTTCTGTGAACTAAAATACTGACTGAAACCTATCAAGACCGATGCAATGCGCTCGTGTCACACGAATTCTGGATGTAAATCACGCTCACACACTTAACTTTTACAAAATCAAAATAAAAACTGACAACATTATTATAGATATAATATTATAAGTTTGGTTATATTTTCAACGACCGATACAAAACTCGTATATCCGGTATTATAAACTAATCCGGTAATATTTTGTTTGTTGTTGTATGTTTTGCAGAATCCGCCGCTGTTGTTGATGTCCCAAATTCAGGTGATTGAACGACTGTACACCATTTCCCCCATTTATTCCGGGGATGCCTCTGTCTTCGGATTGTCACACGAAAAACTTTGAAAACCATTGACAGATATGTGACTGTTTTATCAGGATAGTAATAGTTATTTGGTCTGGGGCATAAAAGTGAACAGAATGTAGAACACTATTGCTGTTTGTGCTGATTATTTAGGGTCTATTTTTTCTCATTTGATCTGTTGTACTGTTTCACAGTATTTCAGGACAATTTTACTTCTGATATTTTTTGTCCTTAATAAGTTGATCAAAAAGTGAAAATAGAAAATCATTCTTGTAAAATGTACATAGTTTTTGGTGGCACTAGCTATTCCTAACATCAACAAAAATATAGAATAATATTACAAACATTATTTGACAACGTTGTTTATTTTACTTTGGCATGATATCAAACGCTATCTGATATGATAGTGTCACGTGCTATGGTATAAGTATTTTCCCTAGTGTTCTGATAAATCACCGACAAACTGATTAGATGGTCTAAATTCAGTTGAATTTTATGCTCAATGCTTTCAAAAACATTGCTAAAACATTCAGTTATGTATAAACAATTAAAACGCTTAGGATCAAAATTCGATATAGCCGAACTTTGATCGCTCGAAGTGTAAAGCCCGGGACTTGGTCTGTATATTCGAGCCATCTGGGTGAGATCGAACATCGAGTCAGATATTGATATCGAGATGGTATGGACGTTCTAGTATGCCTACCAAATTTTATCCCCTCTTTTTACGTGGAAAGTATGAATGTATATCGACTTAAATTGATGGGAAATGAATAAATATAAAGAATAACTCAGATGTGCCAAACAAAATTAAATTAACCAATTTCATTCTTCAAAATTCAACAAATGTCTTTTGAAATACTGTACACCGGCAAAACACATTACAGGTGGTACCAGCAGAAGCTTGTCGCACGACGCATGTTAAAGTGCGAATTTGTTTCACGTAAATAAGACAAAATCAATTTAATAAATCAGTTTAATTAGTGTCTTAAAATTTTGTTATTGCTTATGTATAGTAAATAATAAAATTACAATAATTAATAAAATTTTCCATTCGGATTTTGTCAGCTTTTATTGCACCAACGTGGTTCGAACCAACAATCAAAGTTATACAAAACCTTTCAATAAGTCTAACCTACTACATGTCATACAAACTTTCATATCATACAGGAGGTATCTTTAAAAACGATTTAAGATTAGGGTTTATACGAACACGAAATGAACGCTAAATCTCGATAGATAATTGGTAGGCTGGCTAAATGTTGTTTTACGTCGTATTAACCATTTGCAGCTATTTGCGACGTTGTAATCCAGTATTGCATAAACACTAATACAGCCAACAAAGCAAATTATTTACCATCCGAAAAAAATTTATAAATCGTAGGCCTCATAATGGTTGTAAGAATTGTTTTTATATTGTCCTATACTTATCAAAATAGATTAGGAGTTGTTTAAGGTATGATAATCTGTCACGAGGTGTGAAAATACACAAAATCAGGATTACAATCTGTCACGAGGTGTAAAAATACACAAAATCAGGATTATTTGCGTTTACTTGTATGTTTCGGTATTTGTTTCAACACAACATTAAAAAGTCTGCATTTAACATAGGGCGGACCTTAGTATTACTTACTTTGCACTGCAATTTCTTTTTCATAACGGGGCGGTTTAGTGTCTTAAAATAAAATAAGTGTAAAGAACAAGTGTACACATTATTTTGTGCAACACTCTGCGAAACGGAATTAACACACACACACATATATATCATTTCTGGTTAATCACAGACACACGCAGCATTTCACAATAAGCGAACAAGGTTGCACGCAAAGGAATTATGTTGTGTTTGAATCGAGTTGTATTTCCAGTCAGGTTTAACGTAGAGAAGATAATGAACCACTATTGTTTGACTTTTTAAAATTACATAAGAAATTTTATACATGAAGGTCATATAATAATGACATAGTTGTGTTTGAATATGTATGTCTTTTAAAACTGAATGTAATTCAAAACCATCAAGCCATTTATCTGCACATTGTATAACATCACAGGTTAATGAATTTGTCATATAAGTTAATGAAAGTGTTCAACACGTTAGTTTAAACAATATTTTATTTAATAACATGACATACAACATGCATAATAATTTACAATATAGAGGATCATGGAACAAGAGTAAGACTCTTATATTAACCAGTTTCCTTAACAATTGGTACAAAACTAATAGTCTGCATGACTAAGAAGAACGTATCATAAAAAAACAAATAAATAAATAAAGTGTAGGTTTTTAAAAGACAAATTCAATATTTAAATGTACAATAATTCACTATGTAAATGTGTTTTAAGAGACATATATTAACCTATAGATTCGATATAGATTAAACGGGATTCAGTCAGAAAATCTCTTTGTAAGAAGAATGTTTTTTTGCACTTTGTCAAAAATAGCAATATTTTCGTCATAAGTTAAGTTTTGATTCCCAAACAGTAATATATTAATGACATAAGGGGCATTTATAGTATGAATAGTGGCATTTCTGATATGATTATACAAATTACACTGTAGTAGAAAGTGTTAAGTATTTTCGGTTTGACCGCATGCACAATAGGGGTTTTCAACAAGAGTTTTTGCAAACAAATGATTATTTAATGAACTACAGTTTAGCCTAAGTCTAGTGTGATAAATTTGTCCTATGCGACTACCTGAATAAAAGCATTTAGGAATTTGTAATTTTTGGTTTAAAAAGGATTTTAAAATGTTTAGTGAACTGTTTCTTACTGATACAGGAGTATTGTTCCAATCTCTAATAGTGGCGGGAAGGAATGATTTATAATCTGTCCTACATAATATAGTTTCTAAATTTTGAGACGAACGGGTGTTATAAGAATGGATTTCTGAATTTGTAGATGAGATAATTTGAGAGATATAATTAGGAGATTGCTTATGATACATCTTAAAAAATTGAATTAATCCATGTTTTTTCCTTCTTGTTTCCAATGTTTCCCACTCCACGTCGTGATATAATAAATTTTAACTTGTTAACCTAGTCGCCCCAGTTACTATTCGAGCTGCTTCAATATTTGAACGTTCTAATTTTTTAATATACTCGTCTGTCAGGTTGTCCCATATGCCGTCCTGTCCAACACCTTCAGACGGACGGAGAATTGGCTGAAAGAACTAACAGAGACAAACCAGTATATCCTATAAGGAGTTATAGTTATATAGAACCACGTGTTTTTCTGGCAGTTCCAGAATGTAAGACTTTGTTAATGTAATATCAACATCCATAGCTAAAGATATACGCCCTTTGAAGGTTTCAAAACAATCCATAACTGGAATATGTAGTTGAGTAGCACATGTGCTTGTAAACGGCGCGCTTTCATGTTCATGTATTGGTTGCGTGAAGAAAAGTAACAATGGTGGTTCAAAACCCAATCTAAATCTAGGTACTTTATCAAAACCAGTCACAAACACCAGCATTCTCTCTAACCCATTATTTTCTTCTGAAAAAAATCAAAACATTTCATATTTGCATTTAGATGAATAATTTGACATAAAAATATATTGTTAAATCAAACAACTGTTTAAAATCTTATAGCTGACAAATCAGTTATCGAAGGTTTGTTTTAAGATATCGTTTAGGTCATTTTTGTATAAAAAAAAATATGAAAGTCAATTGACTAACATATAACCAAAATTAATATTTCAGAAATGGTTTTCCTATATTTTGAAGAAATAAGTAGATAGTTGCAAGTTTAATTTATTTAAAACCAGTGGTTTTCCGAAATAATCCTTCATTGGCAATAAAATTTAAATTGCCTTCTAAAAGTTTATTTGTTGGATATGGATTCTCCATATGTCACACTATATATATAAATAACACGTATATCTATAAGCAGTGTACAACGTGCATCTGCAGCAAAAGACTTAAACTAGTCATAATCAATTGTATATCCTGTAATTGTTTATTATTATTATTATTATTATTATTATTATTATTATTATTATTATTATTATTATTATTATTATTATCATCTAAATGAACATCTCCAGTCTAATGGTAATCCGTATTATAAAGTTTTCCGCCTTAATTTTATCACAATATTTTAAACAAGCAAACATTGGATAAGATCGAGGTAAATCGATTGGTAATTGTTAAAAGCGTTTATTTCAAATTAAAGACGGAATCCACAAAAAACTTACCTGATGCTGCTTTTTACCTGAAGCGTAATTCAACTGAATCTACTGTCACAATTTCAAAAGTCACGTGATGATACGTTTTGTTTGAATAGTAAAATGACACTGCGTGGGAACGAGATACTATTGCGTGGGAACGAAATAATATTGCGTGGGAACAAAATAACATTGCGTGGGAACGAAATACTTCTGCGTGCAAACGAATTATCACTGCGTGGGAACGAAATACTTTTGCGTGGGAACGAAATATTATTGCGTGGGAACGAAATACTTTTGCGTGGGAACGAAATATTATTGCGTGCGAACGCAAAAACATTGCGTGGGAACGAAATACTATTGCGTGGGAACGAAATACTTTAGCGTGGGAACGAAATACTTCTGCGTGGGAACGAAATATTATTGCGTGCGAACGCAAAAACATTGCGTAGGAACGAAATAATATTGTGTGGGAACAAAATAACATTGCGAGGGAACGAAATGTTATTGCGTGGGAACGAAATACTTCTGCGTTTGAACGAATTATCATTTCGTGGGAATGAAATAACATTGCGTGGGAAAGAAATAACATTGCCTGGGAACGAAATAACATTGCGTTCGAACGAAATACTTTTGCGTGGGAACGAAATACAATTGCGTGCGAACGCAAACAACTATTTATTTCAATGTCCCTTCGCGGGCTCCGTACAACAGGCTTAGGCAAGAAAAAGAATACAGACTGTCTTCTCTATAAAAAAAAAACTGAAGTCTCTCGTGTTTAAAAAATGTGATTAACCTTTAATTATTGAAGGACATTTTATTTTTACTGTTAATTTGATATATATTTTAAGCTCACCTGAGCTTGAGGAAAAATTTGAAAGTTTCTGTAATAAATATGTTGTCTAATGCTTTTGCAAAAAGTTTGGACATATCCTCAGGTGAGCATTAAGGCCCGTTGGCTTCTTGTTGATTAATTATTCTCTTAAAATTAATATTATGCATTTTTGCTCAGTGATGTGTTTTTCATATCATTCAAATATTTCAATTTTTTATTTATTTAATTTTTTTAATCGTTTAACATATTTTTACATGATTTTGTATTTCACTTTTATAAGTTTCATATTGTTATCTTGCTGGCATTTGCTTTTCTATATTGACTTTTAACTTTAAACTTGCTTGTAAAAAGCTACAAAGCACAAAGAATATTTCATGTATAACAGGAAGAGGCTTGATGAATAGAGCTACATAGCTTGGTCAATAGAAGAACACAGCTCGGTCAATAGAGCGACATAGCACGGTTAATAGAGCGACATAGCTCGGTTAATAGAGCGACATAGCTCGGTCAATAGAAGAACATAGATCGGTCAATAGAGCGACATAGCTCGGTCAATAGAAGAACATAGCTCGGTCAATAGAAGAACACAGCTCGGTCAATAGAGCGACATAGCACGGTTAATAGAGCGACATAGCTCGGTCAATAGAAGAACACAGCTCGGTCAATAGAGCGACATAGCACGGTTAATAGAGCGACATAGCTCGGTCAATAGAAGAACACAGCTCGGTCAATAGAGCGACATAGCACGGTTAATAGAGCGACATAGCTCGGTCAAGAGAAGAACATAGATCGGTCAATAGAGCGACATAGCACGGTTAATAGAGCGACATAGCTCGGTCAATAGAAGAACATAGCTCGGTCAATAGAGCGACATAGCACGGTTAATAGAGCGACATAGCTCGGTCAATAGAAGAACATAGATCGGTCAATAGAGCGACATAGCTCGGTCAATAGAAGAACATAGATCGGTTAATAGAGCGACATAGCACGGTTAATAGAGCGACATAGCTCGGTCAATAGAAGAACATAGATCGGTCAATAGAGCGACATAGCTCGGTTAATAGAAGAACATAGATCGGTCAATAGAGCGACATAGCACGGTTAATAGAAGAACATAGATCGGTCAATAGAGCGACATAGCACGGTTAATAGAAGAACATAGATCGGTCAATAGAGCGACATAGCTCGGTCAATAGAAGAACATAGCTCGGTCAATAGAGCGACATAGCACGGTTAATAGAGCGACATAGCTCGGTCAATAGAAGAACATAGATCGGTCAATAGAGCGACATAGCTCGGTTAATAGAAGAACATAGATCGGTCAATAGAGCGACATAGCACGGTTAATAGAAGAACATAGATCGGTCAATAGAGCGACATAGCACGGTTAATAGAAGAACATAGATCGGTCAATAGAGCGACATAGCTCGGTCAATAGAAGAACATAGCTCGGTCAATAGAGCGACATAGCACGGTTAATAGAGCGACATAGCTTGGTCAATAGAAGAACATAGCTCGGTCAATAGAAGAACATAGCTCGGTCAATAGAAGAACATAGCTCGGTTAACAGACCTACATAGATCGGTCAATAGAGCACCCAGCTAGTGTTTGTAATGTCCCAGTTTAGTTTTTGTTATTTTCTCTTTTTCTGTTAATTTTTGGGGATCCCCTGACCAAGGGAACTGGTCATCAAAAAGACTGGTCCCTGGATAGAAGATAGAACCTGTTTGTTTCATTTCTGGGTTTGAAATCAAATAATAAAGAGAGGAGGGGGAGGAGAAGATGAGAGAGAGAGAGAGAGAGGAAGATGGTGAGAGACAGAGAGAGAGAGAGAGAGAGAGAGAGAGAGATGATGATGATGTTTTATACACAAGTCAAAATTTATATAGAGGCCGTCATGTTGGAGAAGTCTTTAGCGCCCAAAATAAGAGTAGCATACTGACAGTGAGGGAAATAACAGACTCTCAAACTAGAAATCCAATCTAGGTAGTTGGAGCCATTGTGATCTGAAAGCATTCACTTCAGACCACTTGACCAATGAAGTAACCAAACTGTTAGTTTACTGCTGCGAATTCACTGTTAGTTTATTGTTGTGCATTCTTAATTCTTAAATGTTCATTTTTGCTTGTTACTTTGTTGTTTCCATACTTATGCAACTTTGTTTTCTTTGTCTTTGTAAGTTTTCCCCTGTTATTCATTTATTTATTTATTTATTTTACTTTATATCCTTTTCTACTTTGTAATTTTCCCCCTGTTATCTATTTATTTATTTATCTATTTATTTTTTTTATTTATCTATTTATTTATTTTTCTATCTATCTATTTATCTATTTATTTATTTTACTTTATATCCTTTTCTACTTTGTGATTTTTCCCGTTATTTATTTATTTATTTATTTATTTATTTATTTTACTTTATATCCTTTTCTACTTTATAAGTTCTTCAATGTTGTTATTTTATTTAATTTGTTTAGTTTTGATTAGATGTAAATAAAAAAATATTTATATATATATTTCATGTTGAATCATTTTCAGCACACCGCTTTTACTATAAATAGTGCTAACTTATAAATGACCAAAACCGGTGCATTTAGGTACCGATTGGGTTAATATTAAAATTAAAGAAAATAAAACCTGGGGGATATGTAACAGATTTTTTTTCTGAATATTTATCTGTTTGTGCAATTATTATGCGAATCGGAAGGATTTGGCATTGAAGGTCCATGGATTGTATAGATTGAAAATATTATCCGACATGCCTGTCTGAAATCCCAGTATGTATGCCTGCCGTTACTACAAATGACAAAAACGTTTTCAAAGACTATTGTAGGTTCTTTTGATATGGCAAAGTCCTTGGGAAGTTTATGTAGGTACCGACTTTGTTGAATAGATGTAGGGAAGAACATGTACTAGTATAACAGGTTTCAAAGAGATGTTTCAGGTCCTATCGGGCCTTTTGTATAACTGTAGAAAGATGAAGCTGTTTGGTTATTCCTGAGCATGATACAAACATGATTGTTGTTGTTTTTTTATAACATTGTTTACGTCACGTCACTTAAACAATTTTTTTCAGCTATTTATTAGTATCTTTTTTGTTAATCTCTATAAGGATTAACTTTCAAACGAGTTCGTGTATTCATATTGAGGTGTTAGATATAGAAAAACGATCCAGAACAATTATCGGAAGGACCTGCATACTAAAATGTTATATTTGAATAAAAATAGAAAAGGAACAAAACGATTAAAAAATGGAAATAGTTCTTGAAAAAGTTTACATAGACTCTTAGTGTGTGTGTGTGTGTGTGTGTGTGTGTGTGTGTGTGTGTGTGTGTGGGGTAGTCTATTACTGTTACATACGGTTAACATTTTCTGGTTATTGAAACTTGATTTAGGTAATAGTACAGTTAAGTAATGGCGTTTTATATCCCAATCACAATTCTTTTACTTATATCGAAGCTGCCAGCTTAAGTTAATTTGATAGTTGTAATCTTGTTTGGCGTCACATCAGCAATTTTTCAGCTAATGGCGACAAGAGGAAGGTTTTAAATCACTTGCAGATTAATCTAAAAACAAGTTAGTGAATGCTTGAGATGTCATGTGGCGAGTGTGTATTATCGTTTGCCTTATAATAGCACAAACAGAGGGTGACTTTTTAGTTAAGGTGCCAGCTCGCCAAATCAGTATGCCGCAGATAATTCCCATAGTAACATAACTAACATGAGTGAATCAGTTCATATCCTTATCATATAGCTGAGCGCTAGGCGAGAAAGGAGTATCTCAAATTGTAAATTCGAAACCTCAAACACCTGTTCTTGCAATGTGCAGGAAGGTGCAACGCCTGCCGTCACAGGGGCATCGATTTTGAAAGACCCCGTTAGTTTCATTTCTAATTGATTATAAATTTGAAATAGATTATAAAAGTTTTTTTTTACATTCATGTTACATTATTATTCTGTATCCCTAGCAGCAATGTACGAGTTACTCCCCTTATACCGCTAAACACAGAGCTGATATCTTTGTACCCTAGTAATTTTTAAAGATTGGCAGTGTATTTTTATACTATCCTATAAAATATGTTTTTGATCAGGATATACCATCATCCTTTGTGTGTCATTGACTCCCTCAAGCTTGGATTTGATTTGATTCGATTAGGTATTACGTCCCAAAATTCTTTACTTATATCGAGACGACTCCAGCTATAAGCGAAGTGGCAGACGTTTTGCCCTTCCCAGTGCGCTTAGGGTACTGTGTAGGGTGGGAAGGGGGTCTTGAGAGTGCCACACCGGCCGTGACACGGTGCTTCTGTCTCATCCCAAGGATCCCTTATTTATTATTATTTTTTATCTGTTTTACAGAAAGTGCTCAAATTAATGACACATAGAAGGGCTGCTAGGTTACAATGTTGTTCCACTGTCTTGTTCATACGATCATGGAGACGATAGTACCGTTGTAGCGTAAAATCTGCAAGTCCGTAAAAACTGCAAGTTCCGTTTCCGGTTTCCGGCGGAACTTACAGATTTTAAGCTGGGGTCTGTAAAAAATGCAAGTCTCGTGAACCCGTAATAAATACAAGTCGCACTGATATATAACGTCAGTAAATGTAATACTTATTAATCAAAGTGTTACTTACTTTGATTATTCTTATCTATTTTGTCTTATGAAACCAGATTGTCTATTTAGTAATATTATAATAATGGCATAAAACACCATTACTCCAATTCATGATGTAGATAATTTCTGAGATGGTGGAGGAATTCAGAGTACCAAAGAAGACTATATCCACCTTATTTAATACTGACAAATTTTATCACAATAGGAGATGCCTAGGTGGAATTCAAATCTTAGCAATGAGAGTTACTTCTGTTATTCAATGCTTTAAACCACTGAGCTAGTAGTGACAATGTCTCAATACAATAAATTCAGCCAAATCACAAAATGATTTCATTTTAAAAGCCATCTGAAGTTTTGATAGAATCATTGCATGTCACATACAATGTATTATTATTAATGTGACAGTGAGATATATAATGGAATGAAATAATGATGTCTAATGTCAAAATCAAGATTCTAACAATTATATCAATCAATTCAGTTCTGGGATGGTAGAAGGAAACTGGAGTCCAAAAGCTTTTGCCTAGGTAACTAACAAACTTTTACACACAAGAATCTGCAAAGTGGGAATCTAACCTAGGCGGAGGAAGGTGCTGTGACCCTTAAGCTGCATTTTACACCACCTGGACACCAAGACCCCTGTTTTAATTCAGTCTGCAGATAAGACACTTAAAAGCATAATGACATAAAATACAGTTTGTACATACCTCTTTAAAATCTGAATAAAACTGGTAACTTAATTTGGGTTGTTAATGAACATACTGACACTAGGCCCCTGGATGAGGTACTCGCTGACAATGATTATGTGCCACTGTCTGTTTTGTACATGAACTAGCACTTACAAAGGCAATAGTACCAGCCAAACCACACTCAGAATAAATTTCATAGAATTTTAGTGCCACCTTTTCAAAATTTTCAAAAATTAAATTCTTTTGACATCTTTAACAAAACTTATTTATGAATCAAATCACTTTTTTGATTAATGAAAATAATCTTAAATAAAAACTCAGAATTCTGGTTTGGTTTGGTAACTAATACACAAACATGGACATTCATCACAAACTTGTTTTACTTGTTAAAACAAGGTTTCCATTTCATGGTTTGAATTGCTGGTAGCAAATGTTTCCAACCAACACTAATAATTTATTTTCTAAAAATTACCAAATATGCCTTACTACAGATGATATATTTCATGGACATATTTACTTCAGTATTGTTCTGCTTGCATTTATTTACAAAATTGTGTTTTTATCCCCTCGCCTCGGCAGAGCGGGGATATAGTGAAAGGAACATCCGTCCGTACGTCCGTACATCCGGCCATACATGGTGCATAGTTTGTGTAATCTGTAACTCTTCTGAACATTTCCCAAATTAAGTAAAAATTTACCCAGTTATTTTGCACATATCATTGATGTGCACCTCCTATTCTGGTGACATTTGAGGAAGTTTTTCTTGAAATAAAAGCTTGTGGAACTTTGCCATTTTTTAAAGAAAATATGTGAACAGTGCATAGTTTGTATAATCTGTAACTCCTTTGAACATTTTCCAAATTGAATTAAATTTTACCTAGTTCTTTTACACATATCAGTGATGTGCACCTCCTATTCTGGTGACATTTGAGGAAGTTTTTCTTGAAATTAAGGCTTGTGGAGCTTTGCCATTTTTCAAAAGAAAATATGTGAACTATGCATAGTTTAATTTGTAACTCTATAACATTTCCCAAATTGAAAATTTTTTACCCAGTTCTTTGGCACATATAATTGATGTGCACCTCCTATCTTTGGTCACATTTGAAGAATTTTTTCTTGAAATTAATGCTGGTGGAAATTTGCCATTTCAAGTTCAAAAGAAAATATGTGAACAGTGCATATTTTGTCACATTTTTGTGTAATTTGTAATCTTATGAACATTTCCCAAATTTAATTAAATGGTACCCAGTTGCTTGGCACATATCAATGAATCAAAGTTATGAGCCGTTTCAGAAATTAATGACACAATATGGTTACAAGCAACTTATCAACTTCCTAACACACAGAGATGGTGGCTGTATAGATCATATTTACATTAAAGGAATGCAGACTCTATTACATGGATTTCAACAGTTTGTTATTCAGATCATGCAGCCAACTACTGTATCTCACACCTGTAACGAGTAAGCATGTTTTTTAAATCAATTTTTTTACCAGGAACAAAAATCCAGAGGTAATTACACATGTTCATGGTTTATAATTCAATATGTGATGAATTATTCCTGAAAATTTGAACACTTCATCTCATCATGTAGAAAGTGTAAACCCAACAACCCCAAAATGTTCTACGCTCAAAATCAGTTTAGGCAAGCCAAAAACTTGATATGATGCCAAATAGTTTCTGTTATAAAACTGGGACTTGAAGTAACCTAAATATATGTCATGTCATATGATAACATGGTGCACAAGTTTTTACTTCATAGAAAATTTCATAAAGTGTTGAATTTGGTTGAGGAATTCCAGAATCGAGTTGAAAACCACATGCTCTTGAAGGTTGATAGTCTGTTGTAAATTGTAAGTTCAAAAATTTCATTAACCATTGGTTATATTGAGTGTCTTATGCCCATGTTCCCCTCCCCATAAAACGATATTCATCTTTCCCCTGGAAAAATCAAAAGAGTGAATTAAATAGTGCATAACAATTGCAATTGCATTATACCATGTCATAGTGTCACTTACAAACAAGAATCATAGAGTCTGTTACTATCAAGTAAATTGACTACATTTAAGTACTTGGATGTCACTCCCAGCGTGTCCATCTGTCACCTACCATCACAAACAATATCATTCAGTAGAGTACTGTGATGTCATAGCGTCTACCTGTCACTTACCATCACAAACAATATCATACAGTGGAGTACTGTAATGTCATAGTGTCTATCTGTCACCTACCATCACAAACAATATCATACAGTGGAGTACAGTGATGTCATAGTGTCTATCTGTCACCTACCATCCCAAACAATATCATACAGTGCAGTACTGTAATGTCATAGTGTCTATCTGTCACCTACCATCACAAACAATATCATACAGTGGAGTACTGTAATGTCATAGTGTCTATCTGTCACCTACCATCACATGCAATATCACACAGTGAAGTACTGTGATGTCATAGTGTCTATTTGTCACCTACCATCACAAATAATATCATACAGTGGAGTACTGTGATGTCATAGTGTCTATATGTCACCTACCATCACAAACAATATCATTCAGTGGAGTACTGTGATGTCATAGTGTCTATCTGTCGCCTACCATCACAAACAATATCATACATTGGAGTACTGTGATGTCATAGTGTCTATCTGTCGCCTACCATCACAAACAATATCATTCAGTGGAGTACTGTGATGTCATAGTGTCTATCTGTCGCCTACCATCACAAACAATATCATACATTGGAGTACTGTTATGTCATAGTGTCTATCTGTCACCTACCATCACATAGAATATCACACAGTGAAGTACTGTGATGTCATAGTGTCTATCTGTCGCCTACCATCACAAACAATATCATACAGTGGAGTACTGTGATGTCATAGTGTCTATCTGTCACCTACCATCACAAACAATATCATACAGTGGAGTACTGTGATGTCATAGTGTCTATTTGTCGCCTACCATCACAAACAATATCATACATTGGAGTTCTGTTATGTCATAGTGTCTATCTGTCACCTACCATCACATGCAATATCACACAGTGAAGTACTGTGATGTCATAGTGTCTATTTGTCACCTACCATCACAAATAATATCATACAGTGGAGTACTGTGATGTCATAGTGTCTATATGTCACCTACCATCACAAACAATATCATTCAGTGGAGTACTGTGATGTCATAGTGTCTATCTGTCGCCTACCATCACAAACAATATCATACATTGGAGTACTGTTATGTCATAGTGTCTATCTGTCACCTACCATCACATGCAATATCACACAGTGAAGTACTGTGATGTCATAGTGTCTATCTGTCGCCTACCATCACAAACAATATCATACATTGGAGTACTGTGATGTCATAGTGTCTATCTGTCGCCTACCACACAAACAATATCATACAGTGGAGTACTGTGATGTCATAGTGTCTATCTGTCACCTACCATCACATACAATATCATCTGTGGAGTACTGTGATGTCATAGTGTCTATCTGTCACCTACCATCACAAACAATATCACACAGTGGACTACTTTGTTCTAATAGCGTCTATCTGTCACCTACCATCACAAACAATATCACACAGTGGACTACTTTGTTCTAATAGCGTCTATCTGTCACATACCATCACAAACAATATCATACAGTGGAGTACTGTAATGTCATAGTGTCTATCTGTCACCTACCATCACTATACCTAAGGGTGAGTGAGACATTTTCATTGTGACATGTTGTTACTTCACTTTTTGACATTATACCTACTGCTGGGTGAGACATTTTCATTGTGACATGTTGTTACTTCACTTTTTGTCATTATACCTAATGGTGGATGACACATTGTCATTGTGTCATGTTATTAATTCACTCCTTGTCACTTTACCTAATGGCAGGTGACACATTGTCAGGATTTACAGGTTGTCATATGATAAATGGTACAATCAATTATATAAATACCAATAAAGAACATGGATGTATATAAATCATAAGACTTAATGATTTTTTTTTTTTTTTTTTTTTGAAAATGGCAGAATGGAGGAAAATGTCAAGATTTTGAAAAAATGCTGTTACAAATTCATTTATTGAGATATTCTTTTTGGAATTTGATATATGACATCCTTTAATATAGTTATTTTAATATTTAATGTATGAAATGGGATTTAATTAATCTCGGGGTTTACTGATTTTGGGTTAAAAGGTGGAATTTTGAAAAAAGTTTTTTGACATGTTAATTTGAAAATAGATAAGTAACATCCTTTTATAAGGTTCTATAACACAATTGAAGGGATTTTAATAATTTTGCATGGTTGACTGATTTTGAGTGAAAAAGTTAAAAATTTGAGAAAATGGTATTACACATGTATTTTTTTAAAGATAATCATTTGAATCTGATATATATCATATTAACATAGCTCTTTAATTCATGAAATAGGATTGGAATGATATTACATTGTTTACTGATTTTGGATAAAAAAGGTGGAATTTTTAGAAAATGCTGTAACAGATTTATTTTTTCAGATATTAATTAAAAATAGATATATATCATACTAAAACAAAGTTTTACGTTTGTATGAATATTTGAATAATTTTACACATTTGTGTAGTTTTATTTAGAGATCAAGATGCACTTTACAGACAAGATTTACAATCCACAGATCTCTTGTTACATTTACAATCATTAAAATGACCAAAGAATTGCAAAATTAACTCAAAATTAACAGTCACATTTTAACCCTTGAAATTTATAAAACATGATAACTAATCTGAAAAGAACTAATATTTAAAGTCATATTTGTCTTCATTTGTGAAAACAGCAAAACTGAAAGATGACTATTGCTTTGATAATTCAGATGAAATTGGAATAAAGTCTATATACTGCCAACAAAAACATCAAACCAAACCAATGTAAATGCATGATAAAGTGACAATAACTTTTGTTAAGATTTAGTGTTCCCGACTTGATAGATTTTGATAGGTCAAGTTTGAGGTAGGATACGAAATCTCTAATAAACGAAAATAGTTAAAATGAGTCAAAAATCGTATTTTACGGTCAAATTTAAGTAACAAGACGTATATTTTAAGTGACCTTTTTGGTATTCTGATCATAAAAATGCTAAATTATATGTCTTTTAGTAGTTTTGTGTGATTTTGTGTAATTTTCGGGTATTTTTGGGTATTTTCGGGTAAGTCTATGGACCGCTCACTGCTCGATAGTCATAATAGTCTACTTGGTATACCTGACCGATATTTTCAGTTAATTTACTCGCAGTTATCGGAGAGTAATGAAGGCAGATCTTTTTTGTTTAATTAACCCTAAATCGGCTTATTTGTTACAGAAATCTTGTATTTCATGGTTTTTATATAGGAATCCTTTTGTTTTCAAAATTCTTATTCATTAATTTATGCGTGTGAAAAGCAACAGCAAGAGTGTTAGAAGATTGTTCCTATTTTTAAAAGGTTATATTTTATGTTACCAATTGGCATTTAATTAATTTTTTTGTTTGATATTTATATTATTACATATTTGTTTCTAAGACTTTTATCTATATAAATATATATTATTTTATTATCGATTTATTTTTTATGGTTTTAATGGATTCATAATTCAGACATTGGATGTGGTTGTTCTGAATTTTTAAATTTTTTTCTGTCTTTATTAAACAATTTTGGCATGAACTGGTATGTTTGTTTTATTTAGAGAAATGGTTTTATATCAATTTATATGTGTACAATTGAAAATACAATTAATTGAATTAAATAGATCCATATCATTTTAACCAAAAATATATTATCATTGCTTGTATATCATTCATGTAAGATGCATTTAAACAAATTTAGAATGATGAACTGTTCTTTTTGGGAGAGCAAACGGGGAACTTTGTTTTGAATAGTGAACTGTCCTTGTACCAAGCTTGGAAGATGATATTCACATCAGAAATATACATGTACCTGATATATGCCTTGCATGTAGCTTGGCTTATCAAAATTTTGTTAGTGGTATCAAGGGTTATTTCTTTAAAACTTGATTAAATCACTGTGCCTTTATTTTTGATTGTCACACTTTTTGGAAGAAAAATTCATCTCCAATTGGTAATATATCTTTACCACTTATTTAGAATAAAAATTGGTGACTTTTTGATAATAGTCTTATTATCTTTGACTTGGTCACAAACCTTTAAGTATTTTTTAACAGTATTCACTCAAAGTTTGTGTCCTGCAGCTTAGATTGATAGTGTTCCAGTTTAAAAATAATCTCATTTAATGTTGTTTTTGTAAACTGGTATTAACTTTGAGTTAAGTTATTTAGCTTTAGTCAGATCATATTCTGAAATATCTTTGAGAAAAACATTAGTTCTTGGACAAAGTTTCATTAAACATTTAAAGAAAAATCGATGAAAGAAAATCATACAAAGATGTTTTCTGATAGTTCAATAGATTTTCACGGTGTTGGTGAACTGTTGAAAAGATCAGAAGATATGATTTGGTATGTTTCAATGACAAAACCAAAATCTGTATTTACAAATTGGCTGCAGTGATATCAATATTGATTCCGCACAAAAGAAATAGATGATATTGTTTTCCTCACTGAAAAATGTTATTTGGGTACAAACAGTTATCATTGGATCTGTGTTTTCAAGACCATGTCCAAGAAGTATCAAATATAATGACGAATACATGAATAGACAGAATGAGATGATGAACAACATAAAACTGTATTGTTTGTTTTCATAGTGTTTAATGTCGTAAGAGCAATTTTCATCTATTTGTGATGAGAACAATTTGTTTTTTAAGAATGATTTTGTGGGTGAATGCCATTAAGTGATCTACTTGTACTAGGCCAGCTATTAGCTGGTTTTATAGTGCTAGGTCACTGAAGTGGTATTCCACAGATTGACATGCATGATCCACTTGGATACATTATAGTGACCTGAGCCAATTAGTAAGGGATTGTGGCAAGTAACACCGACTTTGACACTTGTCCAAGCAAGATATTGAACCCAGGGCACTTTGGTGAGAGTCGAGTGTCTAATTTACTGGGGCAGCCTTTTACATCAAACTGCAGTAGCTCAGTAAACTTAGAGGTGATGGTGAGTTAAAATTACATCAGATTGGGAAAGTTTTCCATTTTGAAAGGTGCTTGTTTGGATATTTTTTTTTTTGTGCTGGGGTTTTGTTTTTATTGAGGGTGTAAGAAGTGAGGATACAATTTCGATGGTTGCTGTAGATTGTTTGGTTTTTTTGCAACACGAATTTTATTTTTCAAGAATTTAGTAAATGTATGTGAATATATGACCTGCTAGTAGTAGTTTTGCCATTAGTTTGTTCAATAGTGCTAGGTAATTAGACCAGTTTGCTGCAGATTGATTATATACCCCACAGGCACATATTAACCGAGTCTTAAGATGATCTGTTAGGGACTGGATTTTGACAAGTAACATTGATTTTCTCATTTTCGTGAGCCAATGATTCAACTTGTGGTGCAGTGGAAGTGGCTATCGTACAATCCACTGGTCACATTCAACTTATAGTAGTAAAAGTTGAACTAGTTATAATGATTTATTGGTCAGTGGGATGAAAATGCTGTTAAACAAGTAATACCTAATTTTCTGGAAAAAGGAGAACACAAAGTAAAGTTTTTTTCTTTTATTATTTTAAAAATAAATAACATTATATATTATACAAACAGATTTACAAAAATATATAAATACAAAGTATTAAGTCATGTGTATATGACGAGTACAACACTAAATCAGTATTACCAAAATAGACACTTATAATTTACATTATATGGATAATACAAGAGTTATTAACACAAAGTAATGTTAATATAACTGAACTGAATTAATTATATTAATGCAAAGACAAGTAATAAACTGCATGATTACACATGTCAAAATAAAATTCAAATAAATAACTTTAAATAATCTACATGTAGCAACATATTAACTCAAATTCTACATGTACAAACGGGAAATAAAATGTATGCAAGTAAACAAAACAAAAAAAAAAAACCAAAAAAAAAAAAACAAAAACAAAAACAAAAAAAAAAAAAAAAAAAAAAAAACATACTGCACTTGAGTAAGGGAGTTAACTTTGCAGGATGATGATTTTGTTATGTTGCGTTGCCAAAACCAAAAATCATTGTTTAAGATTGTGTTTAGCAAAGTTCAAATAGGTTAAAAAAAAAGATAAAAGCAAAACAATTTAAAAACTGAAAAGTTTTTTTTTAAAAAACCATGTATTATGGATATTAACTGTTACAGAAACAATAGTAACTGATATACCAACAGCATGGAAAGATTGAAGAATCTTTGGTAATATTTAACAAGAAAACATCTTTGCAATTAAATATAGAGTAACAAAAACTCAAAGAAATGACAAAAAACAGTTTTATTATTTAGTTGGTATAGATGTCTATTGTCGAACTTCAATAGACACTGGTATACTGGTATTGAGAGTGGCATGTGAGAAATGTAATTATTTCACAAATAGCAGAGGTTAGTTCTTTTAACAAATGTTATATTCGCTTATATACTGATCCCTGTTTTTTTTTTCCAATACATCTGCGTCAATGGAATTAAGTAAGCAATACTTAACCTTAGCAAGTTTTCATTTAATTTGGTGCATTATTCAAGCTAGTACACCAGCTTTTCAAAGTGCAAGGGCCGTAACTCTGCCAAAACTTGACACATTACTAGAAAGTGGATTAGTAAGACAACAAATTGAAGTCATAAAAGTTTTCATGCACTGCTAAAAAAAGTTTGTGTTTGATACAATAAGGACCGTAGCTTACTCAACAAGGGGCCCTATTCAATGAAATTAAAACTGAATTTGTAAGTTTACATGATATGACTCTGTCAAAAAGGGATACAACTCCATGAAATTTATACTTGATATGTATTTGAACACAATAAAGGCATACATGCAGTAGTCTAATCAATCTATGAAAAAAAGGGTCAAACCTCAAAGTAATTGCAACAGAAAATATTTTTATGTTATTGTTTAATCCAGTGGAATTTGGGGTTTTTGCCAATTGAAGTTACCAATAGCATTTTCTATAGAAAAGGGAGATAACTCTGTAATGTGATCCTTACTTTTAACACAAAAATTTTCAGATTTCAAATTTTCTCTGATACTATATGAAGAACAACCTAGAAATTAGATGAAAATTTATACATAGACTAAAAATAGATAATTCAAGACAATTTAGAATGTAATATGTAAATGGAATGTAAAAAATGTTGAAAGAATTTATGCAAAATGCTGATTAAAGGCATGTTGGTGAGATGGAAAAAAGATTTATTCACCTCAAATATATTTTGTTATACACAAAAATGATAAATAAGTATATCTCAGGTTAAAAACATAACTTTTCTATACTTCTACTTTCTTACTTTGAGTATTCTGTTATTAATTCCTCATCACAATAGAAATATAAGATTGTGAGACTAAAAATAAAATGCAACTGAATGAAAATGGGCCAATTGTTTCACTCTAAATGAAATCAGAAAGGTTGAATATACATATGTAATCAATTATGATTAATTCTAGGGTCTTTGAATTACTTTTTGTTAAAATAGCAAAAAACATATGATAATTGGACTAAAACTCCACCTGTTTTACAGGAGTTATTTCCCTTGTCGAAAAATCCCCATAAGAAATTAAAACTTGTCAAAAACTTGTTTCCCTTTGTCAACATGGGATCATAATAGCTCACCTTGAGCCTTCAGCTCATGGAGAGCTTAAAATTAAAAGACAGCATGAAATTATATTAACTATGCCTTTTCAACAATTTGAAAAAAAAAAAAAAGAAATGTTCCAAGCATAAATATACACAATTAAATCTTCTACATGAGTAATCAAACATAGTGAAAGTTTCATTCTTTAACATGGATCTCTGAACTGACTGAACTCTGTGACTTGCATTCTTTTTTATTACACCATAGTAAGTATTTACAACCTGCAATATACAACAATAGCAGTATTACACACAAAGTTGATATTTTTAATATGTATCTGTCATATACTTTATATTTAGTTCAAAGTGTAAATATACCGGGTATTCAAAATTAAGATGAGTTCAATGATTACAAGATGAGATTTAAAAATATACATAAACTTAAAGAAAGTTAATGAATGAGAAAAAGAAGAGTCATCAGTGGATATTTGTTTTAATCCTCTACTTTATATTTTAGTAATTTTGTGAAAAACCCTTAATCTATTTATGGTAACAGTGAACTTGACCTTTGACCTATGACCCCCTTTCTTTAAAATGCAAATTTAAAAGTACTGAAACAGTGATCTTGACCCAAAAACAATAAGCTTCTTTTTGTCAAGAATTTCTATAAACCTTAATATTACAGCCAGACAGGGGTAGCAGTGGATGAGTGGTCTAAAGCCTTTGACGTTACGGATCTCAGTGTCTCACACCTCTGAGGTTGGGAGTTCGTGCCCCAGCCGCAAAGTATGTGGGAAAGTATGTCAGTTAACTTGCCGCAGGTCAGTATTTTTCTCGGGTACTCCAGTTTTCTCCACATTTCCAAACTGACCGTCTCCATATAAGTGAAAAATTCTTGAGTGGGACGTAAAACACCATTACCCTTACCCTACAGACAGACAGATAGACAGGGCAAATGCTTTAAGGATCAACTCAAACCCTAAGAATATACTGCTTGACAGATACAACACACAAAGTCCTCCTCAAGTGCTGCCTTTACTGATACCCCACAGCACTTGGTATGAAGCCATCGGCCGCAGACACAACACTGTACCCATCTTGTAACCCTGGCTCTTAAGCTGCATCCTGGCATATCGCAAAGGTTCTCATCTTTAGCTGATCCACTTGTGATTAACCTGTCCTTAACATACTGCCTGTATGCTCTACAATGTACCTGTCTCATAATGGAAATGTGTAGCCCATGGACAAGACACTCGGCATTCTAAAATGAATAAAAGTAATAAAATCATCATAAAAATATAATTGGTGAATGAAAATCCGAAATATTTCCTTAAGGACTTCACCATTATTTTATTGTGTAATGTAATTGTAATATTCCAAAAATCTTCAGTGAAACTTTCAAATTTTGTATGGATTAGACAAGATTTTTTATTGATAAATATTACAAATTATTATATGACTATGAATCTTTCTTTTTGTCTATTGGTCGTCCCCTTTTCGGACTCAATGACGTCACAACAAAATTATCCAATTATTATCTTAAGTTACTCTGTTGAGGTGCTCAGTCATGATGGAGGAGACAGTGTCAAATTTTTCCAATTTTTTTTTTTTTTTTGAAATAGGGCAAATAGTTATTTGTCATATAATAAAACAAATTTAGTCTTTGAATGAGGTCAATAATATGGCTCTATGGACTTGATGCAACCAATATTCAACTAGGCCGTATATTGGTTGCATCAAGTCCATAGAACCGTGTATTGACCTCATTCAAAGACAATTGAATATTATTGCTAATATTTGTTTAATTTCATTGGTCTAAAACTGATCAAGATAAAAATCAAAATTCTCATACTGACCACAATTATGATTATGTACTCTATAGCAGTTAAGTCATTCTTGTTAATAAAAAGACAAAATCAAAAATGACAGCTGACTGGGACTAAATGAGATTTGCCTTGTTAACAGCATATGATAAGCATCAATTTGAAAGGTTTAAATTTTTATTGTGAAGATTGCAGTGTTTATTTTTAGATGCTGGACTTGTTAATTTTGTTGTCAATCAAAATATTGAAAATTTGGAATGAATGATATTTTTTTAGTTCTGTAATTTTATAATAAAACAATTGTAGCAAGAAGTCAGTTCGGGGTCTAATGGATGGCAATATTGACCTCAGGCTACACTTCAGTCAGTATTCCATTCAGTGATCAATAAAACATAACTTCATGCTATAATTGTATATCATATTGCCTTTTACAAGAATTAATGTACTAAGATGTTACTCTACTAATTTAAGTACAAACTCTTTAATTGCTTTGTTGACATAATGGCTGGAATCTATACATGTATAGCTTAACCCACTTATCTCAAATAGATATATTGCTAAATGAATCCAACCAAAAGGTATTTACCATGTTCCTAATTACAGTGTGTCACAGTAAATTCTATGCTTCATAAAATAGACAAGTAAATTTTATTTGGAAAAAATGGACTGGCTATACTGTCACTCTTATTATACATTCGTGTATTTTTGTACTTTTTACTCATTTATTATTATTATTATTATTATTATTATTATTATTATTATTTGAAAGTAAAGATACATTAATAATCTTGCTTTAGGTTACTCATTTAAGCATCCCATGGTATCTAATATCAGAAAATGAATCCCCCTCCAAAGAGAAACAAACCAAAAAAAAAATAAAAAAAAAAATAACAGTCATAGACTGTTTCCATGTAGGTGCAATATGATCTCATACCATCAAAGTAAAAACTCCACAGGAGCTACCATCCCTCTGTTTACTGGACAGAAGTGGATTTTCTATCCATGGTCCTAATTTCTCTGAGATATCTTCCAGGCTATTCCTTTTTTCCATGAACTTTCTATAAGCAGAAAAAGAAAGCTATGTAATCTCAAAACAAAAATTAAAGGGAATTAAGATAAATGGAAAGCTATCAAAGAAATATCATTGAATTATACAAAATATTTTATTACGAAATATCTACTCTTGCAAAAGTAGTTGACATTGACCCAGTGAAACTCACAATTATAGAAACTAACACATTTTTGGCTGGGTTGCACGGAGTGGAAATCCAGTTTATAGTAAGGTGAATGTAGGGCGGGCGGGCGGTAGGGTGGGGAAGATAGGGTACCTACTTTGTGAACTCAACTCCTCTTACAGTTTTCAACCTAAAACCTTGAAACTTCACAGAATGTTTCTATATATATTGAAGATGTGCACTTGACTTTATAAAAATTTTACAAGATTTTTTTTTTTATTTTTCCAGACTTTGAAACTTAGTCATTTTTTAGCATTTTTTTTTGGAATTGGGGGTACCTACTTTGTGAACTCAACTCCTCCTACAGTTTTCAACCAAAAACCTTGAAACTTCACAGAATGTTTCTATATATATACTGAAGATGTGCACCTGACTTTATAAAAATTTTACAAGATTTTTTTTCCATTTTTCCAGACTTTGAAACTTAGTCATTTTTAGCAAGTTTTTGAATTGGGGGTACTTCTTTGTGAACTCAACTCCTCTTACAGTTTTCAACCAAAAACTTTGAAACTTCATAGAATGTTTCTATATATATTGAAGATGTGCACCTAACTTCATAAAAATTTTACAAGATTTTTTTTTTATTTTTCCAGACTTTGAAACTTAGTCATTTTTTAGCATTTTTTTTGGAATTGGGGGTACCTACTTTGTGAACTCAACTCCTCCTACAGTTTTCAACCAAAAACCTTGAAACTTCACAGAATGTTTCTTTATATATATTGAAGATGTGCACCTGACTTTATAAAAATTTTACAAGATTTTTTTTCCATTTTTCCAGACTTTGAAACTTAGTCATTTTTTAGCAAGTTTTTGAATTGGGGGTACCTACTTTGTGAACTCAACTCCTCTTACAGTTTTCAACCAAAAACTTTGAAACTTCACAGAATGTTTCTATATATATTGAAGATGTGCACTTGACTTCATAAAAAATTTTACAAGATTTTTTTTTTATTTTTTCAGACTTTGAAACTTAGTCATTTTTTAGCATTTTTTTGGAATTGGGGGTACCTACTTTGTGAACTCAACTCCTCCTACAGTTTTCAACCAAAAATCTTGAAACTTCACAGAATGTTTCTATATATATTGAAGATGTGCACCTGACTTTATAAAAATTTTACAAGATTATTTTCCCCATTTTTCCAGACTTTGAAACTTAGTCATTTTTTAGCAAGTTTTTGAATTGGGGGTACCTACTTTGTGAACTCAACTCCTCCTACAGTTTTCAACTAAAAACCTTGAATCTTCACAGAATGTTCTATATATATTGAAGATGTGCACCTGACTTTATGGAAATATTTCAGTATTTTTTCCCCATTTTTCCAGACTTTCGAATATATACATATATACACTTTACACCCATTCAAAAGAAATTTAAATAAAGCAACCCGGCCTATTGAGTCTTTGACCCATTTTTGTTTCTTTTGTAGAAAATATTTTATGAATCTTAAAGTCAGAATCAATGAGGAAATATAAGATCAGTATCTAGGCCTTTTTTCACATTTTCTGAATATTACACTACCTCCAAAGGCTGATCCAGTTTTCTGCATTTTGTCCATTCATAGAATCTAAAACTGTAACAGATAGCTCTTTAACGTTGACCACCATAAGTATTCAATGATTGTCATTGATGTTAATTGGCATCATAATAAATCTATACAAGGAGAATTTCACCTAAAACAAAATTATGAACAAAACCAACAAATCATAAAAGTAAAGGTAGAGGTTCTACTTCTTTTAGCTGCTGAGAATCAACTATCAAGAATTGTAAAAAAGACATATTTAAAAGAAATTTGTGACACCACAAGGTAATTCATGTTCCAATTCTTTCTTAAATCAAAATCTTTGAATCTTAAAATAATTGTAACAATTGAACTTAATTTTCTGCAAATTTTGTAATAAAAATATTCACTGTAACATTGATAATAGTGTATCTAAAATATAATAATTCAACAAATTCTACCTATTGACCTTGCATATAGGAAAATGGATTTTCCTTGCTGTTTGCTTTTAGTTTGTTCAGTGTCAGTATAATGTAAACAAGTGGGGTGCTGTGCATGCCTGTGACACAATAGCACCTATAAAGTTGCCATCAGTGCACGCTAGTACAATGCAGACCATAAATACACCTACATGAACTCGCACACCTTATGTGTACAGAATCATCCTTGAGATTAATAACCTTGTTCTTCAGTGCTAATGACTGATAAATTGTCAATGCAATGTTAATTGAAAACAAACAAACAAACCATTAACCAGTGCTTCAACAAGAAATGATTTTAGATTGAAAATTTTCTTATTTATCAATCATTATTTGTCCCTTGATTTATTTTAATATATTAAATCATTGAAGAATTTTGTCATAATTCTATTTAGTCACATTTCATTAATAAACAGCTAATATGCATAAAGTAACTGTAGTGCAATGAATAATTTATAAATCATTAACCAATTTCAGTATACTTATGTGGCTATGTCCTTGACCTTTAATATATGACCTTCAACCATATATCAAAATGATCATCATGTCAATACCTTCAATATTCTAATATATGTGCCTATACAAAAAGTAAATAGTTTTCAAGATAATTTCCAATTTAAGTCTTCTTTTGCAGCTGTGACCTTGACCGTTCAACATATGACCTTGAACCATATATCAAAATGATTGTCAAAGCAATACCTACAATATACTAATATACATGCCTATACAATAAGTTAATAGTTTTCAAGATAATTTGCAATTTAAGTCTTCTTTTGCAGCTGTGACCTTGACCGTTCAACATATGACCTTGAACCATATATCAAAATGATCGTCAAAGCAATACCTACAATATTTTAATTTACATGCCTATACAAAAAGTTAATAGTTTTCAAGATAATTTGCAATTTAAGTCTTCTTTTGCAGCTGTGACCTTGACCTTTGAACATATGACCTTGAACCATATATCAAAAATGATCGTCATATCAATACCTAAAATATTCTGATATACATGCCTATACAAAAAGTTAAAAGTTTTCAAGATAATTAGCAATTTAAGTCTTCTTTTGCAGACCTTGACCTTTGAACATATGACCTTGAACCATATAACAAAATGATCGTCATATCAATACCTACAATATTTTAATATACATGCCTATACAAAAAGTTAATAGTTTTCAAGATAATAAGCAATTTAAGTCTTCTTTTGCAGCCGTGACCTTGACCTTTAAACATATGACCTTGAACCATATATCAAAATGATCGTCATATCAATACCTAAAATATTCTAATGTACATGACTATACAAAAAGTTAATAGTTTTCAAGATATAGTGACAAATATATAATTTTTAGCAATTTCCCTCTAAGTGCCTTGCCATTTCCCCATTTTGGGCCCCATGGCTACCATTTGTGCAAATCTAAAACTAAATGACCTAAGAATGTTATAAGTGAAATAACTAAGGTATATCTCTTGTACATTCAGAGGAGAAGATTTTTAAAGTTTTTCACTATTTCCCTCTTATTGGGCCCCAAGGGGATATAACTCCTTTATTTGTGCAAATCTGAAAGGGCTTCACCCAGGCATGATGGTTACCAAGTTTCATTAAATTTGACCCAGTGGTTTTGGAGGAGAAGATTAAAATGTGAAAAGTTTACGCACGACGGTCGACGCACGACGGACGACGCACGACGCACGAAGATGGATAGCAATAGCTCATCTGAGCTTTTAGCTCAGGTGAGCTAACTAGGCTGGGCTAATGCAAGGCCGGTTTGAAACAAATGAACACCCCGTGCATGATTAAACCACAGTGTTAGGTACAATTTGCTCCCACCACAAATGACCCCAATTTTGCAACATTAAACAATATTCAATAAAAAGTAAACATAGAAGTTAGGAGACTGAACAGAATTTGGACTGAAATTTATTTGCTTAAATATAAAAACACTTTTAAAAGTGTGGCTAAAATATTTAGTACCTAGCTGGGTTGAACCAGTAATATGTATTTATGGTGGAATATCTATTGCTAATACTCTGGGCATAGTGGTTTATGAGAAGAAGATTAAAGTCAAATTATGATTTCTTCAAAATTTTTGTAGTTATTTAGGTAAAACAAAAATGATAAAAGGTACCTTTTTAAACATCCACTGAAATAAATTGCCATTCTGCCAAAGCACAGCTGTATATGATGGTAAAACAAATATAATCAACTCTGTGATATTACACTCTTTCTTTAGCAAACCCAAGTAAGCATTGATAACCTTCAATAGAAAAAAACAGCATTACAAAATTTTTTCTGAAATTAACTGAATAAAATAGTTTTAACTATGTCTTTATGCTCCTTTTTTCGTGATTGCATGTATGGTTAAATTATCATAATCACCAACAAAAGGCTTTTGGGCCTGTGGAGCTCAACTGACGAAAATGGTTTTTGAAAAGGCATTTAGCTAATTTTTCCAACTTCTCATTTGCTTTATTAGTTGATATTAGATCAGCAAAAAGGAAAATGTGTTAAGAAAGCAGGAAATTACTTGTATTAATGATTAAATAAGCTTGGTGAGCAGGGTTAAATATTGAATGCATTGAAAAATTTTTGTTTCAAAAGCACATTTTGATAAATTTGTCACAAGGGACATCATCCAAAAAATCTAGTAGATTTGAAGTTTTGGTCGATTTGCAACTGTATTTTTGTGTTCTTTATTCTTACAATGTTCTAAGAATCTTGTATGCAGTTTAAGAGATGTGCTTACAATTTGTTGCAATAGCTCTTTTTTTGTGCAGGGTACACAATTTTACTGAACATGATAATGGGCCTTAATCTGAAGATAACTGCCAAATTATGAAGCTTTAGCCCTAACAATTTCAGATGACAAGATTTTTAAAGTTAATTTCCAATATAAAGTTATATAAATATACTGACCCCTGGGGTGGGGCCAAAATTGAGGGCCTCACTTGGTACAGGGACTTGAGCTGATGTTAAATGCTAAATATAAAAGCTGTAGGCCTTACAGTTTCAGAAAAGAAGATTTTTAAATTTGACTTCCAATATAAGTATATGTAGATTAATGGCCCCTGGATGGGACCAAAAATGGCCCAGGGGCCTTTAATTGTACAAACCCGGTAAAGGGACTTGAGCTGATTATGAAAGCTTAAAGCCTTACGGTTTCAGAGAAGAAGATTTTCACATTTTATTTCCAATATATGCATATGAAGACATATGGGCCCCTGTGGTGGGGCAAAAAATGGCCCAGGGGCCTTTATTTGTACAAACCTGGTAAAGAGACTTGAGCTGAATATAGAAGCATTAGGCCTTACAGTTTCAGAGAAAAAGATTTTTAAAGCTGATTTCCAATATATGCATATGAAGACATATGGGCCCCTGTGGTGGCGCCACCATTTGTACGAACTTAGTAAAGGGGCTCAAGCTGATATTTACTGCCAAATATGAAAGCTTAAGGCTTTATGGTTTCAGAGAAGAAGATTTTCAAAGTTGATATCCCATTATAAGCCTTATTTGCACTTTTTACGAAATATGACAGAAAAACGCTAAAAACACGTAACCTAGTTTTTGATGGAATTTCACAAAATGTATAACTTATATGTTTAAGGCTGTCTAGAGCCAAATGTCACATCAGGTTTTGCATATAACCTATGGTTTCAGAGAAAAAGCTTATTTTAGGTTTTTTACATTCTAGGTCGTTGTGACCTACTTTTGGTTGCCATGGAAACCAATTGTAAAAATTTTCATCTACTCCTTCTAGGGATAATTTCTGCCAAGTTTGTTAAAATTGGCCCAGTAGTTTCAGAGTTTTTGCTGTTAACGAACGGACAGACGGACAAACAGACGCACACACGCATCATGCCATAAGCTCATCTGGCTTTAGCCAGTTAAGCTAATAAAAACAAGTTCCATAAGACTTTTTTAAGTTTATTTTTTTAACCCTTTTACTACTGTGGACCTGTTGGAATAACCTTGCAAAATAGGGGAATACTATTAAAGTTGGATACTTGGGAATGTAAGGTTTAACAAATATCCACAGTTAATTTTCTGTACGCTAAAAAAGTGCATTTGATAAATTGGGCCTCTATGAATTCAGTTAAGTCAGTTTTGTGGCTAACTTGGTAAGAACTCGTCTGCAAGAAAGAGTAACACATCAGTCTTTCATTTTATGAGACAAAGACACAAATGTGCATCAATTTTTCAAAAAGTATAAGTACAGGTATGTCTTTGCAATACAGACATATTACGTTATTTATTTCAAGTAGTCTAATATAGCTTTTTAAATTTTAAATAACCTTAAACAAACATTAAAATAAAAAATTAATTCACAACTTTGATGAGTGCTCAAAATAGAGGTATAGGTGTCAAATCTGAAAATATTCCACCAAAAGGGTTCACAAGGAATCAAAATAATGACTGGTATCTGATGTTCTTCCACAATTTCTCTGCAAAATTGGTTTACTTAAATACATCACTTAAGTGAAATTCATATCAATCTATTATGCACACATTCCCACTAAAATATTAGGTAGAAGTAAAAAACACATAATAACTCCTATGTCCTTGAACAAAATTGAGGATGAAATTGGGTAAAAAGTTGGTACAATATGGCTACCGAATGTATTAATTGCATCTTCAATTCCTTAACAGGATTTCAACTCATTGTAGAAAAATCAAGATTTCAAAGTAATTTTTGTAATGTTTTGTAATTAACCTTTGCTACTTAGTTTAAACAAAAGTCAAGATCTTACTGGTGGTCAGACCTAAAGAACAGATATTGTATATGAATATATATTTATCCCACCTCAGATGAAAATCTTTGATTCCCATTGGTCAATTAGTAACCTAATATGGGATTGTATTAGGTCACTTTTGATTATCTCCCTTGATCAAGAAAATATATTCGGTCAGTAACGATTACGTCCCCTGTTACCCGGTCTGCAGCCATAATGGCGTCGTCAACAAAGCGCTTTTAATAATGTTTTGACATGAAGATCAAGATCTTCAGTGGGATAAATTCGTTACACAGTGATTAAGTGACCTAATACGGAAATATATGGAGTCATTAAAATTTATATTGGGCTCCGCTATCGCGTCGCCCAATATAAATTTTAATGACTCCATATATTTCCGTATTAGGTCACTAAATCACTGTGTAACTAATAATATTCCACTTTTTAGGTAACAAGGAGTATCAACCTTTGTGACCTCTAACAAAGGTTGATAGAATTGCAGAAGGTAAGATATTTAGTGTAAATTATGTATATGAATACATATGGAATATAATTAATCAAGACCACTTGTTAATGATAATTTGTTTTAACAATTTTGAGCAAGAACATAAAGTAATAGGTAACAAATTTCATGAACTTATAAGAAATTAACCTTGTGTTCAGTTTGGTGAATTTGTCCAGTGATTGGAAAGAGAAGCCATTTAAAGGACAAAGTAACCTACTGCAATACCTCAAATGAGCCAGATGATCAAGAAAGCTAATAACCTTAAGTTTTGAATAATTTAAATGGTTTTGCAAGGTCTCCTCCCAAGTACATAGTCTCATATTACACCCAGTCAAAACTTTAACATACTGTAAGAATGTACTGGGGCAGCAATTAAATAAGATACCTTATCATTTAGCCACTGTCCTTCTAGCAAAGTAGTTAAATCTTCCTAATCAAGTGTCTCTCCACCAACAACCAATCTTTCATTCCTATCCAGAGGTCTGCTTTCATTAATATCTTGGAGATGGCCTGGCTTTTCTTTTAAGGTTTCTGCTATCCTTAATACATTTTCAAAAACTTTAGATGCCTTGACACAAACACTGGCCAGTAGCATTGTCATTGTTGTTTTCTGGGACAAGTTGACAGGCAAATTTCTTAAGTATGGCAACAATTTTGTGGCATATAATTCAACATCCTCTTCAGCATCTTCAGATACCTAAAATAAAAAAAAAATTATATATATGAAAAACATGGCCTGTCAAGAAAATTATTAAAAAGGCTTGTAAACAAATTTTAGAAGTAATTAATTCTAGCCACAACCAATATAAACAAAGTTGAAACTAATGGTTTAAGACATCAGCCTATTTTAAAAATGAAGATTATTAAATAATGAATTGAATTTGGATTTAATCTGTCAATAAAAATCGAAACACACTACATCCTGACTAAAAATACACATGGTGAGAATGTATTTTATTAATTCTTCAAGGATATCTTTTAAAGATTTGAAATTGTTTTCTGAAAGTATGGGTTAATGCATAAGCACCAAGTCTGTTAAAATCTTCCACTATAAACTGATATATAATAAAATTATAGTACGTAGGGTGACTTTTTTCTCAAATATTATACCGGTAAGTGCAAAGCATTCCTTAGATGGATTTGGGTTCAAATAATTTCTGAAACTTTGGGTTTATTCACTTCAAACTTTTTGGCTGATGTTTTTTATCTGTCAACTTTTTGGCCCCTAGTGTCACTGATGAGGAATGATTTTCTAAATTGTGCACATATGGCACAACAAAATTAAACAGATATTTTTGTTATGTGCTTTTATATAAAAAAGTTTTCAGACAGTGAGACAGAATACGGACATATTCCTTAATTCCACTTAACTTTGTATGGGAAGAGCAGTGATAGAGAAACAAATAGGCCATAACCATAGCTCTAAAAATGACAAAATTTAATGAAATTAAACTTTAAAAAAGTCTACTAGCAAAAATAAACTTCAATATATTAGAAACAATTGCTGAAGGTCTGAAAAGTCTAAAAAGTCTAAGTGCAGCTGAAAATACAATTAATGAACCCGGAATAGATGGTTATAAGGTCAATTTATGTAGTTCTGCTCATGGCCATCCATCTTACTACCCACCAATTCATCATGCCATAAATGCACATTTAAAACTTCAATAAAATTAAATATCAACTAAGAAAATTTATGTACTGAACAGCAGTTTGATATTTTGGATAAGTTTTCAAAATAAAAAGAGCAATTAATTCTCAATCACACATTAAAAAGAGAATTATTTTAAATTATTTCATTGACAAAACTTTAAAATATGGCCTATAACCTTCTACTTACATTGCTAGTTCACAATTAAAACACAATTTGCATTTGCCTACGCCGATAAAGGACATTTTAGTGGGAAACACAACAGTAAAGTTGATCATGACCTTGATCTTCTTATTTGATTTTTCCTTTAAATTTTCAACAGGATATTAATGATAACTTCTTATTTATTATTTATATTTTTTTTGCCATTGGTTTATCTATTCAAGCTTCATGTGCTATATGAACATATATTGTCAGTTTGGTAAAGTCTAAGCCAATCATTTGTGTTATGCACATGTTGATGTGTGATGAAAATATTTCAGAAAAATGGATATGCACAAATGCATGAACACTTGTCAAAACATTTCATTAGCTTGAATTGGCATTTAAGAAATATAAGTTTTAAGACTAAAATACCTCATGAATAAAACTTTGTTGTGGACAATCATATAGTAGCTGCTGCAAGCTGGCAGAGTTTTTAGGTTTTGAATGTTGGAGCTTCAATATTAACTTGATGAGATCTTGAAAGCATCCACTATCTGAAATGTCTCTAATGTACTGATCTGCTATTTCACTTCTCGTAGTATCTGCAGACTTTTGGTAACCTTCAGTTTCACAAGTTTCATCAACTAATGAAGTCTTAAACACCTTTAAATTATTAACACTGAACTTCTTTTTTAGCACTTCATTTGTTTTTGTTCTAAGAATTGCAGTCTTCCCTTTAATTGATTCTACGACATACGGACCTAAGAAGTTACTTTCTAAATTTCCCTTTCTAGTAGATGTTTTCTTAGTATTCAGGGCCAAAACCTTATCATCAACTTTAAAGTCATTATGTTGTCTTCCTTTCTTAACTCTTTTTTCATAATCTCTCTGCTGTTTCTTATGAGCAGTTGAAATATTATCCTTTACAACTTTGGCTGTATTAATTTTTTTTGGTATTTGTTCAGAAACATGTGCCACTATATCCATTTTTTCGGGTTCTTTAGGTACCTACAAAGACAAGTGCAATAAAAAAAAAATAATCAAAATTAAATATTATGGTTACAAGAGCTCAGAAGGCAGATACCCCCTCCGGAAAAATGAAATTTTGAATAATGGTTAAGATTAAAGTTGTGTATCAGGCGGCAGACGCTTCTCCCCATCTAGGCCTTTCTGTCACCGATTTAGCTATTCAACTAGAAGATTTGGTGAAAATTTCAAGAACACTAGAGGGGTAGAACAGCTCTTACATGAGCTCAGAAGCAGATACCCCCTCCCGAAAAAATGAAATTTTGAATAATGGTAAAGCTAAAATTATGACACACCCTTTTGAAGGCCCAGATGACATTACCATGGTTTACATACCTCTGATTATATTTTTTCTCGCGCCATTCAATGTTTTTATAGATTTTAAATCACACCCTCTTTAATTCGGATGTTTTTGGTCACAAGCTCTTCTATGTTTAAGGTAAAATATGTTCTGTGTAACGAGAGCAGGGTCCATATATTGTGGATACTTTAAAATAATCATTTTGATATGTATATTAATGTCATTGGTCAAAAGTGAAGGTCACAGGTTCTTACTAAATTAGTATAAATTGGAAAATAATCTGAATTACTTTAACATTTTTGTAGCATTAATGTAGCAGTCAAAATAGAGGTTCAAAGGCATGTTTATTAGAATATTGTAGGTATTGACATGACGATCATTTTGGTATATGGTTCAAGGTCATATGTTTAAAGGTCAAGGACATAGCCACAGAAACTTTACAGAAACTCAAGAACTCCAACAAAACTAAATCAGAAATATTCAGTCACATTTCATTAATAAGCAGCTAATATGCATGAAGTAGCTGTAGTGCAATGAATAATTTCCAAATCATTAACCAATTTCGGTATACTTATATTGTCTATTGCACTTTGCAAACAATTTTGGAGATTATCCTCAGGTGAGCGTTAAGGCCCATGGGCCTCTTGTTTAAAAAATGTTTACATTTGCTCAGGCAGATTTAGATAAATTTCTGTAGAAACAATTGAACATTTAGTCTCCAAATTTTGTAGGAAGTTCCACAGAAGCCCCTCTTTAATACAGCCTCACCAACCAATATTGCTCCCACAGTCTCTGATTGGCAGTGACATTGAAATTTTTACTGGTGTGAAGCTAGCCCGCCATTCTTATCAAAAACCTTGAACCATATATCAAAATGATCGTCATGTCAATACCTACACTATTCTATTATACATGCCTATACAAAAAGTTAATAGTTTTCAAGATAATTTGCAATTTTAGTCTCCTTCTACAAATATGACTTTTAAATTTCAACATATGACCTTGAACCATATATCAAAAATGATTGTCATATAAAATACCTACAATATTCTAATATACATGCTTGTACAAAAAGATAAGTTTTCAAGATAATTAAAAATTTTAGTACACTTATGCAGCTATGACCTTGACCTTTGAACATATGACCTTTAACCATATATCAAAATGGTCATCATATCAATACCTACAATATTATAATATACATGTTTATACAAAAAGTTTAAAGTTTTTAAGATAATTCACAGTTTCAGTACACGTATGCAGCTATGACCTTGACCTTTCAAAATATGACCTTAAACCATATATCACAATGACTGTCATATCAATACCTACAATATTCTAATATACATGCTTATACAAAAAGCTTTGTTTTCAAGCTAACGCACAATCTTAGTATCTATAAGCCAAAAATAACATTTCGGGAGCAACAACTCCTACATGGATTATCATATAGTTACGCAACTTGGAACCTTTTTAAATTTTGTCATGGGGAACATGAATTCATATACGTGTATCTCTGAATATTTGCAAGAAAATTGCCTAAACCTGCATAAATCACAAATTAGGTCATGACCTTGATTTGTGACCTTGACCCTATTTTAAAAGTCATTTCAAGAAAAATTAAAAACTGAAGACCCCATATCATTATCTGTTGAAATAGTCAAGTTATAACAATTTGAAGCCATTTTACAATTTTTTTTTAAATAAACGCAAAAACGCGTAACCCATTTTTCGACCAAATTTCACGAAATGAACAAACTATAGGCTTAAGACCCTAGAAAATCTAAATATCATATCAGATTTTTTCTCTCATCATTGGTTTAAGAGAAGAAGATTTTTTAAGATTTTTGGACCCCTAGGTCAGCTTGACCTAGTTTTGGTGGCCATGGTAATGCCATGAACAAATCTGAATTGCACCGGCCCATATATGTTTCTGACCAAGTATCATCGAAATCTGTCCAGAGTTTTGGAGGAGAAGTCGAAAATAAGTGTTAACGATGCACGCACACATGCACACACACACATGCACACACACACACACACACACACACGTATGTACGCAAGCACACACATACACACGCCGCGCCATGCCATAAGCTCACATGACCTTTCGGTCAGTTGAGCTGAAAAGTCATAAAACCTTATGTACTTGCAAACAGTTCAAAGGTCAATTTTGTCATGCAGTATCACGATCAACTTTGGCATTACTTGGTCCTGCTTAACTGAATTTTTTGTCCAAAAATTAAAAAGTGTTATTATTCTTCAGATCCTATAATAACAAAGATTATCATCTAGGTCATGATCTTGATATAGGACTTTGCAAGAAAACATAAAATAATGCAAAATGTAAAAAACTGATTACAATTTTATCCCATAACAGCTTAGTATAGCAATAAAATATATAGTCAAAACAAGAGGCCCAAGATGGCCCTAATTTGCTCACCTGAGTTTAAATGTAACATTAACATATTTCAACATGTAACATATTTTAAATGTACTTGATAATACCTGGTTAAGTCATAACATGTTGCCTCAATAGAAGTGGTTTCAGATAACATTATTTTTATTGTGTTGATTTTTAGCTATATAGGTCACTGTGACCTACTTTTGGTAGAAAAAGCGACCAGAAACACAAATAAGAATGGCAATGGTCTAAAGTGCTATTGACTAATATGAATGAAATGTGACCAGTAGTGTCTGAGCAGAAGTCTTTTGATGGATGTATGGATGGATGGCAGAGTTCCTATTCATAACAAAAAAAAAATTCAAGGTTTTAGCTAAATCTACATATCAGTATCACATGTATTTCAAAAAAAATAATTCACTAAAAAGTAAAAATTCATAACATCTCTTCCATGCACCATTGTAAGTCAAAAAATTCAGAAATTAAAAAAAAAAAAAAAAAAAAAAGTTGCCTCACTGGGATTTGAACCCTCAACCCTTGGGTTGCTAGAATTGAAAAAGAAAAAGGTAGCCTAGAAAAAAGCGACTTGTATTTTTACAAAATTTCATGGAAATTGTTAAACATTTGTTTCTTCACATAAGAAAATGATGTTTGGAAAAAGAGTTTACCTAAATTTATTAATATTGCAATTTTGGTAAAAAGTACATTTGTGTGCTACCCGTAATCCTTCGATGTTTTCGGACCCTCTATGTTTTTGGACACCCTAATTTTTAAATTTTAATAATTTTTAAATTTCCTCTAAATTTGGATGGCAATTTTTTACCTCTAAATACGGACACGTTTTTGCTGAAATGTAGTTGCAGCATGTGATACAGAGCGCTTGAAATCAAGATTTAATAAAATCAAGAAGAAACTTCGTTGTTTTTCAATTATTTAAACAATAAATTGTTGTTTTCACACATTTATTTCATTGTGTATTGGCGCCATTGCATCGTAACCTGAAACAGGTATGTGCAATGTATTTACGTTTTTAAGTAAACTCAATAAAATCATACCTTAAATAAGTGCCTTAATTTTCTATGAAAGTTGATTAAAATTAATGTTTACTGCAGAGAAAATCGTGTAAGACAGAATCTTGTCGGTACACTAGTTCAACATCAAAGGCATTTTGTCTGATGAAAACAGGAAGTGACGTTTTTTACTTAATCTCATTTAGTGTTTGTTATGGGAATTCCCGATATGACCATGTGATTGTTCCAGCCGACAGACACGATAAAAAAAGCCTTTCTAAGATGAGAATTACATTAAAATATGTTTGAAATATGATTTAAAATAATTTAATTTTTTAACCTTTTATTTGCGGGAATCAGGACTTGTTGTTAATGAAAAAAGTCACATAGTTTACTTGTAAACAAATGGCGACCTCAATGTGTATTACTTACAGGATCATGATTATTGATCAACAAACACTTTAAAAAATAATAATTAATGAAATAAACAACACAGAAGGTGAAATCTATTTGTATTTTATTTAAAACTTTAATTCACCATTGATTTATGCATGGATATCACTGTTGATAATGTGTTAAAATGCCGAGAGGTAACCGGGGGTATTAACAATGTATAAAAAATAAACACAAAAACACGTAACCTAATTTTTCACAAAATTGTTGTAATTCACAAACTAGGTTTATAAGATGCTTTAGATGCCAAATATCAAACCAGATTGTATCTCAGTGAAGTGGTTTTTGAGAAGAAATTTTTTAAAGGTTTTCAACTATTTAAGTCAATGTAGCTATGGCAACCTAAAAAGTAAAAATTCAAAAATTTCTTCCATGCACCATTGTAAAGCATAAAAATTCAGAGGAAAAAAAAAAGTGGCTCCACTGGGATTTGAACCCTCGACCCTTGGGTTGCAGTATCACATGTATTTCAAAAAAAAAAAAAAAAAAAAAAAAAAAAAAAAAAAAAAACACTAAAAATTCATAAAATACTTCCAGGCACCAATGTAATTAAAAAAATTCACAAAATAAAAATTAAAAAATTAAAAAATTAAAAAAAAAAAAAAAAGTGGCTCCGCTGGGATTTGAACCCTCGACTCTTGGGTTGCTAGAACTGAAAATGAAAAAGGCCGAAAAAAGCGACTTGTATTTTACAGAATTTCATGAAAATTGTCAAACATATGATTCTTCACATAAGAAAATGATGTTTGGGAAAAGAGTTCACCTAAATTCATTCATTATTGTAATTTTTCGAAAAAAGTACTATTTACAAAATACAAAAAATAAACGCAAAAACGCGTAACCTAATTTTTCACGAAAATTCTTGAAATTCACAAACTTGGTAAATAAGATGCCGTAGATTCCAAATATCACATCAGATTTTATGTCAGTGAAGTTGATTCGGAGAAGAGATTTTTTTACGTTTTTAACTATGTAGGTCATTGTGACCCACATTTGGTAGCTATGGCAACCAAAAACACAAATCTGAAAGGCAATGTTCTATAGATGCTTTTGACCAAGTTTAAACAAAATGTGACCAGAGGTTTCTGAGAAGAAGTCATTTGAAGCAATTGTTGACGGACGGACGGACGGACGGACGACGGACGACGGAGAGTTGCCTCTATTGATACCTAAAAAGAGGTCATGACCTTGAGTATGACTTTATGTTGATGACCCTGTAAGGCAAAACTATATGTAAAAAACACCTGCAAGAATACCCAATTCATAGAAATAAAAAGCAAAGGTATGATACCAGGTCATTTTCTCTAATCATTAACCTGACCTTATTTAAAATGGCCCCATAAGAAAAAAAAAACAGTTGTATTGATTTTCTAATTAGGATGACCTTTGAAACAGGGAAATATGTAAAAAGAATGCAATTTTATCCTGTAATAGTTGAATTAAAGTTGCAAAAAGACAAGGATAAAAATAAGGTCATGACCTTGACTTTTGATCTTAATCTAATTGAAACAGATATGTAAAAACTAAACCAAAATTTAAAAATCCCATGTGATTTAGCAGACAGACAGATGATGAATTAACTTTGTTTAAAAAAGTTCAGGTCTCACTTTGCTCAAAATAAAATTCTGCAAAATATTTTGAGATCTGATGGCATTTATTGATTAACTATTTGCACAAATAATTTATACTATATCTGAGACTTGATATTAAGGAATGAATTTAAAGTAGAAGTGGTATATATTTTAAAGTACTGGTATTAACAAAATAACGGAGATGATAAATAAAAGATTAAGTGTACTAACATCACCACAGAAATCTTTAGGAAGCTGACTTGGATAAACTGCCTCTCTTCCATACAATAAGTAGAAAGGGCTGAATTTGGTAGTGGAATGTGGCTTTGTTCTTTGGGAAAACAATGCACCATCGATAAAGTTGTCCCAATCTGTTTGGTGTTCATTCACCATCTTCTGCAGTGTTCTGAAACAGAATCAAAAACAACTGTCAAGTACTTGAATTTTGCAAATTAATTTCAATTTATTTTTTCCTCTGAAGAAGTGTATGGTAAAACACTGCATTATATTGTTAGCAGACCCTAATGATGCTGAAGCCCTTACCTATCATAAACTTACATTTTTTGTAAAAGTTTCAATTCATTTGCTGTCACAACAGCTTTGAAACAGCTTATCACAACTATTAATCTTTAATGTTATCAAACTTGTTTCTAAATGATAGACTCAATCAGAGGAACAAATATCTTGCCCTAGGATGGGATAGAAAAATCTCACATAAGTGAAAACAAGTGATTACATTGTCTCAGGTGTGAGAAATATCTGTCTGACACTTTCAGTGGTGTTAACTAGTTCACTTAAGTTGGTTAAGTGATGTATTTTCCTATCAGGTATTTTCAACCTCACATTTTCTAGTTCTGGATTCAAGCTTAGTGTAAATTCATCCAATTTGTGCACAAGAAATGTCTTGCTTGTCAAATTAATATTATTTTATGTAGTGTCATAGCATGCATGGTGGCAGAGAGCTGATGTAATTGCAATATTTTAACCCAACTACATGGGGTCAATTCAAGACATATACTAGAATGTCATGTATACTCATAAGCAACATGATTTACCAAGTTTATCATTACATTACATTTTTTTTGGCAGTCTACAATGAATATTATGATATGAGAAATGAAATTATTTGACACAAAAACTTACGTCTTAAGAGTCTGGTTTGTTTTTTCATCTAGGCCATTAGTTTGTGGGTGGTATGCAGCTGTAACCCTGTGTTGGATGTTCCAATCTCTGCAAAGTTGATCATTCACCTAAAATACAAGATTATATTATTTATATACATAAATAAAAGGTAAAAAGTCTTCAGTTCATAATGTAATGAATCACACATTATTTCAACAATATTAGTTTAGCAATATAGTGAAAATAACAAAGTCAAAATTTTGAAAACATAATCTGTACAATTTCCATAAAACTGCTTAAATAAAATACTGTTTGTATAGTTATTGGAAGGATAAACAGTACAACCAGGAACTATGGGATTTAATATTTTGGTAGACCATCTTTAGCACAATACAACCATTTAAAAAATTTGTATCAAAATGGTCCTCAGGTGCAAAATTAGATTTTTTTAAATAGCGTTCTTCTACTGCTTTTGTCATGCTCTGTGGGTCTCTGAAAAGTAGGAACAATTAAATTTATAATGTTTGTGCACCTCTTATTTTAAAGTAAATTATCAAGTTTTGTATCAACTAGCCCAATGGTTGTTTGAAAGATTTAAAGGTCAATCGTGTAAAAAGTTTACTTTGACAATATCAACAATGGACAATGTCTGATCAGAAAAGCTCAATTTAACCTTTGGCTCCTGTGAATAAAAGCACCACTTTGTCCCAACAAATGCAGAGGGTCAGAAATAGTTTTACAGAAAACTATAAGGAGTTAGTTACATATATAAAGGTACTATACTGCTCATTTCCCACACATAAATATCAGTCCATTTCCTATCCCATGAGCCAGAGTTGTGTACATGCAGAGGGTCAGAAATAGTTTTACAGAAAACTGTAAGGAGTTAGTTACATATATAAAGGTACTATACTGCTCATTCCCCACACATAAATATCAGTCCATTTCCTATCCCATGAGCCAGAGTTGTGTACATGAATTTCTTTTTGATAACTTGCTTTTTATATTTTTACATATCATTGATAATTTTTCAGTCAACTGCAGGAAGATAGATAGATTAAAACATGATTAATCTTGTACATAATTTGATATGGTGTGCAAGTTTGTATGATAGATTAGAATCTCTATGCACCCTTCACTGAATATGTTTGTTCATGTCTACAGTAGACTCATCTTTAAATTTGGTGCATTTTGATGTCATTTAAAAAAAATAACTTTGGGGGAACAAAAATGTCTTTATAAATTTCAGACAAATGAGAGAGCTGGCTCTCATTTTGAATCAATATGTTGCATTAATACATACTGCCATGTTTTTCTTAAGACCAGGCAGGCCATTTGGGTAACACTGTCATTTATCATTTACATTTACACTGCTCTATAGGTTATCTTACGAGAAATTACAGAGAGCTAAAAGTCTACTGAAAAATCAGTGGATTTCAGTAGGCATGACCAAGCTAAATATTTAGAGAATGCATATGATCACAAAAATATGAAAGGAAGGGCGGGACAAGACAAGGTTGTAAGTGTGTATTCAATATCTGTATTATTCTGACCCAGATAAGGCCTGTCTTTTATGCTTGCTCACTGCTAGACCAAGAAAATGTTTACTTTTCTCGGAAGCACTGAAAAGATTTCAGGTTCTGAGAGGAATTTTGAGATTTATTGTCTAAGATCTTAAGCAAATGGCAACTTTAATTTTGTGTAACCTTATTACATCTAATTAAAACAAATTATATGTAAATGAAAAGAAAAGCTTATTTTTCCTTACATTTACACTACATATACATTTAAAGAAATGATTTGGATTCAAGCTAAGAGACGTCAGACTTAAAGAAATTCAAATATACATTTTACAACATATCATTTTAAAGATTACATTTATCACAATTTTTCACAAAAAAAAAAAAAAAACATTTATGTGGATTTGAATATAGTTTGTTAAGTATAGCTCAATACCTGATTCAAAAATTCTCTTCCGTGGTCAGTGAGAATGGCATTAACTGCACCATGCCTTGAAAAAAGCTTTTCAAAACATTTGGACACATCTATTGCACTCTTTGATGGGATCGGGAAGGCTTCAACCCACTTTGTAAAGTAATCTGTGGCTGTAAAAATGTATTTGTTGCCTCTGCCAGTTTCTGTTAAAGGTCCAATCAAATCCACACCTACCAGCTCAAATGGTCGTGAAACCTAAATATATAATTTTTTGTAATTAGCTAGAGTCACATTATGTTAGACTATTGCATATATAGTAGTTGCCTGTTAATATAAATTTTAATTATCTACTTCACTGTAGGTGAGCTTTTTTAGTTGAATACCAATTTCTTATGAAAAAAAAATTTAAGCTTTATATTAAAAATATTCGAGCAACTTTTACGGACTAAAACCGTAATCCCAGATGTAGGGAATCAGGAGAAAACTCACATTTTCATGCAGATACAGTTAACACATGTGAGGCTCGGAAACTATTGTTGAAAGGAGAGTGGACTAACACTGTTCCATCTTAACTGTAGCTTGAATCAATGTCAAGAAAAATCAGTAGATTTAGACTCTGTATAAGGATACATACTGTCTAATGTCATCTCTTATTTTTAGAGTTTAGCACAATTTTGAAATGCTGGTCACTGTGACTTTCTTTCAAACAATGGTAACATATTTTAGTGAACACTTAATTGTTTTATACAATTCTACACAACAAGTTTAATATTTCTAAAACAAATACATCAGGAGAAAGCAGTATTTCTTTTTTTTCACTGACCAATAGTTATTTGTTAAGTTTTATTGATACAAAAAATTCCGATAAAAATTTGAACAATTCAAAAATAAGTAAATAAATAAATGAATAAAAGGGCAAATGTTTACAAGAGAAATTTAATACTGCTAAGGATTTGCAATAATTTATCCAATCTGTTGACTTGGCAGTAAACTATGGAATGTTTGAGCCTTATACATGTATGAAAATTTCTTTTAATTTTTGCAGGTCCTAAGCCATTAAATAATTTTATCTAAATGCATAAATTTCAATTTTTTCTCATAATTAACTTTAACTCAAAACTTATATTATGCCTGCAAGAGAAGATTACAATGATCTGCATATATGTTTCTAAGTTAGTGCTAGATTTACCTTTATTTGTTGGAGTTCTGGCTTCTTTGCTGGCTTTAATGGATCTGATTTCTGGCATACTTCACAAGAACTTATCTTTACATAAAAAAATACATATGTTACTTATAATTCAATAAATATGGAGGATATATCTTATTTCTTCTTTAACCATTTTATAGAACCAGAGACATATTTGAAAAAAAATAAATAAAGGCCCCATTAGTTTATGCTGCTCAATCCTATTTATAGTAAATACACAATGACTTAAAATAAGTACCATCAAAACAATTGTAGAAAAAAATTGTCACATATCATATTTGTTTGGCTTTGATATTTAAAAGGATGATGGAAATAAATCTAAACTTATGAAGATATTGTAGGATCAGGGACAACCAAGAGAGACAAAACTTTAAAGCTGGCCTTGTGTCAACTCTTACTTTGAACTAACTGTTAGAAAAAGCAAAGTATTTCTACCCTTTAGGAACTAGAAGAATGAAGGTGAAGTCTGAATTAAAATTTAACAGCTGATTCCTTAATTTTTAAGACTAAAGTAAGCAAAAAACAATGAAATTGTACAATTGTATACAAAAGAAAGTAAAAATCAAAATAATCTGATCATGTCCTAGTACTGAAGAGTTCATAATGCAATAAGGCAAGGTGACCATAACCTAACCTTTCATAGTTCTTAATGTCTTCTGTGTTCCCATTCCACCAGTATCTTAAATTTATAGCCTCACGGGTCTTATTGACACCCCTATGGCCACCAAAAGCACTACCATGAAACTCAGTCAGGATGTCTTTCACTTGGCCTTTTAGGACAACTTTTGCACCATTTATGTTCCCTGCGATGAAGCAATAAAGTTCATCACCTAAAACAAAGGAAATACAACTTGTTTTAAAAAAGTTTCCCTATCTATAAAGCATTAAGACAACAAATACTTAGATTTATTTTACTTCTAATAAAAGTAACATTGTATTATCCTCTCTTTATATCATCTTAATTCATGGTAAACTGATACAACCGAACTTAGTCAGCCAAAAATCCAAGGAGATTCTTTTATCTAGACTAAGCAACACCAGTGTAACAGCATGAAGAAAAACAAGAGGCCCAAGATGGCCCTAATTTGCTCACCTGAGTTTAAATGTAACTGGTATGTGTTGATAATACCTGGTTAAGTCATAACATGTTGCCTCAATAGAAGTGGTTTCAGATAACATTATTTTAATTGTTTTGGTTTTTAGCTATGTAGGTCACTGTGACCTACTTTGTGTAGCCAAAGCGACCAGAAACACAAATGAGAATGGCAATGGTCTATAGATGGTATTGACTAAAATGAATGAAATGTGACCAGTAGTGTCTGAGAAGAAGTCTTTTGATGGATGTATGGATGGATGGCAGAGTTCCTATCCATAACAAAAGCTCACATGAGCAATTTTCAGATCTGGATTTAAGACTTTACAGATTTGACACATTAATTAATTTTTTTTTTTTTTTTTTTTTTTTTTAAATTGTAAATTTCAACTGCAAATTATTTTAAAAAATTTGTTCAATTAATTTAAATTATGTCAAATAACAATGATTTTTTTTAAAAAAAGATTCAAGGTTTTAGCTAAATCTACATATCAGTATCACCTGTATTTCAAAAATAAAAATTCACTAAAAAGTAAAACTTAATAAAATATAAAATCTATTCCATGCACCATTGTAAGTCAAAAAATCCAGAAATTTAAAAAAAAAAAAAAAAAAAAAAAAAGTGGTCTCACTGGGATTTGAACCCTCGACTCTTGGGTTGCTAGAATTTAAAATGAAAAAGGTTAAAAAAAAGAGACTTGTATTTTACAGTTTTGACTTTCTCTTGAGATGACCTTTAAAATAGAGTCAAGGTCACAAATCAAGGTCATGACCTAATTCGTGATTTATGCAGTTTTAGGCAATTTTCTTGCATATATTAAGAATTATATGAATTCAAAACAATGTAAAATGTTCCCCATGACAAAATTTAAAAAGGTACCAAGTTTCGTAACTATATGATAATCCATGTAGGAGTTGTTGCCCCTGAAATGTTATTTTTTGCTTATAAATACTGAAATTGTGCGTTAGCTTAAAAACTATAAGCTTTTTGAATAGGCATGTATATTAGAATATTGTAGATATTGATATGACAATCATTTTGATACATGGATCAAGGTCATATGGTGAAAGGTCAAGGTCATAGCTGCATATGTGTACCGAAATTGTGAATTATCTTGAAAACTGTTAACTTTTGGTATAGGCATATATATAAGAATATTTTAGGTATTGATATGACGATCATTTTGATATATGGTTCAAGGTCATATGTTCAAAAGTCAAGGTCACAGCTGCTAAAGAAGACTTAAATTGCTAATTATCTCGAAAACTATTAACTTTTTGAATAGGCATGTATATAAGAATATTGTCGGTAGTGCTATGATGACCATTTGGTATATGGTTCAAGGTCATATGTTTAAAAGTCAAGGTCACAGCTGCTAAAGAAGACTTAAATTGCTAATTATCTTGAAAACAATTAGCTTTTTGTATAGGCATGTATATTAGAATATTGTAGGTAGTGCTATGACAATCAATTTGGTATATGGTTCAAGGTCATATGTTGAAAGGTCAAGGTCACAGCTTCAAAAGAAGACTTAAATTGCTAATTATCTTGAAAACTATTAACTTTTTGTATAGGCATGTATATTAGAATATTGTAGGTAGTGCTATGACAATTCATTTGGTATATGGTTCAAGGTCATATGTTGAAAGGTCAAGGTCACAGCTTCAAAAGAAGACTTAAATTGCTAATTATCTTGAAAACAATTAACTTTTTGTATAGGCATGTATATTAGAATACTGTAGGTATTGACATGATGATCATTCTGATATATGATTCAAGGTCATATGTTCAAATGTTAAGGTCACAGCTGCAAAAGAACACCTAAATTGCTAATTATCTTGAAAACTATTAACTTTTTGTATAGGCATGTATATCAGAATATTGTAGGTATTGACATGACGATCATTTTGATATATGATTTAAGGTCATATGTTCAAATGTCAAGGTCACAGCTGCAAAAGAACACCTAAATTGCTAATTATCTTGAAAACTATTATTTTTTTGTATAGGCATGTATATTAGAATATTTTAGGTATTGATATGACAATCATTTTGATATATGATTCAAGGTCATATGTTCAAGGTCAAGGTCACAGCTGCTAAAGAAGACATAAATTGCTAATTATCTTGAAAAAAATTAACTTTTGTATAGGCATGTATATTAGAATGTTGTAGGTATTGCCATGACAATCATTTTGATATATGATTCAAGGTCATATGTTCAAAGGTCAAGGTCACAGCTGCAAAAGAAGACATTAATGGCTAAAAACCTTGAAAACTATTAACTTTTTGTATAGGCATGTATATTAGAATATTGTAGGTATTGACATGACCATCATTTTGATATATGTTTCAAGGTCTTATGTTTAAAGGTCAAGGACATAGCTGCATAAGTATACTGAAATTGGTTAATAATTTGGAAATTATTCATTGCACTACAGTTACTTTATGCATATTAGCTGTTTATTAAGGAAATGTGACTGAATATTTCTGATTAAGTTTTGTGGGAGTTCTTAACTTGAGTTTCTGTAAAGTTTCTGTACTTGATATATTGTCTTTTGCACTTTGCAAACAATTTTGGAAATATCCTCAGGTGAGCGTTAAGGCCCATTGGCCTCTTGTTTAATCTTCAAAGATATCTTAATGAAACTTGGTACATGCATGCATTAGACAAAGGCGGTGTGTCGCACACTATAAGGAGGTTACTGACCTTGGAGGTCAAGGTCAAATAACTTAAAATTTTAGTAATTCGTGTTTTTAGCATTACTTTGTCTTTTGAGATACATGTATCTTAGTGAAACATGGTAGTACACGCATGATGGTACATGCATGTATTAAACAATGATGGTGTATTACATGCTATAATAAGGTGACTGTGACCTTTTGGATCAAGGTCAAATAACTGTTAAAGTTATGTTGAAAATTCAATTTCTTAACTCTTTGAATGCTGTTGGCAGGATTTCCCGACGAATGTATTCATTCCATTTACCACTGCTGGCGGGGACAACTGCCTCACAATGGGCTTCCCTTTCTATTTTGAATACCAGCATAATATGATGACGTAGTACACAGGAATTTCCATTTATACATCCGGGGATGTATTAAAATGGTTGACAAAAAAAAAATAGGCCGACATTATTCACACGTACGGTAGAATAACGCATGTTGTTGGCTGGCATTATTCACACGTACGCATGCGCAGTACGATGACATATCAGCCGTATACAGACAAGGTGTATGTTCAATGAAGTATATCGGACTATTTAATACGCTTATTATTAAAGAGAACACATAGTCATGAGGAGTATTTATTATAAGAATTATATAATTATTGATATATTTATTTATTTGTTTAAATATTTATCATATTGCTAATAAAAAATTTTTGTAATATTTGTATAATATTGCGTTTAATAACTTGTTTAATTTTATAGAGAACACTTAGCCATAAAGAGTTATTATATGCAATATTATATAAATATTTATAAATTATATAATAAATACCGATACATTTATTTATTTAAAACATCATATTGCTAATAAATATTTTTGTAATATTTGTATAATATTGCATATAATAACTTGTCATGTTTCCAGATCCCACGACGAGGACGTAGTTTTGATTAGTTATCCATCCCGATGATTTTGATTTAATAAAAATTTTACTGTTTATTTGAATTTTTTTATTGTGTTATGTTTAAAATGGATAACCAATATATGAAAAAAAATTATGGACAATCAATATACAATGTATCTGAAGTTGCACATAGAATGTGGATCTCACGAATAAAGCCGCTACTGATCACCTTAGATAATCAATTGTGCCGGCCTTACAAATTTATTTATGAAATAATTATTTCAAAAATCACTGAACTACTATTTACATATTATAATACAAGGAATTAGATCTACATGGGGTCCAAACACAATATTGACGAAATAATTCACTATCGACGTTTTCTGCTCTCATACCGCCTTTTCCGAAACAACCACCTTCACAGGCGCCTTAAAGCCTTCTTTTGAAGCTGTGACCTTGACCTTTCAACATATGACCTTGAACCATATACCAAATGAATTGTCATAGCACTACCTACAATATTCTAATATACATGCCTATACAAAAAGTTAATAGTTTTCAAGATAATTAGCAATTTAAGTCTTCTTTTGAAGCTGTGACCTTGACCTTTCAACATATGACCTTGAACCATATACCAAATTGATTGTCATAGCACTACCTACAATATTCTAATATACATGCCTATACAAAAAGTTAATTGTTTTCAAGATAATTAGCAATTTAAGTCTTCTTTAGCAGCTGTGACCTTGACTTTTAAACATATGACCTTGAACCATATACCAAATGGATCATCATAGCACTACCGACAATATTCTTATATACATGCCTATTCAAAAAGTTAATAGTTTTCGAGATAATTAGCAATTTAAGTCTTCTTTAGCAGCTGTGACCTTGACTTTTGAACATATGACCTTGAACCATATATCAAAATGATCGTCATATCAATACCTAAAATATTCTTATATATATGCCTATACAAAAAGTTAACAGTTTTCAAGATAATTCACAATTTCGGTACACATATGCAGCTATGACCTTGACCTTTCACCATATGACCTTGATCCATGTATCAAAATGATTGTCATATCAATATCTACAATATTCTAATATACATGCCTATTCAAAAAGCTTATAGTTTTCAAGCTAACGCACAATTTCAGTATTTATAAGCAAAAAATAACATTTCAGGGGCAACAACTCCTACATGGATTATCATATAGTTACGAAACTTGGTACCTTTTTAAATTTTGTCATGGGGAACATTTTACATTGTTTTGAATTCATATAATTCTTAATATATGCAAGAAAATTGCCTAAAACTGCATAAATCACGAATTAGGTCATGACCTTGATTTGTGACCTTGACTCTATTTTAAAGGTCATCTCAAGAGAAAGTCAAAACTGAAAACCCCGTGTCATTATCTGTTTAAATAGTCAAGTTATAACAATTTGAAGCCATTTTACGAAATTTTTAAAATTAAACGCAAAAACGCGTAACCCATTTTTCGACCAAATTTCATGAAATGAACAAACTATAGGCTTAAGACCCTAGAGAATCCAAATATCACATCAGATTTTTTCTCCGATCATCGTTTCGGAGAAGAAGATTTTTTAAGATTTTTGGACACCTATGTCACCTTGACCTAGTTTTGGTAGCCATGGCAACGCCATGAACAAATCTGAATTGCACCGGCCCGTATATGTTTCTGACCGAGTATCATTGAAATCTGTCCAGTACTTTCAGAGGAGAAGTCGAAAATAGGTGTTAACGACGCACACACGCAAATACACACGCTGCGCTATGCCATAAGCTCACTTGACCTATGGTCAGGTGAGCTAAAAACTAGATTGGAATGTTAGTTCATTCTATGAAATCAAAAATCGTGATCTAACAGTTGCTTCATATCAAACTTACCAGTATTTTTTTCCTCCACAGTCAAAAAAATATAAAAAGGATCCTATTGAGGGATCTGTCTTATATTTTTTCTCTCTTGCCAATCCTTCTTTTTAAGTTAACAAATTCCCTCCATATTCTAGCAAAAAGTCCCCTTTCAAAAACTTCTTTTGTGTGAATACACCACTTCCTATAAACAGATTCTTAAATTATTTTTTTTACATAAACTGATGATAAAGCAGGGATGTCATTATCATAGGGCACATTGGAATATTGTCATGATGACATATTTTACTCAAAAATCCTTTGTATTATGCAAAACAGAACATTGTATAGTGTAAAGTGGTATTAAGCATGTAACATCTATTTATGCTTTCCAGTTTTTGTTCTTAAAAACTTAACTCCATGACTGGAATCATGCATGAAATGTCAGAAAAACTAAAGATGCATTAACATCTATTAAATTTTAAGAAAAAAAGAATGTAAAGGCTATCTAAATTAAATTTCACTTGATTTTTATGACCCAGGTTCGAGTCTCAGTTAAGCCGCTGCATTTTCTCCCTTTCCTGTTACAAATAAAATGAAATAAAACATTTATCTCCCCCCCATGCCTGAATCTACTGGCTAGGACAGACCAACAATCATCTGTCCCATTGACAGTATGCTGCATTCTGATCTAATGATTGCTGCATTGAGCTATGATATGATATCAGGACCGGAGACTATAATTTCCAACTTTTAACTTGTCAGCTACTGAGCTAGGGAGGAAAGAGGGGTGGTGATTGAGGGTAAGTCGTCCATCGATAGCAATAACGGTATAAACATAGCCTTTCGATACTTTACCGTGTTCATCAGCCCATGAAGACAGTATCGTGGCCATCTTCTTGTCAACACGCCACGCGCGCCAACTTTCCCCAAGTCTTGATGATACACTTGTAGTTTCCTTTATTACCATGGAACACCGTGTTTGGTTAAAATTTGTAGTGGCGCAAAGTGAAAAAGGAATGACATGGTCATTTTATTCATTGAATAAATTGATGAGTTAGAGCATTATCATTTTACAAAAATGTACATTATCTGATTTGCACAAATCGAATTCATCGTAAATAGTTACATGCTTATAAGAATCAGTGAAGAAAAAATGTAGCTAGCTATCATGGGCCGATATCACCTAACAAACCACGGATTTCATCAAAACTAACGTGTCGAAAATTACCATGTAATCATTTCAAATGGACTGAGATCTTGGTTAACTTTTATCATTCCGATAATTTCAGTAGAATGATAATTTTCGAACAAGATCTTGTTCTTTGAAACTTGTCTTTCTTGGCGATTTCGGCTACACTTTTTTAACCATCGTAGCATTAATAAATTGATTAATTAATTATTCTTGTTAACAGATCAATTTCACATTAAATTAGATTTTCCTGAACTAGTTTAATCTGTATATCTAGCTTTTAATCACATATGCATATTTATCTTACTTGGTAGTCTTTACCATGTTCACCGCTTCACTGCTTGCTACACGACCTTCGTGTGTATCAAATGTGAATATGTCCGATTTTACACACTTTTCTCGTGTGTAAAAGTAAAATCAGGACGTTTTTAGAAACATCAATAAAAAATCAACGGCAAATTTAAATTTAAAAAAATTGTTCGTGGAAACTACCTTTGCCAAAATACAAAAAAAAAAAATAATAAATAAATAAATAAATAAAATAAATTAAAACAAGAGGGCCATGAAGGCCCTGGACGCTCACCTGAAAATGATGTACACTCAGCTTGATTTTGGCAAACTGGAGCTTCTATTCTTAAAAGAGATTTTTTCCTATATTTGGAGCTAGTGACCTACTTATTGACACAAAATGACCCATATATAAACTTGAGCTAGCTTTTGTCAAGAGCATCATTCTGAGACAGTTTGATAAGATTGGTCTAAAATGGATCCTCTTGTATGTGTTAACAAGGTTTTTATATATTCGACCTAGTGACCTACTTATTGACCCAACATAGCCCATATACAAACTCGAGCTAGCTTTTGTCAAGAGCATCATTCTGACTAAGTTTGATGAAGATTGAACTAAAATTGGGGCCTCAGGAGTGTAAACAAGGTTTTTTTTTTTTACAATTTGCCCTAGTGACCTACTAATTGACCCAACATGGCCCATATACGAACTTGAGCTAGCTTTTGTCAAGAGCATCATTCTGACTAAGTTTGATGAAGATTGGACTAAAATTGGGGCCTCAGGAGTGTAAACAAGGTTTTTTTTTACAATTTGCCCTAGTGACCTACTTATTGACACAACATGGCCCATATACGAACTTGAGCTAGCTTTTGTCAAGAAGATCATTCTGACTAAGTTTGATGAAGATTGGACTAAAATTGGGGCCTAAGGAGTGTTAACAAGGTTTTATTACAATCCGACCTAGTGACCTACTTATTGACCCAACATGGCCCATATACGAACTTGAACTAGCTTTTGTCAAGATGATCATTCTGACTAAGATTGATGAAGATTGGACTGAAATTGGGTCCTCAGGAGTGTTAACAAGGTTTTATTACAATTTGACCTAGTCACCTACTTATTGACCCAACATGGCCCATATAAGGAAATGAGCTAGCTTTTGCCAAGAAGTTTATTTTGACTAAGTTCGAAGAAGATTGGACTAAAATTGGGGTCTAAGGAGTGTTAACAGGATTTTTTTTTACAATTTGACCTAGTGACCTACTAATTAATCAAACATGGCCCATATACAAACTTGAGCTAGCTTTTGTCAAGAAGATCATTCTGACTAAGTTTGATAAAGATTGGACTAAAATTGGGGCCTCAGGAGTGTTAACAAGGTTTTTCTACAATTTGACCTAGTGACCTACTTATTGACCCAAAATGGCCCATATACGAACTTGAACTAGCTTTTGTCAAGAGCATCATTCTGACTAAGTTTGATGAAGATTGGACTAAAATTGGGTCTTCAGGAGTGTTAACAAGGTTTTTCTACAATTTGACCTAGTGACCTACTTATTGACCCAACATGGCCCATATACGAACTTGAGCTAGCTTTTGTCAAGAGCATCATTCTGACTAAGTTTGATGAAGATTGGACTAAAATTGGGTCATCAGGAGTGTTAACAAGGTTTTTCTACAATTTGACCTAGTGACCTACTAATTGACCCAACATGGCACATATACGAACTTGAGCTAGCTTTTGTCAAGAGCATCATTCTGACTAAGTTTGATGAAGATTGGACTAAAATTGGGGCCTCAGGAGTGTTAACAAGGTTTTTCTACAATTTGCCCTAGTGACCTACTTATTGACCCAACATGGCCCATATACGAACTTGAACTAGCTTTTGTCAAGATGATCATTTTGCCTAAGTTTGACGAAGATTGGACTGAAATTGGGTCCTCAGGAGTGTTAACAAGGTTTTTCTACAATTTGACCTAGTGACCTACTTATTGACCCAACATGGTCCATAAACGAACTTTTGTCAAGAGAATCATTCTGAGAAAGTTTGATTAAGATTGCACTTAAATTGTGGCCTCAGGAGTGTTAACAATCAAAAGTTGACGCACGACGCACGACGCACACCGGACAATGACCCACCACAATAGCTCACTTGAGCACTTTGTGCTCAGGTGAGCTAAAAATACAGAATTATAACTTTTTCTGACAACATTAAGGTGGTTGAAATGGGAAATAAAATGATCGTGAAATCACGACACGTCTTTTGTCGTGATTTCCGGAAATGTCGTGATTTTGTTGGTGTGTTATCAAGTCATTGTCGTGATTTTACTGGAATTTCACCCCCCCCTCCCCCCCCCCACACACACACACCCCATTAATGTCATATTCATAGATAAATGCGAAGCGCATACAGTTCATAACATAATTACCATGACAATGAATTGAAAAAGTAATGGCAAGCAAACCGCTATTTCCCATTAAATGGTGAAGACTTGTAAATCTTACACCCCCTTCCATGAGAAATGTAAGTTTTACCGGAAACCGGAAACGGAACCTGCAGTTCTCATAGGACTTACATTTCTCATACGACACCGAAACTACCAAATTTTACACCGGAAGTACAGTTTGTAAACATTCAATCTTTGCACATGCGCGCTTGCAGTTTTTACGGGACTTGCAGATTTCACGCTACACGGCTCCCTATTTGCTTTAGAGCCCCAAGTATTAGGACTAGGTCATGGAAACCAAAAACTGTATATATTGATATTAAATTAGTGGTAATGATATCATTACACCCCTAGAACTATAGAAATAATCAACAGAAGATAATTCTATTCCAGCTAAAAAAATAACAGAACCTAGACAAAAGCCAACTTCATTTCACGTAACATGACAGACACGGATTTATTTCAAGCATTACTCACAGAGTTATGCTACACCAGATGTTATTATTGTTTTTAAGGAAATATACTGTACTATTATATATATATATTTATCACATGATAATGAATTTATTCGGTTAATAACACCATTACATAATTTTTCTATATGCAACACGTTACATAACACCTTCGCCGTCATTCATTGGTTGACTCGTTTGTATTCCTACGCGTGAGAAAATGAACTACTTTCTTTTACAACTGTAGTAAAAATTGTAAACAAATGGATTACAATGGCACTGAAAATTGGCGATATTGTTCTAATTGACAAAAAAGGTAGAGGTATTATCACAAAAATAGTCGAAAGTAGTAAATTATACACTGTGAGAATTGATGGAACGGATTTTGAAGTAGATATAGCATTTGATCGCCTTTCATTGGAGTTAAAATTTGGTTCTGGCAGAAATTCTGGAGAAAATATGGCAACCCAACAGACGACTGTCAATAGTTCTGCATCTGGACGGTTTTCTGAAGTTGGCGATAATGATATCGATTCTTTTGTCAATAAACAAGCCAATAAAAACACACTTTCGAAAACATTTTATGATTTGAAACTTTTGAAACAGTTTTTTGACCAAGAGGGCGAAAAAAGAGAAATTTACGAAATACCCCCACATGAACTGAGTCCGTTGCTTTGTAAATTTTTCATCGGTGTTCGAAAACATGATGGTTCAAATTATGAACCCACTTCATTGCGAGGTTTCATGAGTTCCTTCGATCGCCAACTCCGCAGACACGATTATGAACATTCTCTTATTAATGCCGTTGAATTTGCCAAAGTGAGGGAAGTGTTGACAGCCAAACAGCGTGAACTAAAACGACAGGGTAAAGGCAATAAACCCATGAAAGCGGAGCCAATATCTGATGAAGAAATTGAAATTTTATGGCAAAGTGGTCAGTTGGGCGATAACACTCCTGACAGTATAATAAATTCGTTGTGGTTCTACAACACCATCCACTTTGGATTACGCGGATCTGACGAGCACAGGTCAATGTGTTGGGGGGACGTCCGCCTGTGCAAAGATGCCTCCGGGGAGGAATACATTGAATTCGACGAACGTCAAACCAAAACAAGACAAGGAACAAACGTCCGTGACATTAGACCCGTCAAACCAAAAATGTGGACAAACACCGACAATCATGAGCGCTGTCCTGTCAATATTTATAAAATATATGCAATGAAACGTCCCGTTGACTACAGCAAACCAAGTGACCCGTTTTACATTGCTACACATACAAAACCATCATGTATAAAATCTGGTGATCAATGGTTTAAAAGACAACCAATTGGTGTAAATAAACTTACCTCCCTGATGAAAAACATGGTCAAGGCTGCTGGTATCCCTACCGACAAAAAACTCTCGAACCACAGCGCCAGAAAACATCTTGTCCAGAAACTAAGTGAACAAAATATTCCACCGTATCAAATAATGCAAATCACCGGTCATCGTAATTTACAGAGTGTTAATAACTACAGCCATGTCAGTGAAAATCAACACAAAAATATATCCAAACTGCTCTCCAACAATCTATCTGTCACACAAAATAATTCCATCCACAATCAGCTGGTTTCATCCATTTCCGTTGAAAATAATAATTCAGCCTCAAGTATGTCATTCCAGGGAGCCTTGGACACAATGTTTGGTGGAAATATTTATGGTGGAAACATCAGTATTTATATTAACTCAAAAGGTGATGCTTTCCATTCACCACCGGCCAAAAAACGTCGCACAATGGTAATTTATGACTCTGACTCTGAGTGATTTTTTGTGACCTACATACTTTTGGCGCAAGTATGCGTCATCAATGACGACAGCATTGATGACGTATTGAAAGTTCATTCTTGTAATTTATTGTCAATTTGTTAACTAATTTTCTCTTATTTGCAGTTTTTTCATTCCAGATATTTGTGTGAAACGAATGCATTATTTCTCTAAAGAGAATTTACAAAAAAAAAAATAAATAGTAATGAATATTTGACATTTTTTGGTACTTTATTATCTAGCGGCTTGATATTGAACAAGTAATGTTATTCGTCTATGGCAGAAGGAAAAATCCTTATTAAAAAACTTAGTTTTGGGGTTTTTATGGCAAAATCATGTGATAAAAAAAATCTGAAATTCGTTTCCATTACATATTCGATTTATGAAATTCGTTTTGAATTTTTTTAATTATTTTTGCTCGCCAAGGCTCGCAAAAATAATAAAAATTCAAAACTCATTTCATAAATTGAATATGTAATGGAAACTTATTACAGATTCTCTATATATCTTTTGTTGTTTAATTTAAAATTTCAAAATAAGAAATTTTCTTCACAATTCTCTATATACATGTAATCTAAAATTCATAATTTTTTTTCTGAAGGAAACAGTTTGAAACATGTTCTGCTTCACCATTCAAACAAATTTTCCTTGTGTGGACCATGTTTAGCTTATAAAACTGTAATGAGAATTAAAATGAAGTCAAGTTTGATCACTTTTGTGTTTGTTATTTATTGAAATTAAAACCACCCCTTCTCACATAACATGACGGACATTCTTGTCCTCATTTGAGATCAAGTTCTAAAAAAACTTTTACCTCAGCAAAACATTGTGTTATATAGTCTCAGTAATAAAGCAACCTTGTAAGCTCTTCAAAAGTGATTTTGGTGTAGACTTCTAAGCCAAACAAGTCTTGCAAATAGGCTAAACCTTGGTGACCAACAGTAGTGATACATTCTGCAGACAATTGTGTCCCCATAATCACCAAATTATTGGAAAAAGATCAGTGACATTAATGACAAAACATAACAAAAATGATTACCTATAAAAAATATGTCACAGTGACCAACATTTATGATACAATCTGTAAATCATCAATTATCTCCAACCTATATTGTTACAAATGGAACTGTTACAGCCAATATACACAAATGACATTTAAATTTCCCGCACAAATTGTTGCAAGGTGCGTGTGACGTCACCAGTTCATGAGTACACATTTTTGTACTAGAACCATGTGCCGCATGGCGGTTTATATCAACAAGTTTGCCAGTTTAGGTTTATGTACTGAAATGCGGAAAGATATTTTAAACTGGTAATTTTATTTTATGTTATAATGAAATAATCTTCAACTATCCATATATTTCGATGTGCATATTTCCCGGTATTATTATAAATTGTCCATTAATACATGGAACCCCCCCCCCACACACACACACACACACATGCTCGCTACATACACACCACATATTTGCTTTTTATTATGTTATGTTTATTGTTGATATGCATTGATATATAATGTCTTTAGTTTCCATGTTTGATGCTCATTCCATTATAGAAATTATCTGGTTATAGATCGCATTTGTCGTTTGCAATGTCATCAACCAAGGGTATAAATTACTGTCAAATGTTCGGTCTATCTCTCATTGTGGAGTGTCCAATAAGTTGTATCATTTATTATAATTACGGAGATTGTATGAATCGATCATATATTGCAAATGTCAATAATTCAAGCGTATAATGATCAGGGTCCCTGGTATACCATTTTGCTGTGTTGCAAGGGAGACAACTCGAAAAGTCTTGTCATTCCAAGTTGGCATATAGTATAAGGGTTATCTATCTTTGTTGCAAAGGATATGTTTTTGTTATCGTCTAAGCAGTTTCATTCTATATTTGTTTACAAGTTGAAGATATCACATTAATATTATTGCTAGTATAAAGTAAACACTTAACATATTTTATGTCACTTTCTAGATTAAACAATTGTCTCTGGGTAATATGACCAATAAGTTTGTTAGAATTGTATACCTAAGTCACAATAAGTGTACGGGTTGGTCAGATTTTTACATATTGTTTTCTCATTGTATATTGTAGTTAATCGTCTTGTCACTTCACGTCACGTCACATCATCATAGTCGATATTATTGTCATCATAGCCATTTGTCATTGTTTCAAGTTTGTTACGTGCAGTATTGAAAAGAAACTATCAAAGTCATAGCTGATTGTTCCAAGTTTACTAGAGGAATATGTTTCAAGATTGCTAGAGTATTATTAAAAGACGCATTAACAATATAATTCCGTGTTTGTTATTTGGTCAGTACAGGAACGCACATGCCAAAAGTGAAAATCTCACATGACTTTATGTAGTAATAACAAAGAAACGGCAAGAAATAGCAACAGTAAAAAGTAGGTTGTCAAATATACGCATTTGATATGGTTATGCACAATTTAACAATGTTGGGCCTTGGTTTCAGAGATGTCAAAAATGTTTGTTACACATGGACGGTCAGACAGATGTACGGACACACGCCAAAATCACATTATACTGATACAAAGGACCATAACTTCTGCAAAAATCACTGAACTTGAACTGGTTTGTGATAGGAACACTATGCTTCCAACAGATTTTCATGAATTTCTGTTGGATGGTTTTGGAGCACTGTTGCAGACAAAAAGTGTGACAAAAGGACAGATGGAAGACATTACTATATCCCCTTCGACAATTTCTCGGCGTGGGATACAAGAAACAAATTCAATACATAAACAGTCAACCAATTTAATAAGGCAATGAAGATTATAAACAAAATTGAAATTCAAATCTAGTCCCTCCTGAAACAACCAAATCAGGAGGGTCCAATATCTTTGCAATGTCATTTTGAACAATGAAATAATCAACTCTGGACAATGACCAATTTCCACTGTTTTTCTGTTGGTAATACTGGATCCAGATTCCAATATCCTCGATCTTTGTAACCTATAAAAAAATTGAAGATAATTACAAATCAATTCAATGTTTGAGAAATTAACACATTTCAAAAAGTCACCTTTTCCAAACACCTGTCTTATTCCCTGGAGGAGGTTCACATTTTGTTTTTATTTTCCTCTTTACATGTACTTGGTCTTGATTATCATTTTGTTTATATGTTTGTAGTACTTATTAACACTTTCACTACTGAATAAATTCTCGTGACGTGTCGTCATGACCGGGGGAGTTTCGTCACGCGCCCCTCACCTGCCCGAGTTAATTTGCCCGTATCTGACTAAAAAGCAGGTGCTCGTTCATGAATGGACAAAATAATAACAAATCAAAAAAAATCAAATGCGATGAAAATGAAAAAAGATCGTATATCGCTGCCAGAATGAAAGTTCCACACCGTGTAGCCGACAAACGTGGAAAATCTGTGAACACGGTGGCCATGAAGTCGGATCGCGGAAGCAATGTTTGTATCTCGTTTATAACTAAAATACATTTTCATGTTAAATGCTACTCACGGCCTGTCAGACATTAATTTTAACTTAAAGGATGAAATTTTCTTTTTTAGAATATACGCTCTCGTTTGTACATAGTTGTTAGCGTTGTCAATCGCGCCATTTCTGTTTTCGATATATCCCTACTTTATATCGAAAATCCCTCCATTTGAAGGACTACCAATACGACAACACACACTTTAACTTATGTTGTACTAATGTACTGTTTTCATTTACGTCTATGATCACAGTAATATTTGATTACCTTGCTCAAAGTATCCAATAAGACTTTGAGAGAGAGAGAGAGAGTAAATATAATAATTTTTCAAAATAAATTCAAAATAACTGATCCTCAATACAACTAAAACTATATATTGCTGGACTATATCAGTTACTCTTCTTATTTGAAAGTTTTTTTGTTTGTTTGTTTTTTTTTTTTTGTTTTTTTTTATTTATTTATTTATTTATTTTAAATATAAAAAACCAAAATAAACAAAATTTTGTAGTTGTTGATGTCATCAAACTGACTTGTTTTTTTCATCTCCATTTTAATGATTTTAATAGATTATTTTCTAAGAGTGCACTGATTTATCCAACTGATTAATAATTACTTACCCCCAAAATTTTGATTTCCAATTTTGAATCCATGTCTAAATGTTTAAATTCATCAAAAAGACTGTAGTATATTCAGTTATGTTCACTATTTAAACTATTTACACTATTTACACTATTTATAAAAGTTTTAGTTTACTGATTTATGTAATCTCTCAGACTGTGGTAGTCTGAGAAACAATCAGGCAAACACAGGTGTTTCCCACACTGCAAACATCCATACTTAGTTTGCTTCCTACTCTGTTGGTAACCACTGGATACTCTCATGTAACACACATGGCACCAACTTCTAGTAGCAAAAGTGCCTGGTAAATGACGGTGTTGTAATCTGTTTTCAAGTGCCATGAGAGGGGGTCTACCTTGCCGTCTATCCTGCTGGTATCCATTTATCAATCCTCTTATTACCTCCTGAGTGAATTTCAGATAGGTAATTGGAGCTTTACCTGGTTCAGGCTGATGGTTTGGACTTTTAAGGAAGCAAACAAATGCACAGTTTTTAACAATCTCTAAAAGTCGAAAAAATACTCTCTTTGGCCACTTCAAGGTTTTCTGACTGAAGGCATAATACTGAGTATATTGGTCAGCCTTATCTACACCTCCCATGTACTGTGTATACTGGGCAACTGCTATAGGGCAAGCAATATCCTGCTGTTCAAATTGTCCAGTTTCTCTGTTGTGTGATGACCTTTGAACTGTGGTCTCGGAATTGCTATGGATGGTGCTTAAAACTGTAACAACCTTTTTGTCCTTCCAAGCCACAGCTGCAAGTGGTCCTTTCTGGCGGAACTGTATATCTCCTCTGTTGTTCAAATTTAAGATTTTTTTCTTTCTGAATTCTTGTGGAAGATCTCGCCAAACTTTTCGAACAGTACCACATGCAGCTGTTCCATAATTATTTCACAAGGATAAAAAAGCTCAGGATTTGTAAAATAATTATCCATGTAAATATGGTAGCCTCTGTTCTGAATTTCAGCTGCCTCAATACACTTTTTGACAACATTTGATGCCAAACCATGCTCTGTACGATTATCTTCCCAGCCAGTGTATACATCTACATAACACACGTAGCTGCTCTGGGCATCAGCAACAGCCCACAGTTTTATTCCCCATTTTACAGGCTTCCGAGGCAAATATTGCTTTGAATTTTACTCTTCCCTTGAATGGTACCATGCATTCATCAATTGAGATTTGTCTACTTGGGATGAAGTGATGTTTCATTTTAGAATTTAATTCATTAATAACATGTCTTATCTTAAACAAAATATCATACCCTGGTTGCCCAGGCTGGAGAGACATCTGGTTATTACAAAAATGTAAATAACGCATTAACTGCAAAAATCTGTCTCTTGTTATTGTCTTGCTGAAAAATGGAGTAGAAAAAAAATCTTCAGTAGACCAATATAATCGGACAGATGGTTTTTTGTCAATGCCCATTAAAAAACAAATTCCAAAAAATGCTTTCATTTCAGCTAAAGTAGGTCTACTCCATGCCATTTTGTTCCTATCTGGGTGGTTTTGTTTTTCTTGATTGGCAAAGCGGTCAGTCTCATTCAAAATAAATTCAATAAGTTCATCAGTTAAAAACAATTGAAAAAAATCAATAATATTTTTTTCTGGTGCTAAAATTTGGGTGGGGCCTGTTGCACCCCTCGGATCAAATGCATGTGGAAACCCCCGCTCATAAAAATCAAAGTTTTGGTGCCAACCATCAGCTGGAACATCATTACCACTTTCACTTTCACTCTCAGATTCACTTTCAGTGACACTGATGTCGCCGATTCCATCTCTTTCCAACATAAGCTGCTGAAAAGCAGCTGCTTCTGCAGCTTCATTTGGGCCCCATCCTTCAAATTCCTCCCCAGAAGAATCAGATTCCATTATTCTTGGTCGGAAAACAAAAACACATGTTGATATGTATATAAATAGATTTGACTGGTTACCAAACGACATGTAAACAAAAGGCGGGGCTTTGTTACAGCTTCCGGTATTATCAGACCGACGTTACCAGGCGCTTGGAATTTATTTTTTGACAAAAATTAAAAGTAATGATCATATTTCCCTGTCGGTAGATTTATTATAAAATTCATTTATATATGATTTAAACGTCGTATACATTTCTATTATTTTAACGACCCATTTAAAATAACATCACGTCTCAGTTCCTTTAACAGTTCTGTGTCCTGTTTGAGGTGATCAGATGTTATCCATGCATATAACTCGTTTAAACCATAATTTGGCTTAAAAAGTCGGTATAAAATATAATTTAAAGAGATTTTTTAGCTTTTTAATATAATTGATTTTAAAGTTTAAACGCTTTATGCAAAAGAAAAATAATTCAGGATCGGCGATCAAGACTACACACTTACACGATTGTCATACGAAACCCGGATGTAAACAAATAAATAACAAAGTCGATCTTATAACGATTTCGATTAAATTTTCTGCATTTATTTTACATGCTATCAATTTTGATAATGTTTTCTGTCACATGGATTGAAAAATTAAATTTAAGTTGAGCATAATTATCGGGGTGTCAAATTTTAAAATCACTTGACTGCAAATGATGCATTCATGCATCATCCGGCAAATCCCCGGCGATGCTTGAATGCATCACCCGGCATCTCCCCGGTGATGCCTCAATGCATCATCCGGTTCGAAAGGGTTAATATGTCAATTTTGAAATTAGATCAGTTGGATGGTAAGGACCCCTCCAGACAAAAGTACTTCCACCATGTTGGTGGATATTTATGCAAAATGCCCTTTCAGTCAAACATCTTATGATCAGTAGTCACTATAAATTTTGTGCATCTTTAATTCTTGGTCATGTTTTCTTATTGTGAATTATACTCTCCTAATATCAGGAGTTGTATTAACTTTTTAATCAACAAAAAAAGAAGCAAATAAATAACAATTAACAAAAAATTAACAATACTAATTAAAATGTCAAAATATAAGAACGAAAAAAAAAATCGAACTTTTAACCCATACTGTAGTCTAGCAATTATACTGTTGTACATGTACATACGTAATTTTTTACAGCACTAATTGACCTTTAACTTTGCATTATTCATGACTATTTCCAGCCATGAGTTTGATGTTATTGCAGTTTGTTACTTAAGCAGTGGATTTTAACACTGAAATGAATTGCCAATAAAATTTTCCAATTTAAAGAAAAAAATCAACAAACATCAACATCTCAACATTTTACTCACTACAGCAGGAAGCAATTTGGTACCATAATGTACCAATATATGGTCTCCAATGTTATACCTTTTAACATAAACAAACATGTATAAATATCAAATAGGCAGTCAGTACAAAAATGTATTTTACACCCCCTCCCCCCAATCAAGATCATTTCAGTAACGTGACACGCCTTATGTGACACAGGGCATAGTTTTTTTTTACAATCTCATCTGAATTATCTTGAGACTTCCATTTCTAAATACTGAGTGTTTAGAACATTCAATATAACAAATGAAATGTTTGGTTTGAATTGGTTGTAATTCAAACCTTGATACCTTTGTATATGAAGGTAGTACTTTGCCAACTAATTAAATGTAGCACTTGGTTAAATTTTACTTGAATGGATATACTGAAAAGTGCAAGTTTTTACTATAAAAGTTGATTTTGTATTCATGATTATTTTGATTATAAGTGGAACCTGTCTTTAAACTGAACCACAAGTGAATAGACTCCACACAGACACAAACCACTAAAACATTGTATTCTTTGGTGAATAACCTGTGTAAAATTGGAGTTTAGATGATTAAAACACATTTTAAGGTTAAAAAATCAACAAGAATCACTCACTCTGAGGTTTTGTTTACTGTTGTGATGTCATCCATATGTTCAATTAGTTCTTCAATGTTAAGATCATCATGCAGGGATATTGTGGTGGGTGAGAAAGAAATCTCCAAAGCATCAAAACTGGAATCTGAAAAGATACAAATTAAAGCAACCATAGTTTACATAATATTACAAATGATATCTCATCTGTTTCTGATCAATGTAAGAAATCTTAACTTGGCTGAATAATTACTAAGTGTTGCCAAACCTTATCATCTTTGGTTTTATTGGAGATGTTCATCTGATTACAAATTATAAACACCACAGAATATTGAAAAAATTCATCAAAAAAATAAAAAATAAATAAAAATAAAAAAAATAAAGGTAATGCCAAGGATTCAAATTCTTAACTAAGTCCAAGATGATAAGTGCATATTATACCAGTTTTTATTTAAACAGCATAGACAGTCATTTTGGAATACCTCAGTATGGCTCAAACCATAAGAAATGAAACCAAAATAATAATAAGAGGGTTGAAAAACATTATCCAAACGACCAAAATACAATTTACCAAATTCCAAAATCACACTTTTAGCTCATCAGCTTATACAAAATAAGAAGATGCACTACCTATATCAACTACTGGCAATGGATTAGTTATTGGTGCAACGGAGTTCTCTAAATCAGGTACAGATGCAGTTAGATTTTCTGAATCTTTAGCATTCTGTGGATCAGTTACTAGTTGACCATCATTCTGTGGATCAGTTACTGGTTGACCATCATTCTGTAGATCAGTTACTGGTTGGCCATCATTCTGTGGATCAGTTACTGGTTGACCATCATTCTGTGGGTCAGTTCCTGGTTGAACATCATTCTGTGGGTCAGTTCCTGGTTGACCATCATTCTGTGGATCAGTTACTGGTTGACCATCATTCTGTGGATCAGTTATTGTTTCAGTTGGTTCTTCTGCATTCTCTGTGACTGTTTGATTGTTAAGAATTTTTAAAAACAAGTGAAACATATATTGTGATTAGTATATATGATTAGATTATATCTCTGCCAAACCAGAATTGATATTGATCATCTAAAGAATGTACATCAGATGTATTTTTTCCAAATCATTTTACAATGGATACATCATGATAAATGGACAATATTGTTGCAAGTAATGTTCATGTATATAAATAAAACAACAATGTTTATAATCTCCATTTTGGTGACAAAATCAATGACTGAACATGCTAAAAAAAAACTTCACTTTTGTATCCTTGTCTTCTGCCAATATCAAGATATCACCAGATATAGATGGAATGGCACAAATTTCCACCTTTCAGTTTACTGTGAAATACCAAGGAATCAAACCCTGACATTCTACTTTGTTAAAGATGTGGAATTTTTTTTTTTTTTTTTTTTTTTTTTTTTTTTTTTTTTTTTTTTTTTTTTTGTATTATGGCATATTCTGATCAAGGAGAATTGTATGTGTATTTTCAGATCTTTGAATTTTAGGTTTCAAAAAATATCTTACTGCTGAAATAACAACACAAACAAAAACAAAAGGATACATTTAAGTACATAAGTCTTCCAATCATTCACATACGTATTAGAACAGCTCTCTAAATGTCCGATGTTTAGGCAAAAAGTCATAAAAACATGACAATCTTCTAGCTTTAATTACCCCTCTTTCAACTCCTCTCACCGAGTGCATTTTCTGTGTCCCTGCAACTGTTTTTACCATTCTATGAGGTCTTGGGCGTATTATTCTTCTTTTGGAACATAAATAATTTTTCGTCGTTTATGACAACAATTGCCATTATTTGCTATTGATTCTTTCTCTAACAATTTTGACAAGTTCTGTAGAATTCTTCTGCTGAGTTCACTGTACATGCAACACCATCTAATCAATTCTTCGTTTCTGACTGCTCTTGCCAACTCTAGATTTCAAGACTCCCCCCTCCCCATCACACCTGTTCTTTCCATGTCTCGAACTATAGTAATCTCTTTGCATACTTAAACCATTAAAGTCAATTTTGCTACAGCTTACATCGGCAAATGGGACTTTTGATTTGTATTGTGAAGCACAACCATCACTTATTACACAGACATGGTTAACTGTTAGACCTCTCTTCTTTCAGGTGTTTAAAGGTAGCATTTAAAAATGCATTGACTGCATGACTGTCATGGGTTAAATCATTACTTATAATATCTACTGCTTCGTCAACGACTTCATTATCTATTGGACACCTATAATTTGCTATTCCTGGGTGTATCGTTACTGATTCCTTTGACAATGTGTACCCTGCAGTGCTTCAGATTGTTTTGAAAAACCAGGGGCCCAAGGGGCCCATTCTGTTCAGAAATGAGGGGCCTTTTTTAAAGTTAGGGGCCAATGATTTTTTTGTTATCAAAAAATACAGAATTTAATTTTGATGTCATCCTTCAGTCTATGAATAGACTTGAAATTACAGCATCGCCATGCGTGGTAATTATCCAATTATTTATTCGACTATGATCAATCACGCCTTTCAAGTTTTAGAGAGGTCCACATTTCGATTTATTATTATTAAACAAAAAATTTAAAGCATAAACTATATTTTCCATTTATACAAAATTTTGTCACAAACATTGCCTATCATCAATATAACGTAACGTTACATTCAGCAGACGACATGGACATGTCTGAAGCTGAGCGAACATGTGGCAGCTCTAGCAAATGTTTACAATAAAAAACAGTGGCTTTAGTGGGGTGTTTAAATTCTTTTTACTATGTCTTGAATTATATATTGATTCATTTTACCGCTTTCTTCTTCATCTCGAGTCTTTGGGCAAAAACGAGAGGATGCTACCTCGCTTCCTTTTTTTGACATTTTCATTTCCGTTTTACGACTACCGTAAATCAGAGGTATTCCGAATTACAATAATCTTTACAGACACTTCCTGTTTCCGCCTTTTTTTTTTTTTTTTTTTTTTTTTTTAACATGATCGGAAGAGCTTGTGTTTTAGAACTAATATCGTTCATATTTTAGTGCGCCCACACTGCGCCGAGTACAATTTTCATGCGTCATTTTTAAAAATTACGCGGGATTGACGCGGGCGCACCGACAATCTGAAGCACTGACCCTGCACCTCATTCTGAGAGAAGCAGGTATAGTTCTCTGCGAAATCGACTGTTAACATCAAAATGGTTTTGCGGGAGGTTAGTCTTTAGTTCTGCAAACTGACTGATCTGCCACTCTGCCTCAAATAAATGAATGGAGAAAAACTCCAGTTCCTTACAAAATTCCTCTATAAGATCAGTTACCAATCCATTAACTGATATAAGCTCTCTTCTGCCTCATCTCTTTGTTGTTTTTTGGATTTGTTCTTTTCACCATTGACCACTTTTTCCATGAGATATTTCCTGCTTCATTTTCACTTAGAACTACGAGTTTGTTTTCCAGATTTATAACACCACAGTTGTTACATTTTCTATCAATACAGTCCAGTTTATGATACCTGTTTCCATCCTTTGGACACATACTTTCATTGACTGCACTGTATTTGTCCTTTAATTTTAATTCAGGTTTTTTACACTTGTCTGCCAACTTGTTTATTTCCTGTATTTTTAGTTTCATGTTTTCGCAGTACTGGAATAGGCACTGAAAAAGTTTTCTGTGTTTTTGGTTTAAAACATGTTTTGGTCTTAATTTGCAGAACTTGTCATACGAGAGGTTTTTGCCTGGATTTTCATCTTTCCATGAGTTGTATGCTGATTCCAGGGAGGTCTGTAAGACGCGTTTTTCTGTGACACATTTCACGTTTGGTACACTTGTACTTACATTTTCACTGTCAAAAAAATTATGGACTGACTTTACTATTTCTGTTGATGTCATATCTTTTCTTTTTTTCTGTTCTTTCTTGCATCCACCTGCAAGAAATTTTCTTTGAATACCTGTGGCTTTGCAAAACAAACTCAGGATGCCATATTTCTTTCTAATTTGATCTGATAATGTACAAACAAATGCTTTTCTTTCCAGTCTTTGCTTCTTTGTTCTGCCTTGTAACTCTACTTGGGCTTCTTTAATTACATTGAAACTAAGTCCAGCTTCTTCTTTACACCTGGCGAATGTATTCCTTCTTTTTCCAATTCAGCTTTCCTTCTTGGGGTTACATTTGTTACCAACCCAGAAACAACTTTTGCATAATGTTTTGGAGACTGTGGAATCTTTTGTCTTGCTCTGTAGACAGCTTTTTGAACAGCTGACTTAGAGATCTGCACACTTTCATCTGACGAAGCCATACTTTCCTTTGAAGACATCAAGTCATTTTCTGTATTCTTCTTAATTTTTTCTTTACTTTCCCTTATCTGTTTTCTTTTTTCCCGTTTCCTAGCAGCATCTTTTTCTCGAATTCTGCGTTTCTTTTGAGAGGATAATTTCTGTCTGTATTGTCTTCTATATTCTGCATTACTTCTTCTCCTTTCTTCATCTTTTTTTTGCATCTTGTCTAGTAAAATGACCATTTGGAACAGTTATATTTCCTTTTTTGC
>CM056611.1:1999247-2173399 GCA_029721355.1 Tegillarca granosa | reverse complement strand
ACAGTTCTGTAAAATGATGCTTTTGATTCTCATGCTTAATATTGATTGAATTCACTCAAATTGAATGTCATCTAAAATGACAATGGTGAAATGATGATGCATGCAGAGATTTAAAATGATAATTTCAGTAATAATGATTCCAGCAATCCTAAGAAAATGATGGAACAGCCACCTTTTTCAAATAATGTTGGCTTAAACTAGAATCACTACCAGTCAATCAGTGAAGGGATTTATGTTATGTTATCCAGTGGACTAATCAGATTTTTAATGAGATCTTGGAAAACAAATGCTTCATTTTACAGAGGATGTGGTATGCTTAAGAACACCAGGGATTTTTCTGGCCATTTTGGGAAAGGGAACTTGGGATGAAATTGGGAAAATCATTGACAAAATCGACATTTTGGGAAAATTTTTCATTAAACTTTAAAAATTTCACATTGTCAGCACATCAAATATTTTGCCTGGAATATTTACTATTTGATACCTGCTGGTAGTCACTCATTGTACCAAATCACTGAGACATTAACACAATATCTTCATAGACTGGCTTCAATACAAACATCTGAGAAAGTTGTTTCATGAGTTGCTCCCATTCTACCAGATCCTCATTGAGTATAAATCAAAATGTGCATAAATACAGGTTATAATAAAGATATACAAGCTACAACAAAAATATAGTTTTTTTTTCACTTTCTCTTAGGTTTCTCAAAGCAGGATCATTTGGGAATTTTTACCTACAAAATTGGGAAAAATGTATGCTTTTTGGCATTGGGAATGGGTCCCTTTACCGGACCTGTGAGTGGCCAGAAAAATGCCTGAACACTCACTGCACGTTACCCTAAGAGTATGCATGCGAGGTCTTGATATAAGTGAAATAATCTTAAATGGGACGTAAAACTCCATTCAATCAATTAACCCAACCAAGAACCAAAAATACTTGGCTGTGATTTGACCATTCAATAGATGTGCCCTATTAAAAGACTATAAGTAAAAAAAACTAAATTATACAGTAACAATGATTTAATAAGATATAAGAAGTAGAAAAAATATAATAAACTATTCAAAACATTAACATGTTAATTATCTAATATAGAATAAAAATGGAAACAATATATTAAATCATTCGAAAAATTAACAGGATCTAAAATACATCAAATTTTATAATCATGATATGTTTTTATTTAGTTGAGAGTGAATGCATGAATACTACTGGTACATCATCAGCATTTGAGTTACCACTGGATGAAGAGGATCCAGTTGCAAGTTAGTTGTCATTAATATGTCTTCTTCCATCTGAAATAAATATTAATAGATATTAATTAATTTTTATGTGAGTTATACATGTATAGCAAAGTATAGCAAAACACTATTGTTGCTGTAATTGTACCTTTTTAAAAATTCTACCTATTACAAGAGAAATGCCTCATGTATACAATGTATATAAAAACAACACATTTTGTAGTATTTTACTACAATGATATAGCCAATTTATGCAGTCTCATTGCACATTCAATTATCTTTGTGCATTTACCAGGCTTGTAAGGCAGACTCCCACCTGTCTTATGAAGGCACCTGTGAACAAGAATCAAAATGAATATTTTTAAACAATTATTAGCAAGCATTTGCATTTTTAAATGAAGTAGTCAACATTAAACTTTCAATGCTCATATTAAGAAAATCAATTTTAAAATCTAACAATTGAATTTTCTCTTCAATTTGCCAATGAGCAGAATGTGATGCAAGACCTTTTATGACATCACCAGTGATACTACAGTGATCTTGATCATTGCTATGATAGCACATGTATTATTATCAACTTTTTTTAATGTAATGACTTAAGTATAGTTCAGTATTATAAAATTGCTAATTGTTTAAGAAATCGGAAAGTTAGGGCTACAAAAATTATTTCACACTTAGCACACCACTAGGACACTATTTTACCATTATGTTCAGTGCTCATCCTAACTGTGAGTGTTATTATCTGTGGTCCTATACATCTTAAAGAATTAAGTCTTTTCTTTGTTTTTAGCTCACCTGAGCACAAAGTGCTCATGTGAGCTATTGGTATCAATAGAGGCAGACCCGTCGTCCGTCCGTCCGTCCGTCTGTCAACAATTGCTTCAAACGACTTCTTCTCAGAAACCTCTGGTCACATTTTGTTTAAACTTGGTCAAAAGCATCTATAGAACATTGCCTTTCAGATTTGTGTTTTTGGTTGCCATAGCTACCAAATGTGGGTCACAATGACCTACATAGTTAAAAACCTAAAAAATCTTCTTCTCCAAAACCTACTTCACTGAGATAAAATCTGATGTGATATTTGGAATCTACGACAGTCTTATATACCAAGTTTGTGAATTTCAATAATTTTTGTGAAAAATTAGGTTACGCGTTTTTGCGTTTATTTTTTGTATTTTGTAAATAGTACTTTTTTTGAAAAATTACTAATAATGAATGAATTTAGTTGAACTCTTTTCCCAAACATCATTTTCTTATGTGAAGAAACATATGTTTGACTAATTTTCATGAAATTCTGTAAAATACAAGTCGCTTTTTTCGGCCTTTTTCATTTTCAATTCTAGCAACCCAAGGGTCGTGGGTTCCAATCCCAGTGGAGCCACTTTTTTTTTTATTTATTTATTTTTTTATTTTGTGAATTTTTTGACTAACAATGGTGCCTGGAAGAGATTTTATGAATTTTTAGTGTAATTTTTTTTTTTTTTTTTTTTTTTTTTTTTTTTTTTTTTGATATACATGTGATACTGCAACCCAAGGGTCTAGGGTTCAAATCCCAGTGGAGCCACTTTTTTTTATTATTTTTTTTTCTGGAATTTTTATGCTTTTCAAGTGGTGCATGGAAGAAATTTTTGAATTTTTACTTTTTAGGTTGCCATAGCTACATTGACCTAAATAGTTGAAAAACCTAAAAAAATTTCTTCTCGAAAACCACTTCACTGAGATAAAATCTGGTTTGATATTTGGCATCTAAAGCATCTTATAAACCAAGTTTGTGAATTCCAACAATTTTGTGAAAAATTAGGTTACGTGTTTTTGTGTTTATTTTTTATACATTGTAAATACCCCCGGTTACCTCTCGGCATTTTAACACATTATCAACAGTGATATCCACGCATAAATCAATGGTGAATTAAAGTTTTACATAAAATACAAATAGATTTCACCTTTTGTGTTGTTTATTTCATTAATTATTATTTTTTAAAGTGTTTGTTGATCAATAATCATGATTCTGTAAGTAATACACATCGACGGTCGCCATTTGTTTACAAGTAAACTGATGTGACTTTTTTTCATTAACTCCCAACGTTTGAGGTGCACCAACATGCCGCTTTTTATTTTTATTGTCTGCAGTCAAATTATTATTATATTCGTGTGTTACATTATTTGTGAATCAAGTTCAGAGAATTTCGTTTCAATCAAACATTCAATATTTTAACACGCGTAGGCCTCCATGTATGTGTGTACATTTTAGGAAAATGAAACAAGTCCCGATTCCCGCAAATAAAAGGTTAAAAAATTAAATTATTTTAAATCATATTTCAAACATATTTTAATGTAATTCTCATCTTAGAAAGGCATTTTTTTTATCGTGTCTGTCGGCTGGAACAAACACATGGTCATTTGGGGAATTCCCATGAGAATAGTGAAAAACGTCACTTCCTGTTTTCATCAGAAAAAATGTCTTTGATGTTGAACTAGTGTACCGACAAGATTCTGTCTTACACGATTTTCTCGGCAGTAAACATTAATTTTAATCAACTTTCATAGAAAATTAAGGCACTTATTTAAGGTATGATTTTATTGAGTTTACTTAAAAACGTAAATACATTGCACATACCTGTTTCAGGTTACGATGCAATGGCGCCAATACACAATGAAATAAATGTGTGAAAACAACAATTTATTGTTTAAATAATTGAAAACAACAAAGTTTCTTCTTGATTTTATTAAATCTTGATTTCAAGCGCTCTGTATCACATGCTGCAACTGCATTTCAGCAAAAACGTGTCCGTATTTAGAGGTAAAAAATTGCCGTCCGAATTTAGAGGAAATTTAAAAATTATTAAAATTAAAACATCGAAGGATTATGGGTAGTACACAAATGTACTTTTTACCAAAATTGCAATATTACTAAATTTAGGTAAACTCTTTTTCCAAACATCATTTTCTTATGTGAAATAACAAATGTTTAACAATTTCCATTAAATTCTGTAAAATACAAGTTGCTTTTTTCTAGGCTACCTTTTTCTTTTTCAATTCTAGCAACCCAAGGGTTGAGGGTTCAAATCCCAGTGAGGCCTTTTTTTTTTTACTTTCTGAATTTTATGACTTACAATGGTGCACGGAAGAGATGTTATGAATTTTTACTTTTTAGTGAATTATTATTTTTGATATATGTGATACTGATATGTAGATTTAGCTAAAACCTTGAATTTTTTTTTGTTATCGATTGGAACTCTGCCATCCATCCATACATCCATCAAAAGACTTCTTCTCAGACACTACTGGTCACATTTCATTCATTTCAGTCAATAGCACTTTAGACCATTGCCATTCTCACAGTGACCTATATAGCTAAAATCCAACACAACAAAAATAATGTTATCTGAAACCACTTCTATTGAGGCAACATGTCATGACTTAACCAGGTATTATCAAGTACATTTAAAATATGTTACATGTTAAAATATGTTACATGTAAAAATATGTTAATGTTACATTTAAACTCAGGTGAGCAAATTAGGGCCATCTTGGGCCTCTTGTTTATTCTCTTATTTTGAATATTTCTGTGTCTACTTTTCTGGTTCAACTTTCTACTGCTCATTTCAAACTCGTACAAAAATTTGAAAAAAAAACATAATTTTTATTTGTTTTTTAGAACTTGAATGTCTACTGTGGAATTTTTGATAAAACAAAAGCAAATACCTAAAACGAGCCTTTAGTACACCAAATGCCCTTTCAACATCATTTCTTGTTTTACAGTGGGAAGAGTTGTATCTCTGTTCCTGTGCTGTCCTTGCTTGGTTCACTGATGTCATCAGCCACTCTTTTAAAGGATACCCAGAATCTCCTATGAGCCATCCTTCATCCTCCAGATTGGCCACACATTCTGGCAGTGAACTGCTTTGCAGTATAAAGGCATCATGGGTGGACCCAGGAAACTTACTTACCACATTTGTAAATCTGCAGAGAAAAATCAGACTGCATGTTTAGGATACAATTTTAATCTATAAGTGATTTTCTCTTCTGTTCAGACAGTGAAGCGAGAATTGTAAAAAGAATTTTTTTTAATTTGCTAGAGGAGCAAGAAATTAAGTTATCATATATTCAAATATTCAATTACAAAATAATGCAAATACATGTATATAAATATATTGCACAAATTAACTTTTGCAATACATGTATATAGAAATATAATACACTCTAATCTTTTCCTACATACCTTAAGTCTGGATTCACAACAGCCTGTACATTAATTGAGTGGAACCCCTTTCTAGAAATGAACAGTGGTTCATCCTCTGATGACATCCCTTGAATAGGAATATGTGTACCATCAATGGCACCAACTACATTTGGAAAGCCTGCAATTTTGTAAAATTCTGCCTTTATTTTTCTGATGTCATCTGTCCTTTTTGAAAATTTAATGTTGTCAAATGTTGCGCATATTGCTTTAATGACACTGGGCACAATCAAGCAGCCAGAAGATTTGGAAATTCCATGGATTTCTGCAACTTCAGACAGATAATCACCTTTAGCCAGGAATCGAAGACATGTCAAAACCTAAAAAGAAGATATTAGTATTTTAGTTTATTGGAAATACAAAAAAATTGCAACATATCAGTTTGATTATAAGATTTTAATTCAACTGAGCAAGATATCTGTATTTCATAAATACATGCAGATGACTCTTTTTTCAGCTACAGTACTGTATTAAGTTTGATACAATAAATGCAGATATTGCTAGTTTCTAACAAGTATAATTTAATAACATTTCTATTGCAATATAGATTATTGGTGCCAAAAAGTATTAAGAAAAGAATAGACTGGTTAAACACACACACACACACACACCACACACACACACACACACACACACGCGCGCGAAAAGAGAGAGATTGGTTTGTATGAATAATATTAGTATAATTCATTTCTTCATAACAAAATTTTTATTATTCAGGGCTTTTTTTACTCTAGATACAAATCTCTTTACTTCAATTGTGATAAATACATATGATATTAAATAAATTCATATTTAGTGCTAATCCTTTACAGATTGGGACCTTAATGGATTTGTGGCCTCAATAATCCATTGGATTACACATCACACCAACTTTCTTCAAATTTCAAATACTATACACATAAAAATCTTATTGTGAGAGAGTTTTTTACAGTGAACTTGTAGTGGACTTAAAATATTTGTTTTATTTGTTGTAGTTTCATAATGACCGACTAGATAAACATCTCCAATCCAACCAGCCATATAGGTTTTTGTCTATGTTTTGTTTCACATTAGTGTATGCTAAGCTAATTTTCAGTACTCCTTTTCCTCTTGCTTGTTGATCATGCATGACTTTATATGGTGACTTGATTTAATTCAGCATGCAAGAACTTTACATTTACTAAAGGTTGTCTTTTCTGTTCACTTGAAGATTGTGTGTGTGTGTGTGTGTGTGTGTGTGTGTGTGTGTGTGTGTATGTATGTGTGTGTGTTTCAATAAGATCTACATATTTTATACAGTAAGTTTGTCTTCAATTTCATAAAATTCATAATGAGAAAGAAAAAGAAACTTAATTATACACATAATTATAAATTATAAACTTTGGACCTTTCTTTTTATTCGCATAATTATAAGAAGGTGAAAATACTGGGTATATTTTGACCCAGCTTGGTTATGTCTTAGTTTGGTACGCCATTGCTAGTGTACGTTTTGAATTTTTTTTAACCTTGACCTTAACCCAAGCTGCCTTTAGGTTATGTTGTATACATGTACCTAAATGTGGGAAGGAATCGAATGTGATCTCCCTGTTGGTGGCTTTATTATGTCATCGACGCTATCAACTATGCGTAAAATAACTTCTCTTGGGAATCTATACCGTTCAACAAATTCAACGTCTGACGTTAACGTATCTAACATTTGTGTCCGGTCTCGGAAAACACGTTCCCGTCTTAAATGGCATCCGTTTTCATCAATTTTCATCATCAACATGAAAGCAGCCATTTTGAAACTACAAGATTTCGTAAGTTAGAGTAGCCCTTGTGCTGTCGTAACTTACGAAGGAATTTTTTTGTAACTTAAGTTACGAAGTTTAGTCAAACGGGGATTATTCGTAACTTACGTTTACGAATGAAATCTTAACTTACGAAGCTTAGTAAAACGGACCACTGATATATATTCAACAAATATAAATTTTGAATTTTATGTAAAACATACACATATAGATAAAATAGATAAGAGTACATAAATTATAAAATAAAATAAAAATTTAAGTTAATTCAAATAACACACACACACACACACACACACACACACACACACATTGGCAAGTGAATTTCTGTAAACAGTATATTTTGATGAAAATGTGTTTTAGGTATATAATTATAATTTGCCTATAAAAAATCAGAAACAAGTGAAATAATCTTGATTATATTGTGTGTCACTTATTGTTACCTCAAATATTTGACAGGTGAACGTTCAATCTTGAAGAAAGGTGCTGTCGATTTTCAGCTTTAGACCTTAGACTGCCACAAACGAAAAAAGAAAAGACCAGTCATTGCCAATACAAGAAGTGGAGAATGTTCAGATGGAAGTGACTATAGAGCCTGATGAAGTTGAAGTCCCTACCAGTATTTCTTCATGTACAAGATACAGCAGTACAGTGCACATTGCTTGGTAAATTTTCTGTTGAAAATTTCATACGTGACAGTAAAGCTATTCAGTATTACACCAGCTTTGATGATTATAATCAATTCATGTTTTTCTTTCACATCGTGGGGCCAGCAGTAAACCAACTCAAGAACAAGTGTCTTGTTTTATCACCAGCAGATCAGTTATTTATGACTCTTATTAAATTGCGTCAAGCTAAAGAAGATTATAAGCTAAGCCTTATGTTTGAAATTAGTGAGACCAGTGTTTCAAAAGTAATTATTACATGGATAAATTTTCTTTATTATCAGTTGAAGGAAATTGATATCTGGCCTTCAAGACAAATTATTGACCAGCACATGCCTGGGGATTTTAGATGTAAATTTGGCAAAACAAGGGTCATTCTTGATGCAACTGAAATTCCAATAAAAAAACCGTCCCATGTTGAAGGTCAGAGTATGATGTGGTCAAGCTACAAGCATAAGAACACTATTAAAACAATGATAGCGTGTACACCAAGGGGTGCCGTCTCATTTATAAGTGACTCGTATGCAGGATCTGCAAGTGATCGGCAAATAATTGAAAAGTCCTCTTTGCTGAATAATGCTTCTGAAATGTTTGAAAGGCAAGATAGCATTATGGCAGATAGGGGCATCATGGTCCAAGACATTTTTGCTACTTTTGATGTGCAGAATATCTTCCAAGAGAGTTTATGTAGAAAGGGTTATTGGATTAAGTAAAACATTTTCATCTGTTTTTCAATTGCTAATTTCAGAAATGCCATTGTGAATTAAAATGCTTGAGTTTGTAACAATTAAGTTTGATTGATTGTTGCTTTTTACCTAGTTGCAACAGTATTGCATTCATGTCATGACAGAAACACTTTTTGATATTCTACTTTTGCATTCATTTTTGTTTCTGCCGTAAGGGGTGCTCTGGGTATCTGGACTGCAATGCCTTAAGCCTACAAAGGCCAACTTTTAGGTGCTAGTACACAAAGGCGGTAGCCGCAACCTTAACTACTATCCCTCCTAGTCCATTTTCCTGACACTAGGTAGGCCAGTCATTTTCGTTGATCTATTAATGCTAAATGCCAAGCTGGACAGTGGAAATTTTTATTGTAACTACTTAGATATGTGGCAGCTGGTGATAGAACCCACAAACTTCTGTTCACTGGGCTGACACAACAATTGTTTGACATTTTCATTTGCTATTCAGACTGTTTATGTCATACAGTGTCCAGGTAATTTCATACAATCAATCACTCCTAAATATGCAAAGCTATGTAAGGCTTTAGATATTTATGGAAAAATAACTCAAGTTTTGGGAGAAGAGAGAATTGACAGTAATCATGATCAATGGATATCTTCTCAACAAACAAGTCACAGAACGTGTAAATTACAAAATAACAATACTTTCTTTTTGCTATTAAAAGTTGGCCCTGGACTTGAGCATAATAATTACTTGTAGACTTTAATGTAATTTTCCCATTATCATACTTGAGGTAAGGAAACAGTTTCCCTGGTTTAATAATATTATTATGTCCAGTAAATGGGCATTTAACTTCCACTAAATGATTTTTATCAATAATTGCATGATGCACCAAGAAAAGGTGTTTCTGGCATTATAAAAAATCCACATGTTTTTTACATTGATTTAAATTTCAAAATTGCCTTAGTTTCATATTGTCTCCCATGTAACATTGCATGTTACATGTTATTAAGTACATGTATATTATTTGTGCTATTGATGTTGTGCTGGTGTTATACACAGTTTCTGCAAATATTAGCAGATATGGAAAAAAAATGCTTAAATTGAAGATTGTTTTATGATCACTTTTTGTAAGTACATGTGCAATTTATTTGCTTGTTGTAGTCATACTGGCTAATTTTTTTTTCTAGCATACTGAATAGTACTAATTTGGACATTAATCATCCACTTGGTCAACACTTGGTAGACAGAGAACAGCCGTCATTGTTTTTACCTCTCCGTGTCAAAACCTAGTGACCAGCATGTACAAATTATAAAGCCAAAGTTAATAACAATATATAATGAAGTTTTTTCTTGGGTTCAAACCAACAACCTTTCTGACCTTTGTATTCAAAGTTGGCAATGTGTTAACTAAACTTTATAGGCAGTATCTTTCATTTTGTGTCTGGCTTTTTAGCTCACCTGAGCATAAAGTGCTCATGTGAGCTATTGGTATCAATAGAGGCAGACCCTCCGTCGTCCATCCGTCCGTCAACAATTGCTTCAAACGACTTCTTCTCAGAAACCTCTGGTCACATTTTGTTTAAACTTTGTCAAAAGCATCTATAGAACATTGCCTTTCAGATTTGATTGCCATAGCTACCAAATGTGGGTCACAATGACCTACATAGTTAAAAACCTAAAAAAATCTTCTTCTCCAAAACCACTTCACTGAGTTAAAATCTGATGTGATATTTGGCATTTACGGCATCTTATATACCAACTTTGTGAATTTCAATAATTTTGGTGAAAAATTAGGTTATGCGTTTTTGCGTTTATTTTTTGTATTTTGTAAATCGTACTTTTTTTTACAAAAATTACAATAATGAATAAATTTAGGTGAACTCTTTTCCCAAAGATCATTTTCTCGTGTGAAAAAACATATGTTTGAAAATGTTCATGAAATTCTATAAAATACAAGTCGCGTTTTTCGGCTTTTTTCATTTTCAATTCTAGCAACCCAAGGGTCGGGGGTTCAAATCCCAGTGGAGCCACTGAATTTTTATGACTTACAATGGTGCATGAAAGAAATTTTTGAATTTTTACTTTTTAGGTTGCCATAGCTACATTGACCTCAACAGTTGAAAACCTAAAAAAAATTTCTTCTCTAAAACCACTTCACTGAGATAAAATCTGATTTGATATTTGGCATCTAAAGCATCTTACAAACCAAGTTGATAAATTCCAACAATTTTGTGAAAAATAAGGTTACGTGTTTTTGCATTTAGTTTTTATACATTGAAAATAATACACAAATGTACTTTTTACCAAAATTACAATATTAATAAATTTAGGTAAAAGTTTTTCTAAACATCATTTTTTTAATGTGAAGAAAAATATGTTTAACTATTTCCATGAAATTCTGTAAAATACAAGTTGCTTTTTTCTGCCTTTTTCCTTTTCAATTCTAGCAACCCAAGGGTCGGGGGGTTCAAATCCCAGTGACTCCACTTTTTTTTTAGCTCACCTGAAAGCTCAGGTGAGCTATTGCTCTCCATCTTCGTCTGTCGTGCGTCGTTCGTCGTGCGTAAACTTTTTACATTTTAATCTTCCCCTCCAAAACCACTGGGCCAAATTTAATGAAACTTAGTTACCATCATGCCTGGGTGAAGCCCTTTCAGATTTGCACAAATGAAGGAGTTATGTCCCCTTTAGGCCACATAAGGGGGGAAATAGTGAAAAACTTTAAAAGTCTTCTCCTCTGAATCTACAAGAGATATACCTTAGTTAATTTATCTATAACATTCTTAGGTCATCTAGTTTTAGACTTGCACAAATGGTAGCCATGGGGCTCAAATTGGAGAAATTGTAGGGCATTGAGCAGGGAAATTGCTAAAAATTATATCTTGAAAACTATTAACTTTTTGTATAGGCATGTATATTAGAATGTTGTAGGTATTGACATGATGGTCATTTTGATATATGGTTCAAGGTCATTTGTTCAAAGGTCAAGGTCACAGCTGCAAAAGAAGACTTAAATTGCTACCGGTAATTATCTTGAAAACTGTTAACTTTTTGTATAGGCTTGTATATCAGAATATTGTAGGTATTGACATGACAATCATTTTGATATATGGTTAAAGGTCATTTGTTGAACGGTCAAGGTCACAGCTGCAAAAGAAGACTTAAATTGCTAATTATCTTGAAAACTATTAACTTTTTTGTATAGGCATATATATTAGAATATTATAGGTATTAACATGACGATCGTTTTGATATATGGTTCAAGGTCATTTGTTCAAAGGTCAAGGTCACAGCTGCAAAAGAAGACTTAAATTGCTAATTATCTTGAAAACTGTTAACTTTTTGAATAGGCATATATATCAGAATATTGTAGGTATTGATATGATGATCATTTTGGTATATGGTTCAAGGTCATTTGTTGAACGGTCAAGGTCACACACACACACACACACACACACACACACACACACACACACACACATATATTTATATATATAAAAGTCATGTACAATATTATTGAAATGTATATTTTAATGTTAATAACAATGGTTTAATTATGTTTGTTTGTTTGTTTTTTAATTTCTTTTTTTTATTTTTTTTTTCATTGCAATAATCAGTTATTGTAATTGGATTGATGTGATAAATTATTATTATTATTATTTGGTCATACTTCTTATGTCACAAACAAAATCTGTTTTTTATGGTACGGCTTTATTATTAACAAAGTAGATATATGATGACAGAAATCTGAACATAGTAGTAAGTACTGTATTTGTAGTGTTAGGAATATGGACCGTTTCTACTGATTGGGTCTAGGGTAGAAGGGGTAAATTTTTTATCTCAATCGGTAAAGCGTTCCACCTTTCACTGGATTTAAGCAACCTGGAAAGGGGACAGTAGTTGGATGCGGGATGGATGACTGTGATTCTCGACAATATCCTTAGACCGACTAGTAGTCCTAACTCACTGTATCTACAGTATACTGTACAGTACGGATAATATAAACACTCGATAGGATCAATATACGTCAGTTTAAATTTTATTGATGTTAAAAACTGTTTTCAAAATAATACTACTCTCTATCAGATCTGCTTTTCGTCCGGATGTTGACGCATTCCTTTTAATTAACTCTACTTTTAATTCCGGCACCGCCCAAATTCGTATTTTGCCGCCATCTTGGCTTCACTAGTAACCGCTAGTACACCAACGCCCCTGTAGGATTAATGCCGCGGCGAGCCCCATTCACTTTCATATTATCTATCTTTTTTTCAAAATTGGAATTTCTTACACACAGATTTTTCAAATGGAATTTTCTATTTCATTTTACTCATACCATTCAAATGTGTTTTTTGTATTGTTAGCAGAAGACTTCAGACTTCTGTTATCATTAAGTTCAACTTTAAGTTTTGGAACTGTAAAATAACCTTGATTTTCCAAACTTCGTATTGTGGCAGGATCGTCTCAATGTAAGGGCTTTATAACTCAATAAAATTATCTCCCTTTTACTTAAATTGCTTAAGATTTTCTCAGGTTCTTTTGAGGATTGTGCCTCTGGCGACTTCAAATAATAATAATTGAAGTTTTAAATTAATATAATTAATTAAATAAATAAATAATTCAATAAATTAATAAATTTATTGAATATAGCTGATTGACCGAAACACAACAAGTTCACGTAACCATTTACATGCGCCAAAAGTAATTCTGCTGAAATGTTACAAGTAAACAAAAGTCTGTCCGCAGGATACAAAAACAAAACAAACATTTTCAATTTAAATGCAATATATCTCCTTTTTAGAAAAAAGTACAAATGTATCAGCTTAAATTATGAATCAACAAACAGTGTGTCACTGTGAACTAGGTGAATTATGTGACGTCATAGCGCACACACTCTGGAATGTCAACAACGACTTAATAAAGGGGAGTCGAAATCATGAATGTCTTAATTTTGAAGATATGTGAAGGGGCCTATGCCTGCGTAAACCCCTACTCTGTTTTCGATGAACATAGGGGATCGTTATCGTGCCCCATTAGGCTGTCGGGTACACGGAACCTCTGGTTTAACATCCTTATTCGAGAAGATGCATACTTCACTCTGACACATTCTGACACATACTCACAGAGCTAACAACAAAAGAGCAGAAATACTGTATAGTACAGTTTATTTATATTACTGTGCAGGCTAAATACTATATATTTGTCAATATATATTGAAAACTATTAACTTTTTGTATAGGCATGCGAATTAGAACCTTGCAGGTATTGATGCAATAATCATTTTGTTATATCGCTCAAGTTCATATGTTCAAAGGTAAAGGTCACAGCTGCAAAAGAAGACTAAAATTATTAACTATCTTGATAAATATTAACTCTTTGTATAGAAATGTATATTAGAATATTGTAGGTATTAATATGATGATCATTTTGAAAAATGGTTCAAGGTCATAGATTCAAATGCCAAGGATATAGCTGTGCCAGGATACTGAAATTGTTAATTATGTGGAAATTATTGATTGTACTATAGTTGCTATATGCATATTGGCTACTTATAAGTGAACTGTGATATTTCTGATCAAATATTTTGGCATTTCTAAACTTGAGAAAACTTGGAAAGTTTCTGCAATTAATATATTGTCTATTGCACTTGGGCATATCTTCGGGTGAGCGTTAAGGCCAGTGGGCCTCTTCTGATTATAATTGAATTCAGTTCATTGACAAAAATTGATTAAAATAGTGAATGCCATTCAAAAAAATGCAAGCCTTTAATGTTATTTTCATGAATACATTACTTGTGTTAAAAATTGAAAACATCACACATCACATCTGTAAAATATTCAATTCATTTAAAAAACTACTTCAGTAATAAAATATGTATTTTGTTAAAATTGAGTGATTCATTTATTTATTCATTTATTGTGATATATACTATTATAAAACAGATTTCCTAATTTTGTATTCCACAGTTACATTCATCATGGTTGAAGATCTGATTTCAAGAAACAGCAGAATTGAAACTTTTTTCCTGGTATTATTTATAAAGTATATTTTGACATATTAAGGTATCATTTTCACTTTGTATTTCAATTTTTCTGATTTCATGATGTAATATTAGAAACATCACAAGTACATGTAAATAGTTATAAATTACTAATTAAGTAGGAGTTTGATACCATAAAAATATAATGGTTTTAATACCTCCATAACTTCTATCATCCAAAGCAAAATTTTCAAATTTTAATATCTGTATTTTTGAGTTCATTTTATGAAATCGTTTAACTTATTTAATGCTATAGTAATATCATAACCAATACCAAATACCAATAATTATTTAAAAGTTGACCAGTAGTTGGCAAAAAGTATGAAAACGGTGAATGTAGATAAAATGAGCATTCATTTTATTTTCAGTTAGTCCATTGCTGTGAAATAGAAGAAAAGAAATCATGCTTGTGGTGTATGTCTATTGGAACAAACAGATTCTATCATCACATTCCTCATATAGATCAATGAGTAATTTCAACTCATTTGGGAAGGACAAATTTTTAAATTGTAGAATTATTTGACACGAAATTCATGAAATTATTTCATTATTTTCATGACAGCACTTTTACTGGTATACCATGTCTTCTACCCGGTATTACGTATATAGAATAATGGAAGGACTAAATTATAAAATCCAAAATTACATAATAATTATTGAAAGTTCCAATTTTTCTCTGTTATTATTATAAATTTCACATCATTAGGTTTATTATGATATTTTCAAATACAAAATAACTTTATATTCAATTGCTACTTTTTTAAAGTGAAATTTGGACTCTTATCAATATAAAGTATGAAGAAAAATTTCCAACAAGGACTTTAAAAACTTCATTTTAAAATTGATTTATCACTTTTTCTCTGCTATATTTAAAAAGTAGACATTTTTAACTTTCTTATGATATGCAATATATATGAGGTGCCATTTTACTATTTATTCAGTATTTTGTGATATCACTTATTCAAATTAGTGATATCAATAATTCGTATAAATGATATCAATAAATAAAAATGAATTAGAGATATAACTAAATATTTTGTGATATCACTAATTTATTTAGTGATATCACTTAATCAATTTAGTGATATCAATAATTAAATAAGTGATATCACAAAATATAGAATAAATAGTAAAACGACACCTCATAAATATATAAAAATAAATTAAATTTATTTTGCTACTTTTTACCTTTGAATTTGAAATAGTTCTAATTTTTATAACAAATTTGCTGTCCGGCACTATCAGTATTGGTCACATATTACCTATACATTGGGATTTATCTGTAAATAAAATTTCATCAGTTTAATTCATCATTTTTGTTATTTTATTTCTAATGATTGAATTAAAAACTTAATTTTATTCTTAGATAATTACTGCACAGCAAAATTAAATAGGTATCTTTGTTACATACTAAAACTTAATGACACTGCAATAATTTTATAATCGAACAATAAAGAAAATAAGATTAATTTCATTTTTTATTCAAGTACATATTCACAGATTATCCGGTCTACTATTACAATTATGTGTACAACGAGAAATGTTGTCGAATTAGTAGATTAATAAATTGTCAGTAAAGGTTCAGTATTTCGGTACTTAAAAAAGGTTGGTGTACGGAATTAAGAGGGGCCGGATTATGGAATTTATTTTAATATAAATATGTAACAAATACCTGCTAAATTTAGATGTGCATGTGCAGATTTCGGAAAATCATTAAAAATAAACAAAAAATAAACAAAAATAAATAAAGAATAATTTGGGACCGGTCTCGCGTGCTCGGTATGTGGAAGTGATCGGTTTTTAAAAGGGCCTGTATTCAAAAGTTGTACTATAAGAGTTATCTCACCTTAACATATTCTTGTATAAATTAAATCATAAATACTCTACTCTAATTTTTTGCAATATGATTTTTTTCTATTAATTTTTGACTCCCGAATGGAAAACCAGCATTAAAAAGTTTTTATATATCAATTAAGAACATTGTCCTTAAACATCAATTTATTCACTTTAAAAACAATTTTCACTTTAAAAACAATTATGATAATTTATTTGTTTAAACATTCAGAAAAAAAGTTTTATTTCTAGCTGCAAATCCGATGAAAATTTATAAAAATGTCCTTCGTTTACATCATGAATTCTTTAAATAATTCTACATTCCCTTTTTTTACAGTTTGGTTATAAAACATTAGGGATATAACAAAATTAGAAAATTAAAATGAGTTTATTGTTCTTTATATTAACTCTAGACTGATTCTTGTAATTCATACACAGTAACATTGTTAGGGTCATGTGTAACTAAGAACCTCTCTCCAGTCTTGTCAAAAGATATACCACGTGGCCTGTATATATCTGTAACTATCAGTTTTATAAACTGACCATCAGGAGTAAGTTGATGTATATTGTTTGACCACCAACAACAACAATAAATGTTACCTTCCTTGTCAACTGATATTCCTCCTCCATCACTGAAGTTATCATTTGTATAACTAAACATCTGTGATCCATTCATATCTAAACAAACCAGCTTGTCGTATGATGTAAGGTATATCCTGTCTGTAGTACATGTGATGTATTCTGTATAATATCCTAATGTCACTGTTTTAATGATGTTTCCCGTCCTATCAATCATGTAAATGTTACCATCATCATCATCATCATCATCATCATCATCTTTACCTCCTACAATCAGATTTGTACCGTTATACCCGATGCCGCGGTATAATCGTTTGTTGACCGTGATCAGTTTACCAAGTTTACAGTTTACTATATCTATATACTGTATGTTCTGTTTATCTATCAGCACTACTGCAGCTTCTCTATCATCTATCTGTACAATTCTACAGGGACTTCCAGATAACGACAACTCCTTATGTACTTGTCCTTCTAACGTACAAAATATAACCTTACGTCCGGTACAATCTACTAACAATACCTTATCATTTGGTACAAATATCCCATCAGTCAGCCATTTTCCTGTAGTACTAAAGTTACGTATCTTCCTAGAAGTACAGTTATGAAGATTTGTCTTCCCTTTACCTCTATGTATTCCAGATTTAACATCAAGTGGCCTAGAATTTATTGTCACTGTTCCGATTTTTGTCAACTTTGTTATCAAGTTAACCCAGTTGTCCTCAAATTGTATTTCTATTTCATGATGTTTTATTTCTTCAAGTCGTTTCTTCAGTAATTCTGAACGTTCATTGTACTGCTGCTTTATCTTGTTCATCTCCAGAAACACGTGGATATCTGATACATTTTTTAGTCCGGTATCTATCACGTTTTTGTAATTACTCATTACTTTGAGATTGCTTTCGATTTCAGCGATGTCATTACCGATCAGTATCGATGCCTCTTTGTAACTTCCACCTAATTCTTGGTTCACCATCTCCTCTAGTAGGTCTAGATGTTTGTTTATGTCCAGTCTTAAACTGGATATTTTGTCAAGATATTGCTGTTTATCTCTTTTTATTTCTTGTAGATTTAATTTCCTTCCTTCTAATACTGTTGATAACTTATCTATCATTGCCTTTAGGGATTCGGTCAGTTCGGTAATTTCTGGACTTTCTTTGATCCCTTTAGCTGCATCATTTAAGGTTTTGACATGTTCACATTTACGGTGGTGTACTGTCATACATATGGCACAGCATGCCTGATTATGGTCCATACAATACAGCTCCACTTTCTTCCCTTCGTGTTGTGTACAGACTTCCAGTGTTGTTATCGTTCGGGTTTCTGATTGTATTTCTTCTAAGGGACATAACTTGTGACTTTGTGACATTTTCATGGCCTTGTGGCAATTGTCGCATTGAGTACATAGTGCTTCATTACACACAGTACACCAAGACACGGCTTTGTTGTTTTTCTCGAGTACTAAACAAGGGTCACATAGTTTGTCTTTAGATTTCAGCTTACTTTGATCTAGCAGTGTTACAATAAGATGATTGCCGGGAAATTTTGCTGCAATATCCTCAGGTGAAAGACCTGGATCCGAAATTGGAACATCTGTCCTACAAATGGGACAAGGGAAAGTTCTCGGTTTATTTACATCCGTATTGGCGGTCTTATACGCGGAAGTAATATACTGGCTCAGACATGTTTGACACGTCGTGTGGGAACACGGTAAATATTTGGGTGATTTGTAAGTTTCGAAACAGATGGGACATTTTATAATACTTTCTACTTCATCTGGTGCTGCAGTGGCCATCTTTTACTCTCATGTCTACTTTCTATTCATTGACGATGTCTCTTCGTCAAGGAGTTGACCTGAAATATGATAAGATATAATTAGCCGTTAAGTGCTATATAATAAAAGTGTTAATAAATATATAAATCAAATGAAATGAAATAAAAATGAAATCAAAGTTTACGTAATTCAATTTTAATTTTTGTCTGACATACCTTTCAGTAATTTGTGGAATCGAAACAAACGTATCCACCCATCTGATCCATCATACAGCTACGATCAATCTGAACTTTATACCTTAGTTTTATCTGTTGACCTAGTTGTTATCTCCCTTTAAGATTTTCTGTAAATTGGGTTATTTTTATAATGATTTTTAAAATACGTATTACATTATAGTATCAAAATGTCTATTTCTTATAACTAAAAAAAAAAAAATCAGATTATTCAGCTATTTTCAAAATTGCCTTCATTCCAAACTTACTTTTCAACGCACATTTTACATTGGAATTATTTAATAATGATAATAATAATAATAAATGTAATAATAAAATATCATTATCATCAATATTTTATCATTTTTAATGGTTATTATTATTAGATTTCGCGTCCGCTGTCGAACATAAATTATTTGATATTTTTATTAACTGTAACAGTGATGGAATATTAGCCGGAAGATCTGGTGGTTTGGGTTTAAACCCGAGTCGGGTCATACATACAGTACACATATATCATTAAAACCTAATTTAAGGGTTGACCGTGTGGTCTAAATCGCCGACAGGACAGCATCACTTGTTTTGAATCAAGTATGAGTAAGATGGTCAAGTTCGCCTGCTGCGGATCGGTGTGATTATTCGGATATTCCGATTTTCTTTTTCCCATAAATGATTGCCTTGATGTAAGTGAAAGAATTTTGACAAGGGAGTAAAACTTCATTTATTCAATCTACTATCTCCAGTTTACAGTTTTAAGCAGCATTGACTGTAATGGTACTAAAACAGATACAATATCGTTTGATAAACATAACGACTTTCCACAGAGATATATTAGAACCGGACCAACCAATTTACGATAGCTTAACCCTTTATCACTTGCGGTTTGATCAACCTCGAATCCTCGTAGGTGAAACGCTTTTATTTGAATGCTAACGAATCAACCACTTGACCACCGCAGTCACAGGAAATTTTTACTTAGGTTAGAAAGAAACACCTTAATAAAATTATGTTTTTGTGTTTTTAACAAGTTTATTGAGTCATAACCTGAAAAACGTGCACACTTCATAACATCAGTATTGTTATGAAAAAAATGTTACACACCGTTACGTCTGATTTCATTTTTAACACAAAGACTAAAATATAAAATAATATTTTGGTTTTTTTTTCTTGATTTTTTTACAATTGAAATTAAATTTCCGAGTAGAAACTATCAACAACAAACACAAGTTTATCCAATAAATCGGAAATTTTGCCGTTGCTATGGTTGCGAGTTGAGTTGAGTTGAGTAATGGTGTTTAACGTCCCAGTCAAGAATATTTCACTTATATTGAGACGTCGCCAGCAAAAGGAGAATGTACAGAAATTTTGCCGGTGTTACAGCAGGGTTCTTTATCGTGCCAAGCCTACCATGACACAAGACTTTGTTTATTTTAAGTTCCCATCCGAAAGAACCGTGACTTTTATTTCGTATTGCCGAGTACTTGGCGAAAGAACAGTCACTATCCACTTTCAAGTCTTGATTCAGACCCGGTCGGAGTTCGAACCCATGACCTCCCACTTACGTAGCGAGCACTCTACCAACTGAGCTATGGTTGCGGTGTTTATTCTAAAAGCGATCATGTTAGTTATTGTTTAATGTATTGCAGTATGATATAAACTTTAAAAATTAAATTATACAGACCTAATGTACACAACCAGATTACTAAAAATTAACTTTAAAGTAAAAACATTTTTAATATGAAATACTCAAAGTCCTATTTTAAATTTCAAAATGTCACATTGAAACAGTCTATTTCCAACGGTTTATTTACAACCAACTGTAGGTGATACATACATTCTGATTGCGCACTAATTATTCTATTAATACATGTTGTTTCTGTCATCTGTTTTGTACATTACTGTATTGATACAGGGGTCTTGTCACTTGTGATTAAATATCCCCTTGGTGGCTCAATGGTAGAGCACCCTCCTTCAACACGGAAGGTTATGTATTTGAGACACTTCTTCCTGGTACTTGGCATTGTGTAGACAGGGCATCGATTGCTTCATTTAGTGCCAGAATATTGGACCGGAAGATTAGTATGAATGTCTGTGACATACTAACTTGGTGAGCTAGCACCTTAACAAAAAACGCCATGAATATTTATGTATGAACGACCATGATACACACTTTCACAAGTATGCATTAACCTGTTCTCAAATTTATCCTAGAGATTAATTACCTTCCTCCTCTCGAGAATAGGTAAAATTACTTATTCGACATTATACAACATTACAACAACTTGTACCATAGAACACATCTTGGTTTACCGTTTTTGTAAAAGAATGAAAAGTGAATGTGAATGATTTGTTTTATACTTTCTTTCAATTTGGAATGAGGGATAGTGGTCTTAATTTTGAAGATATAAGTGAAGGGGCCCTATGCCTGCGTAAACGCCTACTCTGTTTTTGATGAACATTGGGGATCTTTATCGTGCCCCGTTAGGTTGTCGGGTACACGGAACCTCCGGCTTAATATCCTTATTCGAGAAGACGCTTACTTCATTATGACACATTCAGACACATTCTGACACATACTCACAGAGCTAACAACAAAAGAGCAGAAAAACTGTATAGTACAGTTTATTTGTTTATTTGCAATGTATCGCCGTGCTGCACCAGTTATTTTGTTTGATTTTAGATACTTGTTTGTACCTTGTCCGGTACTGCACGGGTACAGAAAGAAGTAGAGAGGCGGTGTGTACCGTAAAGGACGGTTTATGAGTTGGCGGGCAGGTGCGCTGATAGGTATAAAGGGGGTTCCTGAAAGAAAAATACATATTAAATTTAATGACATATAAAATACATATAAGACAAGACTATCAGCATGCGATGACATAAGATATCCAGAGTGTTGTCACTTTTCGGCCATTAGCTGTCCACAGCTCGGCCCCTCGGCTCCTTTTCGTCAGCTCAGTGTTAAACTTTCGACAGGCCTGTACTGTATATAATTTTGTCCTGCAGTGATCAGACTAAGCACAGGTAGTCTTCCACCGCAGGAGTGGTTAATCTGTGCTAAAAATGGTATAAATAAATAGATAAATAAGTGAATAAATAGTAAGTTATAAAGTTAAAGGAATCTACAGCGACTTAGTTATGCGCTTTTAACTATTGCCGCGCCCCCGCCGACTGTAGATGATGTCATTGCGCACAGGATAAGACGGTAAGGTATTTGACATTGGAAGAATAGATATTGCCAGCGGTGGATTTTAACATACTCATATCGGTTAAGTGCCGAAAGTATGGTATGAATTATAATTAACAGTCTAGGGGAGGCGAATCTTGTAATTTTGCCAAGAGGGATAACTCTTTTGGTCTTGTACGCTTTTACTGAGATGTGAAAGGTATTGACGGTCAAGGGGGAGATAATTTTGTTTAATTGTTTAATTAGATTTATAATGGTCCAGGTATGCGCAGTATAGTTGTGTATTTAAACGCAACCGTTATAAGTGTATTGGTCTGCGCCAAATATAATCTCAGTAGATTATTTAAGTATTAATATGTGAATAATTAAATAAGTGTGGGAGAATCGTCCGTTGGCAAGGAGTTAGTAATTTACCGTTTTGAGTAAGCTTTAATTTGAGTCAATAAGTCTGATATCGTGTCATCTGTCCGCGTCTCACTAGCAACCTCTGTCAATAAGTCTGATGTCGTGTCACTTGTCCCTGTATCACTAGCAACACCTGCCAATAAGTCTAATGTCGTGTCATCTGTCTGTGTTACAGTAGCAACACCTGTCAATAAGTCGGACATCGAGTCATCTGTCTGTGTTACAATAGCAACACCTGTCAATAAGTCTGATATCGTGTCATCTGTCTGTGTTACAGTAGCAGCACCTGTCAATAAGTCGGACGTCGAGTCATCTGTCTGTGTTACAATAGAAACACCTGTCAATAAGTCTAATGTCATGTCATCTGTCCGTGTCTCACTTCGAACCCATGACCACCCACTTACGGAGCGAGCACTCTACCAACTGAGCTATGGTTGCGGTGTTTATTCTAAAAAACTGTCATTTTAGTTTTTGTTTAATGTATTGCAGTATGATATAAACTTAAGGGATAACTGTCTTAAATTGAGTTTTATTGGCGACGCGTTATATCCCTATTCTAATTCATCCCTTTATTTTATATATATTTCTCTCAATATTGTTTTCGAAAAATTCAGTTACTAAAAATAACCATGTGGTTTTCCAGTAACCTAATTTTGTTTGGGCCTTTTTGCATACTTCAAGTAATGGAGTGGTGTGCATGAAAAAAGAAGTCCTAACACATATGGTTCAAATTCCACTTTTTATTGTTATAATGAGTAAATTAACTCGATATCGCATTGACAAAAAATAACAACAACTGTTGACAACAATCATACAAGGAAATAAGAGAGAGCCTGACCAAGGTGAACTATTTTTCAATCGATTTAGAGGACACCGCCATTTTCCCCAGTCGAGACGTTGGGTTGTGAATTACGAAAGCCGAATCGTGCCAGTTTAAAAAATATAAAAAATATGAAATTTCACGTAATTACGAGAAAAATTCATGTAATTACGAGAAAAATTCACGTTATTACGACAAAAATTCACGTTATTACGAGAAAAATTCATGTAATTACGACAAAAATCCACGTTATTACGACAAAAATTCACGTTATTACGAGAAAAATTCACGTTATTACGAGAAAAATGCATGTTATTACGACAAAAATTCACGTAATTACAACAAAAATCCACGTTATTACGAGAAAAATTCATGTAATTACGAGAAAAATTCACGTTATTACGAGAAAAATTCATATAATTACGACAAAAATTCACGTTATTACGAGAAAAATTCATGTTATTACGAGAAAAATTCACGTTATTACGAGAAATTTTAATGCTTTGAAAGGTGTTTATTTTGTCTCGGTACAATGCACACACTTACAATCTCGGTAGCATGGCAGACGACTATTGGAAGTTTTAGAAAACCTTGTAGATGGTTTATAATATATTTCCATACATTTTGTTATTGTTGTTGATTTATTGTTTGCTAGCTGGCATTTTATATTTATAATTATTCATTCAGTATACCCTTATACTCGTCTGTCTTAATGCAATTCATTTTCATTTTATGAACTCAGTTTGAAACGTCACGGGGGAAAACGTGGTACCAAGGTTTATAGTACTAAATACGAGTTCGAATGTTACAACCGTTAATATAAAAGTTCTATTTTTGTGTTTAGAAGCTGCTTTACTCTCATATATATTTTGAAAATCATTGAATTTACTTTTTCAAAAGAGACGGGGAGGTCGAGTTCGAACCCACGACCGGGCCTGATCAAGACTTGAAAGTAGGTGGCGACCGTTTTTCTTAAAGCACCCGACATTTAGAAATTAAAGAAACACGGTTTTTTAGGATGACATGAAATCCGATGTCCAATATCATGACTGGCGTGGCACTCTAAAGTAATATTCTTTACTGAGACATAAAACCCTTTAAATCAAATCAATCCATAGAGAAATTCATACGATTTTATTTATTTCATTTTCAAAATTGGTTACATTCGTACCTTCGATGGAAATTCGTAGATGCATTATACATGTAATTATACACTCATTGTCTCCAAACGCCTGTTGGTTTGCAGTGTTTGAGACGTTAATCTTTAAACCCCAGCTCTGGCATTGTTTTGAGTTCTACTTTAAGTCATTTGACCACATGGTCCAGTTGATGTCAATAATAGACAACCGAGGTGTGTATAATGTGAATCTTAGGGTAATCAAATGTGCTAACACTCTTAAAAAGTCGCCACCAGTGTGCTCTAGTACAAAGTGGATCAAAAACATTATTACATCACGCAATATATGGGCTTATGTAAAACGCTTACACCTAGATATTAACTTGAACTCTTCGCGAATGGCTGCAATAATACTGATGCGACGTAAAACTTTAGCAAACAATCAAATCCAGCCGCTCATCTTTTCTTAACAAACTGCTTTTTTATGAAACTTGTCCTCTGTAATTGTTTGATATCAATGCTTAAAGTTATGTCTACCTCTGTTCGTTTTGAGTTTCCGGTGTCATTTGACGTGAAATCTTTTATATTTGTGACGACATCTCGCTCTATTGTATGTAGATCATATGGATTATAACGGTTTATGTTGGGTAACCTAAAATGAAGCTTAAGCCAATGGACCTTAACGCTCACCTGACAATGTGTTCCATATTTGGAATACTAAGTACTTAACTTTATTTTTTATCTTCAACACATTTTAAAGCTCAATTAAAAAGAACCATTAAAACTGAAAATCTTCTAAAATCTCAAAGTCTAAATATAGCAATTAAAAGCTTATTTCTCAAGCCCTTTTTAGCTCACCTAACCGAAAGGTCATGTGAGCTTATGGCATGGCGCTGCGTGTGTATGTGCGTGCGTGTGTGTGTGTGTGCGTGCGTGCGTGCGTCGTTAACACCTATTTTCGACTTCTCCTCCAAAACTGCTGGACAGATTTCAATGATACTTGGTCAGAAGCAAATATGGATCGGTGCAATTCAGATTTGTTCATGGCGTTGTCATGGCTACCAAAACTAGGTCAAAGTGACCAAGGGGTCCAAAAATCTTAAAAAATCTTCTTCTCCGAAACTGATGATGGGAGAAAAAATCTGATGTGATATTTGGATTCTTTAGGGTCTTAGGCCATTAGTTTGTTCATTTCGTGAAATTTGGTCGAAAAATGGGTTACGCGTTTTTGCGTTTAATTTAAAAAGTTCGTAAAATGGCTTCAAATTGTTATAACTTGACTATTTGAACAGATAATGACATGGGGTTTTCAGTTTTGACTTCTTCTTGAAATGACCTTCAAAAAAGGGTCAAAGTCACAGATCAAGGTCATGACCTAATTTGTGATTTATGCAGTTTTAGGCGATTTTCTTGCAAATATTAAGAGATATATGAATTCAAAACATTGTTAAAATGTTCCCCATCACAAAATTTAAAAGGGTACCAAGTTTCGTATCTATATAATAATCCATGTAGGAGTTGTTACTCCTGAAATGTTATTTTTTGCTTACAAATACTAAAATTGTGCATTAGCTTGAAAATTTTAAGTTTTTTGTATAGACATGCATATTAGAATATTGTAGGTATTGACACGGCAATCATTTTGATATATGGTTCAAGGTCATATGTTTAAAGGTCAAGGTCATATCAGCATTGGAAGAATGAAATGTCAAGGACATAGCCGCATAAGTATACTGAAATTGGTTAATGATTTGGAAATTATTTATTGCACTACAGTTACTTCATGCATATTAGCTGCTTATTAATAAAATGTGACTGAATATTTCTGATTAAGTTTTGTGGGAGTTCTTAATTGAGTTTCTGTAAAGTTTCTGTACTTGATATATTGTCTATTACACTTTGCAAACAATTTTGGAGATATCCTCAGGTGAGCGTTAAGCCATGGGCCTCTTGTTTGTCTTTAGCTTCATGCAGAAAAACTGCTAAAATAGTGAAAATTAAAAATCTTCGTTGTATATCATCAAATAATCTCTATTGTAGTATCAAAAGCACAAAGGTAAATGAATCTTTTAAGGTTCTGAATTTCAAAAAACAAAAATAAGGCTGAAGAATCGTTTCATTTAAACTAGTATGATCCTCAAGCCTATTGATTCACACCTGCTATTGACCTAATTTCTCTTCTCAAATTAATGTACAGTATAATCTGCTATAGAGTCCACCTCTATAAAGTCCACCTGTCTAAAACAACCGGTCTGAAGTATTCCAAATCGACTGTACTATATAATGAACCCCTGTGACGGTACATATTGTCGCCCCTGGGGTAGCGGTCACCTGTGTAGAGCGGTCACCTGTCAGTAACGGTCAGTCTGAAACGGTCCCTAACATTTTTACTATATAATGAACCTCTGTATAGCGGCCACCTGTCTGACGCGGTCAGCGGTCACCCTAACGGCCGCCCAATCGGAAAAATTACCTGTGTATAACGGTCACTAATTCCATTCTCCGGAACATTTTGGGGGCAAGTGGCCGTAAAATCCATTGAAAAAATGGTAAAACTAAAACATAATGATAAAAACTTATAAAAATATTTTATCAATCCATGTGTTTTATGGAAAACTTGTAAATCGGAAATTAAATTGCTTTACAAAGAAGTCAGGACAAAAGTAATTTTTGCCGATTTCTGCTCAATTTTATAAAATTAACACTTTATAATATTAACACTTGACAATAATTAATCCATAAATTAAAAGCTTATCATAAAATCCTCTGAAAGTCTGTTCATCAATTATCCACAATAAAGCCCTATATTAACTGTAAATTGTTACAGGTAAAGATTTAAACACTGTCAAAAAGTCTGGGTATTCAAGGTGAAGTATTGATTTTTTTTATCACCTCTCAGTGGGGCTCACAAAGGGATTAGGTTACCTGGACATGTATTACCAGTAATAACAATTTTTAATTTTTTATTAGTCTCCTTGGTTCTTAAATACAAGTATTTTCTTGTCAGTCATAATTATTTTGAAGTGAAAGTTGTCCAGATTTTTTTTATTTATATAAACAAAAAATTTCCCTTATTGACAACCCTTCTAAAACTGAAATTCTAGAAATGGGAGATGCACATTATTAGCTTAGGGGTTTAGGTAGTGTAAGAATGGTAGAAATGCCAATGCAGGGCTTTTTGAAGCTCATCTGATAAACTGGATGTGTCAGAAATATTTTGAAAAAGATATATGAATGCATAGAAAATTATATAATCAATAAATGACAAAGAGCTAATAATTTTTCTTGCATTGTAAAAGTCACTAATATATTATAATAAAAACAATTGTCCATTTTAATAACTAAACATTAACATTGGTGCTTTGTGCATTCATTTTATACCTGTCATATCGGAGAAGTTATATCAAGGGACATAACTGGTCCTCAGAATATCGATCCTGTCTACAAAGGCCACCTGTCAACAAAGGCCACTTTTAGCCAATCCCTCAAGTGGCCTTTGTAGACAGGTTTTACTGTATGTACTTTTTCTGACTGTACATATTGTCGCCCCTGTACATATTGTCGCCCATGAATATTGTTTACAATGTTTGAGTTTATGATGATGATGATGATGATTGCATGTACAATCAGAGACACATCAAGACTTCTTGTACCCAAAATTGTGACTTGGCTTTTTTTTTTTTACCAAGATATCCTTTTATGTTATATGAATGGATAACAGCTGATGAAATAAGGCATTTGCGAGTATAGAATTCATGCTGCAAAGGTTAAAATGTTCGGATAGTTAAATTTACCGTGTAAACTCTGGGATGGTGGTGGAAACCGGAGTGTCCGGAGAAAACCACCACCCAGAGGGGAAAATAACCGGCAAACTTCCTCAAACTAGGATCTGTCCAAGTTTGATTCGAGCCTAGACTGTGAGAAGTACTGTAATCTGTAGACGAGCTAATCTGAAACCACGAGAATGGAGTGGATAATGATGTTTTACACTAAAGTCAAGTCTTTTGGTCTTTAATGGAGGAAAACTGAAGAGCGCGGAGAAAACTATCATCCAACGGTACGCAAATAAGGCACTGTGATGAAGGCATCGATGTCCTTAACCACTCGGCCATCGGCACACCGTGTTATTAGAGTAATTAATGCTTATATTTAAAGAATTCTATACATTTATTTGAAGCGTACAAAGATTAAATGTATTTTAGTTGAAAAGTACGATTTAAGATCATTATAAGGATATTAATATGCCATTTGGTTTAAGTAGAATGGTTTTTCAAAATGTATTTTAATAATATTATTTGTTGATAAATTTAATTTAAAAAATACTGAAAATATGGTTTTTCCTTTGTTTAAGCTCTAACGAGAGAGAGAGAGAGAGAGAGAGAGAGAGAGAGAGAGAGAGAGAGAGAGAGCAATAAAATGCTGTTAGGTTTACTCATGGACTACGTATAAAACTTATTGAAACATTCATATTTCCATGAGATCAATGTCAAAAACATTTTTAGAAACATTATTTGTGGTTATAATTTGACTTCATTTGATTAAATAGGGTTTTATGTCCAAGTCTAGAATATTTTACTTATAACGAGACTTCACTAGCTACTAGTATAGATGAAGTAGCAGAAATTTTTCATTCCGGCCGGGGTTCGAACTCAACCTCCCCGTCTTTTTAATAACGGTTGTAACATTCGAACTCGTATTTAGTACTATAAACCTTGGTATCACGTTTTCCCCCGTGACGTTTCAAACTGAGTTCATAAAATGAAAATAAATTGCATTAAGACAGACGAAAGGGTATATTGAGTGAATAATTGAAAATATAAAATGCCAGCAAGCAAACAATAAATCAACAACAATAACAAAATGTATGATGATATATTATAAACCATCTACAAGGTTTTCTAAAACTTCCAATAGTCGTCTGCCATGCTACCGAGATTGTAAGTGTGTGCATTGTACCGAGACAAAATAAACACCTTTCAAAGCATTAAAATTTCTCGTAATAACGTGAATTTTTCTCGCAATTACATGAATTTTTCTCGTAATTACGTGAATTTTTCTCGTAATAACGTGAATTTTTCTCGTAATTACGTGAATTTTTGTCGTAATAACGTGAATTTTTGTCGTAATAACGTGAATTTTTCTCGTAATTACGTGAATTTTTCTCGTAATTACATGAATTTTTCTCGTAATTACGTGAATTTTTCTCGTAATAACGTGAATTTTTCTCGTAATTACGTGAATTTTTGTCGTAATAACGTGAATTTTTGTCGTAATAACGTGAATTTTTCTCGTAATTACGTGAATTTTTCTCGTAATTACATGAATTTTTCTCGTAATTACGTGAATTTTTCTCGTAATAACGTGAATTTTTCTCGTAACTACATGGATTTTTCTCGTAATAACGTGAATTTTTGTCGTAACTACATGGATTTTTCTCGTAATAACGTGAATTTTTCTCGTAATAACGTGAATTTTTCTCGTAATAACGTGAATTTTTCTCGTAACTACATGGATTTTTCTCGTAATAACGTAACTTTTTGTCGTAATAACGTGAATTTTTCTCGTAATAACGTGAATTTTTGTCGTAATTACATGAATTTTTCTCGTAATAACGTGAATTTTTCTCGTAATAACGTGAATTTTTCTCGTAATTACGTGAAATTAAATATTTTTTTATTTTTTTAAACTGGCACGATTCGGCTTTCGTACTTTTTTATCCCATTTTGAGGCAATGTGTAATGGTACAATTTGTCAATCAATTTCAGGTGATGTAAATTTCAATTGGAATTAGATTCACGCATGTATGACACATCCAGTGAAAATTGTTCGTTTCACATGCTGTGTAGTTGATCGCAAAAACTGAAAAATCAGCCATATGCTTTTAATCAGTTTACTAAATAGGGAATATAGCAGTTTTGGCAAGGTAGGAAGAAATTTTTATAAGATCGGATTGTTCAAGAATTTTTTGTGGTTTCATGGTTTTGACAGACTAATTCTTGTCTGTTCTTTCAAAAACACCATTTGATTTTCTTAAACTCCGTCTCTCACAATGTCAATATCAATATAAATATATGATAATATAAATATGTTATTAAAATTTCATTTGATTAATTTCTTTGATTTTTTTTTTTTTTTTTTTTTTTTTTTTTTTTTTTTTTTTTTTGTGCATTCTAACGATTGAATCGTTCTTGTATAATTTTGAAAAAATGCGTTTTTCAAGTTTGTCTCGAATATAAACAAATGTAACGTGATATCCATGTTTGTTTACCTATGGTAATGTAGTTCCGGATTGTCTATTGCATTTTTTATGTATTCAAACAGAGTGACAAGGTTTTTGGCATTCATTATCAGTAATAATTACAACGGCTCTCAAGCTTGCAGGAAATTTCACAAGGCAAATGAAAATATATATACGTATACCGAGCTCTATAGCTGTATACAGGTGACGGATGTAAGGTGACTGTTATAGTTGGATATGAGCGGTCTGCTTTGTGACCTTATTTCCGGCAGTTATAGCAGTTAGGTTGGGAAGTTGAATCTCTCAATAGTTTGTTTAAAGTTAAAAATGTAGATAAAGGGAGGTAATTCTCCGTTATCAAAGGCAAGTCTGACTGCATTAGAGGGCGTGCGATCTTTTTTGTTGAGACGCTGCGCTTGAGTTGTCTTGACTGGGTTTTTATAGTCAGTGTTTATAGACTGAAGGATGTCATGTGTGGATTCATTAGGTTCGACGCTTTTAACTACACCAAAGACTCGTTTAGGATATTTGAGAATTTTAGTTTTCATCGCGACATCTCTTAGGTATTCTTGACTGAGTAATTTTCTTGACAAGCCATTATCTATGGTTTTAACTATTATTCCCTTTTTGGATTTTGTAGTTTCGAATTTGTAGTCTTGACCTCTTAGCAGTTGTCTAATTTCACTATTGATTAATGACTCGGCCATTTTTAAGTATGGTTTTGCCCTGCTCTCTACAGGTAATAAGGATGGTTATAAAGAGCAGAGGGTCAGCATGTATGCCCTTATCCTGAATGGTGTTTAGGTCGCGCTTCTTTTTCTTTGATGTTTTTGACTGGACTTCTTGAAAGTCCCCGTCTTCAAACTCAGAGCTTGAGGATGCAATTTCCTTAGCTCCTCTTTTACATGGAGTTTCAGGGATTATTTCACTTATAGTGAGGTTAGTGCTCTCAGTACCTTGAGAAGCCATATCTGAATCCTGAGTAGCTTGAGAAGTCATATTGACCTTAAAACTACTTAATAAAATTATGTTCTTGAAATTAGTCTTTTTAATTTTCTCTTTTAATTTTCACAATTCTTCTTTAATACGTCCGTGCTTAGCCGCTGACTGTGATGAGACTGACCACTTCGACGATTAAGCGAGTTTAACGTCTACATAGGGCAACTAAGGCCATTGTGCAGACAGATGCTAGAGTTTTTAAAAAAGTATGATTTTGTAGTTGTGTATACTCATTCACGAACGAAGACGTTAGTCCGTTAGTTACTTCGGGAGGTCCGGGAGCCGGGTGTGCAAGCTGACAGGTAGCCACTCCGCGAGAACACCAGAAGAATCACTCGGCCATGCCATTCGATTCAGCACCGTGGAGGGGGGTAGTTGTACGCCGGCTGCTGTATCTGTATCTGTTGCGGTTGGTGCTGCTGCTGGTTTAAGGTGCGCAGTTCAGCCGCTGCCATGATTGAAAGCTGGTTCAATGCAGTGGCAACGGCTAGAGGTGATGTGGGGAGTATCGACCTTCACCCTCCGCTCAGCGGCATGAGCGGCTCAGGGTTGGTCGGTTTACATCATCTTGTCTGCTTTGCTAGATACTTTTCTCTATGAACTGGCACCTTAACAGGCTGGTTGGTGGTTGTTGGTTTTTCTTCTTGCTTTTTGGTAGGTGGTTTCGGTGGTTCTGGTACAGGAGCTGGTTGAGTGGTTTTCCTCCTCTTGCTCCAGCGAGTTCGGTTTCGCCGGAGCGTGGAAGGTGACTTGTGCTTCTTCTTTGTCTTTGCTTTCTGTTCAACTACACTAGCAACAACAACGTTGTTTGTGGGGCCATCTATACCCCGGCCGGTACGACTGGGAGCATCCTGGTCCTTCCTGGCCTCCGGTTTCTGCCACGCAAGTGTGACAGTAAACCTTTCCGTTTTTTCCTTCATACTGAAGGAGACAGGTAGTCCATTTTTAGGACTGATTCTAAAAGGACGGAAAAGGCTAGTGGCAAACTTGAAGATAAGTCCATGTTGGCTGTCCAAGCGTTTATTGAGGTACATGTGTGATGAGACTGACCACTTCTGAAGTCCTGCTTATATACACCTGTGGCCTTTTGTATTCAATCATCCAATCAGTAACATGGATAGAAATTGCAATTAACCAATCTGGTGGAAAATTAGAAATCAACTTTGGTTTTATTGGCAAGATGGAGGATGCAGATAAACTAAAACTAAAGCCAAAAATGTGAAAGTTACAAAAGTTATAAAATTTCCAAAAAAAATGGATAAATTACGTGAAAGGATAATATTAAAATGACATAAGGATGGCAAGTGAGTAAAATAGTATGCAAAAAATGTCAAAAATAAGTGAAAACAAAAAAGTGTCACCATAACACTATTTAAGAAAAATATTGACAGTTTTTGACCAAGTCATAACTTAGAACTGAATGACAAAGACCATTTGGAATATATATATTGAAATATTTATTACAAATAAAATGTACTTTTACACTACGTGAGATTACAAAAAAAAGGTGTCAGAAAGGAAAAGTTGTTTATTAATTGTAGTATTTAAACTAGTATTTTAAAAAACATTAATTGCAGAAACTTGACTTTACATTATTTTATGAAAATAATGAAGATAATAGTAAAATATAACATAAAAAGAAATCATTTTAAAAAAGGGGCATAAACCATTAACAGTAAAAGGCATAGTAGCTCACCCGTTAAAAGTCCTTCCCTCACAGTATATTAACTACATGACCACCTGTAAATTAAATCTACAAATTGTAAATTACATCCTGTTATTACAGGTGTGGGTTTCAATCTGAGAAAAATGTATAAACATATGGAGCATATGAAAGCTCAGAGGAGCTATTGCTCTCCATCATCGTCCGTCGTGCGTCGTCCGCCGTGCGTCATACGTCGTCTGTCGTGCGTAAACTTTTTACATTTTAATCTTCTCCTCCAAAACCACTGGGCCAAATTTTATAAAGCTTGGTAACAATCATGACTGGGTGAAGCCCTTTCAGATTGGCACAAATGATGGAGTTATGTCCCCTTGGGGCCCCATTAAGGGGGAAATAGTGAAAAACTTTAAAAATCTTCTCCTCTGAATCTACAAGAGATATACCTTAGTGATTTCATTTATAACATCCTTAGGTCATCTATTTTCAGACTTGCACAAATGGTAGCCATGGGGCTCAAATTGGAGAAATTGTAGGGCATTGAGCAGGGAAATTGCTAAAAATTATATCTTGAAAACTATTAACTTTTTGTATAGGCATGTATATTAGAATATTGTAGACATTGACATGACAATCATTTTGATATATGGTTCAAGGTCATATGTTGAAAGATCAAGGTCACAGCTGCACAAATATAATAAATTGCTAATTATCTTGAAAACTATTAACCTCTTGTATAGCAATTTATATTAGAATATTGTAGGTATTGACATGATGATCAATATGATATATGGATCGAGGTCATATGTTGAAAGGTCAATGTCACAGCTGCAGAAGATAATTTAAATTGCTAATTATCTTGAAAACTATTAATTTTTATATATATATTAGAATTTTGAAGGAAAAATCACGTGACTGGTCAAGCTAATGGACGTTACTTGGTGAGCTCCATAAATTACAAAAAATACATGGTCAGAAATTGATGTAAATCTTCTTGACAGAGAACATTTTGGTTGCGAAGTACTACCATCATATTGTAGAATGTCCAACACTAAAGAGGAGCAAAGGGATACCAAGAGAAAAAGAGTTACAGGCGGTACAGAGGTAAATAAAATGGCGCTCAACACAAACACAAACAAAGAACATAAACAATCTGATGAGAGGGACGATTGTAACGGCACGGTTAAAATTTTGGAGGCAATATTTAGTCTTCAAGAAACGGTCAACAAGATAAACAATAAAATAGACAATAATTCTGAAAAACTAGATAGTTTGCATGATGATATAAACAACCGAACCGGAGGGGGTAGAATATAGAATACAATGTTTGTCGGATGAAAGTGATCGCAATAGTGCAGTGGTATCACAACTAAAAGCACAAAATAAATTATTATTAGCTGAAATGGAAATAATGAAGGGTTATGTCATCCGACTTGAACAAAGGGTTTACTCACAACAAAATCAGATTACAGATCTCACATCCAGGGGAATGAGAGAAAACTTAATTATAAATGGAATGAAAGATTCAAAAATAAAATTAAACAAATTTATTGTAAAATCTTTGGGAATAACAGAATCAAAAATAATGATTGATAGAATTCATAGGTTTGGACAAAAATCAAAAGGTAATCCAAGGCCAATAGTTGCCAAATTTCACGATTACTCAGAAAAAGAACTTATCTTGGAAAAGGCCAGAGAATTAAAAACCTAAATTCAACCTGTGAGAATATCCCCTCACTTCGCCGACGAACTACGTGAAAAACGAAAAAACTTGTATGAAGTACAAAAACAATTTGAAAAGGATAGCATTGTCACTAAAATAAGTGGAAATAGGATCATCTTCCCTTCCAGTGGTAATGTATACAAGGAAAAAGTTCCCATTCCCAAACAACATGACATTTTGGACAAACGTGAAACTAACTTCAAGTTCAGCAGTTATGCTGAGAGTACTATAATACATGACAAAGGAGATGCATTTACAGGACGTGCTACAAAAGTCAAAACATACAACGAGACACGGGAGGCAGTGCGACAGATTCTAAGAAACCCCGAAACAATCAGTGCAATACACAATATATACGCGTATAAGTTTACAGACAAGGATGGAAAAACACACAAAGGATTTGAGGATGATGGGGAATTCGACGCGGGAACAAAACTACTAAAACATATTTGCGAGCATAATGTCGATGATGTACTAGTAATTGTATCACGAAATGCCGGAGACAAGCTCGACCCACTCAGATTTACTCATATAATCAACGTTGGAAACGCAGCTTTGGCAGAACTATGAATTTTATAAACAATTAACAATTACAACGTGCCTAGTTTTTGTTTTTGTTTGTGTTCACGAACCGTGGCTTCAAAACACAAAACATAAAGGTCGACAGAATCAAGAAACGACATAACTGCTCTCTCTCTCTCTCTCTCTCTCTCTCTCTCTCTCTCTCTCTCTCTCTCTCTCTCTCTATATATATATATATATATATATAATGTAGATATGTTAAAGGATTCTTTATGATGTACTTAAGTTATATTTCTATTGAATGCAAAATATTCCTCCTCACACGACCAGTCGATTTACATTTCCATGTTATTTTTATGTCTCTATTATTATTCACAATAGCTGCTTTAATATCAGTTATAGGAGCATTTCCTCTAATTTATCGCCATTAAAAAAACATAACATTGTTTTTGATTTGCACATGTACAAGAACAAATATAATACCAAAAAATAATAAATAAATAAATAAATAAATAAATAAATAAATACATAAAAAATAAGTTTTGCGCGTACACAAAAGCAAACAATTTGAACAAAATTGAAAAAGGAAAAAGAATGAAAATAGTTAACCAAATGTAATTAGAAAATCCTCAGAAGAGTTAATCCAATCTTTTAAATTCACTTGCACGTGAAAAATAAATAAATAAATAAAAATACATAAATAATAATAATAATAATAATAATAATAATAAATTGATAAAAATGTTCTAAGGTGCAATTCCTTTTTCCCAATTTCCAGTCAACACATGAGGTTTGAGTTTCACTCCAGTGTAGAGTCCGCTTAGAGCCCTCAGCAAGTCTAGGACAACGCCTTGTTGAGGCGAAAAATGAATCTTTTGTTTTCGAGTACCTTTTGGCCACAGTTTCCCTCTTTTAATTACTTTTAAATTTTTCAAAGGAGGCTACAATCCCTGCAACCACTCTTGAATCTGCATATGCCTATAAACTGATATCAAGTCCTAAATTTTACAATAGTTTTTTAACTAAGATTATTTTCAACTAAAATTCAACAAATTTTGGTAATCTAGTTTGGATATTTTCTGACAAAACTGAATACAGACATTTAAGCTTCGGTTTATCTTCAAAATGTTACCTTGAATAATTGCATATTTAATATTTTATATCTAACACATACACCTGTTAAATTTTGATGTGCCATATGTCCATTAATTGTTAATTTTTATAATGTCTACCGACAGTTTGTTTATAACGTTGTTATAAATTAAGGAAAACATAAGATAATAATTTCTTAGTCCATAATTTAATGTTTATCATTGTAAGATAAAAGATTGGCAAATTTAATACAAATTGGAATTTCAAAAATCGCATTTCATGACGAATTAATTTCCCGATTCACTTAAAAATATAAACACATGTTAAGTTTTGATGTGCCAGATGTGCACATTTCGTAAAATCATTCCTCATCAGTGACATTAGGGGCCAAAAAGTTTGAGAGACAAACAACATAAGATAAACAGTTGAAAATAATGAATCAAAAGTTCCAAAATTGTATAAATTCAAATCCAGCTAAGGAATGCTTTGCACGAGGGAACAAACCGTAATTTTTAATAAATTTCAAAAATTAAGACAGCCGGAAAGTTTGCTAAATAAAATATTTTCTGACAGCAAAAAGTACTACCTACTGAGTTATGGATACCCTCGGGGTGTTAAATTAATTAATGAATTCATATGTCATATTGTAGTTAAGAAAAATGGAACTTAAAAAATTATTGTGAAACTGGGTGAAGTTTTGTATTAAACATGTTATGTGATTTGATATTTTTGTTATTTTTGTCTAAATAAAACTATAAGAGTTTGGGTACCACTGATGATTATAACTGATCTAGAGTTTGGGTACCACTGATGATTATAACTGATCTAGAGTTTTGGGACCACTGATGATTATAACTGATCTAGAGTTTTGGGACCACTGATGATTATAACTGATCTAGAGTTTGGGTACCACTGATGATTATAACTGATCTAGAGTTTGGGTACCATTGATGATTATAATTGATCTAGTCTTCGGGGACCACTGATGATTATAAATGATCTAGAGTTTGGATACCACTGATGACTATTACCGGGTCTCAAGTTTAGGGACTACTGATACATTTATGAGGGTCTAGAGCTTGGGGACCACTGATGAGTATATCCGATCTAGAGTTTGGGGACCACTGATGACTATATCCGATCTACAGTTTGGGGACCACTGATTACTATTATCGGGTCTCAAGTTTGGGGACTACTGATACCTATATCAGGGTCTAGAGCTTAGGGAGCACTGATGATATAACAGGGTCGAGTTTGAGAACCACCGATAAAAAAAAGCCGGGTCTAGAGACTGAGGAGCACTGGCGTCTATACCCGGGTCTAAGGTTTGGAGATCACTGATAACTATAACCGGGTCTAGAGTTTGAAAACAACTGATAATTATAACTGGGTCAAGGGCTTAAGGACCACTGATGTTTATAACCAGGACTATAGTTTGTGGAGCACTGGATATTATAACCGATTCTTGAGTTTAATGACCACCAATGACTGTAACCGGGTGTAGAGATTATAAAATATTGATGTTTATAACCGGCTCTTAAGCTTAATGGCCACTGATAACTTAAAACCAGATCTACAGATTTGGGGTCACTGATCAATTTAACCGGGTCTAGAGTTTGGAGATTACTGGGATGATATAACCGTGACAAGAGTTTGAGGACCACTGATGACTTTAACCGCGTCTAAAATTTTGGGACCAATAAAAACTATGACCGGGTCTAGAGTTTGTGGACCACTGACAATTATAACAGGGTCCAGAGCTTGGAGTACACTGACGATATAACCCAGTCTAGAGTTTGAGGACCACTGATATAAAAACCGAGTCTAGGGATTGAGGACCACTGATGACTATAACCGGGTCTTAAGTTTGAAGATCACTGGCGACTATAACCGGGTCTGGAGTTTGAGGACCACTGGCAACTATAACCGAGTCTAGAGATTGAGGACCAGTGATAACTATAACCGTGTTTGGAGTTTGAGGACCACTGGCAACTTTAACCGGGTCTGGAATTTGAGGACCACTGGCGACTATAACCGAGTCTAGAGATTGAGGACCACTGGCGACTATAACCGAGTATAGAGATTGAGGACTACTGATGATATAACCAGGTCTAGAGTTTAAGGACCACTGATAATGATTCCCGACGAGTTTAAAGGCCACTGAAAATTATAACCAGTTCAAGAGTTTGGGCACCACTGATGACCAAACCGGGTCAAGAGTTTGGAGACTACTGAATATTATGACCGGGATCTACCAGGTCTATAGTTTGGAGATCACTTATAACTTTAACCTGGTCTAAAATTTGAGAACCACTGATAATTATAACCGAGTCCATAGATTGAGGACCACTGATGACTAAATTTGATCATGAGTCAGCAGACCACTAAGACTAGAACAGGGTCTAACGTTCGGGGAACACTGATAATTATAACCGGGTCTAAAGTTTAAGGACAACTGATGACTATAACCGGGTTTTATGTTTGAGGGCCACTGAGAATTATACCCGGGTCTAGATAATTGAGTTTAATGACCACTTATGACTATAACCGGGTCTAGAAAGTTTGAACTACTTACAATTATAAACAGGTCAAAAGTTTGGGCACCACTGATAATTGAGAATCGTTCCTAGAGTATGGGGACCACTAACGACTCTAACCAGGTCTAGAGTTTGGGGACTATTGGATATTATGACCGGATCTAGAGTTTGGGGACTATTGAGTATTAAAACCGGATCTAGAGTTTGGGGACTATTGAATATTATAACCGGATCTAGAGTTTGGGGACTATTGAATATTATAACCGGGTCTAGAGTTTGGGGACTATTGAATATTATAACCGGATCTAGAGTTTGGGGACTATTCAATATTATAACCGGGTTTAGAGTTTGGGGACTATTCAATATTATAACCGGATCTAGAGTTTGGGGACTATTGAATATTATAACCGGATCTAGAGTTTTAGAACCACTGATAATGATACCCGGGTCTAAAGGTCAAGGACCAGTGATGACTAATAACCGGGTCTTGAGTGTTGGGGACTACTGATGAAATAACCGAACCTGAATTTGAAGACCACTGATAATGATTCCCGAGGGTTGAGTTTAATGACGAATAATAATTATTGCCGGGTCAAGAGTTCGGGGGAACACTGATAACCGGTTCTAAAGTTTTTGGGGACTACTGATGACAATAACAGGGCATAGAGTCTGGTTTTCATTCTTTTATACCTGGTCTAGAGCTTGGGGGCTAATGACGACATAACAGGGTCTTGAGTTAAAGGACTACTGATAATAATAAACTGGTCTAGAGTTTGGATAACACTGAGAATTAAAACTGGGTCTAAAGATTGAGGACCATTAATGACTTTAACTAGGTCTATAGCGTGGGGATCACTGATAACCATAACTGGGTCTAGAGTTTGAGAACCACTCGTGACTATATCCGGTTCTACAGTTTGGAAACGACCGATCTAGCGATTGAGGACCACTGATGACTATAATCGGTGTAGATTTTAAGGACCGGTTCCAGATTTTAAGGTCATTGACGATATAATCGGGTCTAGAGTTTGGAAACTACTGATAATTATAATCAGTTCTGTAAATGTTATTTCAAAAATCAAAGTATTATAGTAATAGTGAAGTAGTAATCTCTCTCTCATTATTGTTATTATTATTATCATTATTTTTTATTATTTTTTTGAATTATTATTTTATTATTAGTAGTAGAAGTAGTAGTAGTAATAATCTCTTTTTAATTATAACTACCATTATTATAATTAATATTATTATTATTATTATTAAATAAGTAGTAGTAGTAGTAAAAGTAGTGGTTTTTATTATTTATTTATTTATTTTTTAATTAATTAATTTATTTATTTATTTATTTAATTATTTATTTATTGATTTATTTATTGATATTATGTTATTATTATTATTATTATTGCAAGATTTATATGATAAACAAACTTCATGTACGTTTTTACCGATTTTAATTGTTTGCAATATTTGTCTAATGTACCGACTTAAATTATATTATTATCTTATAAATACCTTATATATATAATAAATATTGAATAATGACTTGGGTTTAAAACAACATTACTTTAAATTTCCCTCTACAAAAATATCAAAATTAATTTTAAAAAAGTTCTTAGAAATGAAATAAATTATTATTCAGTTTATGTAGGAATGGGTAGATATTCAGATTCTAATTTAAGAAAGTTTGTCAGTTTGCTTTTCGAAGGTAGGTTATTTTCTCTGGGTACTCCGCTTTCCTCCACCATCTTAGAAATGATCGCTTCGATATAAATGATAAGGTCTTGACCGGGTTGTTTAACACCATTACTCCACTCCATTACATTCATAGACATATTTTAAAATTAAAGTTTTAGTTTCAATACATAGACAATACACGTGTAAATTTGTCTTCTTTAAGTGTTTCACCAATGAAGCATTTATATGTGACCGTGACTGGGAAAATCGGTCCAGTTGCGCTATGACGTCAAACTTAGAAAATAGGTTCGAAAGATCGACGTCAGCATCTTGTTTAGAAATTTCGGAGCTTAACCACAAAACATAGCATGCAATCCAAACCACGTGTTTATACAATTTATGCTTCATGCATGTATACATGTACTAAAGTGTAGACTTTGACAATAATATTAAATCTATATTTGTAGAAAAAAAAATATGAATTTGTACACACAATTAGCCTTTAGGCTATTTTCTGTATCGTATAAAAGTTGTACATATTGATTTTGCACGTAAAGATAAATAAAATCAAATAACTATATGCTATTGTTTTCATGAAAATTATCTTGATAAGTGCCATGCGTGAAAAAAGTTTCAGCGCGAACTAATACACCCGTGATTTCCTGAGTGCCACATTCAATACTGAAAACCAAGTTGGTTTAAATTGTCAGATAAATGAAGTTTAAATCGAATCACTCTTTTGAATATACCTAAAATAAGACTGAAAAGACGATTAACAGATGCCCAGATAATTTGCAAAATGCTGTTATAATGAGGGATTTCTAATCAAGAACCCTTCAAGAGCTTAAAGATGTGCGAAGTGAGGAATGAGACACACATCAAAATCGCATACGGAACTTTATTGTGAGCCCGCGACGCCGAGGTAAAGCTGTTATTGATGCCGGGGAAGACATACTCACTATCAAATATGAGTTTTTCGTTATTTATGAATTTTTACATGTTATGAGACATGCAGGTGATTTTGAGAATTGATGGTAGTGTGATTTATTGTTGGATTTCTTGAATTCTGAATGAAATGTATGCCAAATCTTTGTACAATTGATATAATTAAATAAATGAGTTATATTTCTATTTATTTGTTTATCTTTTGTCTTTATTTTTGTTTCAAATTTGAAAACTTTAATGAAATAAGTAATCCCTAGCCATGTTTAGAGTAGTGTTTATTGAGTTACAACTCCTTTAATTCCTTATTTTTGTATGAATATTCTATAACAGTACAGTTACCTGTTTGTTTTGTTAACTAGTTTTTGTCACCATTACGGTAATGTGCTAGAGATTTAAAAACTGTGAAAATAAACAAACATCCGTTGTGTTTTAATTATGATTAGATTTTACCATTTTTTGTTGATATTTTTATTATGGGATGGGGTGGAGGTATTATATGTGCCAACAATCGGTTTAAATGTCAGTCCCTGGTGTAAACATGATTGATACTGTTGTCAGTGTTTCTATATTGTCCTACAATGCATAAGTTAATCAAAGTACTGAAGGTACTGAAGCATCAGCTCACTGCAATATTTTGACGTGTAGGGAATTATGCAAGTATCTCGAATGCATAGATTAAATTTTATTCCATGGAAAAGAACAAACAACTGCAAATATTCACCAGGCCCCAATTTCACAATCATTCACTCAATTGAGTGTACACTCAACTCAAATTTGGGAATATTTCAATGTCAATTTTTAAGACATTACACAGTTAAAATTGAGTATCTAATGTTATATCTAAATTGTTTTGTGTAGTTTTGTTGAATAAAACAAAAAATTGCCTCATAAAACTTAAAATTTTTAAAAATATTGACGAGAGAAAAATGAGAATATTTGAGTTGAGTGTACACTCAGTTGAGTGAATGATTGTGAAACTGGGGCCAGATCTTCAAGTATCAGCCTTTATGTGTGAACAAACCAATTCATATCCAGACAAATGTTAATAAAATACATGTTTATGGCACAGCAATATTCATTTAATCAGAAATCAGTTTTTGGATGTTGCCCTTGACTTTAGAAGGGGACTGAGGCAGCCAAGTGGGTAAGTCAACTCTGACAAAAGGAAAGAGACAAGTGTTACAGACAAACAAAAATGCTGATGTATATGCCTATAGCAATGTTGTGCCACAACAAGAAAAATTCTGACAGTGAAACATAATTGGCAAGGTTAAAAAGACAGTGAATGTAGGCAACTGCATGACGAGACCAACAATGGAATGGTTTTATAATAGAATAACTAATGACAACTGCACAATTTTCAACACATTATCTACGTCTAGAGTGTGAAGAAAAAATACTGGTGAAAATCCCCCAAGACTAACTGATTAAACCTTGACTATCCCATGATTGAGTTCTCGCTAATAAAAGTTTTCTTTCGTTCTTAGGTTTCAAATATCAAGAATCAAATCGCCACTGCCTGCTAATAATTGAAAAATTTCTTAAAAACCATACTGCTTTCACACACTCAAAAAAGAAGAAAAAAAAAACAACAACAACAACAACAACATATAATAACCATTAAGTCTAATACAGCTACTATTTATTTCCAACTCTTAGAAACCTGGCATGTTTACCTCCAGACATTCAAATAAGAAATTGTCAAAGCACTCAGAATTGATGCAAGATAAAAAAAATTTAAATTATGCAAGGATGTCAATTCAAATCCTGATATATTCAAAACACAGAAAAAAAAAACCTGACATGAATTGCAAATCTTGATGCCAAAGTTTATCAAAATTCTGAATAATCAAGGTGTTGCAATTCAAATCCTGAATTCAGATATTAACTAGAAAGTTGTGTATTCGCAAATTTTCAAATCCTGAAAACTCAAATTCGATAACAATAGTAAAAACCTAAGAGTTCACAATCAAACTTAACTTTTGTTGAATTTCAAATCCTGATGTCAAAGTTTATTAGAATTCTGAATTTCAAATCCTGATGTCAAAGTTTATTAAAATTCTGAATTTCAAATCCTGATGCCAAAGTTTACTTAAATTCTGAATTTCAAATCCTGATGTCAAAGTTTATCAAAATTCTGAATTTCAAATCCTGATGTCAAATTTATTAAAATTCTGAATTTTAAATCCTGATTGCCAAAGTTTATTAAAATTTTAATTTCAAACCCTGATGCCAAAGTTTATTAAAATTCTGAATTTCAAATCCTGATAACAAAGTTTATTAAAATTCTGAATTTCAAATCCTGATAACAAAGTTTATTAAAATTTTAATTTCAAATTCTGATGCCAAAGTTTATTAAAATTCTGAATTTCAAATCCTGATGTCAAAGTTTATTAAAATTCTGAATTTCAAATCCTGATGTCAAAGTTTATTAGAATTCTGAATTTCAAATCCTGATGTCAAAGTTTATTAAAATTCTGAATAATCAAGGTGTTGCAAGTCAAATTCTGAATTCAAATATTAACTAGAAAGTTGTGTCTAATCCCAGTTTCAAATCCTGAAAAATCAAATAAACAAGAACAAGAAATAGTAAAAGCCTGAGAGTTTACAATCAAAATTAAATTTTGTTGAGAAATGTCAAATCCTGAAAAATCAAAATCTTGAAGACTTGATATTCAAATGCAGAATTCAATCAAAAACACATTAATTTCAATTAAAATTAAATTGACAAAATAATATCGTTTTCGATCCGGTCTACAGAAAACCAAAATTAATAACGGATAAGAATTCGGTAGAGGTATGAAAAATTCAAATCAGATGAATTATGTTTATTAAAAAAATAAATGAAAATTTGTTTATAACTGCACCATGTTCACTTTGAATCGGAAGTTGATTAAAAATCACCTATTTGCGGCGAGTTTATATAAGCCCTACAAGTTTCCGATTCGGACTTATGAAATTTTTAATCCTGAAAAGATGAAAAATAAAATGTCCAGATAAGATTATGACCTATCGATATCGCTGAAGCCGAGCATTACTTTCACAGGAGTTCATGTGGAACGTGGAGTTACCTTACGAAACGATGAAATCCTTCTTTCCCTTGTTCAGAAAATCGATTACTGTATAAACATTGATAAACCTGTTGTTATTAATTTATTACATTAATTTGTTTACATACATATCTTCACGTTGTATCTCTCTGTTTACAAAAATACGTTGTCGTTGGTTGATTTCTCAGAAATCTCGCGCGCCTTCTGAAGAATTGACCAATCAGAAACGGGAATTACCACATGCCTTATATTTTTAACTCAGACTGTGACCCATTCGTGAATGATATATAGGAAACCCCGCATGCAATGATCGATTGACCTATATATCAAGAGGAGGAATTCCCATTGACAAGGGCGAAAAAACGATTAATCCGGATGTAAAAAAATTACAATCGGGAATGATATTAAAAAAATATTTAAAAAACTTTCGTTTCTGCGTCATTTAGGTAATTTTTTATTCAAAATATCCGAACTATACACGCGTATGGATACCGCCATAATCTGCATAATTTACTACTTGTTCATATTAATGAAACCTCATCACTGGTTTTCCACATCCGATCCCAGTCCTTATATGGATCTTGGGCGAAAACTCGGAATTTCATTGGCTTTCAAAGCGAAAATTGAGAAGCGCCAATTATGAAAAAAACCCAACAATTGCTATAAGCACTCAGCTCAATAGAGCTGATGCTTAACTAGGGGTAAATTGTAGGTGCTACTGAGCTCATTGCTGCTGTTGAACATTGCAATGCCAGTTTATTATACCCCAAGCAATGAAGTATGGAGGAATACCCTGGAATAGAATCACATTTGCTGTCTGTGTGTCTGTCTGTCCGTCTGTCTATAGACACAATTTGTCCGGAGTTTAATTCAGTTGTAAGATCCAATTTTTCTGAAACTATGTTCAGATGTTAGGCATGATAAAACCTGTGCATCTGCAATTTTCAGTTTGGTCGAATGAATTTTGTGGATTTATTACCATTTCCAACTTAAAATTTTTCACACGTACAATTTAGCCGTATATACAATTTGTCCAGAAGTTTATTTAATTATCTATGATCAGTTTTTTCCGAAACTACGTATAGATGGCAAGCATCATAATCTTGAACCCATACACACAATCAAATTTCTCCATCAACAATTGGAAGCGGGGGTATTAGTCTCCTTCAGAGACAGTTTTAGTTAATTTTTAGTGCAAAAATGATTTTATAGCAATATAGTATTATGCTGTGTATTCCACTGTTGATGGTATCTGCTGGTATTTAACTTCATATCGGGGAATTAATCTCGTGGTAACACAACATATTGCGACTTCTGTTGTTACCGCCGCTGCTCGAGTTCGAATTCTTAACTGGGGAATTTAGCTCATTTTATTGCTTTTATTTCTGCATCTTTAGATCTTAAAAGATAAGTCCAGGTCGCATTTTACCAAACATCTATTTCCAACCTCACATCGTAAGTGAGGATGGACGGCCTGGTCACATATTATAAAGCGACCATGGACAGTCTTGACGCGTGGCTCAACATTAATTAGCATTTTCTTCTTAATTGCTTAACAAATATGAGAATTAACTCAATACAAAGGTTTGTGTGCGTTAATTGACACATATTCCTAAATTTTCCATTCGTAGAAATCACCTTACGTCCTGAGAAGTTTATTTTACTGATTACCAAATTTGAACATCAGAATACCGAACACTATACGTTTCCTTTTTAACTAATTACTGGCTGTACAAAGTTAGTTTTTGTAAAAACAAATGGCTTAACGAAATTTTTATTTAAAAAAAAATAAAGAAAACTTGTAACTTTATATGTTTAAACTTTAAATAACAGTTTTGACTTTACAATAATTTATCTAATTTAACAAAACTTAGCCAAATGATATATTTATAATAGAATTTAAAACTTCAAAATTAATATACTTTCATTTATTCGGAAAAAGAATGTAATTTAACTAGCCATTTGTCTTTAAGGAATTAAAATGTTATCCATTATATAAGTCTATGGCCATGTGTATTTCCGAAATGGTTTATTTGTTTCATATATATGGTCATCTTCATAATAATAATCAATAAAAAAAAAATAAATAAATAAAAAATAAAATTAAATTAGTTAGAATTTACACTTACTTGACTTGTTGCTACTTATATATAATTATATATATATTTAAATATTTTCGTAATTTTCCAATGTCATATAGTTGGTCATTGCTAAATTGTATCTTTAATATGTTGTAACCAAATTTCTCAAAACCAACCGGTTAGTAAAGGGTTAATGAGCATAAATATAATTTTTTTTATTTTAAATATGCAGTTCCTGAACAAAAATTTGAGTACAGACATTAGATAGTAAAAGACTGATACTTTATCTGTATATTTTAAAATATTAGGTTATAATTGCGTATAAATTCCAATATTTTGCATTTTCCACCTCATACTACAGTTTCCATAGTAACGGATTTGTGGTTAAGAAATAAAGAATATATATTAAATTTGATAAACATGTATTCAGATACAAAATAAAGGGTTATAGTTTCATTTTAATCACAAAAGCATTACAACGGAATTAAGATTAAAATCATTTTAATGTTGCAGAATTTTTGTGTATTTTTTGAGACGTTAAAAAGTAAAATCGCATTTTCGAAATTTTTTGTCAGTAAAACCATAGAATATTTAATCACTCATAACTTTAGAAATAGTTGAAATATTTATCTCAACTTTTCAGGAAATGTTATTCAGTCTAAATAATTTCGAAAAATGCAAAAATATGAAAATGTGATTTTTGCGCATCTGGACCCATTTTCCCAGTCACGGTCACATATATTAACATTGTTTCTTCCATGTTATATGCCAAAATATTTCCCAAGGTTCGATGGCATAATGCACTCCACTTTCGGGGAAATATTTTGGCATATAACATGGAAGAAACAATGTTATTATGATTATTACTATGAATGTCTTTGTTTAAATTGAAATTTGTAAACAAATTACAAACTACTTTCATTCACTTAAAATATCAGACGTCAAGGCTTAAGCTTAAGAAAGTTTGTTTACAATCTATGTTATTAACAGACATTCCTTGAACGCTCGATTATGCTTATAATTCAAACGCAGTAGCGATTTTGAATTATGTATCCCACATATACATGTAGCTGTGACTCCACCCATATTTCATCACGTGACAATAGGAAGCTCTCCTCATCCTTACTTACGTGCGTGTAATATACCATGTCATATGCGATGGCATAATACATGGTCCCATTGATTTCAACATAAAAAATATGCGAAAATAGTATTGATGCAATTATTATTTAAGAAATTTACATGAATAGTAATAATAAGATATAGTTATGATGGTTCTATAACCGACATGGCTGTTTAAGGAAAACGGAATAACCAGCCGGCTTTGCGATTTTCACGACTAATCTTTCACATCTAAAATAAATCGTATATTTAAATGTACACATAAGGGCAAAATCTTACTTTTATCACAAAACGTTATTCCTTCTTCAGGGCCGTGATATCCGAGTGCATAAGATGTAGGCCTTCGAACTCAACGCGTCCCACCGCTGTGGGTTCCGACCACAGTCACACGAAAGCGAAAAGGGATTTCACTTGTCATTGGCTCTTACTAGTTGGATAGATAACAGTAAAATAGAATGTGTGGTGATGTTTTTCAAATATTCAAAACTTGTCAATTTCGAGACCAGTTTTTTTCAGCTTGGTGGCTTTCTCTTATATCAAAAGCAAAATCCGGATCTATTTATGGGTATTTTAGCAATGCTACATTGCTTTCGGCAAATCTTTTGGTATAGAAACGTAATGTAATTCTGATTTTAATTGACAGGTTTTGAAAATTTGAAGCCTAATATTACAGATATACCAGTATAATTGTTATCAACCCGCCAAAGTTTTACTGAAACCAAGCTATAGATTTCAGTTTTACAGCAATAACCGAAGCCGACTGATCAAACTTAATTTTAGAATTCCAAAGCTCCAAAGTTCCGAATAGCCGCCAACATTCAGATCTCGTGCTAAGCTAGAGGGCAGACGATCTTTCGGAGCTTGTAATTCTCTGTAAGTTTTTCCCAAAAAAATTTAATTGGATCTGTATTTACCCCCTGAGAAACCGGAACAGATGGCTAATTTTTGACCAAATGAATAGTATACACACTTATTTACGTGTAAATAAATCAAACGGAAATGATAACAGGAAGCCATAACAAGTTAACTTCTTTAAAATGACTTCGGAGGCGGAAAGACCACTCTGATTTGTAATGGCGCGTCTGAAGTGGATTTATTTGTTGTTATGGATAAGTTTTAATAGTTTTAATTGTGGTAAGTTGAAAATTATATTTTGACAAGCTCAGTTAATACAGTTGGAGCGTCTATTAGATCACGAGGCTTGAAAACCGGAAGCTTTCCTACAGGTTATGAATATTTGACCGTTTATATTATAGATGAATATAACGGTATGATATATCACACATCTATATTGCATGATGTATGATTGGTACGTATTTCGTATCTTTTATAGCTGAATATATTATATATGCGTCCACCTTGAGAGCGCGAGTTCTTGGTTTGAACCTTGGTCGGGTCATACATGAGATTTTTAAATTTGAGCAATTACTTCTTCGTCAGGCGCTCCAAAAAAGGACAGAATATCGACTGGGTCACCCGGTATCAAAATAATGGACGAGGGGAGTAGTATGCTTGCTTGTGGTATACTGAATAAGTGAGCTAGCACCTAACTAAAAGTCGTCCTGACTGACTGCTATTACAGGGTAGGCCATCATACACACTTGTACATTACACGCATGTTACTAAATCAATCCGTAGAAATTAATAACTTTTCTCCTGTCGCGAATACCTGAAAAATTGTTGTTGTTGTTGTTGTTATTATTATTATTATAAAATAATGATGATGATGATGATGATGAGGAGGAGGATAACAATATTATTATTATTATTATTATTATTATTATAAAAGTTCTGATGATAATGATAAATCAGTTTTATCACCTATACCAAACAAATGCACATATATTAGTAGTAGTGTCTGGCCAAGCGGTTCGGATGGTGTGTCCGTATGCGCGACATATCTTCATGGACACACCCGGAAATTATATGACCACCCTATATACTACTTATATTCATATAGCATGAACTGAGAACTGACTGCAATTCGAGACAAGATTCGTTGTTTAATATAAGATTCATTTAAAATGTATTAAACTTTTAACTACATCAAGCTGTACATCTCAACTGGCCCTATACAGCAAGTGACAACATACTGCGGGAGACCACTCGCTTATTTCCCGAAGGATCGGATTCGTTCCGTTATCCGTAACACTGAATTAGGAAGCGTTTTTAATGCGTTACTTCTGCATCAGTTACATACGCAAGACACAATTTTGAGCTTTTCCAAATAATTTTAACAAATAGCTCTTTACAACTGTTATAAACTGGTATAAACATACTTCTTGTTGAAAGATAGCATTGCCAGAGTCTAACTGTTACGGCTAGGGGCGTCTAGTCAGTTACAATAAAATCCACTAAGATTTACATTGGTTACCGACTGGATTCGTTTCTAACTAAAACGGGGGTGCAAAACTAATCAAAAGCAGCTTTGAAATGAGCCTTACTTTTACCACCCTCAACAAAAATTCAACAGTTGATTAGACAAACTAAGGTCAGCTTGCCTGCATACAAATATTGATTCCTGTTTTATAGCTTTTATTGTTTATATGTGTTTCATAGTTGATGCTGTAGTTGACAAAATAGCTCTTCTGCCAAAAGAAACCTCGTATGTTCTGGATGCTGGACAGAACCTACCCGACATAACATGTACCGCAGATTGCGGCACCAATTCTTGTACATACAAATGGAAACATAACACACGGAAATTTTCGAACGGACCCATGCTGATACTTAAAAACGTCCAGAAATCCGAAACCGGAATATATGAATGTAATGCTCAAGATGACACAGGAAGCACTTCAGTTATAGCAATTTATGTGAAGGTTTTATGTAAGTCTCTCTCTCTCTCTCTCTCTCTCTCTCTCTCTCTCTCTCTCTCTCTCTCGGTTATCTTAAGGTGTGTGTGGGTTTGCGCACCCGCGAGTTCTGGTTGTTTTAAAGAGAGATAGAGAGAGTGTGTGTGTGTGTGTGTGTGTGTGTGTGTGTGTGTGTATTTAAAACCCTTATCTCACTGTCTGATTGAAATGTTTTTTATGGTGTGTTTACTGTCACAATAGTGTTTTAACATACAAATTACTTAAGTATTGAACTGTTCGTATAAAATCCATAAAAATATATTTAAAAAATCAGCACAAATGCTCTCTCTCTCTTTCTCTCTCGCTCAACTTTATTCAGATGCCTAAATTCCTGCAAATATTTAGACCTTTTACGAAATAGCCTTTGCGCTTTGTAATATAAAGTGTCAAAATTACTATATTCAATATAATATTCTGCAAAACACAGATAGAGGACATGGTCGGAATGCCGGTATGATGTATTCCAGAAAAGAACGTCGATCAGATTTATGATTTTTGACCTGCAGATATGTATTCCTTTTTTTATACTTAGACGATCTCTTAACCGAACACTGAGTTGAGTTGAGTTGGTTTTTAACGTCCCAGTCAAGAATATTTCACTTATATTGAAACGTCGCCAGCTATAGGCGAAAGTGCAGAAATCTTGCCTGTGCGTTGCGCTGATGGCAGTGTGCTTTATCTTGCCATGTCTGCCATGACACGGAACCTCGTTTATTTTAAGTTCCCATCCAAAAGAACCGTGACTTTCATGTCGTAATGCCGAGTGCTAGGCGAAAGAGCAGTCACTACCAAGTTTCAAGTCTTAGGTCAGACCCGGTCGGGATTCGAACCCACGACCTTCCACTTACGGAGCGAGCACTCTACCAACTGAGCTACCGCAGTTGTTCCGAACACTTATATAATTACATTAAATTTGCTTTTTTTTTTCCCAGATGGACCGGAAGAAGTAATTTTAAATCCCCGTAACACATCCTACGTTAAGTCTGAGAATGATTTTATACCAGTGATAACGTGTAGTGCAGTTTGTGATCCACCATGTGTGTTCACGTGGACAATGCCCGGGGGTGGTGTAAGCTACACCAGTCCCACACTACGCCTGGATGTTTTAGATAGAAGAGAACAAGGTGTATACAAATGTACTGCTCACAACAGGATATCAAGTGGATATGTAGAACTAACTATAATTGTCAATTGTAAATATCTTGATGAACTTTGTTAATATCATCTACAAAAGTATAATCTAGGTCAGAAAACACATTTGAAATAAAATTGAGGGTATAATTGAGCATAAATTCTAGGTCATTCAAGTATAATATAGGTCGGTTGACTGTAATTTAGGGAAATTGTGAATGACCTGGGTCAGCTGTGTTAAATCTAGGTCGGTTGGTGTGTAACATATAAAAAATTGTGAATGATCTAGATCGGCTGGATTAAATCTAGGTCAGTTCGTTTTTAATATAGGAAAATTGTGAATGATCTAGGTCAGATGGGTTAAATCTAGGTCAGTTGGTATGCAATATAGGAAAATTGTGAATGATCTAGGTCAGCTCTGTTAAATCTAGGTCAGTTGGTGTGTAAAATAGGAAAATTGTGAATGATCTAGGTCAGCTCTGTTAAATATAGGTCAGTTGGTATGAAATGTAGGAAAATTGTTTTAAAATTAGGTTAGATGGGTGTAGTCCAGAGTAGAAGAGTTAAATCTAGGTCAGTAGGGTTAAATAAAGATCAGCTGGGTTAAATCTATGTCGGTCGGTATGTAATATAGGGGAATTGTGAATGATCTAGGTCAGCTGGGTCAGTTGGTATGTAATACAGGGAAATGGTAAATGATCTAGGTCAGCTCTGTTCAATCTAGGTCAGTTGGTGTGCAATATAGGGAAATTGTAAATGATCTAGGTTAGCTGTGTTATTCTAGGTCAGTTGGAATGCAATATAGGGAAATGGTGAATGAGGTAGGTCAGCTGTGTTAAAATTAGGTCAGTTGGTATGTAATATAGGGAAATTGTGTTAAAAATAGGTTAGATGGGTGTATTCCAGGGAAAAGAGTTAAATCTAGGTCAGTAAGATTAAATCAAGGTCAGTTGGGTTAAATCTAGGGCAGTTGGTGTGTAATATAGGAAAATTGTGTTTAATTTAGGTTAGTTGGGATCCATTTTACGGAAATCAAGGTCAGTAAGGTTAAATCAAGGTCAAGATTGTTGAGTGATGTAGATCACGTGATACTTGTTTAATCTATGATAGTTGAAGTAAACCTAAGCCGAATGAGATTAATGTAAGTCAAATGAAGAAAAATAGTATAATCTGGGCTAATTGAGTTTATATTCAGAGAAAGTAACAATCTAAAAATAACTGAAGTTAGTCTAGGTTAACTGGCATATAATAAGTAAAATCTAGGTCAATTGAAAGTAAAAGTTATGTCATGCATGTTACCATTCAAGTTCAATCGAGAGTAAAATAAAGGTTAGGTTATAATCTAGGTCATTTGGCGACAATTGAGAAGACTCCTAACCTATATATAGTATAAACTAGGTCATGTAATAATATTGGTCAGTTGGCGAATTATTAGTAGAGTCCTTACCTATATATAGTATAAACTAGGTCATGTTATAATCTAGGTCAGTTGGAGTATTATTAGTAGAGTCTTAACCTATATAGAGTATAAACTAGGTCAGGTCATTTGGCGAATTATTAGTAGAGTCCTAACCTATATAGAGTATAAACTAGGTCAGGGTATTAACTAGGTCATTTGGCGAATTATTAGTAGAGTCCTAACCTATATAGAGTATAAACTAGGTCAAGTTAAAAACTAGGTCAAATGTCTGTTATTTTGTATAAGTATGAATTATATGCACGAAATATGCGAATCATAGAATGCTTTCTCCATGTCAGTTATATGTATAACCCGGGTAAAATGTGGACATAATCTGAGTAAGTTGAGGATAAAATCTTAGTCAACTATGAATTCCGGAATTCTTGAATTCTGATTGGTTCAACTTCTTTATTAGCATAAGTTAGATAAATTTAATATGTTCGTATATTTCTGTTATTCAAGACGGTCCTGGTAGATCGATACAACTACAACCAAATAAAGCGTTCTATGAGGTGATGGAGAACTCAACTATTAATGACGTAACATGTTCAGCAGATTGCAGACCCGGATGTACGATCACTTGGAACGCAACTTGTACGACAAATGTCCTGTCTTTGAAACAAATTAGAAGAGACCAAGCAGGAGTATATATGTGCACGGCTTCAAACGTTGCTGGGACATCGATAAATTTGATTGAGATCAAAGTGAAATGTTAGTACATCAATAGTCTAATAGGCCCAAGAAGGTTATATAGCCCAACGGACCTTTTACCTGCACGTATTGATACAGGCCCATCCCCTTTGAGGCCCCATTTATTATAATATGTTAAAGACACAATTTTGTCGACTATAAAAAATCTAGAAACGTATTATCTATATGATTTCAATGTAATGAAAGGTTTTTAATCAAACATTTTGATTGCTTGGTTTATTGTTTGGTGTTTTATCACATCGGCTATTACCACTGCGGTAGCTCAGTTGGTAGAGTACTCGCTTCGTGTGTGGAGGGTGGAGGCTTCGAACTCCTGCCGGGTCTTACCAAGACTTGAAAAATAGACAGTGACTGTCCTTTCGGCAAGTTCTTGGCATTTAGAAATGAAAGTCACGGGGTCCTTTGGATGAGACCGAAAAACCAATACTCCATGTCACGGCACGCATGGCACGCTAAAGAATACCCACTGCACATTGCCCTAAGCGCGCTGCAAATGTCAAAATTTATGCCGCTTCACCTATAGCTGCATAAGTTTTCCGAATAAAAATTAAAAAGGCTCTGATTAACTTAATGATGTTCCTAATGATCAATGTTACATTTTGTTCAACGATAGAAGCTCGAATTAATGTAGAAACATTATATAGCGGTAATTTTCCAGCGAGATGTAGATCTGGGAGTTTAAATTTTGGAACATATTTACAACATAAAAAACGGGATCATGTAAACACAACTAATAAAACTGTAAGATACGATAAATTAAACACAGAATTTCATTTATTTGTAATTTGTGATTTTGCAAGGAATAAATAACACCGATGCAAATATATTTGGATATCATTGAAGGACAATTAATGCAATTTATGTCAAGTTTCTTCTTTGATTCATTGCAGTCTCTGTACACAAGTGCACCAAGCTAATAATAATCATCGTTAAATATGTGACCAACACATAAGAGGTTTCCGTTTATTTACAGAAAATAAAATTTTAGAAAATGAAACTCATAGATCGTGATTAGATTTTATCATTTTTAAGAAATATATATATATATATTTTTTAGAAAATCGAAAAAAAAATCGGAAAATTCAAATACGTAATACAGCTAAAAAATCTCCATATTATGTTCTTTTTTAGATCCATCCGAGATTAAATCTTTAAATATCATGAACAAAACTGATTATTTAATGGAATGCGATGACGCCACATTAATTTGTGAGACAGACAGTTATCCTGCTCCTAATGTGTTGTGGGTATATAGAGAGAATGGTACGACTCTACTTAAAGACAGTCATGAAAGGAGTCGACTCCTACTTCCGAGAGTGAGCTGTTTTGACATGGGGACCTACAGCTGTGCTGTGTATAACGGTATTGGAGCATCACAATCTAGAGATATAAAAGTTGAAGTGTATTGTAAGTAACTTTTCCAGAAAAAAATTTGTCCTTTCGTAATTACAATCTAACGATTTCAAAGATTAACCATACTGTAAGTTACGCTTCTAAAATATTGGCCCTTCATGATCATTTAATTTTTACAGACAGCCAGATTTGCAAAATGTCCAATCCTTTGGTCTTTTATAGAAGAAAAAGAAACATTTACTTTATTTCTAAATATTTTACGAGCATTTAGATAACTCAAATTTTTCCTGTAATTTATATATAAAAAATCAGCTTATGAAGTCATATTTAAATGAAAGACACATGCAAACATTTGCATTCCTGTGTCACGTGGCTTAGTTATTTTTATCTTTTTTATTCCATTGTTACACTCTATGAATTGTCATAAATTCGGTTTTATGAACAAAATCATAAATAAATTATGGTAAGACCGCGTTCAATTCATTCAATTATTATTATTATTATTATTGTTATTATTATTATTATTAATTTCATTATTAGTATCATTAATAATGATGATGATGATGATGATGATGATGATGATGATGATGATGATGATGATTATTATTATTATTATAGGTAAGCCACGTCTGGATGAAAGAAAGAAACAGAAAACAGTGAACTATTTGAGTTTAGGAACGGAGGAAGGAATATCTCTCACTGTTGACATAATTTCTTACCCACCTCCCAACATAACTTGGTATTTCACGGGTATAGACTCAAACGATTTAATTAATGTTTTGGCGTTGGAAAGATTTGTTATGGACAGCGAAGTCAATGGTTGTCTAGTGAAAATTTATCTAACAAAGGGTATCATCGGTGGAAACGAATTTGGAACTTACGTCTTACAAGCTGAAAATGCGTTCGGCAGCGTGAATATTTCTTTTGTTGTGGTTCCACATGGTACGTTTAGTAAAATCTACTTTTGTATATGATAAATAATTTACATTGATACCAAAATCAAGGCAGCTTTAGTACCTTGGTTGGGTCTTGTGATACTTAAGTGTAATCTATACAGTAATTGAGTGAGTAATAGTTTTTGACGTCCAAAATCAAGGATATTTTACTTATATCGAGACATCGCCAATTATAGGCGAAAGTGTAGAAATTTTGTCTGTGCGTTGCGCTGATGGCATTATACAGCAGGGTTCTTTATCACACCACGCCTGCTGTGACACGGGGCCTCGTTTATTTTAAGTTTATATCCGAAAGAACCGTCACTTTCATTTCGTAATGCCGAGTGCTTGACGAAAGAACAGTCACTTTCCACTTTCAAGTATTTTGTCAGACCCGGTCGAGGTTCGCACCCACAACCTTCCACTTACGAGGCGAACACTCTACCAATTGAGCTACTGTAGTGTATTCTATACAGAAATATTGTGTTAGACTTGGTAACCCTTGTGGTCTAAACGCAGGTTTATCGCGAGGAACTATAACGCCTTTTACTACCTAGGTCCAAATTCATCTAGGGATCATAAAATGTGTAATTTTGTTTGCCTGAGGTTAGCACTGAGGTATTCTGGGTCCTCCTCTAACCCAGATAAAGGTAAAATAATTATGACTCTGATATAATTCACAATTGTTCCACAGCATTTAACTTGATATGCTTTTGCTATTTACTACTATATAAATATTGCGGGTACCGCTGCTGGTGGAGTTAAACTCCCCGAGGGTATCAATAACTCAGAAGGCAGTGCTCTGTGCTGTCAGATAATGTACTGTTCAGCAAAATTTTCAGCCGTCTAAATTTTTGAAATTTTTATTAAAACTAAGGTTTGTTTCCTCATGCAAAGCATTCCTTAGCTGGATTTGGGTTCATATAAATTTGGAACTTTAGATTTATTAATCTTCAACTGTTTGGTCTATCAAACTTTTTGGCCTCTAGCGCCACTGATGAGGAATTAATTTAGAAATATACACATGTCACTTCAAAATTAATCAAGTATTTTTGTTAAATATTGAAACAGATCTTTTACCTATCGTTGGATGTTTGAAATAGAAATCAATCATTTGACCTGTTCTACGCCAACATCTGTTCTTTGATGTTAGAAGCGGGTATTACTTTTAATCAAAACAAGAAAACAATGCTAGGAGGCGTTAAGTTTATAAGGCATTTCAAGCTGACGAGCTAGCCGTATTACTACTACAATTTGTCTTGTAAAGCTTTCAGTCTTGTGTTTTATTTCAGTGTTTTATCTTTAGGACCATTTGACCTTTCCAATGATTAACGTTCAATATTTTTGTTACAGGGCCTCCGGATCCTCCATATCAATTAAATGTTGTTTGTCTTACATCAACACGTGTAATGTTGTCATGGAAACCTGGATTTAATAGAGGGGATGAACAAATATTTTATATACAATACCGATCTTTAAATAAAAAATTCCGAAGATTTCCTCAAATCATTGAAGATGACGGTAAAGACAATATGAGTAAGTCTTTGACAAAACTACAGAAAAATAGGCTTTACCAGTTTACAGTTGTAGCGGTCAACAAATTTGGAATCACCTTATCTAAAGAAATCGTCAATTGTACAACAAAAGGTAAATATAGCTTTACCTTATTACCTTTCTAACACCTATCTGGTAGTATTTTTGTGGGGTTTTTTTTCAAAATGAACAATGTTGATCATTTTTCCATGCCATTAGGTTTAACTACAAGATTGCTATTTCTCAGTTTCTGGAATTATTGTTATTATTATTATTGTCATTATTATTATTATTATTATTATTATTATATTTGGTTTTTGTTTTTCGTCCTGGTAATAATGTTTTTTTTTTTTGAGTAACACTAAAAATAATGAGGACCTTTTTAGCGTTTCTTCTTTATCATTATTGTCAAGAATGTAAGATATTTTGATGATATGTTGACCATATTTGGTGCAATTTAATGGGGTTGTCGCAGTAAAACGTATTTCATTTCTATGAAAGCATCTCAAGCTATTACAAAAAAAAATGAGAAAAAGAATAAATGTAAAAAGGAGAAATTTGAAGCTGAAAACATTTCTATTTTGCCTCACAAATTTACATGCCATCGAATTATATTCATTGCTATTTCATAGTAATTTATTGTTAACGAGATTTTTTCTGCTTAAATAATGAGTAAGTTTTATTTTTAACAAACAAAAAATTAACTCACAGAAATTATTTAGGACGTAAAACCCCATTAAATCCAAAACAAAAATCAATCAAATTGTTTTCACGCTATTGTGTAATTTTGCTGAACATGTATGTGTACTTTTGCTAAACATGTTTCATATCATAATTATTGTGGGTACCGCTGCTGGTGGATTAAAACTCCCCGAGGGTATTAATAACTCAGTAGGCAGTACTTTGTGTTGTCAGAAAATATACCATTTAGCAAAATTTTCAGCCGTCCTAATTTTTGAAATTTATTTTAATCTAAGGTCTGTTCCCTCTTGCAAAGCATTCCTTAGCCGGATTTGGATTCATATAATTTTGGAACTTTGGATTCATTAATTTTCAATTGTTTGGCATATGTTTTTTAATCTATCAATATTTTCGGCCCCTAGTTCACTGATGAGGAATGATTTTCCGAAATGTGCACATCTGGCACATCAAAATTTAGCAGGTATTTGTTATATATAAACAGACAAACCACATCACTGTTCAATAACTTTCGTTTTTTTCATAATTTTATACATTTTTATTGTAGATTCCGAAGATTTTGTTAGTCCCCAGCATCCTTCAGCTGGATCAGTAGTAGCAGGAGCATTAATCGGTTCAGAAGTATTGATATTAATCATTTTAATAGCAGTATTGGTATACAGAAAACGACTTTCGTTACAAGGTTTGCAAATTTAATGTTTTATACGAGAACTTTTATCCAGCTTGATATAATCTTAACATTTGTAGTGATTTCGCCAATCAAGTTGCTGCATATAGAATTATTTTTAGACTTTTTGTCGTCTTCAATGCGATTGGTTTATCAGTATGAATATTAACATTGTCATAGAAATAAATCGTTAACACGCAATCTAATTTTTAAATGCTGAAAAAAAATCAGAATGAATTTGAAAGACTTGGTTTCCACTTACCATTTTCATATTAACACTCTATCAAATGTTTGATAACCGTTTAATAATTTATTGTTCTTTATAAATAGAAATTGATTGATTGATTTAATGGGAGGGGGCTACGTCCCAGTCAAGATTATTTCACTTATACCAAGACATCACCAGCTATAGGCAACACTGCAGAAATTAGACGTGAAATTAGCTCTTTTATAGTATTTTAACAATTTATTCCAGAGGAAGACCACTTTGTGTTAAATTGAAAACTTCTAAGTTTCTTTGTAATATCGACAATGAATAAAACACAAACGTTCCCAAAAAAAAAATACAAAGTAAAAACTTTGAAAGCTGGCAAAATTAGTTATACACGTGAACTTCCATCAAGGAAGTGAAGCTTGCTCTTGAAGGGAAAATGCCTCCAATCTAGCCAGCTACACCCATCACCTGCAAAGCTAAAGTTGAGAATAAAAGGAACACGAAACTATCGTTAGTCAGATATATCCAGTATCTTCATTGAAACTGAATAGAATGGAGATTTTGTTCGAATTGATCCGGAGCTGTGTTTGAGTTTTCTCTTGTATTTTTTCAGAGGGAGTTAAATCGAGGTATAATTTTAATAAAGCTTCTTATTTTTATTTATACAATTTTTTAAAGATCCAGCATGTATGTCTATTTTATTTTCTGATTTTTAAAAACAGCTTGAAGGGAATTTTATATTATCAATTTCTAGGAAATTTTACATATAAATCTGCTCGTTATTCACATATTGAATGCTGCTCACGGTAGAAGGGCAATAACTAAGGTTCCAGAGTAAATTTGGTTTAATTTGGTTCTAAACAAATATTAAGAAGAAATTATCACGTAGAAGGCTAGGTAACTCCATTTGCCATGTTTTTTTTCTGTTTTAGTTTTTTTCTTCGAATTTTTTGTATTTTCTTCAAATTTATTGATAAGTTTACTCAAATTCCATACATTTTCTTGACGTTGGGGTTTTATAGTTTTTTTATTTATACATTTTATTACTATTTTATTGATGACATAGTGTATACTGGTTTTCACACCTCTCGGTGAAACGATGGAACTTGTTCAAACAATACGACTTAACTGGCTTCTTTAAAACGTTGTTTAGTCATGATAATATATAAAGTGTTAAACATACTCATCAATCAATTTTACAATTATTATACTGTGATTACGTCTTTTTTAATTGATGACGTCATAATCACTTTTTGTTACTAAGCAATTAAAAATTGTTCCTGATGAGTGCTGAAAGCATGAAAGCGCTAAAGTTTTTCCTGTCGTTTTCTTTTTCAAAGAATTTTTATTTTCTGTGCTTGAAAATCTTATTGGACAATATATATATATATATATATATTGTCCGATACATTGCTTTTTTCCATTGTCTTTTTTGGTAAAGTGTTTCACGTACAAACGAATTATTCTTCATTCCTTAAAAATTACCCCATTTTACCAAACTTACCATCCGGTATTTTAAAATCGTTACTTTCACGAAGAGCAAAATAATACGTTTTCCAAAATACTTTTCAAGCAGAGATCCAACTGTGAAAATGAGGAAAACGAGTAATCCAGTGCACTCAGAAATCAAGATTATGGTATCGAGGCCATCAGACGAGTTTGACGAGTTTGATTCTGGGCCATATCAAGGTGAGTGTTAGAATGTGAAACGGAGAAATGATTCAAGATCCTCTTCATAACATTAAGATGGTCAGTTCTGGGATATTGAAAAAGGCCTAGACATCGACTATTGGCATTTACGAGCCAAATGATAAAATTTCGCGCACTGAAATATACCCGATTGGAGTTGCGGTGAAAAGCAATAATCGATAATACGTAAGATCACTTGGCAAACGACTCCTCTGAAAGCGATACAAGTATGTTGCTGAGAATTTATTGAGGATTTATTTTTTACGAAAGCTTATTTATAAAACGATTTTCTGTTGTTATTATACAGTACAGCTAAGGTGGACTCGTGAAAATCCACCCGCCGCGGTGTTTTTTTTAATCCGCAGCAGTAAAATTCGCGGTGGATGTCGGTGTAAATTTTCTGTCCACCGCGAATCGCGGTGGACAGTTTTGCCGGTGGACATCTTATGGGGGGGATTAGTCCACCGGATTGTCCACCGCGACCATCAGTTTTGAGGATTAAATATGTGTAATGGAAATTTGCAAACCGTTATCGGACCTTAAATAGTAGTTGTTTCCGGATCCAACTATGCTTTTTACTCAGTTTTTATGCCGTTTGATAGAGTATTATTCAATAAAATATAAAAACAAAGCATCAAATTAAAAGCTTTGTTATTTTTTTAGATATTAATTGAAGAAATAAATCCGACGCTTCTAAAACCGCATCAATTTTAATCTGGAAACTTCAAGTCAATTCCGAGTCACGTAACAACAAACTTAACCCGAAAACTTAGTCGAGTGATGAGACTACAAAACAACTTTTATAAAAGAAGAAGGGGAACTAACCCGTCCTGATAATTGACCTTTTTTCTTTCTTTCTATTCTTTCGTTCTTTCTTTTTTCTTTCTTTCTTTCATTTTTTAAAAAAAAAAATTATCACTAAATAGCCTAGTTTTGACCTACGTAAATATTTTAAATGATTGGCGTTTTTTAATTTTTTAATTTTTTTTTTATTAGAAACTTGGTCATTTTAATTTTTGAAAAAAATGTTCATTATATTTAAACTCTTCACTGAAAATACTAAAGATAGATTTGTAGAAATTGTTGTTACAAACACATAATTTCGTGTCGGTTCGCGGCGATCTAAAAATACGATGGTGTAAACAAATCAATTATTTTAAATTTGCCATAAAGCAAAGTACTTCTCGCATCCAAAACAACAATTTTTATTTTTTATATTAATTATCTATGTATAAAGTGCTTGTCCCGTTTTAATTTGCTACCTGGTCACGACTGCAGACATGATTTGAAGATGAACACGTGAAAACCTCTCAAGGTGTGATGATAAGCATATTACAGGTGATTATAAATATGAATCCTACTAATTACCGTTTCCGACCTCATCACTAGCTGTTAATTGGTTAATTAGTTTATTAGTTTGTCGGTAACATTTGATCTTCATATCATCCGAGTCCAATAATATTGAGGAGTGGAAATGGATTTCCCGGGACGGTTTTTATTTCTTACCACCCCCCCAAAAAAAAAAAAAATAATAAAATAGAATAAAATAATAATAATAAAATAAATAAGTAAATAAAAAATAAAATAAAATAAATAAATAAATTATAATTAAAAAATGAAAGAAAGAAAAAAGAAAGGACGAAAAGAAAACACGGGACAGATTTTCAGTCCTCGCAAAAATTATAACCATTTTAATTATAGCTGACCTAGCTGTCAAAACATTTGTAACGGTTAACTGGTAAAGGCACGTGCAATGAAACTCGTGGTCGTATTTCGCTTTAAGTCAAAACTTCTTGTCAAGTTATATGCAACTAAAAGTAATTAGTGAAGATGTTGTTTCACTTCAAATGTTTTATTGTGGAATTAAGTAAATCTGCGATACAATTCTTCTTAAAACCGGGATTTACATATATTTCTGGATTAAATATTGATACACATTTGACTAACAATTTCAGGTAAATTATACAGTTATATTTTTAAAAATTATCGTGCTTCAACTATTTAAAAAAAATACGTGGAAAAAAATAGGCGTTTTATTACATTTTTTTTTAAAATTGTCACAGAATTCTTTCATTTCCCGAGTCTTGAACTTTAACTATGATATGATTACGGACAACATTATCGAGCAACAATTAATCAATCATCCATGTAAACATTTGTCGTATGGTCACATTATTTATGTCTCCGAGTACACATTAAGAATTAAATGTATTTCGTTTTCAATAACGATCGCGGTGGACGTTTTTATGCCGGTGGACGATTTTACTGTCCTCCGCGGCAGAAATATTCCTAATCCCTTATCTTTTGATTCGCGGTGGACCGCCGTGGGTCACGGTGGACCGCGGTGAACCGCCGTGGGTCACGGTGGACCGCGGTGGAAATTTAATCCCCTCTAATCGGCAACCTTGTCCACCGCGGTGTGTGGATTTTAACGAATCCACTTGAGATGTACTGTATGTACATAACATACAGTGTTTTCAATTAAATTTGGCTCAGGTCGTAACAAGGGAAATATTGAAAAGGGATGTAAATCTTAATTCATACCTTAGATTTATTCTTAAAACGATACCTGAAATTTTACACAGCGATGGATTTGAAGGTAAATGGTCCAATCTTTTAAACCAAGCGATAGTATTATTGAATACTAAATCTCGATGGTTTTTGTCAAAAGTGCCGAGGGTTAAACTCAGGAACGTTACATCGGTCAAACGATCTAGAAACTTAAATGTGTATCTATAAAATAAGATTTTAAAACTTAAGAGGTAAATATTTTTTATTGTTATATTCGTTAAGTTTAATGAAATATTAACTGTTTTGTTTTCTCTTTCTTTTCTAAAGAAATGAATCCTCCAACAAGAAATTCTGGGTAAGTACTGGACGATAAAATTTGTAACTAGCAACATGATCTTATATAGGCTTAATATATATATATATATATATATATATATATATATATATATATATGAATGATGAATCTAAGCATGTTAGGAAATTTCACCTAGGGTTTTAATTCTTCATTCATAGACGGCGCTTGTAACCCGAGGGTGAATTTATTATCCTACGTACACTAACAAATGTAGAAGTCCTCCTTTCATTTACTACAAAGTGACGTCATTTTCCACAAAAGGTGACGTAATTGCATTGTCTTATAACTTTCAAGTCACGCCTATAAATAATTAGCCGAAGAGAAAGGTTTTACGGGTATACCAAATGATATTTTCTATAGTTAATCCACATTTTTTTGGGAAAACAATTTTTTTCTACAAAAAAGACAAACATATTTAGGCAATTAATAAAATCAATAAAATTTCCCACTTTAAATTATACTACAGCAAAAATAACGTGTTTTTATGTTAATATGTAAGGACATAAATATCAAACAAAAGTACCTCTTTAGTTATGATGTGTCACATGTTAACATTTCAAAAATTCATTCCTCATTAGTGACACTAGCGGCCGAAAAAATTGATAATAAAAACCATTAGCCAAACATTTGAAAAATTATGCATCCAAAGTTATAAAATTAAATAAATCCAAATCAAGCTTAAGAATGGTTTGCATGAGGGAACAAACCTTTTAAAGCTGCATTAATTTTCTAAAATTTTTTTGATTTTCTAAAAATATATTTTTTTCAAAATAGATATCCTCTAACCACGATCCGTGTGATTCATTTTGTAAAATTTCCTTTCTTTTAGCTGTAAATAAACGGAATCCTCTTGCCACTTGGTCAAATTTTAACGATGATAATTATGAGCTTGGAGCATGTGCACGGATGTACGGAAAAAACAGTGAATCGAAGGTGAAACATGACAAATTGCATTAATTGTCCGTAATTAATATCCAGGTGTATTTGAAATGGTGTTATGTATCCCTTACTAAGTCACAAATGACAAATTCAACGAATTTCTGTGTTTAATTTATCGTATTTCACCGTTTTGAAAGTTGTGTTTAAATGACCCGGTTTTTTTCATGACGTAACCATGTTCCAATATTAGATCTCACATGCTACATCTTGCTGGGAAATTATCGTTGTTTCTGCATTTATTCGAGCTTTTACCGTCGAACCAAATGTCACATTGTTCATTAGGAACATTATTAATTAGATTAGCACCGTTTTAATTTTTTCTTTGGAAAACTTAATGCAGCTTTAAAGAATTTAAAACATTAAGACGTCTGAACATTTTCTGACAGCACAGAGTACTGCCTACTGAGTTATGGATACCCTCGGGGAGTCTTACTCCACCTGTAGTGATACCCGCTCATGGAGATCAAAATTATTAATGTATTCAAAACAGCCAATTTTATCTTGCAAAATTTATATTACAAAACTGTTTTGATGTATAAATGAAAAATTATTGTTTTTGATAATTACATCATATTACTGAATTTGCCAGCTTTCAAAGTTTTTACTTTGTTTTTGGCATTGTGATTTTGACATTGTCTGTGTTTTATTTGTATGCTTTTTTAAAACCCATTGTCAATGCTGATCATTTTTCGTAGACGACGACCTTTCGTTTGATCTGCTGACTCAATGATTTAAACATATTGTGCGATGGCGTCCCACTGCTGGGATGCGATCGCCATCTGTTTTTTAGAGTTTATATTCTAATTTTGACATTTACTTAAACTGGTTCTACAGAATTCATATTAATATTCAATCATTAGAACATTACGATTGTTTTCATTTATAAAGGTTTTGTAACAATCACAACAACTTGTGAAAAATGCGTACTTGTATTTCTTTAATTATGACTGTTGTAACTGCAGTGTACGGTATAGAGAAATAATAAATGCACGTATTTCAACTGGTCGCGATGGTGCTTGCTTTGCAAAGCCATTTGATACATAATAAATTGTTTTTGGGTTCATCTAAATAACAAGAACCTCAAAAATGCATGTTTGCTCTATAGATAAAGTATCAGAATTTGTCTTTTACCTATTTTTAGCTATAAGAAATCGAAAGCACACACACACACACACACACACACACACACACACACACACACACTGCCAACTTGCACACATGCATACACAACTAACATACATACATACATACACAGACACTTCCACTTTGTAAAACCATACCATGTTAGATTTATATATTGTAATGAGTATTTAGCTACATTGCTACTATGTACTACGTAGATATTGAATATTTTATTTATAAATACAAGCTATGTATTGTTATACATAGTTCCTTTCCTGGACAATATCTCCTATACTTGTGAATGAATGAATGAACTCTTACACCTTTGTGTTGCAGTATGTAAATATGTAACAAAAAAATACCTGTTTAATTTTGATGCGCAAGACGTGCACATTTTGGATACTGTTCCTCATTAGTGACTACTAGGTTATTTTACAAACTTTTAATTATCCGTTTAATGAACATAGCCGTATTCGACTGGTCGTTTTCCGTTAAGCAAGAGGCTCTTCCATTAAACGATATTTTCCCACCTTTATTTTTGACCAATCAGATCATAGAATATAGTTTTGTATTTGTCCTTCGACTGGTAAAGTGCTCAACACACTTTTCACTTCTAAAAACACTGTTGTTTACGAAAGTCTAGTTGAGAACAGCTTACCAGTCGAATAACAAACGTAAAGTTGATGTCTGTGATCTGATTGGTCAAAAATAAAGGTGGGAAAATATCGTTTAATGGAAGAGCCTCTTGCTTAACGGAAAACAACCAGTCGAATACGGCTCATGTAAAGTTTGTAGAACAAAGATATTTTATACGCTATATGTATTATTAATTGTTTTTCTAATTTTAGGTTTAGCAACGAATATTTAGATTTAGATTGTTCCCCACATACAGAAGAGGTCTATGAAGAGATGAGAGATACTGGTAAATATAGGAGGTTTTATAATTAGTAAATATCATACTATTGAACATAAACTTCGGTCAAGTCAGGTGTTTTACATTAAAAGGTTCATGTATGTGTATCTCTTTTCAATTTTTTTCAATTACTAATGGTTTTTAGTAAAAAATAATAATAAATTTTTCTCTTCATTTTCCAAAATAATACAAATTGAGATCAGACACAAAAATACCGGTACACGTCCAAATTCAAATTGCCAATTTTTTTTTTTTTTTTTTTTTTTTTTTTTTTTTTTTTTTTTTTTTTTTTTGCTAAAATATTATGAACAAGAATCCTCAATCCTTATTACGGAAAAAATTACAAATTTTTTAAAAGGAAATCAACATGATTCCATATTTCTTAGGAATGACATAAACTATTACCCTGTTTGAGTCGGGTTTTCTATATATGTTAATTGTAACGATTCCCAGGTGACAAAATTGTACCTCACTTTTCCTGCTGTTTTTTTTATAATGAATTAAATTATTTTTACTTATGTTACAGGAGAGACTGTATATGATGTTCCAACCTCCGAGTACAAAGTAGTGAAAAAGTAGAAGGTTCTCCGAGCTTTAACCAATATGACAAATTACACTTGTGTTTTTCTCATTAAAACATTTACAGACATTTGTCTTATTAATTTGTTGTTGCTAGCTATAGTTTTTTGGGCAAGTAAAACACGCCAATACAAAATACAAAACGTTAAGTGAACCAGAGATTTCGACCTTGACCTCTGACAATATCTTTAAAATGAGCATTCAATTTAACAAGCAAAAAATATTTACAGGTGTCAAAAATAATTACAAAATCAACAAACAAAACACAAAATTAGGGATAATTGATTATTACAGAAATGCGCAATAGACACAAACGCATACTTACCGGTCCATGTCCAAAAAAAATTTTTAAACAAAGTTACAGCTTTAAAAGTTGGCTTTTTGTAGTTAAACATGTAAACTGCCACAAGGAAAGTGAGATAGGGTGCAACGGAAAGGTAAGCATATCCAGACTAGATATATCAGACATGTGCGATTTTTAGAATGAAAGAAAAAAGAAACTTTGTGAAGTCATAGACAATTATATAACAAAGCAAAGATGACACATTTTATAGCCGTTTTTATCGTAATTTTTGTACTCCTTATCAAAAATATGAAAACTGTGATCAATAAAGATAGCACAATTGTACGACCAACTGATAAAGTTACCATATCAACAGTTTAAGAAAAATGTAACGAAAAAGGTGCTTGGTTACTTTTATGATTAATTGATAAAAACAAACATCGCAAAAGGATAACTGAAAACTCAACACCAATGGTAAAACTGTGAAAATGATATTAAAGACAAAAAGGGTATTTACAGAGGAACTTCAAAGTCCAAGCTAATATTTGAGCCCTCGGGGTGTTCGAGCAATTGAACATCGAGATACGATCGGAGTTCAGATTCTAATGCTTATTTACGGTCAAGGATCTTTAAATTTGTAATACATGTAAAATTATTTTAATGTCAGATAATAAATTGTCCTTATATTGCAGTATTCATCTTCAAATATTAAAGATTCATAGATAACGAAACAAAGAAACATGCCAATTAAAAGTACAAAATTCATTATCCATAATGACAGCTCGATAATGTTTTGAAACTGAAATGTTGACCTGCAAACTGTCGTATGATGTTTTATGGCTGCGGGGCTAAAACATGGTACTTTATTTTAATTTCAACAAATGATGATATAAAATAAACTTACTTTATTTTAATACCAATAAAAAGCACAGTTACTACTGTCATTCTAATCACAGGAAATCACGATAATACACATTACATGCTCTAGTGATATGTAAATAAGACTCCTATGTGCAATCAACAGGCGTGAGCGACTGAGTTGTTTTACCGATCAAGATCAAACACTTCCGCGTTTCCTAATCGGATTAAGAGAGTAAAGAACTGAGTATATCAAACACTGCCTCATTAGGTTAAATAAAAATCCTGAGTAGCACTCAACATATTAGGTAACTGTCTAGACTATTTGTTTCGTTCTATTACTTTTGATGAAATCTGTAATATGGCATCAGCTTGTGTTTTGTTTACAATGATCCGTGTCACATATAACTTGTATATATTACTGAGAAAACTAAGAACAACAATTCACTCAGAAAAACAAAACAATACAAGCTAATGAAAAAACATTAATACAACACACACCCACACAAAAAAAAATTATTGGACTACTATTATAAATTATCCGGCTTCCATGGGCTCAGGAGGAAACGGCAAGTGACCAGTGACCTGGTTTTAGCAATATTTAGTTCACCGTTTTTCTACACATTTGTGTCTCTTTTAAATACACAAAATAAGAATATCAAAGAATGTGAGTTTAAAAATTAAATAGGCCACTGGCAGTCACTAAAGACAAATAAGCAAACGTTTGGATTCTTTTAGTCATTAATTAAGTCACTTTCCTAAGGCTGCCTGTGGTTAATTAACCTTTTCCCTTTTATTTGCTTGTGCTTGATTACTTATTAATCTGTTATTCATCTCTATAGCGTTATATATATTTTGTCACTTTCCAATGAAATCCAGATGTAGTTAAATTTCAAATTCAATAGTGAATTTCTACATTAACAATTCCAATTAAAAAGGAATTGATAAAGAAATCTAAAATAGCACATTATTTACATCTAAAAACTCGAAAAAGGAAAGCAAATGGATTTTACATTTTAGATTATTATTGCATGCTGTCTGCCGAGTTATCTATACATTCGGGGGTTTTTACTCCACCAGCTCAGAGGTAGTAAATATATACCATATATACCACAAATACTTTTTTTTTGATGTGCAATATGTGCACATTTCGAGAATTCCTTCCTCATCGGGGACACTAAGAACCAAAATGCAGAATGAAAAAAAAAAGATAATCCAAAGATTCGAAAATTTAATGGATCCAAATTTTATAAATTATAATAATCCAAATGCATCAAAGGAATGCTTTGCATGATAGATCAAATCTTAGTTTTAAATCAATTTTAAAACTTAAGACGGCCGGAAAGTTTGCTACAGGATACAGTTTTTAACAGTACTTCCTACTGAGTTATGGATACCCTCAGGAAGCTTTACTCTACCAGCATCGGTACTCGATCAGGCATAGAAAATATTTTTTGAGAATATACCAATAACCAGTAACAATTAAAATTTTAATTCTATTAATTAATTAAAAACCATTCCCATTGCAAAAAAAAATTGATTTTCTTATCTAAGGATTTTACAAATACGTTTGTTGATAAATGTAAAACAATCAAAATATATCAGTTATATGATGTATAGAAGTTCATAACGCCAAAGAGTCCAACTTTATATACATCCGCAGTTTAATCAAGTCCCTCTCATATTTCAAGCATGTGTTTAGTAATAATTCATCATAAATCAATTATGTCACGAGTATATGGAAAAAGAAAAACAACTTTAAACAGATAAATACCATAAACCTCAAAATTATTTACTAATTTCCTGTGTGACCAACTCACTTTGGGTAGTAATATTTAAATGACAACCATTTATATTAAAACATTCGACTTTTATCAAGGGTCTAGGGCGCCAACAAGTAAAGATCTAATACAAGATGAATTTTAAAAAGTAAGTTAATTTTAGATTTATATTTTAGAATTATTTTATTATAATTGAAATCTTATATCAATCTATAATTTATGTAAACACGTTTGATTAATACAGAGAGTTAGGGCTGGGGTTAGGATATTAATAATTTTAAAAGTTTTGTAATTGGCAAAAAAAAAATTATAAAGAAGTACATAGAATATATACGTGAAAACATATTGTACCACTGACTATAAATAAAGCCGCAGACTTCAAACAGGTACATGATTAAAAAATTATGTTAAGATAAAATTAGATTTTATCAACAATATTGTTACTTATTCGCAAGAAAAATAGTAAATTTTTTCATGTATTTCTGTCTTTTTACCTTTTTTGTCTTAAATAATTATAATTTTTTTCTTATATTTTTACAGTTTAAGTCGCTTTGTACTGTAAGCATCACCTGTAGAGATCACCTGTCTTTTAACAAGGGCGTCATTATCAAACGATAAGAAGATGAACCTTCAAAATTGTTAGTCTTATTTGGAAGACTAAATTTTTTTCGTCTTCATTGTAAATATAAGATGCATTCCATTACATATCTCTGTTGTTCTCCATTCAATATTAACACTGTGCTGACTATACAATAGTAGTATAAACAGCTTCTCCTACAAAACTTGTAAGTATACAGCGAATAAAAGCTCCATATTACCACGAAAAAGTCGAATGACAGGGTATTAACATGTTCATATTCGTGGAATTAAAATTTTGTATTTTTGTTATTTTAAACAACGTTCGGGGACTTGTTGGCCGAGTGGTTTAAAGTGTGCGCTTACGTATCACAGCGACTCTCACCCTTTGGGTTCGAATCCCACTGAGGACAGATCCTAGCGTGAGAAAGTTCAGTTCACTTGCTGAAAGTCGGTGGTTTTCTTCGGGTACGCCATTATTCCAGAACTGATCGCCTTGAAATAAGTGCAGAAGTATTGACTGGGGCGTAAAACACAATTACTCCACTCTCCACTCTTAAACAACGCTGGGAGAAATTTGTTTCATAAAATAGAGGTGTGCTGAATATGTTCTTAGATGATGATCGGCCATTGCTGTAATTTTGCTGGTGGTGGTGTTTTTGCATTGCTGAGGTTGCTTCATTGTTGTTTGAAATTGAAATAAATATATTTATCAAAATATTTTTAGTAACGTGGACTGGTACGTTTGTGTTTATTGGGTGAGTCATATGTGCACATTTTGGAAATTTAAAGCTCATCAATGACGTTGGGGGCTAGAAAAAGTTGATAAATAAAATTTGTAAACAAAAATTTTGAAAATTTTTAATCCATTGTTCGAAAATAAATGAATCAAACCCAGCTAAGGAATGCTTTGCATGAGTAAACGGACGTTATTTTAAAATTAATTTTAAAAAATTTAGACGGCTGAAAATTTTGTGACAAGGTACATTTTCTGACTGACTATTAAGTCATGAAGCTCTACAAAATAGCCAATTATTTCTTTACCCAGTATTAGAGTCACTGACTTTATTTCTTAAAATATTTTGTATTTTGTTCACGTATACGGAGAGCTTAATATCTTGAAAATTCATAAGTTAATTTCCATATTAGCTAATCTTTATTTGACATTTGTTATAGAAAGAATGTCAGAGGGAATGCTAGCCAATTATTTAAAAGTACAAAATAGAAAAAATAATTATTTATTTTGATTGTCTTAAGAATTTACAGAAAAATAATTAGAATGCGAAAATTACCCAATTAGCATAGATTATCAACTAAATTCAAGGGCACAGTCACAATAATAATGGTTCTCTATTTCAATTCAAATAAAACCACAATATTCTTCTTTTAGAAAAAACGGAGTTACCACAATATATTTTTTCCGTGTTCCGCGTACGACGCCCGCCATTTTTTCATCGATTTGAATTCAGCAGGTATCACATTTGCACCCAAATTTTCATTCAATTTAACACGAGTTGTTTATGCAGAAATTTGATATGAAAAGTCCAGTTTTTGACGTTTTTAAACCAAAATTTCAGAATGATCTATATTTTTGACAAAAATGGGGCATAGGTGATAAGTGTAGACATTTTCAGAAAAATTGTTTATCTAGTTTTTTTCGCCCTCAAAAAACGACTATATGCTGCTCGTTAGGTAAATTGAAGGATGTTAGTTATTTCTGATGAAATGTTCTGAATGAATTCGGAACATTTCTAAAAATTTCATTCTCTTTTTCTTGGCACAATATCATTTTATAATAATCTTTTTAGATATACAATTTAAATCATGAGAAAGAAGAATGACTACATTTAGCAATTGACAATCAAATAGAAGTAAGGAAAAAGAAGAAAAAAATAAAGTAGTATTTACATGTCATACACTATGAGTTAAGAACTTTTAATACTTAAACGACTAAATTTATTTAAAAGAAATAGGATATGTACAAACATTTATATAGAGCGAGAAGGAAGAGATTAAATGTATTCATTTTGATGTATCTACGCCTCAATTACTGATTTATAAAACAGAATAACAAGAAGTGTTTACGTGAATTGATTTCCTTTTAGCAACTCAAACTCACAGCTCCATGAATTAAACGACTTCTTAGATGTTTTTTTTTAAAATATAGAAAAATACATTTACTATTTTCAAACTATTTTTCAAAATCTATAACGTCAATAATAATTATTTGGGGAATTCAAATAAAAAGATATGCTTCTATTTTTTTTTTTTTAATTTTTTAAAAACTGGGGTCTGTTCCCTCATGCAAAGTATTCATTAGCTGGATTTGGATTTATATAATTTTGGAACTTTAGATTCATTATTTTCAACTGTTTGGCCTATGATTTTTACATATCAAACTTTTCGGTCCCTAGTGTCACTGATGAGGAATGAATTTTCCGAAATGTGCACATATGGCAAATCGAAATTTAGCAGGTATTTGTTAACTACATAATAAGTTTTTTCTTAATTGATTGTGTTTCAGATGTCAAGCAACATGTTTACTTTATTGTCCTTCATCTCCAATGATGTGTTTATAGCTGCAACCCAAAAAGAGTAATGGGTATATTTACATCAACCATTCCTTGTAATAAAATCTAAATCGAGCAGTGATGTATCTTTAACATCAAACATTGTTATCAGAACAGTGGTGTATCATCTCAAATTAGTATACCTACTGTTGGTGTCTCTACATTGTCACGAAACAGAGTAACAGAAAGAATAATCGTCAATGGCGTATGTACAATTGACCGCTGGTGTTACAGAAAACTTTGAGCAGAGAAACTGAACAATATCAAACATGGTGTAATTATAACAGTAGAAGCAAGCAATGTAACAATAACAAGAACGTCATGCAATAAAGAACCACCAAATGATTAACATTCCATGTCTGATATAAGTGGATTAAATGAGGACTGAACCTCAACAACTGTTAGAACGGTGATATAATATTAGAACAAATTTCTCATCGTGGGGTTTGTTTAGACATTTAAATCTGATCAAAGGTCAGACAAGTAGATTCACATAAGATGCATTTATGCCTCTACACAGATCTTGTGAAGAAATAAACTTGTATATAATTTCGAATAGAAATTTCGATAAAGGTCAGTTATGATTCTTCTATATCAGTCAGATCGAACATAAAAATATTTAACAATTATATAGCTATTCTTCAACAGTTGATATCTTGATTATTTTAGTTAGTTTTTTTAATGGTTGATAACCTAAAAGTTTTATTTTTTTAAACTACAAATGATTAATTGTCTATGATAGTCAAAGAGCTATAGATTTGTCTTTTCATTTTGTAAAAACTTGAAAGTGCATCTACAGACACAACTTTTATGCATGCTAATACTGTTCTGTATTTTATTTTTTATCCTAGAATTGCGTCATCGATGCTTCTGCTGTAGTCATAATTCGACTACGATAATAACACAAAAACTAACTATATGTAACTAAATAAATAAATGTAAAATGAATAAAATAATAAAAAATAAATGAAATTATAGAATAAGTTATTTAATAATAAATAATAGATATTGAATAAATAAACAAAATAAATTAAAAAAAGAATTAATACATAATTAGAAAAATGAATAAAATAATAAATTAATAAAAGTAAATAAACATTGAATAAAAAAAAAATGAAAAACATAAATGAAAAAAGAATAAATAAAATTAATGAATTAATTCTTAAACATAAAAAACATTTTTAAAATAAATAAAATTTATATATAAAATAATAAAAGAAAAATGAAAATAAATAATAATTTAGAATAAATAAATGAAAAATATTAATTTAAAATGAATAAAATAAAAAATATTTATTTAAAATGAATAAAATAAAAAAATAAATAATAATTAAGAATAAATAAAATAAAAAATATTAATTTAAAATGAATAAAATAAAAAATGTTTATTTAAAGTGAATAAAATAAAAAATATCTATTTAAAATAAATAAAATAAAAAATATTAATTTAAAATGAATAAAATAAAAAAATAAATAATAATTTAGAATAAATAAAATAAAAAATATTTATTTGAAATGAATAAAATAAAAAATATTTATTTAAAGTGAATAAAATAAAAAATATTTATTTAAAATAAATAAAATAAAAAATATTAATTTAAAATGAATAAAATAAAAAAATAAATAATAATTTAGAATAAATAAAATAAAAAATATTTATTTGAAATGAATAAAATAAAAAATATTTATCTAAAGTGAATAAAATAAAAATATTTATTTAAAATGAATAAAAGAAATTAAAATAAATAAAGAAAATGAATAAAATCAATATGACAAATAAAAATAAACAAATAAAAAGATTAAATAAATGAAATGAATAAAATGAATAAAATAAATAAAATTAATAAAATTAATAAAATTAATGAAATTAATAAAATTAATAAAATTAATAAAATAAATGAAATGAATAAAATGAATAAAATTAATAAAATTAATAAAATGAATAAAATAAATAAAATTAATAAAATGAATAAAAAATAATGCATAAAATAGATAGGACAATTAAATAAATAAATTAATGAGAAAAAATTGTTTTTCCTGTCTTGTATTGGTTGGAGGTTTCTTTGATTTATGATCATTGTTCCGTGTTATATGAGCCCTGGCCTGAACACGTGTTTCTTTCCGTTCTAGTCTTGTCTTGTTGAAGCTTCAGGAAATTTATCATTGTTATGTTTTCGTAATTCTTAAGCAGTGTTGAAAATATGTTTCTCTCTTCTTTTTTTTTTTTTTTTTTTTGTCTTGTTTCGTATTTGTATGGTTCAGTATTATAATTTCTCGGTTGCTTACCTGAAACACGTATTCAGTGACAATTTTCTGTGTTCTATTTGATGGCAAAAACTCTCATTTTTCTTTAACCGTTTTCATTGTTACCCTTTTTTAACAATTTTAACTGCTTCATTTTTTTGACAAATTATTCTAGTTTCGGTTTCGGTTTCTGAAAATAGTAAAACGGCTTTTTCCTTAGTTGGCGATTAGTCTAAATTTTTCTCCAACTTATTTTAATGATAATCCCTTCTGAGTAAATTTTTCCTAAATAAAAATTTTCTGAACAATTTAACTGCTACATACATTTAAAACATGAATGAAGTTTTTTTCTTCAGTTGTCTTTTTCATTAAGTTAAGTTGAGTAATGGTGCTTAACGTCCCAGTCAAGAACATTTCACTTTTATCGAGACGTCGCAAGTGCTTAGTGCAGAATTTTTCCTGCGCGTTGCACTGATGGCATTATACAGCAGAGTTCTTTATCGTGCAACGCCTACCGTGACACCGTACCTCGTTTGTTTTAATTTCATTTCGTAATACCGAGTGCTTGGCAAAAGCAGAGTCACAACCCACTTTTAAGTCTTGGTTCAGACCCGGTGAGGTTGGAACCCACTACCTCCAACTTACGGAGTGAACACTCTTTTAACTGACCTACCGCAGTGGTCTTTTTTTTTGATAGATTGTTGATGTAGATAAAATAAATCTCTACACAGGACCAGAAATCGGATATTTCCACGTCAAATTAATGTTCTCAATGTAGTTGCATATAATGTAATATAGACTGTCCTATACTTATTTGACAATAATTCTTTTTTCCCATCCTTATTATATGATAAACCTTTCTAAAGACGTTTCATCGCTTCATTCATTTAACACACACACACACACACACACACACATATATATATATATATAATTTATATATATATATATATATATATATATATATATATATATATAATTTATATATATATATATATATATATATATATATATCCTTTAACACATCTACATTATATATATATATATATAAAAATAAATAAATAATATATATATATATTATTTATTTATTTATTTATTTATTTTATTTTATTTTTTTTTTTTTTTGAATTTGTAATATTGAAAGAAAAGTTAAAACATTGTGATATGTGATATTTTAATATTTACAAAACATCGTAAAACACGGCTATAATATTGTCGACTGGCTGTCAGCCAACATGGTTAAAATAAGTTTTAAGTTGGTGAATAAATAGCGAATCTTACATTTCTGTTATGTAATATTTGATTTATTCAATGAGTTTTAAAGTTTTATATGCAACAGGCTTTGGCAAGAAAAAGAATACAGACTGTCTTCTCTATAAAAAAACTGAAGCACAGTCTCGCATGTTTAAAAAATGTGATTTACCTTTAATTATTGAAGGACATTTTATTTTTACTGTTAATTTGATATATATTTTAAGCTCACCTGAGCTTGAGGAAAAATTTGAAAGTTTCTGTAATAAATATATTGTCTAATGCTTTTGCAAAAAGTTTGGACATATCCTCAGGTGAGCATTAAGGCCCGTTGGCTTCTTGTTGATTAATTATTCTCTTAAAATTAATATTATGCATTTTTGCTCGGTGATGTGGTTTTCATATCATTCAAATATTTCAATTTTTTATTTATTTAATTTTTTTAATCGTTTAACATATTTTTACATGATTTTGTATTTCACTTTTATAAGTTTCATATTGTTATCTTGCTGGCATTTGCTTTTCTATATTGACTTTTAACTTTAAACTTGCTTGTAAAAAGCTACAAAGCACAAAGAATATTTCATGTATAACAGAAAGAGGCTTGATGAATAGAGCGACATAGCTCGGTCAATAGAAGAACATAGCTCGGTCAATAGAGCGACATAGCTCGGTTAATAGAGCGACATAGCTCGGTAAATATTTATTTAAAATGAATAAAATAAAAAAAATAAATAATAATTTAGAATAAATAAAATAAAAAATATTAATTTAAAATGAATAAAATAAAAAATATTTATTTAAAGTGAATAAAATAAAAATATTTATTTAAAATGAATAAAAGAAATTAGAATAAATAAATAAAATAAATAAAATTAATAAGACAAATAAATAAAAATAAACAAATGAAAAGATTAAATAAATGAAATGAATAAAATGAATAAAATAAATAATAGAGAACGTTAGTTCTTGGACAAAGTTTCATTAAAAATTTAAAGAAATCGATGAAAGAAAATCATACAAAGATGTTTTCTGATAGTTCAACAGATTTTCACGGTGTTGGTGAACGGTTGAAAAGATCAGAAGATATGATTTGCAGTATGTTTCAATGACAAAACCAAAATCTGTATTTACAAATTGGCTGCAATGATATCAATATTGATTCCGCACAAAAGAAATAGATGATATTGTTTTCCTCACTGAAAAATGTTATTTGGGTACATACATATTATTAGTATCTTATGTATGTACAATTTTGTGTATCAGATGCAAGTTGTAGTTTCCATCGTGATATCACTCCGAGTCGCGACAGCGACGAGGAGTGATGGCACGATGGAAACTACAACGAGCATCTGATACACAAAATTGTACATACATAAGATACTAATGATATTTTTATCTTACAATTTATTATTTTATAGAAAACAAACAAAATCCATTCATTAAAATGAAGTATTTATACACAACATCTCAAAAGTCATAGACCTACTTTCCCCGCATTCCAATCTGATGACGTCACTCGTCGTCAGGGAATACCCGAAAGTAGTCCGAATTGTTCGCACGCGACTTTGTATCAGGCATATGCATGATACGGAAAAATATCAGACACCCCGATACGGAGTCATAAAATGTACTTTTTAAAAGAAATACTTATTTATTGTAAGATAAAAACAGTTATCATTGGATCTGTGTTTTCAAGACCATGTCCAAGAAGTATCATCAAATATAATGACGAATACATGGAAAGACAGAATGAGATGATGAACAACATAAAACTGTTTTGTTTGTTTTCATAGTGTTAAATGTCGTAAGAGCAATTTTCATCTATTTGTGATGAGAACAATTTGATTTTTAAGAACGATTTTGTGAGTGGATGCCATTAAGTGATCTACTTGTACTAGGCCAGCTATTAGCTGGTTTTATAGTGCTAGGTCACTGAAGTGGTATTCCACAGATTGACATGCATGATCCACTTGGACACATTATAGTGACCTGAGCCAATTAGTAAGGGATTGTGGCAAGTAACACCGACTTTGACACTTGTCCAAGCAAGAGATTGAACCCAGGGCACTTTGGTGAGAGGCGAGTGTCTAATTTACTGGGTTACTGGGGCAGCCTTTTACATCAAACTGCAGTAGTTCAGTGAACTTAGAGGTGATGGTGAGCTAAAATTACATCAGATTGGGAAAGTTTTCCATTTTGAAACGTGCTTGTTTGGATATTTTTTTGTACTGGGGTTTTGTTTTTATTGAGGGTGTAAGAAGTGAGGATACAATTTCGATGGTTGCAGTAGATTGTTTGGTTTTTTTTGCAACAAGAATTTTATTTTTCAAGAATTTAGTAAATGTATGTGAATATATGACCCGCTAGTAGTAGTTTTGCCATTAGTTAGTTCAATAGTGCTAGGTTATTGGACCAGTTTGCTGCAGATTGATTATATACCCCACAGGCACATATTAACCGAGTCTTAAGATGATCTGTTAGGGACTGGATTTTGACAAGTAACATTGATTTTCTCATTTTCGTCAGCCAATGATTCAACTTGTGGTGCAGTGGAAGTGGCTATCATACAATCCACTGGTCACATTAAACTTATAGTAGTAAAAGTTGAACTAGTTATAATGATTTATTGGTCAGTGGGATGAAAATGCTGTTAAACAAGTAATACCTAATTTTCTGGAAAAAGGAGAACACAAAGTAAAGTTTTTTTTCTTTTATTATTTTAAAAATAAATAACATTATATATTATACAAACAGATTTACAAAAATATATAAATACAAAGTATTAAGTCATGTGTATATGACGAGTACAACACTAAATCAGTATTACCAAAATAGACACTTATAATTTACATTATATGGATAATACAAGAGTTATTAACACAAAGTAATGTTAATATAACTGAACTGAATTAATTATATTAATGCAAAGACAAGTAATAAAGTGCATGATTACACATGTCAAAATAAAATTCAAATAAATAACTTTAAATAATCTACATGTAGCAACATATTAACTCAAATTCTACATGTACAAACGGGAAATAAAATGTATGCAAGTAAACAAAACAAAAAAAAAAACAAACCAAAAAAAAAAAAAAAAAAAAAAAAAAACATACTGCACTTGAGTAAGGGAGTTAACTTTGCAGGATGATGATTTTGTTATGTTGCGTTGCCAAAACCAAAAATCATTGTTTAAGATTGTGTTTAGCAAAGTTCAAATAGGTTAAAAAAAAAGATAAAAGCAAAACAATTTAAAAACTGAAAAGTTTTTTTAAAAAAACCATGTATTATGGATATTAACTGTTACAGAAACAATAGTAACTGATATACCAACAGCATGGAAAGATTCAAGAATCTTTGGTAATATTTAACAAGAAAACATCTTTGCAATTAAATATAGAGTAACAAAAACTCAAAGAAATGACAAAAAACAGTTTTATTATTTAGTTGTTATAGATGTCTATTGTCGAACTTCAATAGACACTGGTATACTGGTATTGAGAGTGGCATGTGAGAAATGTAATTATTTCACAAATAGCAGAGGTTAGTTCTTTTAACAAATGTTATATTCGCTTATATACTGATCCCTGTTTTTTTTTCCAATATATCTGCGTCAATGGAATTAAGTAAGCAGTACTTAACCTTAGCAAGTTTTCATTTAATTTGGTGCATTATTCAAGCTAGTACACCAGCTTTTCAAAGTGCAAGGGCCGTAACTCTGCCAAAACTTGACACATTACTAGAAAGTGGATTAGTAACACATGATGAAAAGGCATCTTTAAGGATCCTTAAAGCCTCCTTAAAGCTGCCTTAAATGTCCCTTTAAGGACCTTTAAGGGGGCTTTAAGGATCCTTAAATATGCCTTTAAGGAGTCTTTAAGGACTCCTTAAAGATCCTTAATGGAACTGAAATTTTAAGGATCTTTAAGGAAGCTTTAAGGATCTTTAAGGAAAAATTTAAATTTTTCCTTTTTTTTTTAAAAAAAAAAAACCAATGAAATATTATTTTATCATTATCTTTTTTAAAATTTTATTTTAAAAAATCTTTTGCATTTATTAATTTTTAAAAATAAAGTGATAATAAATTAATTTTATTTTATATTATTTTTAATTTCAATTTTTTCATTTTATTTGTTCAATTTTATTTTTATTTATTTATTACATTCTAAGTCTGATTGGAATTTATTTCATTAAATACAAATTACAAGAAATTTTATAACTAAAATTTTCATCTGTTATCCGCTCTCACTGGGAATCGAACCCTGGTCCATCAAGTTAGGAGTCCATCACCTTACCTATGTAGCTATGGAAGAGATGATTCTGATGTTGACAATTATAAAATATGTCTCTAACAATATGCAAATGAGATCACGTGACTGATAGAAAGCAAGTGGGCATTTTTCATTTATTTGTGAAAATTTTTTATATTTCTTTTAAAATATCTCTTACAACAAAAGGATCAAATTAATTTTTTATTTATGTTTATAATTCATATATAATTTGCTGCAGTCATCATTTTTATCTATATTTAGAATTTTAATTGCATTAGATAAAATATGTGTTGATAGGAATGCATTCCAAAATTTACCTGTAATATACTTATATATCTAACATCAATCAGCAAGATGGTGTTTGATGATCAAGTGTATTAATCACTTAATTAATTAATGTTGATGACATCTGTTCTCTCTAACTCCTTTTGCTTGAAAATTATTATTATTTATTATATTAATTAGAGATGTAATTGATACAGAAGAAGCAGTGTGTTAACTGTACAAACAGCTTTTGAATTAAATAATTGGCCATAATGTCCAAAATAAATAAATAAATAAATAAATAAATAAAATAAAATAAAATAAAATAAAATAAAATAAAATAAAATAAAATAAAATAAAATAAAATAAAATAAAATAAAATAAAAATAAAATAAAATAAAATAAAATGAAATAAAATAGATAGATAAAATAAAATAAAATAAAATAAAATAAAATAAAATAAAATAAATAAATAAATAATGAATAAATAAATAAATAAATAAAATAAAATAAAATAAAATAAAATAAAATAAATAAAATAAAAAATAAATAAATAAATATGGTCTTTCCTAGTCTATTTTTTAACCCCCAAAAAATTAACAGTAAATTATTTTCCTGGAATCTGCAGTACACATAATATACTATCTATGATACTAGTAATATCATAAAGAAATTCCCGTTGTGTGTGTGTGTGTGTGTGTGTGTGTGTGTGTGTGTGTGAGGGATTACCTATTTTCACCGTGAAGTTGCGAATTAAATACAGAAAGACATAATTGTCAGAAATTGAATATATAGAAAGGGAGAGCTGTTTTTTTTTTAAAAAAAAAAAATTCATGTACGGGCAAGTCAAGAATTCAATGTACAAGTGAGAGAGAGAGAGAGAGAGAGAGAGAGAGAGAGAGAGAGAGAGAGAGAGAGAGAGAGAGAGAGAGAACTGATTACATTGAGGGAGAAACAGATAAGGGGCATCAGCGGAAAGTAAATATTTTAAAGAACGAGATATAAGGAACTGAATATGCTGAGAGAGAAAGAGAGAGGGAGGGGGGGTAGCGGATACTGAATATTTTAGAGAGTGAGAGAGAGAGTATCAACTTGTGTTTCAGAGACAGAGAGAGAGGGAGAATATCTACTTATGTTTCAGAGAGAGAGGGGGGTCAGCAGAAACCGAATATGAGAGAGAGAGAGAGAGAGAGAGAGAGAGAGAGAGAGAGAGAGAGAGATCGGGAATTGAATACATTGAGGGAAAGAGAGATAGAGGAAGATCAGCGGAAACTGAATATTTTAGAGAGAGAGAGAGAGAGAGAGAGAGAGAGAGATCGGGAACTGAATACATTGAGGGAAAGAGAGATAGAGGAATATCAGCGGAAACTGAATATTTTAGAGAGAGAGAGAGAGAGAGAGAGAGAGAGAGAGAGAGAGAGAGAGAGAGAGAGGTTATCGCCGTTATTCCACACTGCACTCCATCTTGACTGCAGAAATTCACATCCAACTAGGTAAAGTTTGTCAGTTAATGGTTATTTTCTGTTACTGGTTTCTTACTTAAATATGTTCACTTGTAACTTGCTCATGTTTGAAAAGAATAACCTTTTCTCTAATGTTCTTATTTAACTTTACCAACTCTTTTTCATTAGGAAATCAAAATTATTTGGAAATCCGATATCATCATCAAGTGTCAGTAATAAGTTCCATATATGTCAATTCAAAGACATTAAATGTGCTCGCTCTCTCTCTCTTTCTTCTCTCTTTCTCTCTCTCTCTCTCTCTCATGCTTCTCTTGCTCTCACTCATGAATCATGCTTTATTTGCATATATGCAAAACACTACCCCCCCTAAAAATAATAAAATAAAATAAAATAAAATAAAATAAAATAAAATAAAATAAAATAAAATAATAAAATAAAATAAAATAAAATAAAATAAAATAAAACAAAACACATGCTAAGATTATTTTGCCATTACTTTTATTTCTTTAGTTAATGTATGTTTTAATATTTTGATATTAACATTATCTTAAAATCACTTCCAAAAACACACCTTTATTTCCAACACCCAGAGTTCAGGGTTAGGTAAGCATTTTAACATGCTATTTGACTTTATAGCGATCTCCTACCTAGATAAGATACTGCACATCAAAGTCAAAAGCCGCGCGTGAAATCACCTGGGATCTATAATCAAACAAGTACCGCTGTATACAATTAACAAATACCGTTAATTACTTATGCTTACTGCCGATCTGATTAAAACACGGGTTGATCACCTGTACTGTAAAAACTGCACATTTAAATCTAATTCATTTATGAATTAAGAAAGAAGTATTATTAGGAAACGACATACGGCTCCTCTACAAAAAATTAATGTAGAAACTAGAATTCAAACAGGCGTTATCCAAGTCTCCTATTGTTGTATAAAATATAAAAATTCAAAATATACTAAAACAAATCATACTTTTTAATTGAATTAATGTTATATCCATCGTTACATTAATAAATAAAAAAATCGAGTTTTTCATGATGAGACATCTTTAAGGATCCTTAAAGCCTCCTTAAAGATCCTTAAAATTTCAGTTCCATTAAGGATCTTTAAGGAGTCCTTAAAGATCCTTAAATATGTCCTTAAAGAGTCCTTTAAGGTCCCTTAAAGATCCTTAAAGATTGGACGGCTTTAAGGAGGCTTTAAGGCCCCTTTAAGGATCTTTAAGGAAATATTTAAGGATCTTTAAGGATCCTTAAAGATCCTTAAAGGAGGGGGTTGGTCTTGTGTAAGACAACAAATTGAAGTCATAAAAGTTTTCATGCACTGCTAAAAAAAGTTTGTGTTTAATACAATAAGGACCGTAGCTTACTCAACAAGGGGCCCTATTCAATGAAATTAAAACTGAATTTGTAAGTTTACATGATATGACTCTGTCAAAAAGGGATACAACTCCATGAAATTTATACTTGATATGTATTTGAACACAATAAAGGCATACATGCAGTAGTCTAGTCAATCTATGAAAAAAAGGGTCAAACCTCAAAGTAATTGCAACAGAAAATATTTTTATGTTATTGTTTAATCCAGTGGAATTTGGGGTTTTTGCCAATTGAAGTTACCAATAGCATTTTCTATAGAAAAGGGAGATAACTCTGTAATGTGATCCTAACTTTTAACACAAAAATTTTCAGATTTCAAATTATCTCTGATACTATATGAAGAACAACCTAGAAATTAGATGAAAATTTATACATAGACTAAAAATAGATAATTCAAGACAATTTAGAATGTAATATGTAAATGGAATGTAAAAAATGTTGAAAGAATTTATGCAAAATGCTGATTAAAGGCATGTTGGTGAGATGGAAAAAAGATTTATTCACCTCAAATATATTTTGTTATACACAAAAATGATAAAATAAGTATATCTCAGGTTAAAAACATAACTTTTCTATACTTCTACTTTCTTACTTTGAGTATTCTGTTATTAATTCCTCATCACAATAGAAACATAAGATTGTGAGACTGAAAATAAAATGCAACTGAATGAAAATGGGCCAATTGTTTCACTCTAAATGAAATCAGAAAGGTTGAATATACATATGTAATCAATTATGATTAATTCTAGGGTCTTTGAATTACTTTTTGTTAAAATAGCAAAAAACATGATAATTGGACTAAAACTCCACCTGTTTTACAGGAGTTATTTCCCTTGTCGAAAAATAAAACATAACTTCATGCTATAATTGTATATCATATTGCCTTTTACAAGAATTAATGTACTAAGATGTTACTCTACTAATTTAAGTACAAACTCTTTAATTGCTTTGTTGACATAATGGCTGGAATCTATACATGTATAGCTTAACCCACTTATCTCAAATAGATATATTGCTAAATGAATCCAACCAAAAGGTATTTACCATGTTCCTAATTACAGTGTATCACAGTAAATTCTATGCTTCATAAAATAGACAAGTAAATTTTATTTGGAAAAAATGGACTGGCTATACTGTCTCTTATTATACATTCGTGTATTTTTGTACTTTTACTCATTTATTATTATTATTATTATTATTATTATTATTATTATTTGAAAGTAAAGATACATTAATAATCTTGCTTTAGGTTACTCATTTAAGCATCCCATGGTATCTAATATCAGAAAATGAATCCCCCTCCAAAGAGAAACAAACCAAAAAAAAAAAAAAAAAAATAACAGTCATAGACTGTTTCCATGTAGGTGCAATATGATCTCATACCATCAAAGTAAAAACTCCACAGGAGCTACCATCCCTCTGTTTACTGGACAGAAGTGGATTTTCTATCCATGGTCCTAATTTCTCTGAGATATCTTCCAGGCTATTCCTTTTTTCCATGAACTTTCTATAAGCAGAAAAAGAAAGCTATGTAATCTCAAAACAAAAATTAAAGGGAATTAAGATAAATGGAAAGCTATCAAAGAAATATCATTGAATTATACAAAATATTTTATTACGAAATATCTACTCTTGCAAAAGTAGTTGACATTGACCCAGTGAAACTCACAATTATAGAAACTAACACATTTTTGGCTGGGTTGCACGGAGTGGAAATCCAGTTTAAAGTAAGGTGAATGTAGGGCGGGCGGGCGGTAGGGTGGGGAAGATAGGGTACCTACTTTGTGAACTCAACTCCTCTTACAGTTTTCAACCTAAAACCTTGAAACTTCACAGAATGTTTCTATATATATTGAAGATGTGCACTTGACTTTATAAAAATTTTACAAGATTTTTTTTTTTATTTTTCCAGACTTTGAAACTTAGTCATTTTTTAGCATTTTTTTTGGAATTGGGGGTACCTACTTTGTGAACTCAACTCCTCCTACAGTTTTCAACCAAAAACCTTGAAACTTCACAGAATGTTTCTATATATATACTGAAGATGTGCACCTGACTTTATAAAAATTTTACAAGATTTTTTTTTCCATTTTTCCAGACTTTGAAACTTAGTCATTTTTTAGCAAGTTTTTGAATTGGGGGTACCTACTTTGTGAACTCAACTCCTCTTACAGTTTTCAACCAAAAACTTTGAAACTTCATAGAATGTTTCTATATATATTGAAGATGTGCACCTAACTTCATAAAAATTTTACAAGATTTTTTTTTTTATTTTTCCAGACTTTGAAACTTAGTCATTTTTTAGCATTTTTTTTGGAATTGGGGGTACCTACTTTGTGAACTCAACTCCTCCTACAGTTTTCAACCAAAAACCTTGAAACTTCACAGAATGTTTCTATATATATATTGAAGATGTGCACCTGACTTTATAAAAATTTTACAAGATTTTTTTTTCCATTTTTCCAGACTTTGAAACTTAGTCATTTTTTAGCAAGTTTTTGAATTGGGGGTACCTACTTTGTGAACTCAACTCCTCTTACAGTTTTCAACCAAAAACTTTGAAACTTCACAGAATGTTTCTATATATATTGAAGATGTGCACTTGACTTCATAAAAATTTTACAAGATTTTTTTTTTATTTTTTCAGACTTTGAAACTTAGTCATTTTTTAGCATTTTTTTGGAATTGGGGGTACCTACTTTGTGAACTCAACTCCTCCTACAGTTTTCAACCAAAAACCTTGAAACTTCACAGAATGTTTCTATATATATTGAAGATGTGCACCTGACTTTATAAAAATTTTGCAAGATTATTTTCCCCATTTTTCCAGACTTTGAACCTTAGTCATTTTTTAGCAAGTTTTTGAATTGGGGGTACCTACTTTGTGAACTCAACTCCTCGTCAGTTTTCAACCAAAAACTTTGAAACTTCACAGAATGTTTCTATATATATTGAAGATGTGCACCTGACTTTATGGAAATATTTTAAAATTTTTTCCCATTTTTCAGACTTTGAAACTTAGTCACTTTTTAGCATTTTTTTGGAATTGGGGGTACCTACTTTGTGAACTCAACTCCTCCTACAGTTTTCAACTAAAAACCTTGAATCTTCACAGAATGTTCTATATATATTGAAGATATGCACCTGACTTTATGGAAATATTTCAGTATTTTTTCCCCATTTTTCCAGACTTTCGAATATATACATATATACACTTTACACCCATTCAAAGAAATTTAAATAAAGCAACCCGGCCTATTGAGTCTTTGACCCATTTTTGTTTCTTTTGTAGAAAATATTTTATGAATCTTAAAGTCAGAATCAATGAGGAAATATAAGATCAGTATCTAGGCCTTTTTTCACATTTTCTGAATATTACACTACCTCCAAAGGCTGATCCAGTTTTCTGCATTTTGTCCATTCATAGAATCTAAAACTGTAACAGATAGCCCTTTAACGTTGACCACCATAAGTATCCAATGATTGTCATTGATGTTAATTGGCATCATAATAAATCTATACAAGGAGAATTTCACCTAAAACAAAATTATGAACAAAACCAACAAATCATAAAAGTAAAGGTAGAGGTTCTACTTCTTTTAGCTGCTGAGAATCAACTATCAAGAATTGTAAAAAAGACATATTTAAAAGAAATTTGTGACACCACAAGGTAATTCATGTTCCAATTCTTTCTTAAATCAAAATCTTTGAATCTTAAAATAATTGTAACAATTGAACTTAATTTTCTGCAAATTTTGTAATAAAAATATTCACTGTAACATTGATAATAGTGTATCTAAAATATAATAATTCAACAAATTCTACCTATTGACCTTGCATATAGGAAAATGGATTTTCCTTGCTGTTGGCTTTTAGTTTGTTCAGTGTCAGTATAATGTAAACAAGTGGGGTGCTGTGCATGCCTGTGACACAATAGCACCTATAAAGTTGCCATCAGTGCACGCTAGTACAATGCAGACCATAAATACACCTACATGAACTCGCACACCTTATGTGTACAGATTCATCCTTGAGATTAATAACCTTGTTCTTCAGTGCTAATGACTGATAAATTGTCAATGCAATGTTAATTGAAAACAAACAAACAAACCATTAACCAGTGCTTCAACAAGAAATGATTTTAGATTGAAAATTTTCTTATTTATCAATCATTATTTGTCCCTTGATTTATTTTAATATATTAAATCATTGAAGAATTTTGTCATAATTCTAAGTACACCCAAGTTCTACATAGTGAACTTTAAGTAGTTTGATTATATATATATATATAACTCTCAAGACACAGGGGCCAATCCTTAGCTAGAGCATAAGTTGGAAAAATCATTTTTCTATATCAATTGGCCTGTTTGGCTCAGTGTCAGCATTATGTTGCTAAATAGTTTTACTGAACATTTTTTATGTTGTGTGCAAAAAGAGCTAGCATTATATAACAAGAGGCCCATGGGCCTTAACGCTCACCTGAGGATATTTTCAAAATTGTTTGCAAAGTGCAATAGACAATATATCAAGTACAGAAACTTTACAGAAACTCAAGTTAAGAACTCCCACAAAACTTAATCAGAAATATTTAGTCACATTTCATTAATAAACAGCTAATATGCATAAAGTAACTGTAGTGCAATGAATAATTTATAAATCATTAACCAATTTCAGTATACTTATGTGGCTATGTCCTTGACCTTTAATATATGACCTTCAACCATATATCAAAATGATCATCATGTCAATACCTACAATATTCTAATATATGTGCCTATACAAAAAGTAAATAGTTTTCAAGATAATTTCCAATTTAAGTCTTCTTTTGCAGCTGTGACCTTGACCGTTCAACATATGACCTTGAACCATATATCAAAATGATCGTCAAAGCAATACCTACAATATACTAATATACATGCCTATACAATAAGTTAATAGTTTTCAAGATAATTTGCAATTTAAGTCTTCTTTTGCAGCTGTGACCTTGACCGTTCAACATATGACCTTGAACCATATATCAAAATGATCGTCAAAGCAATAATTACAATATTTTAATATACATGCCTATACAAAAAGTTAATAGTTTTCAAGATGATTTGCAATTTAAGTCTTCTTTTGCAGCTGTGACCTTGACCTTTGAACATATGACCTTGAACCATATATCACAATGATTGTCATGTCAATACCTACAATATTCTAATATACATGCCTATACAAAAAGTTAATAGTTTTCAAGATAATTTGTAATTTAAGGTTTCTTTTGCAGCTGTGACCTTGACCTTTGAACATATAACCTTGAACCATATATCAAAAATGATCGTCATATCAATACCTAAAATATTCTGATATACATGCCTATACAAAAAGTTAAAAGTTTTCAAGATAATTAGCAATTTAAGTCTTCTTTTGCAGACCTTGACCTTTGAACATATGACCTTGAACCATATAACAAAATGATCATCATATCAATACCTACAATATTTTAATATACATGCCTATACAAAAAGTTAATAGTTTTCAAGATAATTAGCAATTTAAGTCTTCTTTTGCAGCCGTGACCTTGACCTTTGAACATATGACCTTGAACCATATATCAAAATGATCGTCATATCAATACCTAAAATATTCTTATGTACATGACTATACAAAAAGTTAATAGTTTTCAAGATATAGTGACAAATATATAATTTTTAGCAATTTCCCTCTAAGTGCCTTGCCATTTCCCCATTTTGGGCCCCATAGCTACCATTTGTGCAAATCTAAAACTAAATGACCTAAGAATGTTATAAGTGAAATAACTAAGGTATATCTCTTGTACATTCAGAGGAGAAGATTTTTAAAGTTTTTCACTATTTCCCTCTTATTGGGTCCCAAGGGGATATAACTCCTTTATTTGTGCAAATCTGAAAGGGCTTCACCCAGGCATGATGGTTACCAAGTTTCATTAAATTTGGCCCAGTGGTTTTGGAGGAGAAGATTAAAATGTGAAAAGTTTACGCACGACGGTCGACGCACGACGGACGACGCACGACGCACGACGGACGAAGATGGATAGCAATAGCTCATCTGAGCTTTTAGCTCAGGTGAGCTAACTAGGCTGGGCTAATGCAAGGCCGGTTTGAAACAAATGAACACCCCGTGCATGATTAAACCACAGTGATAGGTACAATTTTGCTCCCACCACAAATGACCCCAATTTTGCAACATTAAACAATATTCAATAAAAAGTAAACATAGAAGTTAGGAGACTGAACAGAATTTGGACTGAAATTTATTTGCTTAAATATAAAAACACTTTTAAAAGTGTGGCTAAAATATTTAGTACCTAGCTGGGTTGAACCAGTAATATGCATTTATGGTGGAATATCTATTGCTAATACTCTGGGCATAGTGGTTTATGAGAAGAAGATTAAAGTCAAATTATGATTTCTTCAAAATTTTTGTAGTTATTTAGGTAAAACAAAAATGATAAAAGGTACCTTTTTAAACATCCACTGAAATAAATTGCCATTCTGCCAAAGCACAGCTGTATATGATGGTAAAACAAATATAATCAACTCTGTGATATTACACTCTTTCTTTAGCAAACCCAAGTAAGCATTGATAACCTTCAATAGAAAAAAACAGCATTACAAATATTTTTCTGAAATTAACTGAATAAAATAGTTTTAACTATGTCTTTATGCTCCTTTTTTCGTGATTGCATGTATGGTTAAATTATCATAATCACCAACAAAAGGCTTTTGGGCCTGTGGAGCTCAACTGACGAAAATGGTTTTTGAAAAGGCATTTAGCTAATTTTTCCAACTTCTCATTTGCTTTATTAGTTCATATTAGATCAGCAAAAAGGAAAATGTGTTAAGAAAGCAGGAAATTACTTGTATTAATGGGTTAAATATTGAATGCATTGAAAAATTTTTGTTTCAAAAGCACATTTTGATAAATTTGTCACAAGGGACATCATCCAAAAAATCTAGTAGATTTGAAGTTTTGGTCGATTTGCAACTGTATTTTTGTGTTCTTTATTCTTACAAAGTTCTAAGAATCTTGTATGCAGTTTAAGAGATTTGCTTACAATTTGTTGCAATAACTCTTTTTTTGTGCAGGGTACACAATTTTACTGAACATGATAATGGGCCTTAATCTGAAGATAACTGCCAAATTATGAAGCTTTAGCCCTAACAATTTCAGATGACAAGATTTTTAAAGTTGATTTCCAATATAAAGTTATATAAATATACTGACCCCTGGGGTTGGGCCAAAATTGAGGGCCTCCATTTATATAAACTTGGTACAGGGACTTGAGCTGATGTTAAATGCTAAATATAAAACCTGTAGGCCTTACAGTTTCAGAAAAGAAGATTTTTAAATTTGACTTCCAATATAAGTATATGTAGATTAATGGCCCCTGGATGGGACCAAAAATGGCCCAGGGGCCTTTAATTGTACAAACCCGGTAAAGGGACTTGAGCTGATTATGAAAGCTTTAAGCCTTACGGTTTCAGAGAAGAAGATTTTCACATTTTATTTCCAATATATGCATATGAAGACATATGGGCCCCTGTGGTGGGGCAAAAAATGGCCCAGGGGCCTTTATTTGTACAAACCTGGTAAAGAGACTTGAGCTGAATATGGAAGCATTAGGCCTTACAGTTTCAGAGAAAAAGATTTTTAAAGTTGATTTCCAATATATGCATATGAAGACATATGGGCCCCTGTGGTGGGGCCACCATTTGTACGAACTTAGTAAAGGGGCTCAAGCTGATATTTACTGCCAAATATGAAAGCTTAAGGCTTTATGGTTTCAGAGAAGAAGATTTTCAAAGTTGATATCCCATTATAAGCCTTATTTGCACTTTTTACGAAATATGACAGAAAAACGCTAAAAACACGTAACCTAGTTTTTGATGGAATTTCACAAAATGTATAACTTATATGTTTAAGGCTGTCTAGAGCAAAATGTTACATCAGGTTTTGCATATAACCTATGGTTTCAGAGAAAAAGCTTATTTTAGGTTTTTTACATTCTAGGTCGTTGTGACCTACTTTTGGTTGCCATGGAAACCAATTGTAAAAATTTTCATCTACTCCTTCTAGGGATCATTTCTGCCAAGTTTGTTAAAATTGGCCCAGTAGTTTTAGAGTTTTTGCTGTTAACGAACGGACAGACGGACAAACAGACGCACACACGCATCATGCCATAAGCTCATCTGGCTTTAGCCAGTTAAGCTAATAAAAACAAGTTCCATAAGACTTTTTTAAGTTTATTTTTTTAACCCTTTTACTACTGTGGACCTGTTGGAATAACCTTGCAAAATAGGGGAATACTATTAAAGTTGGATACTTGGGAATGTAAGGTTTAACAAATATCCATAGTTAATTTTCTGTATGCTAAAAAAGTGCATTTGGTAAATTGGGCCTCTATGAATTCAGTTAAGTCAGTTTTGTGGCTAACTTGGTAAGAACTCGTCTGCAAGAAAGAGTAACACATCAGTCTTTCATTTTATGAGACAAAGACACAAATGTGCATCAATTTTTCAAAAAGTATAAGTACAGGTATGTCTTTGCAATACAGACATATTACGTTATTTATTTCAAGTAGTCTAAAATAGCTTTTTAAATTTTAATTAACCTTAAACAAACATTAAAATAAAAAATTAATTCACAACTTTGATGAGTGCTCAAAATAGAGGTATAGGTGTCAAATCTGAAAATATTCTACCAAAAGGGTTCACAAGGAATCAAAATAATGACTGGTATCTGATGTTCTTCCACAATTTCTCTGCAAAATTGGTTTACTTAAATACATCACTTAAGTGAAATTCATATCAATCTATTATGCACACATTCCCACTAAAATATTAGGTAGAAGTAAAAAACACATAATAACTCCTATGTCCTTGAACAAAATTGAGGATGAAATTGGGTAAAAAGTTGGTACAATATGGCTACCGAATGTATTAACTGCATCTTCAATTCCTTAACATGAATTCATTTCATTGTAGAAAAATCAAGATTTCAAAGTAATTTTTGTAATGTTTTGTAATTAACCTTTGCTACTTAGTTTAAACAAAAGTCAAGATCTAACTGGTGGTCAGACCTAAAGAACAGATATTGTATATGAATATATATATATTCCACTTTTTAGATAACAAGGAGTATCAACCTTTGTGACCTCTAACAAAGGTTGATAGAATTGCAGAAGGTAAGATATTTAGTGTAAATTATGTATATGAATACATATGGAATATAATTAATCAAGACCACTTGTTAATGATAATTTGTTTTAACAATTTTGAGCAAGAACATAAAGTAATAGGTAATAAATTTTATGAACTTATAAGAAATTAACCTTGTGTTCAGTTTGGTGAATTTGTTCAGTGATTGGAAATAGAAGCCATTTAAAGGAGAAGTTTACCAATGAAGGACGAAGTAACCTACTGCAATACCTCAAATGAGCCAGATGCTCAAGAAAGCTAATAACCTTAAGTTTTGAATAATTTAAATGGTTTTGCAAGGTCTCCTCCCAAGTACATAGTCTCATATTACACCCAGTCAGAACTTTTACATACTGTAAGAATGTACTGGGGCAGCAATTAAATAAGATACCTTATCATTTAGCCACTGCCCTTCTTGCAAAGTAGTTAAATCTTCCTCCTCAAGTGTCTCTCCACCAACCACCAATCTTTCATTCCTATCCAGAGGTCTGCTTTCATTAATATCTTGGAGATGACCTGGCTTTTCTTTTAAGGTTTCTGCCATCCTTAATACATTTACAAAAAGTTTAGATGCCTTGACACAAACACTGGCCAGTAGCATTGTCATTGTTGTTTTCTGGGACAAGTTGACAGGCAAATTTCTTAAGTATGGCAACAATTTTGTGGCATATAATTCAACATCCTCTTCAGCATCTTCAGATACCTAAAATAAAAAAAAATTATATATATGAAAAACATGGCCTGTCAAGAAAATTATTAAAAAGGCTTGTAAACAAATTTTAGAAGTAATTAATTCTAGCCACAACCAATATAAACAAAGTTGAAACTAATGGTTTAAGACATCAGCCTATTTAAAAAATGAAGATTATTAAATAATGAATTGAATTTGGATTTAATTTGTCAATAAAAATCGAAACACACTACATCCTGACTAAAAATACACATGGTGAGAATGTATTTTATTAATTCTTCATGGATATCTTTTAAAGATTTGAAATTGTTTTCTGAAAGTATGGGTTAATGCATAAGCACCAAGTCTGTTAAAATCTTCCACTGTAAACTGATATATAATAAAATTATAGTACGTAGGGTGACTTTTTTCTCAAATATAATTATAAGTGCAAAGCATTCCTTAGATGGATTTGGGTTCAAATAATTTCTGAAACTTTGGGTTTATTCACTTCAAACTTTTTGGCTGATGTTTTTTATCTGTCAACTTTTTGGCCCCTAGTGTCACTGATGAGGAATGATTTTCTAAATTGTGCACATATGGCACAACAAAATTAAACAGATATTTTTGTTATGTGCTTTTATATAAAAAGTTTTCAGACAGTGAGACAGAATACAGATATATTCCTTAATTCCACTTAACTTTGTATGGGAAGAGCAGTGATAGAGAAACAAATAGGCCATAACCATAGCTCTAAAAATGACAAAATTTAATGAAATTAAACTTTAAAAAAGTCTACTAGCAAAAATAAACTTCAATATATTAGAAACAATTGCTGAAGGTCTGAAAAGTCTAAAAAGTCTAAGTGCAGCTGAAAATACTATTAATGAACCCTGAATAGATGGTTATAAGGTCAATTTATGTAGTTCTGCTCATGGCCATCCATCTTACTACCCACCAATTCATCATGCCATAAATGCACATTTAAAACTTCAATAAAATTAAATATCAACTAAGAAAATTTATGTACTGAACAGCAGTTTGATATTTTGGATAAGTTTTTTTTCAAAATAAAAAGAGCAATTAATTCTTAATCACACATTAAAAAGAGAATTATTTTAAATTATTTCATTGACAAAACTTTAAAATATGACCTATAACCTTCTACTTACATTGCTAGTTCACAATTAAAAGCACAATTTGCATTTGCCTACGCCGATAAAGGACATTTTAGTGGGAAACACAACAGTAAAGTTGATCATGACCTTGATCTTCTTATTTGATTTTTCCTTTAAATTTTCAACAGGATATTAATGATAACTTTTTATTTATTATTTATATTATTTTTGCCATTGGTTTATTTATTCAAGCTTCATGTGCTATATGAACATATATTGTCAGTTTGGTAAAGTCTAAGCCAATCATTTGTGTTATACACATGTTGATGTGTGATGAAAATATTTCAGAAAAATGGATATGCACACATGCACGAACACTTGTCAAAACATTTCATTAGCTTGAATTGGCATTTAAGAAATATAAGTTTTAAGACTAAAATACCTCATGAATAAAACTTTGTTGGGGTCAATCATATAGTAGCTGCTGCAAGCTGGCAGAGTTTTTAGGTTTTGAATGTTGGAGCTTCAATATTAACTTGATGAGATCTTGAAAGCATCCACTATCTGAAATGTCTCTAATGTACTGATCTGCTATTTCACTTCTCATAGTATCTGCAGACTTTTGGTAACCTTCAGTTTCACAAGTTTCATCAACTAATGAAGTCTTAAACACCTTTAAATTATCAACACTGAACTTCTTTTTTAGGACTTCATTTGTTTTTGTTCTAAGAATTGCAGTCTTCCCTTTAATTGATTCTACGACATACGGACCTAAGTAGTTACTTTCTAAAATTCCCTTTCTAGTAGATGTTCTCTTAGTATTCAGGGCCAAAACCTTATCATCAACTTTAAAGTCATTATGTTGTCTTCCTTTCTTAACTCTTTTTTCATAATCTCTCTGCTGTTTCTTATGAGCAGTTGAAATATTATCCTTTACAACTTTGGCTGTATTAATTTTTTTTTTTTTTTTTGTATTTGTTCAGAAACATGTGCCACTATATCCATTTTTTCGGGTTCTTTAGGTACCTACAAAGACAAGTGCAATAAAAAAAATAATCAAAATTAAATATTATGGTTACAAATATATATATATATTATATGCTTTAAAATCACCTATTTTGTACATCAATGAAAAATCTACCACAAAAGGCATTACTACTTTTGAATATCTTTGGAAAGATTTAATGTTCCTATTTGATCCATGAACATTCTGCAATTTAACTAATCATGAAAATTTATTTGAGAATTTTACATAATTTTGTAAATAAAAACAAGTTTACATGTTTCTCTCAAATTGATAGTTTACATACAATGTACACTAAAGGATCTTAAATTTCTACTGTTAAAAAATAGTTTTGGTTATAAAACCAGAGTTAACTGACCCCTGTCCAATAAAAGTCTGCATTATTTACCAGTAAAAAATTGAAAAATTTGGAGATTATATGTGCAATGGTTATTGAGAAAATTTCACTGGTGTGAAGCTAGTCCGCAATTCTAGCCCGCAATTCTATCAAAAACCGTAACCCACAATTCTATTTTTGTCCAGAGAAGATAATATTTCATTGCCATTATCATTGAAATAAACAACATTACATCAATACAAACTCCTGAAGCAGACAATATCATTCTAAAAAGACCACCTGTATATAAAGACCACAAGACTAATTTTTGAACGCAAAATCGGAAAATTACGCCTCAAGCGTAAGACGCTTTTCCCCATCTAGGCCTTTCGGTCACAGATTCATATATTTAACTAGAAGATTTGGTGAAAATTTCAAGAACCCTAGAGGGGAAGAACAGTTCTAACAAGAGCTCAGAAGCAGATACCCCCTCCCAAAAAATGAAATTTTGAATAAACGTTAAGATTAAATTAGCATATCGTGCGTCAGATGCTTTTCCCCACCTAGGCCTTTCTGTCAAAGATTCATCTATCCAGCTAGAAGACTTGGTGAAAATTTTAAGAACACTAAAGGGGTAGAACAGTTCTAACAAGAGCTCAGAAGACAGATACCCCCTCCCGAAAAATGAAATTTTGAATAACGGTTAAGATTAAAGTTGTGTATCTGGTGTCCGACAATTTTCCCCATCTAGGCCTTTCTGTCAAAGAATCATCTATATAACTAGAAGATTTGGTAAAAATTTCAAAAACCCTAAAGGGGTAGAACAGTTCTTACAAGAGCTCAGAAGGCAGAAACCCCCTCCCGAAAAATGAAATTTTGAATAATGGTTAAGATTAAAGTTGTGTATCTGGCGTCCGACAATTTTTCTAATCTAGGCCTTTCTGTCACAGATTTAGCTATTCAACTAGAAGATTTGGTGAAAATTTCAAGAACCCTAGAGGGGTAAAAAAGTTCTAACAAGAGCTCAGAAAGCAGATACCCCCTCCCGAAAAATGAAATTTTGAATAACGATAAAGATTAAAGTTGTGTATCTGGCGTCCGACAATTTTCCCCATCTAGGCCTTTCTGTCAAAGATTCATCTATATAACTAAAAGATTTGGTGAAAATTTCAAGAAGTAGCGTATCAGGCGTCAGTTGTTTTCCCCATCTAGGCCTTTCTGTCACAGATTTAGCTATTCAACTAGAAGATTTGGTGAAAATTTCAAGAACCCTAGAGGGGTAGAACATTTCTTACAAGAGCTCAGAAGCAGATACCCCCTCCCGAAAAATGAAATTTTGAATAATGGTTAAGATTAAAGTTGTGTATCTGGCGTCCGACAATTTTCCTAATCTAGGCCTTTCTGTCACAGATTTAGCTATTCAACTAGAAGATTTGGTGAAAATTTCAAGAACCCTAGAGGGGTAGAAAAGTTCTAACAAGAGCTCAGAAAGCAGATACCCCCTCCCGAAAAATGAAATTTTGAATAACGATAAAGATTAAAGTTGTGTATCTGGCGTCCGACAATTTTCCCCATCTAGGCCTTTCTGTCAAAGATTCATCTCTATAACTAAAAGATTTGGTGAAAATTTCAAGAAGTAGCGTATCAGGCGTCAGTTGTTTTCCCCATCTAGGCCTTTCTGTCACAGATTTAGCTATTCAACTAGAAGATTTGGTGAAAATTTCAAGAACCCTAGAGGGGTAGAACATTTCTTACAAGAGCTCAGAAGCAGATACCCCCTCCCGAAAAATGAAATTTTGAATAATGGTTAAGATTAAAGTTGTGTATCAGGCGTCCAACAATTTTCCCCATCTAGGCCTTTCTGTCACAGATTTACCTATTCAACTAGAAGATTTGGTGAAAATTTCAAGAACCCTAGAGGGGTAGAACAGTTCTTACAAGGGCTCAGAAACAGATACCCCCTCCCGAAAAATGAAATTTTGAATAAAGGTTAAGGTTGAAGTAGCGTGTCAGGCGTCAGATGGTTTTCCCTATCTAGGCCTTTCTGTCACAGATTTACCTATTCAACTAGAAGATTTGGTGAAAATTTCAAAGAGCTCAGAAGCAGATACCCCCTCCCGAAAAATGAAATTTTGAATAATGGTAAAGCTAAAATTATGACACACCCTTTTGAAGGCCCAGATGACATTACCATGGTTTACATACCTCCGATTATATTTTTTCTCGCGCCATTCAATGTTTTATAGATTTTAAATCACACCCTCTTTAATTCGGATGTTTTTGGTCACAAGCTCTTCTATGTTTAAGGTAAAATATGTTCTGTGTAACGAGAGCAGGGTCCATATATTGTGGATACTTTAAAATAATCATTTTGATATGTATATTAATGTCATTGGTCAAAAGTGAAGGTCATAGGTTCTTACTAAATTAGTATAAATTTGAAAATAATCTGAATTACTTTAACAGTTTTGTAGCATTAATGTAGCAGTCACAATAGAGGTTCAAAGGCATGTTTATGTTTATGTAGGTATTGACATGACGATCATTTTGGTATATGGTTCAAGGTCATATGTTTAAAGGTCAAGGACATAGCCACAGAAACTTTACAGAAACTCAAGAACTACAACAAAACTAAATCAGAAATATTCAGTCACATTTCATTAATAAGCAGCTAATATGCATGAAGTAACTGAAGTGCAATGAATAATTTCCAAATCATTAACCAATTTCGGTATACTTATATTGTCTATTGCACTTTGCAAACAATTTTGGAGATTATCCTCAGGTGAGCGTTAAGGCCCATGGGCCTCTTGTTTAAAAAATGTTTACATTTGCTCAGGCAGATTTAGATAAAACTCTGTAGAAACAATTGAACATTTAGTCTCCAAATTTTGTAGGAAGTTCCACAGAAGCCCCTCTTTAATACAGCCTCACCAACCAATATTGCTCCCACAGTCTCTGATTGGCAGTGACATTGAAATTTTCACTGGTGTGAAGCTAGCCCGCCATTCTTATCAAAAACCTTGAACCATATATCAAAATGATCGTCATGTCAATACCTACACTATTCTATTATACATGCCTATACAAAACGTTAATAGTTTTCAAGATAATTTGCAATTTTAGTCTCCTTCTACAAATATGACTTTTAAATTTCAACATATGACCTAGAACCATATATCAAAATGATTGTCATATAAAATACCTACAATATTCTAATATACATGCTTGTACAAAAGTTAAGTTTTCAAGATAATTAGAAATTTTAGTACACTTATGCAGCTATGACCTTGACCTTTGAACATATGACCTTTAACCATATATCAAAATGGTCATCATATCAATACCTACAATATTATAATATACATGTTTATACAAAAAGTTTAAAGTTTTTAAGATAATTCACAGTTTCAGTACACGTATGCAGCTATGACCTTGACCTTTCAAAATATGACCTTAAACCATATATCACAATGACTGTCATATCAATACCTACAATATTCTAATATACATGCTTATACAAAAAGCTTTGTTTTCAAGCTAACGCACAATTTTAGTATCTATAAGCCAAAAATAACATTTCGGGAGCAACAACTCCTACATGGATTATCATATAGTTACGCAACTTGGAACCTTTTTAAATTTTGTCATGGGGAACATGAATTCATATACGTGTATCTCTGAATATTTGCAAGAAAATTGCCTAAACCTGCATAAATCACAAATTAGGTCATGAACTTGATTTGTGACCTTGACCCTATTTTAAAGGTCATTTCAAGAAAAATTAAAAACTGAAGACCCCATATCATTATCTGTTTAAATAGTCAAGTTATAACAATTTGAAGCCATTTTACAATTTTTTTTTAAATAAACGCAAAAACGCGTAACCCGTTTTCGACCAAATTTCACGAAATGAACAAACTATAGGTTTAAGACCCTAGAAAATCTAAATATCATATCAGATTTTTTCTCTCATCATTGGTTTAAGAGAAGAAGATTTTTAAGATTTTTGGACCCCTAGGTCAGCTTGACCTAGTTTTGGTGGCCATGGTAATGCCATGAACAAATCTGAATTGCACCGGCCCATATATGTTTCTGACCAAGTATCATCGAAATCTGTCCAGAGTTTTGGAGGAGAAGTCGAAAATAAGTGTTAACGATGCACGCACACATGCACACACACACATGCACACACACACACACACACACACACACACGTATGTACGCAAGCACACACATACACACGCCGCGCCATGCCATAAGCTCACATGACCTTTTGGTCAGTTGAGCTGAAAAGTCATAAAACCTTATGTGCTTGCAAACAGTTCAAAGGTCAATTTTGTCATGCAGTATCACGATCAACCTCGGCATTACTTGGTCCTGCTTAACTGAATTTTTTGTCCAAAAATTAAAAAGTGTTATTATTCTTCAGATCCTATAATAACAAAGATTATCATCTAGGTCATGATCTTGATATAGGACTTTGCAAGAAAACATAAAATAATGCAAAATGTAAAAAACTGATTACAATTTTATCCCATAACAGCTTAGTATAGCAATAAAATATATAGTCAAAAAAAGAGGTCATGACCTTGAGTATGACTTTATGTTGATGACCTTGTAAGGCAAAACTATATGTAAAAAACACCTGCAAGAATACCCAATTAATAGAAATAAAAAGCAAAGGTATGATACCAGGTCATTTTCTCTAATCATTAACCTGACCTTATTTAAAATGGCCCCATAAGAAAAAAAAACAGTTGTATTGATTTTCTAATTAGGATGACCTTTGAAACAGAGATAAATGTAAAAAGAATGCAATTTTACCCTGTAATAGTTGAATTAAAGTTGCAAAAAGACAAGGATAAAAATAAGGTCATGAACTTGACTTTTGATCTTAATCTAATTGAAACAGATATGTAAAAATAAACCAAAATTTAAAAATCCCATGTGATTTAGCAGACAGACAGATGATGAATCAACTTTGTTTAAAAAAGTTCAGGTCTCACTTTGCTCAAAATAAAATTCTGCAAAATATTTTGAGATCTGATGGCATTTATTGATTAACTATTTGCACAAATAATTTATACTATATCTGAGACTTGATATTAAGGAATGAATTTAAAGTAGAAGTGGTATATATTTTAAAGTACTGGTATTAACAAAATAACGGAGATGATAAATAAAAGATTAAGTGTACTAACATCACCACAGAAATCTTTAGGAAGCTGACTTGGATAAACTGCCTCTCTACCATACAATAAGTAGAAAGGACTGAATTTGGTAGTGGAATGTGGCTTTGTTCTTTGGGAAAACAATGCACCATCGATAAAGTTGTCCCAATCTGTTTGGTGTTCATTCACCATCTTCCACAGTGTTCTGAAACAGAATCAAAAACAACTGTCAAGTACTTGAATTTTCAGGGATTTTTCTGGCCACTCACAGGGTCCGGTAAAGGGACCGGGCATTCCCAATGCCAAAAAGCATACATTTTTCCCAATTTTGTAGGTAAAAATTCCCAAATGATCCTGCTTTGAGAAACTTAAGAAAAAATGAAAAATCTATATTTTTGGTGTAGCTTGTATATCTTTATAATAACCTGTATTTATGCACATTTTGATTTATACTCAATGAGGATCTGGTAGAATGGGAGCAACTCATGAAACAACTTTCTTAGATGTTTGTATTGAAGCCAGTCTATGAAGATATTGTGTTAATGTCTGAGTGAAATGGTACAAATGAGTGACTACCAGCATGTATCAAAATAGTAAATATTCCAGGCAAAATATTTGATGTGCTGACAATGTGTCAAATGACAATTCCCAAAATGTCGATTTTGTCAATGATTTTCCCAATTTCATCCCAAGGTCCCTTTCCCAAAATGACCAGAAAAATCCCTGATTTTGCAAATTAATTTCAATATATTTTTTCCTCTGAAGAAGTGTATGGTAAAACACTGCATTATATTGTTAGCAGACCCTAATGATGCTGAAGCCCTTACCTATCATAAACTTACATTTTTTGTAAAAGTTTCAATTCATTTGCTGTCACAGCAGCTTTGAAACAGCTTATCACAACTATTAATCTTTAATGTTATCAAACTTGTTTCTGAATGATAGACTCAATCAGAGGAACAAATATCATGGGGAAAATAATTGTGTAGCTTGTGTTGCCCTAGGATGGGATAGAAAAAAATCTCACATGAGTGAAAACAAGTGATTACATTGTCTCAGGTGTGAGAAATATCTGTCTGACACTTTCAGTGGTGTTAACTAGTTCACTTAAGTTCGTTAAGTGATGTATTTTCCTATCAGGTATTTTCAACCTCACATTTTCTAGTTCTGGATTCAAGCTTAGTGTAAATTCATCCAATTTGTGCACAAGAAATGTCTTGCCTGAAATTATATATAAAAATATAGACCAGAGATCTAGTGTAAGTGGCATTAAAACACCTGTCAAATTAATATTATTTTATGTAGTGTCATCATAGCATGCATGGTGGCAGAGAGCTGATGTAATTGCGATATTTTAACCCAACTACTTGGGGTCAATTCAAGACATGTACTAGAATGTCATGTATACTCATAAGCAACATGATTTACCAAGTTTATCATTACATTACATTTTTTTTTGCAGTCTACAATGAATATTATGATATGAGAAATGAAATTATTTGACACAAAAACTTACGTCTTAAGAGTCTGGTTTGTTTTTTCATCTAGGCCATTAGTTTGTGGGTGGTATGCAGCTGTAACCCTGTGTTGGATGTTCCAATCTCTGCAAAGTTGATCATTCACCTAAAATACAAGATTATATTATTTATATACATAAATAAAAGGTAAAAAGTCTTCACAGTTCATAGTGTAATGAATCACACATTATTTCGACAATAATAGTTTAGCAATATAGTGAAAATAACAAAGTCAAAATTTTGAAAACATAATCTGTACAATTTCCATAAAACTGCTTAAATAAAATACTGTTTGTATAGTTATTGGAAGGATAAACAGTACAACCAGGAACTATGGGATTTAATATTTTGGTAGACCAACTTTAGCACAGTACAACCATTTAAAAAATTTGTATCAAAATGGTCCTCAGGTGCAAAATTAGATTTTTTTAAATAGCATTCTTCTACTGCTTTTGTCATGCTCTGTGGGTCTCTGAAAAGTAGGAACAATTAAATTTATAATGTTGGTGCACCTCTTATTTTAAAGTAAATTATCAAGTTTTGTATCAACTAGCCCAATGGTTGTTTGAAAGATATAGTGTAAAAAGATTACTTTGACAATATCAACAATGGACAATGTCTGATCAGAAAAGCTCAATTTAACCTTTAGCTCCTGTGAATAAAAGCACCACTTTGTCCCAACAAATGCAGAGGGTCAGAAATAGTTTTACAGAAAACTGTAAGGAGTTAGTTACATATATAAAGGTACTATACTGCTCATTCCCCACACATAAATATCAGTCCATTTCCTATCCCAAGAGCCAGAGTTGTGTACATGAATTTCTTTTTGATAACTTGCTTTTTATATTTTTACATATCATTGATAATTTTTCAGTCAACTGCAGGAAGATAGATAGATTAAAACATGATTAATCTTGTACATAATTTGATATGGTGTGTAAGTTTGTATGATAGATTAGAATCTCTATGCACCCTTCACTGAATATGTTTGTTCATGTCTACAGTAGACTCATCTTTAAATTTGGTGCATTTTGATGTCATTTAAAAAAAATAACTTTGGGGGAACAAAAATGTCTTTATAAATTTCAGACAAATGAGAGAGCTGGCTCTCATTTTGAATCAATATGTTGCATTAATACATACTGCCATGTTTTTCTTAAGACCAGGCAGGCCATTTGGGTAACACTGTCATTTATCATTTACATTTACACTGCTCTATAGGTTATCTTACGAGAAATTACAGAGAGCTAAAAGTCTACTGAAAAATCAGTGGATTTCAGTAGGCATGACCAAGCTAGATATTTAGAGAATGCATATGATCACAAAAATATGAAAGGAAGGGCGGGACAAGACAAGGTTGTAAGTGTGTATTCAATATCTGTATTATTCTGACCCAGATAAGGCCTGTCTTTTATGCTTGCTCACTGCTAGACCAAGAAAATGTTTACTTTTCTCGGAAGCACTGAAAAGATTTCAGGTTCTGAGAGGAATTTTGAGATTTATTGTCTAAGATCTTAAGCAAATGGCAACTTTAATTTTGTGTAACCTTATTACATCTAATTAAAACAAATTATATGTAAATGAAATAAAAAGCTTATTTTTCCTTACATTTACACTACATATACATTTAAAGAAATGATTTGGATTCAAAGCTAAGAGACGTCAGACTTAAAGAAATTCAAATATACATTTTACAACATATCATTTTAAAGATTACATTTATCATAATTTTTCACAAAAAAAAAAAAAAAAAAAAAACATTTATGTGGATTTGAATATAGTTTGTTAAGTATAGCTCAATACCTGATTCAAAAATTCTCTTCCGTGGTCAGTGAGAATGGCATTAACTGCACCATTCCATGAAAAAAAGCTGTTCAAAACATTTGGACACATCTATTGCACTCTTTGATGGGATCGGGAAGGCTTCAACCCACTTTGTAAAGTAATCTGTGGCTGTAAAAATGTATTTGTTGCCTCTGCCAGTTTCTGTTAAAGGTCCAATCAAATCCACACCTACCAGCTCAAATGGTCGTGAAACCTAAATATATAATTTTTTGTAATTAGCTAGAGTCACATTATGTTAGACTATTGCATATATAGTAGTTGCCTGTTAATATAAATTTTAATTATCTACTTCACTGTAGGTGAGCTTTTTTAGTTGAATACCAATTTCTTGTGAAAAAAAAATTTAAGCTTTATATTAAAAATATTCGAGCAACTTTTACGGACTAAAACCGTAATCCCAGATGTAGGGAATCAGGAGAAAACTCACATTTTCATGCAGATACAGTTAGCACATGTGAGGCTCGGAAACTATTGTTGAAAGGAGAGTGGACTAACACTGTTCCATCTTAACTGTAGCTTGAATCAATGTGTATAAGGATACTTACTGTCTAATGTCATCTCTTATTTTAAGAGTTTAGCACAATTTTGAAATGCTGGTCACTGTGACTTTCTTTCAAACAATGGTGACATATTTTAGTGAACACTTAATTGTTTTATACAATTCTACACAACAAGTTTAATATTTCTAAAACAAATACATCAGGAGAAAGCAGTATTCCTTTTTTTTTCACTGACCAAAAGTTATGTGTTAAGTTTTATTGATACAAAAAATTCCGATAAAAATTTGAACAATTAAAAAAAAAGTAAATAAATAAATGAATAAAAGGGCAAATGTTTACAAGAGAAATTTAATACTGCTAATGATTTGCAATAATTTATCCAATCTGTTGACTTGGCAGTAAACTATGGAATGTTTGAGCCTTATACATGTATAAAAATTTCTTTTAATTTTTGAAGGTCCTAAGCCATTAAATAATTTTATCTAAATGCATAAATTTCAATTTTTTCTCATAATTAACTTTAACTCAAAACTTATATTATGCCTGCAAGAGAAGATTACAATGATCTGCATATATGTTTCTAAGTTAGTGCTAGATTTACCTTTATTTGTTGGAGTTCTGGCTTCTTTGCTGGCTTTAAAGGATCTGATTTCTGGCATACTTCACAAGAACTTATCTTTACATAAAAAAATACATATGTTACTTATAATTCAATAAATATGGAGGATATATCTTATTTCTTCTTTAACCATTTTATATAACCAGAGACATATTTGAAAAAAAAAATAAATAAAGGCCCCATTAGTTTATGCTGCTCAATCCTATTTATAGTAAATACACAATGACTTAAAATAAGTACCATCAAAACAATTGTAGAAAAAAAATTGTCACATATCATATTTGTTTGGCTTTGATATTTAAAAGGATGATGGAAATAAATCTAAACTTATGAAGTTATTGTAGGATCAGGGACAACCAAGAGAGACAAAACTTTAAAGCTGGCCTTGTGTCAACTCTTACTTTGAACTAACTGTTAGAAAAAAGCAAAGTATTTCTACCCTTTAGGAACTAGAAGAATGAAGGTGAAGTTTGAATTAAAATTTAACAGCTGATTCCTTAATTTTTAAGACTAAAGTAAGCAAAAAACAATGAAATTTTACAATTGTATACAAAAGAAAGTAAAAATCAAAATAATCTGATCATGTCCTAGTACTGAAGAGTTCAAAATGCAATAAGGCAAGGTGACCATAACCTAACCTTTCATAGTTCTTAATGTCTTCTGTGCTCCCATTCCACCAGTATCTTAAATTTATAGCCTCACGGGTCTTATTGACACCCCTATGGCCACCAAAAGCACTACCATGAAACTCAGTCAGGATGTCTTTCACTTGGCCTTTTAGGACAACTTTTGCACCATTTATGTTCCCTGCGATGAAGCAATAAAGTTAATCACCTAAAACAAAGGAAATACAACTTGTTTTAAAAAAGTTTCCCTATCTATAAAGCATTAAGACAACAAATACTTAGATTTATTTTACTTCTAATAAAAGTAACATTGTATTATCCTCTCTTTATATCATCTTAATTCATGGTATACTGATACAACCGAACTTAGTCAGCAAAAAATCCAAGGAGATTCTTTTATCTAGACTAAGCAACACCAGTGTAACAGCATGAATTATATCACGTGATCATAATGTCTTAACACGTACTTTTCAGAGGAGGGGATATTTTGCCAAAATCTAGGTGTTTTAAATAGAATACTTTTTCGATATTTGGTGAAATGCTGAATTGAAGATTCAAGACGACATCCGTAAGTGAAATTTACAATTCTGAAAAGTAACTTTTGTAAAATCTTTGAAAAAAATTTAGTCTTCACAGAACAAAGAGTTTAGTGAACACTTTTCAGTTATATATATCGAGTATAAACATACATTATGTCTCAGTCAAATTACCTGATTCCACCTGAAGTAACGGTAGCTTTAAACCAGTTACCTATTATACAGAATTCTCTAAGAGATATATCGCTACAACTAGCAGATCTAAATATTTTAAAAAGTAAAGTTGATCAAGTTAAAGCCGATATCTGGGAACATGACGGTATTGATCATAGGTTACAAAACACAGCGCAAACGTCAGAGGATAACTATAGTGACATACAGTATTTGAAACAAAGTAACTTAGAGTTAAGACAGGAAGTCGACTTACTTAAATCCATTGTTGTAAGGTTAGATACAAGAGTTTTAGAACAAGAATCAGAAATCATAGAGTTGAAAAGCAGGTCAATGCGCGAAAATGTGTTAATACATAACTTAGAAGAGCAAGATGGGGAAAATCTGCATGTTAGAATTAATCGTCTATTTATGCAACACTTTAACCTCGATGTTAAGTTTGTTAGGATACACAGAAACAGTGGTAGACCCACGCCAGGGAAACCTAGATCCATTACGGGTCGATTGGTAGATTTTGGTCAAAAAGAGTTAATTCTTAAAGCCCAGAAGGTCAATATCGACAATAAAATACAACTACCTTTTCATGTCACCCCACAAAGTCCACCCTCAGTTAATGAAAACAGGAAAAAACTCTTTGAAGTAAGCTCCAAGTACAGAGCAGAAGGAGTAAACACACGCGTTATAGGTAACAAGATGATTTTTCCAAATGGAAATACTTATCATGATAAGGTCTCGGTTCCAAATGTCAAAGATATTATGTCAATAGATCAAAAAGAACGCGAAAAACTAGATGGTTTGAAAGTGGAAACTACAAATTGCGTTTCGGATAACGGGAACAAATTCTTGGCTATTGGAACTCAGGTCAGATCCTACACAAATATCAAGAACTTATACAAAAAAGTTGCAAGTGATGCATCATATGCCAGCGCCGATCACAAAATAATGGTTTACCGTTTCCAAGACGAACAGGGGAAGCTACACGAAGGCTATGATGACGATAACGAACATGGATGTGGACGCAGACTTTTAAAAAAATTGAAAGACAATAACGCAATAAACTTAGCAGTTGTAGTTGTCAGATATTTCAGTGGAAAACACATTGGACCTCGGAGGTTTACCATAATGGAAGAACTGGCTATGGAAGCCTCTGTGAAATTAAATACTTAATAAGATTGACTTGTTATTAAGTAGATCAAATTGTTTATAGAACTATTAAATTTCAACATTATAAACTTCTTTATTTATTTACTTAGAATTGAAAATATAGATATGTATTGAATGGTCTATCTATTTAATTTAATTTCTTGCTTCAATTGATCTCTAATACCTAAAGCCATAAGCTAATATCAAGTTAATTAAATAAGTCTGGTTAACTCAATTTTCAAATAAAATTCCATCTCCGGAATTCAGGTCTATTTTCGCATCTATTAAATCTCTTAGTGTAGTCTCGTGTTATTCCGTTTCTCCAAACGAAAGTCGTGACTTTAGTGTAATATATATTTGAAATTGGTACGTAATTACATTAGATTTTCTAAACGTAATGTGTTACCCTTTTAACGGTTATATGGTATTTCCATTAATTTGATGCATCTCATTCCCTTAACGTGTTCTTACAAACACAATGTAATATCTTTTGTCAAAGACAACAAGCATTCCTGCAAGTGATACGTCAAATAATCCTGGATGATCTTTTTCGAATTTCATACTGTCCCTTAGCGATACTATTGGTTGTCATGAAGCATCAAAAACACACATTTACGATTTGGTGTTTTTAAGAACTTATTTTCATTTATACACACAGGTTTTACATCACAATATGCGCATGGCATGATGTGTAAGGCACCCTGTGTAAACACACGCGTACAGGAGTATATATGCGTGTGTGTATGTATATGTATGTATGTGTGTATTATGCATATATATGTGTGCATATGTATGTATATTAGTGTATATGTATGTGAGAATATGTATATATATATATATATATATATATATATATATATATATATATATATATATATATATATATATATATACATATATATATATATATATATATATATATATATATATATATATATATATATATATATATATATATATATATATATATATGTACGGGTGTATATGTATGTATATGTGTAATGTATGTATATATGTGTATGTATATATATGTATGTCTGTGTGTGTATGTATGTATGTATATGTATATGTATGTATGTATATGTATATGTATATATATGTATGTGTATATATGTATATGTATATGTTTATATGTATATGTATATGTTTATATATATATATATGTATATGTGTGTGTGTATGTTTGTGTATATGTATATATATTAAAACCAGTATCGTAATAAGAATATATATATATTGATTATTTTTTTTGAAAAAATTTATATATGTGTGTATATATGTTATGTATGTTTGTGTTCATGTGGAAAAAATGATTTGGTATTTTCACACATACACCGTAACCTAGATTTTGAGCAAACCTCCCCCCCCCCCCCCCCCCCATTTACCTTGTAACAAAAGTATGTGTTTCCATTATTTGGAATTATGTTTGTACATATGTTGTCTGGTTACTTTTTGTAAAATAGCTTTTTTACTTAGGCACACACTGAATATTAGCATGGTTTTTATATTTGTCTGGCATTTATTTAATATACCAATATTATGAGTTATAATTTTTCTTTAATGTCTTTTAATTGTAATGGTTTAGGTGATGACAAAAAAAGAAGATGTATTTTTAATTGGTTTAGGAAATATTATGAAAGTCACATTATTTTCCTCCAAGAAACACATTCAACACAACTTTGTGAAACAGTTTGGAGTAATGAGTGGGGTTCAAAAATTTATTTCAGTCATGGTACTTCTAATTCAAAAGGTTGTGCAATTTTATTTGGAAAAAAAGTAGACTATACAGTTCATAAAATTGAAAAAGATGACAAAGGCAGATATCTACAGTTATTTCTTGATATTAATAATAATAATTTATCTTTACTAATGTTTATGCTCCCACAAAAGATCATTGCAAAGATCAGTGTCTCTTTCTAGATTTTCTTATAGATAAATGCATAAAATTTAGTGGGGAAAACTTAATAATTGGGGGAGATTTTAATACTGTTTTAGACACCTCAATTGATAAAAAGGGAGGTAGGAATGATCCAGTGTCAGAGTATAGAAACAAATTAAAAGGATATATGCAAGAATACAATATGATAGATATTTGGAGATTTCTTAATCCAGAAAAAAGGCTTTACACCTATATATCAAAAAACCCATTAATATTCTCAAGATTGGACTTTTGGCTCATTCCTTCCTTTCTTAGTCAGTTTGCATTTTCCTATATTCATCCATCAATCAAATCAGATCACAGCATTATTGAAGTCAAGTTGAAAGGTTATTTAGCAACAAAAAGGGGTCCAGGTTTTTGGAAATTTAATTCCTCTCTTTTGGAAGACATTGTTTTTATTGATGAAATAAAAAAGGAAATAGATGCATTAAAGCTTAAGTATGAAAATTTGGATAATAAACAGTTAAAATGGGACACAATTAAGTGTGAATTAAGGGGATTTATTGTGAATTATTCTAAATTAAAAGCAAGAAAAAATAGAAAAGAAGAAATAGAATTAAAATCAGAACTAGATAAATTAACTAAACAAACCATTGATTTTCCTACTGATGAAAATTTAAACAAATTAGAAATAGTTAAACAAAAAATTGAAACTATCAACGAAATACAAACCAGGGGAAACATGATTCGTTCACAAGCTAGGTGGTGTGAAAATGGAGAGAAGTCAACAAAATACTTTCTTTCCTTGGAAAAGAGAAATTTCAAAAATAAAGTCATAGATCAGTTAAAAGTTGAAGACAAAATATTAATTGATCCAAATGATATCTTAAGTGAAGAAAAGAAATTTTATCATAATCTTTATACTTCTTCTCTTAAATATGATGAATATAAAAAAAGTGCTAAATTCTTCTTAGAAAATGAAAATATACCTCAAATTAGTCAAACTGAAAAAATTTCATGCAATGGCTTGATAACAAACCAAGAATGTTTAGATATTTTAAAAACATTCAAACCAAATAAATCACCAGGATGTGATGGATTCACTTATGAATTTTATAAATATTTTTGGGAAGAGATATCGGAATTAGTGTTAGACAGTTTAAATTCAGCCTTTGAGGTAGGACACTTGTCAACAGATCAAAAAAGGGGGGTCATAACTCTAATACCAAAAAAAGACAAAGACAGAAACTTTCTAAAAAACTGGAGACCTATTTCACTTTTGAATTTTGATTATAAATTAGCAACTAAAATTATTGCAAAACGCTTAAAAAATATATTGCCCAAAATAATTGACTCAGATCAAACAGGTTATGTAAAAAATAGGTTTATTGGGGAAAATATTAGAACCATTTCAGATTTGATAAGTTTAACTAAGTTGAATAATATTCCAGGAATAATTCTTTTGGTGGACTTTGAAAAAGCTTTCGATACTGTTGAATGGAAATACATGGATGAGGTACTTAGAAAATTTGGTTTTGATGATGACTTTAGAAAATGGATTAAAATTTTTTATACAGATATTAGTAGTTGTATTGTAAATAATGGTTATTCATCAGAGTTCTTTCCAATAACTAGAGGTGTAAGACAAGGGTGTCCACTGTCCCCTTATCTTTTTATATTAGTTATTGAAACTCTAGCTATTTCAATAAGAAACAATAACAACATTAAAGGCATAAAATTTGGAGATCTGGAATTGAAACTCAGTCTTCTAGCTGATGATACAACTTGTTTTTTACATAACGAATTTTCTGGTTTTGAAGCTTTAAATTCTTTTGAAACTTTTAAACATTGTTCCGGCCTAAAAATTAACTTAGATAAAACTGAAGCTATATGGGTAGGATCTTGTCGATATTATAAAGCTGGAATATTACCTGTTAAGTGGACTTCATTTGAATTTTTTACACTTGGCATATGGTTTAGTACAGAAAATGAACAAAATGTAGCTGCAAAAAATTACAGTTCCAAACTTGATGATCTAAAAGCAACCTTAAATCTGTGGAAAATGCGAAATCTTGGCCTAATTGGAAAAGTGTTAATTCTTAAATCTCTGGTTTTATCCAAATTTGTTTACCCTCTTTCCGTTACTTCTTGCTCCAAAGATTTTGTAAAAAATGTTCAAAAAGAGATAAACAAATTCATTTGGAATAATGAAATCCCAAAAATAAAACACAATGTTGCAATTCAAAATATAAAAAGTGGGGGTTTAAAAATTCCAGATTTTGAAAATCAAATTATGTCACTAAAGTTAGGATGGATAAAACAAACGTCTTTTAAATGACAACAATTCAAAATATAAGTATCTTCTGCAGCAATATTTAAATAATGTTAAAATCAAGGATATCTTTCACACTAAATGTTATAAAATAAGTGATTTTTTCAACTTGCCTCATTTTTATCAAGAAATTTTTTCTTATTGGTATAAATTCAAAACTTGTAATAAAGAAATAAATGTCTTCAAAGAAAGTCTATGGTTCAATGATGCTATCTGTATAACCAACAAACCAATATTTTTTAAAGAATGGTATATCAAAGGAATCTACTTTTTAAATGACATTCTTGATGAAAATGGGGAATTTTTACAGCTTGATGAACTAGAGCTGAAGCTTGGTTTTAAAATATTTTTTCTTCAATATTACAGTATAAGATCTGCAATACCATATTCATGGAAAACTTTTTGTAGAACAAATAAAAGAAATGTTGTCAACAGGGATGTTTTGACAGTAAATTATAATAACAAAAATCTCCCTGTTGCCAAGATTTCATGTAAAGATTATTATTGGGCCTTTACAGAAAGTAGGTATGAATCTCCAACATGTATTAGAAAATGGTCAAATATTATTGAGAAAGAATTTGATGAAAGAATTTTTAGAAACATTTTTACTTTACCATTTAATTGTTCATTAGAAACAAAACTACAATCTTTTCAGTTCAAACTTATTCATGGTTTTCTAGCACATGATGCACTTTTATTTAAAATGAAAATTAAGTCTTCTCCTCTTTGTAGAAAGTGTTCACTTAATGTTGAAGAAACATTACAACACAAATTCTTTCTCTGTCCACAAATTGTTGTGTTCTGGAATCAATTCAAATCATGGTGGAACTTTTTAGAAATATGTTACATAGACAGTATAACTTGTAAAGATATTATTTTTGGTTTTTATGACATATCTTGTTATCCTTTAAACTTTTTTTGTACTGTTAGGTAAATACTATATTCACAGTTTTAACAATTTTGCTTCAACTCCTTCAATTCGTTTTGAAACTTTCATAAAGATTTTACAAAGAAAACTCACCATTTTGAAACTTGTTTTTTGTGCCAAGAAAAAGAATGAATTGTTCTCAGAATATTTCTCTACCATTCTACAAAAAATCACCTAAACACTTTATTATTTTTCGAAAACTGATAAGAACAAACCCTTTTCATTAGATTTATCAAAAAAGTTTAATAGTATTTACCTTTAAACACATATTTGTGCCTAAGTGAAAGAGTGTGATGGTGAAAACAAATGTATTTGAACTTTTTGCATTTCTGTTATCAAATGTGACATGTGACTATTGTTAAATTTTGTGTAAAGTACAAAAAGAGCCAATAAAAAAAAAAAAAAAAAAAAAAAAAAAAAAAAAAAAAAAAAAAAAAACATTGTATTATCCTCTCTTTATATCATCTTAATTCATGGTATACTGATACAACCGAACTTAGTCAGCAAAAAATCCAAGGAGATTCTTTTATCTAGACTAAGCAACACCAGTGTAACAGCATGAAGAAAAACAAGAGGCCCAAGATGGCCCTAATTTGCTCACCTGAGTTTAAATGTAACTGGTATGTGTTGATAATACCTGGTTAAGTCATAACATGTTGCCTCAATAGAAGTGGTTTCAGATAACATTATTTTAATTGTTTTGGTTTTTAGCTATGTAGGTCACTGTGACCTACTTTGTGTAGCCAAAGCGACCAGAAACACAAATGAGAATGGCAATGGTCTATAGATGCTATTGACTAATATGAATGAAATGTGACCAGTAGTGTCCGAGAAGAAGTCTTTTGATGGATGTATGGATGGATGGCAGAGTTCCTATCCATAACAAAAGCTCACATGAGCAATTTTCAGATGTGGATTTAAGACTTTACAGATTTGACACATTAATTAAAATATTTTTTTTTTTTTTTTAAATTGTAAATTTCAACTGCAAATTATTTTAAAAAATTTGTTCAATTAATTTAAATTATGTCAAATAACAATGATTTTTTTGAAAAAAAGATTCAAGGTTTTAGCTAAATCTACATATCATTATCACCTGTATTTCAAAAATAATAATTCACTAAAAAGTAAAACTTCATAAAATATAAAATCTATTCCATGCACCATTGTAAGTCAAAAAATCCAGAAATTTAAAAAAGAAAAAAAAAAGTGGTCTCACTGGGATTTGAACCCTCGACTCTTGGGTTGCTAGAATTTAAAATGAAAAAGGTTAAAAAAAGAGACTTGTATTTTACAGAATTATATGAAAATTGTTAAACATATGTTTCTTCACATAAGAAAATGTTGTTTGCAAAAAGAGTTCACCTAAATTTATTTATATTGTAATTTTGGGAAAAAAGTACTATTTACAATGTATAAAAAATAAACGCAAAAACATGTAACCTCATTTTTCACAAAAAATTATTGAAATTCAAAATCTTGGTATATAAGATGCTTTACATGCCAAATATCACTTCAGATTTTATCTCAGTGAAGTTGTTTTGGAGAAGAATTTTTTTTAAGGTTTTCAACTATTTAAGTTAATGTAGGCATGGCAACCTAAAAAGTAAAAATTCATAAAATTTCTTCCATGCACAAATGTAAGAGCAGAAATTAAAAAAAAAAAAAAAAAAAAAAAAAGAAAAAGAAAAAAAGAAAAAAAGTGGTCTCAATGGGATTTGAACCTGCGACCCTTGGGTTGCTAGAATTGAAAATTAACAAGAGCACCGCCGAGCGTAGCATTATACGCCCGTGTTATATTGATCGAGTAGTACTATTTACTAGTGTGGCGACACCTTTAGGGGTTTCGCGGGAAAGAATGGAACAATCTAGAGGATTTCTATCAGTAGAGCTCATCCACAGAACTTGCCACTCAAAAGTTTGACACAGACCTAACGGATAAGTGCCAAACCTACCAATAATTTGGTAAAGAATTGGTTACTTTAATATGGGTACGAATTCAAAACGGTACGTTAAATTGTTTTTGGATGATAGCGCCGACTTTAAAACAGTTATTGTGGATTTTATGTAAAAGATAGAAAAAATATAAAAATACCGTCTTTTCCGTCAGATCTTAAACATTTTTCGGTCAATGGACGACTTTTTCGTACAATGAACTGTTATTGAACAGGAGTGCGTTACACGTAATTGTTTTTTGGAAAAATTCATTTTTTGCATGTTTGACCCCAAAATTAAGTATGATACCGATTTTTCCCAAAAATTTCACCAAGTTAGATAGCTAGATCGCATTAGACTCCATAACCTCAGAAATTTTTAGCAAAATCTATCGAGGAGTTTTCAAGGTCCCCAAGATGCAAATATATGCTGCTAAAAAGGAGAAAGTTGTCGCCTTTATCATTTCACATCCAGAGGATGTTCCGAATGAATTCGTCACTAATCCTCTAGATTGTTCCATTCTTTACTGAGAAGTATAAGTACAACTAGGATATATGTATGTAAAAATATATTGCTAAATGGATAGTGGTAGACTGCTATATAATTCATATTCATTTCCAGGAAGGAAGAAGTTTAAAATATAATGTTAGGTCATGGCAGTGTTTTCATGTGTTAAGCATTGCATGCAGGAAGATTTTAGGAAACAAATACATTGCACTTGTAATACTTGCACCAGATAATAACATCGTAAATGTGTATACCAAATTTCATTTGAATCCATAAATAGTTGTAGGCTCTGATGATCGGAAACCACATGGTCATACATACAAAAATTTCTAAGTTAAAAAAGGGGCATAACTCCTCCAAAAATAATCCGAAAAAGTTGTAATTTGAATCCATAAATGTTTGTGGTCTCTATTGAACGGAATACAAATAGTTAACAGACGCCCGCCCGGACGCCCGCCCGCCCGCCCGGACAGCACCGTAACATAATACGTCCCGTCATATGACGGGCGTATAAAAAGGTAAAAAAAAAAGTGACTTGTATTTTACAGAATTTCATGAAAATTGTCAAACTATGTTTCTTCACATAAGAAAATGATGTTTGGAAAAAGAGTTCACCTAAATTTATTCATTATTGTAATTTTTGTAAAAAAGTTCTATTTACAATGTATAAAAAATAAATGCAAAAACGTGTAACCTAATTTTTCACAAAAATTATTGAAATTTACAAACTTGGTACATAAGATGTCGTAGATGCCAAATATCACATCAGATTTTATCTCAGTGAATTGGTTTTGGAGAAGAAGATTTTTTTAGTTTTTTAACTATGTAGGTCAATGTGATCTACATTTGATAGCTATGGCAACCAAAAACACAAATCTGAAAGGCAATGTTCTATAGATGCTTTTGACCAAGTTTGACCAAAATGTGACCAGAAGTTTCTGAGAAGAAGTCATTTGAAGCAATTGTTGACAGACAGACGGATGGACGACAGAGGGTCTGCCTCTATTGATACCAATAGCTCACATGAGCACTTTGTTATTTGAAAAGCAGTATTTCTGTCTAACCTGTTTATACAGCTAATTTGTTTTTCTTCAGATCTTCCTTATATTAAGTTTTTAAAGCAGAGTATTGCTACATACAATAATGTAGGAATAAAGGAAGTAGCTGTAGAAAATGCAAGTTTCACCATATTTGCCATAAGAAAACTATATATTTGGCATCATATAATTTATCCATTAACTTAAGGCCTGGTAAAATTGGATCAAACTGATTTCACACTACCAATAAAACAAAGCTTAGATATTTAACTGAGAATAAGACAATGCACACTCAGATATACATTAAAACACATAAAACAAGTGGTCAAATGGGCTTGGAATGCTCAACTGGGAATATTTTGCAAACTTTTTGGGAGGAAAGTCAGAGTTGACCAATACATAAAACAAGGGGTCTAGTGGGTCTGAAATGCTCACCTGGGAATATTTTGTAATTTTTGGGGGCAAAGTCTTTCAGAGTTGTCAAAAATGGTCAAAAGGACCTTAAAATGAACAAAGCTTTGATATTTTACTTATAATGAGACAATTCACACTCAGATATACTTGAAAACACATCAAATAAGAGGTACAGTAGGCCTGGACTGCTCACCTGGGAATATTTTGTAAACTTTTTGGGGGCAAAGTCTTTCAGAGTTGACCAAGACATTAAACAAAAGGTCCAATGGGCCTGAAATGCTCACCTTGGAATATTTTGCAAACTTTTTTGGGACAAAATCTTTCAGAGTTGTCCGCAAATGGTCACAAGGAGAATACATACAAAATGCAAGTTTACCTTCCATATCATTATACTGACAAATTATTGCAAAAACTTGTATTTTGCACTTAAAATATAGAAATTTTCAGAGGCTTGAAAGTAGATTAACTATAAAAAGTGGAAATTTCATCCTACATTTCATCCTTTTTAAGCTGACATTTATTGAATATAACATCATTTTAAATGTTACACTGAGGCCCGTAAAAATGCACATTTTGCCCTTTACATCATTAATTTAAAACTTCTTTGATATTATTACATTTAATATGAATTGTCAAGGCCTAGTAAACTTATTACAACAGTTACAGATAAATTTTTTAAATTTTTTACTGCAAATTAAGAAATTCACAGTGGGTTGGACAGGACATACATGTAAAAATTACAAGTTTCACCCTCAGTACCATTATGCTTACAAATCTTTAGTATTACACTATATGAAATGTTATTGTTAGACTCTGGGAACTAGTTTAACAAGCTAAAACAATAGGTTTTTTTTTTGTTTGTTTGTTTGTTTGTTTTTTTTTTAAATCTTGTATTTCGTACTTAGAATATGAGAATTCTCAGAGGGTTGGACAGAAGGTACCTGTGAAAAATGCAAGTTTCACCTTCCATATCATTATGCTTATAATAATATTACACCATATGATATGTCACATTAAGGCCTTTTGAACTTATAATGGCAAGTTGAAATCAGAAAATGCACCCCAAAAATTGCATTTCGTACCTAAACTAATTTATTTCACAGAGAATACCCATAAAAATGCAAGTTTTACCCTAAACATCATTAAATTGCAATTTTTTTTTTTTTTTTTTTTTTTTTTGATATTATAACATTTGGAATGAATTCTTAAGGCTTTGTAAACTTATTACAACAGATGAAATGACAGGTATGGACAAATTTTTAAATTTTGTATTGTATGTTCAGAAATTCACAGAAGGTTGGACAGGACGTACCTGTAAAAATTGCAAGTTTCACCCTCAGTATCATTACGCTGACAATTATTTAGTGTAACACTATTTGAAATATTATCTTAAGGCCTTCTGAACTAGTTTTAACAAGTTCAATCAAAAATTATGTTAAGAAAAAAATTGTATTATTTTCATACTTAGTACCTGTAAAAAATGGAAGTTTCATCCTCCATTTTATTTTGCTGACATTAATTAAATATTACACTTTCTGAAATTTTGTATTTAAGCCTTGTAAACTCATAATGGTACAATGAAACATAAAAATCACCCATAAAATTATATTTAAGTAAGTTCCTGTAAAAAGGTTTACCCTCAATATCATTATACTGATATTTATTTAGTAATTACACTATTTGATACAGTCTGTCATTATGCACATTAGAGCTATCATTTTTCTTTAACTTATATATGAGTTAAATTTCATACCTTTTAAAAAGAATTTCTTAGCCTTTGTTTTAAAGTTTTCTCTTTTGTTTTTTGCCGCCTTTGTAGATATGTCATGCAAGTGACTTGGATAACAATTTGAAGAAATAAAATTTTTAATATCTTGGTACTCTGAAATCTCCATTGCAATACTATATTTTTTTTATTTCTACATCCAATTTTATATTACCACAGAATTCTGTACTTCTCGAAATCTTATTGGTCATTGTTATTCAAAAAACCTTCTTAATAAACAATTTTAATCCTTAGAATTCCAATATATTTGTAATTCATTTTCAAGTTTCTTTCTGTGATTTCACACCTACATGTCTCACACAAGAAACTGGAACAATGGCGACTGAAGCCATACACGATATATAATATACACTTCCCACAATGACACAGGTGTTGATATATATTGTCACCAAAATCAATAGAAGGAATACAATACCCATATTGTAAAATATGGTAGATCCTTATCATGTATCATTCTACTGAAAAAGATAACTATTTAAACACACTCTTTACACAGGGTTCACCTTTACACTCTCATATATCGTCAAGACGCACAGACGTGTTTTTGTTTTTCACACTTTAAGAATTAAAGAGAATTAAAAAGAGAAATTTCAAAGAGAATACGAGATATTAGTAAGTAAGTTTTAAGGTCAATATGGCTTCATTAATTTCACAAGATAGCACAATGACTTCTTAACCAACTGAGAGTCAAGATATTATAACTAACATAAGTGAAATAATACCGGAAACTCCCTGTAAGAGAGGAGCAAAGGAAATTGCTACCTCGTCAGGTGCCTCAGACTCGGATGAAGGGGACTTGCAAAAAGTCCAAAAGAAAAAATCAAGAAAAAAGAGGCGCGACCTCAACTGTAGTCAAGATAAGGGCATACCAGCTGGACACTTACTCTTTATTAATATACTAATTACTTGCCAAGAACAGGGCAAAAGCCTCCTACAATCAATGATCCACTCACTTATTAACAATGAGATCAAGCAAACTCTCCGAGATTACAAACTAGAGACAACCAAGGCCAAAAGAGGAATCATTGTTAGGATCATAGACAATAGCCTATCTAGAACCCTACTCAACCAGGAATATCTTAGAGACGTTCCTATCAAAACAAGACTGCTCAAAGATCCTAAAAAGGTTTTTGGTGTTGTAAAGGGAGTTGAGCTCAACGAAACAACACAAGACATAATACAGTCCATAAATACTGACTACAAAAACCCTATCAAAACAACCCAGGCTCTAAGACTGAATAAAAAAGATCGTACGCAATCAGCAGCAGTCCGTCTATCCTTCGATAAGAATTACCTCCCTATGTCTACATTTTTAATTTCAAGCATCCTATTAAACATTTCAACTTTCCTTCATTGTTCTGCTATAACTGCCAAAAACCAGGACACAAAGCGGACCGATTCCAGGGGCAGACAACTTGCTCTCACTACGCAGGTAACCACCGTTATGCTAATTGTGACAAACTTAATCACAAACCCACCTGCGCAAACTGCTCCGGCAACCAAAAAAAACTAAAAAGCCAGTTCCCGCTAGGCAGACTGAGCAAACTAACAAATCTCAAGGGAATAGACGGGCCACCTACTCAGATGTCCTAAATAAAAAGCAGATCTCCACACCTGCTAACAAAAGGAAAAATACCCATAATAGAAATGAAAATAATAATAATAATAATAATAACAGCAGGCAAGCCAGTCAAGATCTCTTCTCCCAAGCCACACCCAATAGGAGCAGAAGTAATAATAATAATAATAAAAAACTCAGTCAAGAGCCAAGAACTCAGGCACCAGCCACTAATAGAGATTCTAACCTAGAAAACCTTAGAATTAGAGAACTAGAAGATCAAGTTGAATCACTTAAAGATCTCCTCAACTCCCTTTTAAATGAAATGCAGAACAACAACCAAACCTCCAACAAGAGCTCCGCATGGCAGAGCATGAGACGCCCGTCAAATTTGCAAGTCATTTATGTGGATATTTTGTTGATTATGAACTGTAAAGGGACTTATACATTTCATATGAGCTGTTCATTATCAATAAGTCAATTCAATTATTCATCACAATGATACAAAATGCAGTGCACAAGTCAACAAGTACAATAAAAAACAATAGTAATTATTGAGATTTTGGTATTATTTTCAGTAACAAAATAGACTTACCACCAGCCACACCATTTATATAATTTTACCATCATGTTCTTGTAACCTTCATCACAAAATTGAGGTAATCTCTAGTATACTGGGTTGTTTCAAAGACAGCAAGTTCTTCAGCCTACAACTCTATGTGTATCTGCTCCCTGGTAGAATAAGAAGAAGTATCCACCAGAATAAGGAAAGCTTTGGATAAGTAGTCCAGAGGTCACAGGTTCAATCCTTGGGTGGGGCGAACTTCTCTGTGATAAATGATCTTGGATATTGAGCCAAATGGTCATTTGTCTCTCACCCCTGATTAGAGAAATCATTCCAGATTATTAGTCAATCACAAGCGGAGAAACTGGTAATTGCTGGTGACAAACATGCGGGTAGTATTCAAAGGGAGATAACTCAAAAGTTAAGGAAGCTTGAGTTACTGTTCTTGTGCACTGCACTTCTCATCATTGTGATAAGTAAACATACCAAGTTTCAAAACATTCCAATCATGGGTGTCAAAATTATAATGCAGACAAACACTCTGGCAGCACACAAAGGGGAATAACTCAAAAAATTAAGGAAGCTAGAGTTACGTTTCCTGTGCACTGCACTTGGCATCATCGTGGTAAGTAAGCATACCAAGTTTCAAGTCATTCTGACCATTGATGTCAAAGTTATGATCCGGCCAAACATGATAACAGCATTCAAAGGGGAATAACTCAAAAATTAACGAAGCTAGAGTTACAGTTCCTGTGCACTGCACTTCGCATTATCGTGGTATGTAAGCATACCAAGTTTCAAGTCATTCTGACCATAGATGTCAGAGTTATGGACCGGACAAACCCGCCACCAATACGCCCGCCCGCCCATCCGCCCGCCCGGACGCCCGCCCGCCAAGGGTGATCCCATAATAGCCCCGTCTTTGACGGGCGTATAAACAGCAGGCCGACAAATACAGAAGGGCCGCTAAAATCAGATGCTTAAATAAAAAATTTCTAAGCCGCTCAGCATCAAACCTTATATAAAATAATGTGTACTAACATCTTTCAATGGAATGCTGGGGGGCTAACTCCAAAACTAAGCGAGCTTAAAAGTACTGTAGATCACTTAAAACCTGACGTGTTGGTTATCCAAGAATACTCTACCAAACCAGATTATAACAAAATTCACAAAATTTCTGGCTATCAACCTCCTTTAATAAAAGCTCAATATCGTCTAGCCATTTATGTAAAAAACGAAATTCAATATAAAGAAAATGCAAATTATCAAAATTTACCAGTTCAAAGTCTAGAACTATACTTCAGAAATAATACCAAATTAAAGCTTTATAATATCTATCTAAAACCATCTTTAGACAACGATCAATTCTTTGAAATTCTAAATACAATAAAAATTGAAAAAACAAACTCACTCATCCTTGGCGACTTTACGCCCACAATCACCTGTGGGCGATGAAAGCTACCTGCTGCAAAGGAATAATTACTGAAGAATGGCATGACGATAATAGCTTATCATTACTCAACAATGGCGAACCCACGCGTATTGTTAAAAACTCATTTACTGCTATTGATTTGGCTTTTAGTACACCTGATCTAGCTACAAAAATAACATTCGGCACTTATAACAACCAAATGGGTTCAGACCATATACCAATAACTATCAAAATTAATCAAAAATTAGAAAAAATGTTGCAAAATTTTCCACCTAAATGGATATACAAACTAGAGATTGTGTTTGAGCAGGGCTCAATCGCTGGGCAAGTCACCCCCAATGGTGGCAACGTTGTACATGAGAAAAGAATTGATAGTGTTAGTAGTAGCAAATACAGATGTATTTGAATGAAGAAAAGGTGAAATAACTTCTGGAAATTTTTTTTTTCTATGCACAGATGCTATATAATTATGACGTTTCCATAGTCACATTCATAACAATAGAAAAAGTGAGCGAGCTCACATACCCTGTGCTTCAGCATTGGCCTACTTCCGCATTACCCAACTTCTGCATCAACTTATATCTATCTAATCAAAATCGGTCAATTAGTTTCTTTTCTACAGTGCAAAATCAGTAGAGCGTGACATTGTTATTATCTCCCTTTCCATTTCAACCAATGAGATGTTACCCCCAAAAGGCACAACTACGTGTCCTAGGGAACATGTGTACAAAGTTATATCACATTCCATCAAGCGGTTTTTGAGCTATGCTGTTTACAAAAGTTACTCTTAAAATTATCAAAGAAAATCATGACCTGCTTTGTGTTGCAACATGTAGAGCATCTGAAGTTGTACCTATAAACCAAGTTTCATCAAAATCGGTCAATTAGTTTCTTTTCTACAGTGCAAAATCAGTAGAGCGTGACGTTGTTATTATCTCCCTTTCCATTTCAACCAATGAGATGTTACCCCCAAAAGGCACAACTACGTGTCCTAAGGAACATGTGTACAAAGTTATATCACATTCCATCAAGCGGTTTTTGAGCTATGCCGTTTACAAAAGTTACTCTTAAAATTATCAAGGAAAATCACTGGACCATGAAAAATAGGTCATCATGACCTGCTTTGTGTTGCAACATGTAGAGCATCTGAAGTTGTACCTATAAACCAAGTTTCATCAAAATCGGTCAATTAGTTTCTTTTCTACAGTGCAAAATCAGTAGAGCGTGACATTGTTATTATCTCCCTTTCCATTTCAACCAATGAGATGTTACCCCCAAAAGGCACAACTACGTGTCCTAGGGAACATGTGTACAAAGTTATATCACATTCCATCAAGCGGTTTTTGAGCTATGCTGTTTACAAAAGTTACTCTTAAAATTATCAAAGAAAATCACAGGACCATGAAAAATAGGTCATCATGACCTGCTTTGTGTTGCAACATGTAGAGCATCTGAAGTTGTACCTATAAACCAAGTTTCATCAAAATCGGTCAATTAGTTTCTTTTCTACAGTGCAAAATCTGTAGAGCGTGACGTTGTTATTATCTCCCTTTCCATTTCAACCAATGAGATGTTACCCCCAAAAGGCACAACTACGTGTCATAGGGAACATGTGTACAAAGTTATATCACATTCCATCAAGCGCTATTTGAGCTATACTGTTTACGAAATCCGGCGGAAAAATATGGAAGAATAATAATAATAATAATAATAAAGGGTAAATCAATAAGTCACCCCAACTTTGTTGGGGGTGACTTAAAAAGCCGACTTGGCCAAATTTCAAAACATGTGCGAGGCGATCGATCCCGAAACCATTCGGAACCCAGACTTAAATATTTTTTATGATAATTTACAAAGCAAAATTAATGAAATCGCCTACAACACCATACCCAAAACCAGCGGCAAAACAAGAAATTTCAAAAATAATCCCTGGTGGAACACAGAGTGCGATGAAGCGCGACATGAAAAAACCCGATTTTATAACAAATTTCGGCGCACTAGCAGTGAGACTGATTTTATTGATTATAAAGCAGCTCACACTAGACTAAAAAGAATAATCAAAATTACAAAAGAAAAACACTAGCATGAATTCTGCGATACTTTGAACGATCACACAGACACGCGTAAAGTTTGGCAAAAAATAAAAGCTATGAAAAATAACCCACAACGTGCACTACCGGTTATCAGTGGAGCTACTAGTGCAAAAGACAAAGCTAATATTTTAGCGGACTCTTTTTCCAATGCTAGCTCCAACAAGAACCTCAATCCAGACTTCTCGATTAATAGAAACAAACCAAATTAAATCGGGCAAATCTTCACAATATTAATGAACTCACTTTAAACCAAAATAACCTGATTAATAAAAATAATTGACCAATCAAAATAAATCTTTTGGTTTGAACATGGATTGGTATGTTTGTTTTTTTTATCTTTGAATATTACAAATTGTTGTCTTCAACAGTTATAAAAAAAATTACACCAATGGTGGAAGACTTTCGCCATTATGCTTGTCACAATTACAATTCCAGTTGTTAAATTTATATTTATACTGATCACACATGTGAATTCATCAATTATGTAAATGCTGAATCCCTGGCAAAAATCAACAGCTTTTAATTTTCATGTTGTAAATATGATTCAAATGAATATTCAGCTCTGGCACAGATTCCCCAATGAAATAGAACAAAATGAATTAAAGAGGCAGAATGCATGTGTGTATCAAGTTTCTTAAACATATATTTTCAAGCCCTAAATTTCCAACAAAAATTCAACGACTGTTTCACTTTGATCAGTGACCTAATTATAGTATCGTGATATATCACATTTGTTACTTAAATGCATGTACCAAGTTTAATTAAGAGAAAGACATAAAAATTAAACACTACCAACAGTGAATTACCACAATTTCAAGTTAACTCTTTGAGTGCTGAGTAACGAATTACCTCCCCTTAGACCCAGCCACCAAGTAATATTTTGAAGAAGATCAGAAACTGTAGTGGTTATTTTTGAAAAACCGTTATTTTTTTTCATCAGATGTACATCACTGAAATTTTGCCTACTTGTTGTAATATAATTAAAGATTATTTTAACTGCAAAACTAAGTGGTGTTTTGTTTTATAACCCTATTTACCATGCACTTTTACAAAATCTAATAAAAAAAAAAACAACGCAAAAATTGATTTGATATTACATTAGGATATATTACCAATTACTTATGAAGTGTTGGATTGCAAACTATCTTATAATCCAGCAATGTATGATATCTTGCAAAGCAAGGATATACACATAGTGGTATGTCGCAGTCAAGACGGATGTACGGGGTCTGGTGTCTTTTTTTCTGCTCTCTGTTAGAGCAAACTTCACAATCAGGATTGGACCTTCGTCCTCCTGGTGTCATATTTGGGTTGATGACTGGAAAGTGCCTGCCAGTAAGTCGTAGTGGAGGATTGGATACTGGACGAGAAAATGGTTTTCTCTGACTTGCATAGCCATCAATAAGACCATGTATCACAGAAAGACGAAAGTTTTTCGACGAAATGTTTTTACCAGGATGTAACTTTTTCCAGATGGTTCTGGCATTACAAAAACTTACTTCAAATACATTACAAATTACAAGTTTCTTCCACCACTTGAGAAATCTATGCTGTGATACACAATATTGTGTCTGTTGGTCAGAGCTATCAACACCACCCATGTACACACTATAAAGTTGAATAGCTCGTGGATAATCCACTTCTCGACAGTGATCTGAACTGAAACGTGATCTGACAGTTTTTGTAAAACAAGATCCATTATGTATTGTTGTCAGTAAATTGACTTGTCTCCTATCATTCCAGGATATGTATAAGAGTTTATCATCCCTATAAACCACAGGCGAGTCCCCCTTTTTTAGTTTTGCTTTTTTTATTTCTTTTGGAACACCTGTTCTATTTACCCTTAGAGTACCACATGCACCAGTTTGTTTAGAAGCAAGGTCTTGAAATAATGCTGGGCTTGTGAAATAATTATCACAGTAGACATGGTAGCCACTTTCCAGAATAGGAGTACATAAATTTACAACAACTCTATGCAATACTCCCTTCCCTGTGTCAGCACCTACAACTTTTGCACCCGTGTACAGTTGCCAATTGTACACATAACCTGTACTTGACTCGGCCAATGTCCAAACTTTTAGCCCCCATTTATGGGGTTTTGAGGGCATGCATTGCAGAAATTTAGTTCTACCTTTGAATGGTATAAGAGTCTCATCAACCGATAACTCACGGGATGGAATATAATAGTTTTGCCACCGTGCAATTAGTAACTTTGCAAGATTTGAAATTTTGTATGTAGGGTCATAATTGGGATGATCTCTTGGTAGTTCATTCTCATTATTTGCAACATGAAAAAATGTTAAAATGTTTAAAAACCTGTCCCTTGGCATCAAGCTAGTGAAACCTTTCAAAAATATCATTGAATCTTTTGACCAGTAACAGTCATAATCTGGCAATCGTACCAATCCTATGTAAAGCAACATCCCAATAAAAACTTTCATTTCCGCATGAGAAACGTCAGTCCACTTTCGGGAACGAGCGAATTTTTTCAGGTATTCAACTCCACCAATTTTATATATGTATTGTTTATAGTAACGATTTGTTTCCTCCACAAACAAGGAAATAATTACATCATCAATAATTTTTGAAAATATATCATATTCAGATATGCCATCGCCAATATTACGTGGTCCTGTAAATTCAACAAATTCCTGAAGCCATTTGCAGTCGTAAGCTTCAAATCTCGGGTCGCGGTTCTCCCGATCGATCTCATTTAAAATTTCCTCCAAATCAGTATCATTAAGTTCAACTAAGTCACTATCATTATCATTTTCGGAAAATTCTACCATTTCAAAACCTAAAAATTCCTCATCTTCACTATCAGAGTTGCCTACAAGATCGTAGAAAAGATCAAGACCATCCATGATTCACAGTTTTGCTTTGATGCCCAAAAAACACCAAAATAACCCAAAATTTTGTTGTATCCACGTGTTATTTTTTTTTGTCAACCATTATAATACATCCCCGGATGTATAAATGGAAATTCCTGTGTACTACGTCATCATATTATGCTGGTATTCAAAATAGAAAGGGAAGCCCATTGTGAGGCAGTTGTCCCCGCCAGCAGTGGTAAATGGAATGAATACATTCGTCGGGAAATCCTGCCAACAGCATTCAAAGAGTTAAGAAATTGAATTTTCAACATAACTTTAACAGTTATTTGACCTTGATCCAAAAGGTCACAGTCACCTTATTATATCATGTAATACACCATCATTGTTTAATACATGCATGTACCATCATGCGTGTACTACCATGTTTCACTAAGATACATGTATCTCAAAAGACAAAGTAATGCTAAAAACACGAATTACTAAAATTTTAAGTTATTTGACCTTGACCTCCAAGGTCAGTAACCTCCTTATAGTGTGCGACACACCGACTTTGTCTAATGCATGCATGTACCAAGTTTCATTAAGATATCTTTGAAGATTAAACAAGAGGCCAATGGGCCTTAACGCTCACCTGAGGATATTTCCAAAATTGTTTGCAAAGTGCAAAAGACAATATATCAAGTACAGAAACTTTACAGAAACTCAAGTTAAGAACTCCCACAAAACTTAATCAGAAATATTCAGTCACATTTCCTTAATAAACAGCTAATATGCATAAAGTAACTGTAGTGCAATGAATAATTTCCAAATTATTAACCAATTTCAGTATACTAATGCAGCTATGTCCTTGACCTTTAAACATAAGACCTTGAAACATATATCAAAATGATGGTCATGTCAATACCTACAATATTCTAATATACATGCCTATACAAAAAGTTAATAGTTTTCAAGATAATTAGCCATTTATGTCTTCTTTTGCAGCTCTGACCTTGACCTTTGAACATATGACCTTGAATCATATATCAAAATGATTGTCATGGCAATACCTACAACATTCTAATATACATGCCTATACAAAAGTTAATTTTTTTCAAGATAATTAGCAATTTATGTCTTCTTTTGCAGCTCTGACCTTGACCTTTGAACATATGACCTTGAATCATATATCAAAATGATTGTCATATCAATACCTAAAATATTCTAATATACATGCCTATACAAAAAAATAATAGTTTTCAAGATAATTAGCAATTTAGGTGTTCTTTTGCAGCTGTGACCTTGACATTTGAACATATGACCTTGAATCATATATCAAAATGATCGTCATGTCAATACCTACAATATTCTGATATACATGCCTATACAAAAAGTTAATAGTTTTCAAGATAATTAGCAATTTAGGTGTTCTTTTGCAGCTGTGACCTTAACATTTGAACATATGACCTTGAATCATATATCAAAATGATCATCATGTCAATACCTACAGTATTCTAATATACATGCCTATACAAAAAGTTAATTGTTTTCAAGATAATTAGCAATTTAAGTCTTCTTATGAAGCTCTGACCTTGACCTTTCAACATATGACCTTGAACCATATACCAAATGAATTGTCATAGCACTACCTACAATATTCTAATATACATGCCTATACAAAAAGTTAATAGTTTTCAAGATAATTAGCAATTTAAGTCTTCTTTTGAAGCTGTGACCTTGACCTTTCAACATATGACCTTGAACCATATACCAAATCGATTGTCATAGCACTACCTACAATATTCTAATATACATGCCTATACAAAAAGTTAATTGTTTTCAAGATAATTAGCAATTTAAGTCTTCTTTAGCAGCTGTGACCTTGACTTTTAAACATATGACCTTGAACCATATACCAAATCGATTGTCATAGCACTACCGACAATATTCTTATATACATGCCTATTCAAAAAGTTAATAGTTTTCGAGATAATTAGCAATTTAAGTCTTCTTTAGCAGCTGTGACCTTGACTTTTGAACATATGACCTTGAACCATATATCAAAATGATCGTCATATCAATACCTAAAATATTCTTATATATATGCCTATACAAAAAGTTAACAGTTTTCAAGATAATTCACAATTTCGGTACACATATGCAGCTATGACCTTGACCTTTCACCATATGACCTTGATCCATGTATCAAAATGATTGTCATATCAATATCTACAATATTCTAATAAACATGCCTATTCAAAAAGCTTATAGTTTTCAAGCTAACGCACAATTTCAGTATTTATAAGCAAAAAATAACATTTCAGGGGCAACAACTCCTACATGGATTATCATATAGTTACGAAACTTGGTACCTTTTTAAATTTTGTCATGGGGAACATTTTACATTGTTTTGAATTCATATAATTCTTAATATATGCAAGAAAATTGCCTAAAACTGCATAAATCACGAATTAGGTCATGACCTTGATTTGTGACCTTGACCCTATTTTAAAGGTCATCTCAAGAGAAAGTCAAAACTGAAAACCCCGTGTCATTATCTGTTTAAATAGTCAAGTTATAACAATTTGAAGCCATTTTACGAAATTTTTAAAATTAAACGCAAAAACGCGTAACCCATTTTTCAACCAAATTTCATGAAATGAACAAACTATAGGCTTAAGACCCTAGAGAATCCAAATATCACATCAGATTTTTTCTCCAATCATCGGTTTCGGAGAAGAAGATTCTTTAAGATTTTTGGACACCTATGTCACCTTGACCTAGTTTTGGTAGCCATGGCAACGCCATGAACAAATCTGAATTGCACCGGCCCGTATATGTTTGTGACCGAGTATCATTGAAATCTGTCCAGTACTTTCAGAGGAGAAGTCGAAAATAGGTGTTAACGACGCACACACGCAAATACACACGCTGCGCTATGCCATAAGCTCACTTGACCTATGGTCAGGTGAGCTAAAAACTAGATTGGAATGTTAGTTCATTCTATGAAATCAAAAATCGTGATCTAACAGTTGCTTCATATCAAACTTACCAGTATTTTTTTCCTCCACAGTCAAAAAAATATAAAAAGGATCCTATTGAGGGATCTGTCTTATATTTTTTCTCTCTTGCCAATCCTTCTTTTTAAGTTAACAAATTCCCTCCATATTCTAGCAAAAAGTCCCCTTTCAAAAACTTCTTTTGTGTGAATACACCACTTCCTATAAACAGATTCTTAAATTATTTTTTTTACATAAACTGATGATAAAGCAGGGATGTCATTATCATAGGGCACATTGGAATATTGTCATGATGACATATTTTACTCAAAAATCCTTTGTATTATGCAAAACAGAACATTGTATAGTGTAAAGTGGTATTAAGCATGTAACATCTATTTATGCTTTCCAGTTTTTGTTCTTAAAAACTTAACTCCATGACTGGAATCATGCATGAAATGTCAGAAAAACTAAAGATGCATTAACATCTATTAAATTTTAAGAAAAAAAGAATGTAAAGGCTATCTAAATTAAATTTCACTTGATTTTTATGACCCAGGTTCGAGTCTCAGTTAAGCCGCTGCATTTTCTCCCTTTCCTATTACAAATAAAATGAAATAAAACATTTATCTCCCCCCCCATGCCTGAATCTACTGGCTAGGACAGATCAACAATCATCTGTCCCATTGACAGTATGCTGCATTCTGATCTAATGATTGCTGCATTGAGCTATGATATGATATCAGGACCGGAAGACTATAATTTCCAACTTTTAACTTGTCATGCTACTGAGCTAGGGAGGAAAGAGGGGTGGTGATTGAGGGTAAGTCGTCCATCGATAGCAATAACGGTATAAACATAGCCTTTCGATACTTTACCGTGTTCATCAGCCCATGAAGACAGTATCGTGGCCATCTTCTTGTCAACACGCCACGCGCGCCAACTTTCCCCAAGTCTTGATGATACACTTGTAGTTTCCTTTATTACCATGGAACACCGTGTTTGGTTAAAATTTGTAGTGGCGCAAAGTGAAAAAGGAATGACATGGTCATTTTATTCATTGAATAAATTGATGAGTTAGAGCATTATCATTTTACAAAAATGTACATTATCTGATTTGCACAAATCGAATTCATCGTAAATAGTTACATGCTTATAAGAATCAGTGAAGAAAAAATGTAGCTAGCTATCATGGGCCGATATCACCTAACAAACCACGGTTTTCATCAAAACTAACGTGTCGAAAATTACCATGTAATCATTTCAAATGGACTGAGATCTTGGTTAACTTTTATCATTCCGATAATTTCAGTAGAATGATAATTTTCGAACAAGATCTTGTTCTTTGAAACTTGTCTTTCTTGGCGATTTCGGCTACACTTTTTTAACCATCGTAGCATTAATAAATTGATTAATTAATTATTCTTGTTAACAGATCAATTTCACATTAAATTAGGTTTTCCTGAACTAGTTTAATCTGTATATCTAGCTTTTAATCACATATGCATATTTATCTTACTTGGTAGTCTTTACCATGTTCACCGCTTCACTGCTTGCTACACGACCTTCGTGTGTATCAAATGTGAATATGTCCGATTTTACACACTTTTCTCGTGTGTAAAAGTAAAATCAGGACGTTTTTAGAAACATCAATAAAAAATCAACGGCAAATTTAAATTTAAAAAAATTGTTCGTGGAAACTACCTTTGCCAAAATACAAAAAAAAAAAAATAAATAAATAAATAAATAAAATAAATTAAAACAAGAGGGCCATGAAGGCCCTGGACGCTCACCTGAAAATGATGTACACTCAGCTTGATTTTGGCAAACTGGAGCTTCTATTCTTAAAAGAGATTTTTTCCTATATTTGGAGCTAGTGACCTACTTATTGACACAAAATGACCCATATATAAACTTGAGCTAGCTTTTGTCAAGAGCATCATTCTGAGACAGTTTGATAAGATTGGTCTAAAATGGATCCTCTTGTATGTGTTAACAAGGTTTTTATATAATTCGACCTAGTGACCTACTTATTGACCCAACATAGCCCATATACAAACTCGAGCTAGCTTTTGTCAAGAGCATCATTCTGACTAAGTTTGATGAAGATTGAACTAAAATTGGGGCCTTCAGGAGTGTAAACAAGGTTTTTTTTTTACAATTTGCCCTAGTGACCTACTAATTGACCCAACATGGCCCATATACGAACTTGAGCTAGCTTTTGTCAAGAGCATCATTCTGACTAAGTTTGATGAAGATTGGACTAAAATTGGGGCCTCAGGAGTGTAAACAAGGTTTTTTTTTTTACAATTTGCCCTGGTGACCTACTTATTGACACAACATGGCCCATATACGAACTTGAGCTAGCTTTTGTCAAGAAGATCATTCTGACTAAGTTTGATGAAGATTGGACTAAAATTGGGGCCTAAGGAGTGTTAACAAGGTTTTATTACAATCCGACCTAGTGACCTACTTATTGACCCAACATGGCCCATATACGAACTTGAACTAGCTTTTGTCAAGATGATCATTCTGACTAAGATTGATGAAGATTGGACTGAAATTGGGTCCTCAGGAGTGTTAACAAGGTTTTATTACAATTTGACCTAGTCACCTACTTATTGACCCAACATGGCCCATATAAGGAAATGAGCTAGCTTTTGCCAAGAAGTTTATTTTGACTAAGTTCGAAGAAGATTGGACTAAAATTGGGGTCTAAGGAGTGTTAACAGGATTTTTTTTACAATTTGACCTAGTGACCTACTAATTAATCAAACATGGCCCATATACAAACTTGAGCTAGCTTTTGTCAAGAAGATCATTCTGACTAAGTTTGATGAAGATTGGACTAAAATTGGGGCCTCAGGAGTGTTAACAAGGTTTTTCTACAATTTGACCTAGTGACCTACTTATTGACCCAAAATGGCCCATATACGAACTTGAACTAGCTTTTGTCAAGAGCATCATTCTGACTAAGTTTGATGAAGATTGGACTAAAATTGGGTCTTCAGGAGTGTTAACAAGGTTTTTCTACAATTTGACCTAGTGACCTACTTATTGACCCAACATGGCCCATATACGAACTTGAGCTAGCTTTTGTCAAGAGCATCATTCTGACTAAGTTTGATGAAGATTGGACTAAAATTGGGTCATCAGGAGTGTTAACAAGGTTTTTCTACAATTTGACCTAGTGACCTACTAATTGACCCAACATGGCACATATACGAACTTGAGCTAGCTTTTGTCAAGAGCATCATTCTGACTAAGTTTGATGAAGATTGGACTAAAATTGGGGCCTCAGGAGTGTTAACAAGGTTTTTCTACAATTTGACCTAGTGACCTACTTATTGACCCAACATGGCCCATATACGAACTTGAACTAGCTTTTGTCAAGATGATCATTTTGACTAAGTTTGACGAAGATTGGACTGAAATTGGGTCCTCAGGAGTGTTAACAATCAAAAGTTGACGCACGACGCACGACGCACACCGGACAATGACCCACCACAATAGCTCACTTGAGCACTTTGTGCTCAGGTGAGCTAAAAATACAGAATTATAACTTTTTCTGACAACATTAAGGTGGTTGAAATGGGAAATAAAATGATCGTGAAATCACAACACGTCTTTTGTCGTGATTTCCGGAAATGTCGTGATTTTGTTGGTGTGTTATCAAGTCATTGTCGTGATTTTACTGGAATTTCACCCCCCCCCCTCCCCCCCCCCCACACACACACACCCCATTAATGTCATATTCATAGATAAATGCGAAGCGCATACAGTTCATAACATAATTACCATGACAATGAATTGAAAAAGTAATGGCAAGCAAACCGCTATTTCCCATTAAATGGTGAAGACTTGTAAATCTTACACCCCCTTCCATGAGAAATGTAAGTTTTACCGGAAACCGGAAACGGAACCTGCAGTTCTCATAGGACTTACATTTCTCATACGACACCGAAACTACCAAATTTTACACCGGAAGTACAGTTTGTAAACATTCAATCTTTGCACATGCGCGCTTGCAGTTTTTACGGGACTTGCAGATTTCACGCTACACGGCTCCCTATTTGCTTTAGAGCCCCAAGTATTAGGACAAGGTCATGGAAACCAAAAACTGTATATATTGATATTAAATTAGTGGTAATGATATCATTACACCCCTAGAACTATAGAAATAATCAACAGAAGATAATTCTATTCCAGCTAAAAAAATAACAGAACCTAGACAAAAGCCAACTTCATTTCACGTAACATGACAGACACGGATTTATTTCAAGCATTACTCACAGAGTTATGCTACACCAGATGTTATTATTGTTTTTAAGGAAATATACTGTACTATTATATATATATATTTATCACATGATAATGAATTTATTCGGTTAATAACACCATTACATAATTTTTCTATATGCAACACGTTACATAACACCTTCGCCGTCATTCATTGGTTGACTCGTTTGTATTCCTACGCGTGAGAAAATGAACTACTTTCTTTTACAACTGTAGTAAAAATTGTAAACAAATGGATTACAATGGCACTGAAAATTGGCGATATTGTTCTAATTGACAAAAAAGGTAGTAGTATTATCACAAAAATAGTCGAAAGTAGTAAATTATACACTGTGAGAATTGATGGAACGGATTTTGAAGTAGATATAGCATTTGATCGCCTTTCATTGGAGTTAAAATTTGGTTCTGGCAGAAATTCTGGAGAAAATATGGCAACCCAACAGACGACTGTCAATAGTTCTGCATCTGGACGGTTTTCTGAAGTTGGCGATAATGATATCGATTCTTTTGTCAATAAACAAGCCAATAAAAACACACTTTCGAAAACATTTTATGATTTGAAACTTTTGAAACAGTTTTTTGACCAAGAGGGCGAAAAAAGAGAAATTTACGAAATACCCCCACATGAACTGAGTCCGTTGCTTTGTAAATTTTTCATCGGTGTTCGAAAACATGATGGTTCAAATTATGAACCCACTTCATTGCGAGGTTTCATGAGTTCCTTCGATCGCCAACTCCGCAGACACGATTATGAACATTCTCTTATTAATGCCGTTGAATTTGCCAAAGTGAGGGAAGTGTTGACAGCCAAACAGCGTGAACTAAAACGACAGGGTAAAGGCAATAAACCCATGAAAGCGGAGCCAATATCTGATGAAGAAATTGAAATTTTATGGCAAAGTGGTCAGTTGGGCGATAACACTCCTGACAGTATAATAAATTCGTTGTGGTTCTACAACACCATCCACTTTGGATTACGCGGATCTGACGAGCACAGGTCAATGTGTTGGGGGGACGTCCGCCTGTGCAAAGATGCCTCCGGGGAGGAATACATTGAATTCGACGAACGTCAAACCAAAACAAGACAAGGAACAAACGTCCGTGACATTAGACCCGTCAAACCAAAAATGTGGACAAACACCGACAATCATGAGCGCTGTCCTGTCAATATTTATAAAATATATGCAATGAAACGTCCCGTTGACTACAGCAAACCAAGTGACCCGTTTTACATTGCTACACATACAAAACCATCATGTATAAAATCTGGTGATCAATGGTTTAAAAGACAACCAATTGGTGTAAATAAACTTACCTCCCTGATGAAAAACATGGTCAAGGCTGCTGGTATCCCTACCGACAAAAAACTCTCGAACCACAGCGCCAGAAAACATCTTGTTCAGAAACTAAGTGAACAAAATATTCCACCGAATCAAATAATGCAAATCACCGGTCATCGTAATTTACAGAGTGTTAATAACTACAGCCATGTCAGTGAAAATCAACACAAAAATATATCCAAACTGCTCTCCAACAATCTATCTGTCACACAAAATAATTCCATCCACAATCAGCTGGTTTCATCCATTTCCGTTGAAAATAATAATTCAGCCTCAAGTATGTCATTCCAGGGAGCCTTGGACACAATGTTTGGTGGAAATATTTATGGTGGAAACATCAGTATTTATATTAACTCAAAAGGTGATGCTTTCCATTCACCACCGGCCAAAAAACGTCGCACAATGGTAATTTATGACTCTGACTCTGAGTGATTTTTTGTGACCTACATACTTTTGGCGCAAGTATGCGTCATCAATGACGACAGCATTGATGACGTATTGAAAGTTCATTCTTGTAATTTATTGTCAATTTGTTAACTAATTTTCTCTTATTTGCAGTTTTTTCATTCCAGATATTTGTGTGAAACGAATGCATTATTTCTCTAAAGAGAATTTACAAAAAAAAAAAATAAATAGTAATGAATATTTGACATTTTTTGGTACTTTATTATCTAGCGGCTTGATATTGAACAAGTAATGTTATTCGTCTATGGCAGAAGGAAAAATCCTTATTAAAAAACTTAGTTTTGGGGTTTTTATGGCAAAATCATGTGATAAAAAAAATCTGAAATTCGTTTCCATTACATATTCGATTTATGAAATTCGTTTTGAATTTTTTTAATTATTTTTGCTCGCCAAGGCTCGCAAAAATAATAAAAATTCAAAACTCATTTCATAAATTGAATATGTAATGGAAACTTATTACAGATTCTCTATATATCTTTTGTTGTTTAATTTAAAATTTCAAAATAAGAAATTTTCTTCACAATTCTCTATATACATGTAATCTAAAATTCATAATTTTTTTTCTGAAGGAAACAGTTTGAAACATGTTCTGCTTCACCATTCAAACAAATTTTCCTTGTGTGGACCATGTTTAGCTTATAAAACTGTAATGAGAATTAAAATGAAGTCAAGTTTGATCACTTTTGTGTTTGTTATTTATTGAAATTAAAACCACCCCTTCTCACATAACATGACGGACATTCTTGTCCTCATTTGAGATCAAGTTCTAAAAAAACTTTTACCTCAGCAAAACATTGTGTTATATAGTCTCAGTAATAAAGCAACCTTGTAAGCTCTTCAAAAGTGATTTTGGTGTAGACTTCTAAGCCAAACAAGTCTTGCAAATAGGCTAAACCTTGGTGACCAACAGTAGTGATACATTCTGCAGACAATTGTGTCCCCATAATCACCAAATTATTGGAAAAAGATCAGTGACATTAATGACAAAACATAACAAAAATGATTACCTATAAAAAATATGTCACAGTGACCAACATTTATGATACAATCTGTAAATCATCAATTATCTCCAACCTATATTGTTACAAATGGAACTGTTACAGCCAATATACACAAATGACATTTAAATTTCCCGCACAAATTGTTGCAAGGTGCGTGTGACGTCACCAGTTCATGAGTACACATTTTTTTTACTAGAACCATGTGCCGCATGGCGGTTTATATCAACAAGTTTGCCAGTTTAGGTTTATGTACTGAAATGCGGAAAGATATTTTAAACTGGTAATTTCATTTTATGTTATAATGAAATAATCTTCAACTATCCATATATTTCGATGTGCATATTTCCCGGTATTATTATAAATTGTCCATTAATACATGGAACCCCCCCCCCACACACACACACACACACATGCTCGCTACATACACACCACATATTTGCTTTTTATTATGTTATGTTTATTGTTGATATGCATTGATATATAATGTCTTTAGTTTCCATGTTTGATGCTCATTCCATTATAGAAATTATCTGGTTATAGATCGCATTTGTCGTTTGCAATGTCATCAACCAAGGGTATAAATTACTGTCAAATGTTCGGTCTATCTCTCATTGTGGAGTGTCCAATAAGTTGTATCATTTATTATAATTACGGAGATTGTATGAATCGATCATATATTGCAAATGTCAATAATTCAAGCGTATAATGATCAGGGTCCCTGGTATACCATTTTGCTGTGTTGCAAGGGAGACAACTCGAAAAGTCTTGTCATTCCAAGTTGGCATATAGTATAAGGGTTATCTATCTTTGTTGCAAAGGATATGTTTTGTTATCGTCTAAGCAGTTTCATTCTATATTTGTTTACAAGTTGAAGATATCACATTAATATTATTGCTAGTATAAAGTAAACACTTAACATATTTTATGTCACTTTCTAGATTAAACAATTGTCTCTGGGTAATATGACCAATAAGTTTGTTAGAATTGTATACCTAAGTCACAATAAGTGTACGGGTTGGTCAGATTTTTACATATTGTTTTCTCATTGTATATTGTAGTTAATCGTCTTGTCACTTCACGTCACGTCACATCATCATAGTCGATATTATTGTCATCATAGCCATTTGTCATTGTTTCAAGTTTGTTACGTGCAGTATTGAAAAGAAACTATCAAAGTCATAGCTGATTGTTCCAAGTTTACTAGAGGAATATGTTTCAAGATTGCTAGAGTATTATTAAAAGACGCATTAACAATATAATTCCGTGTTTGTTATTTGGTCAGTACAGGAACGCACATGCCAAAAGTGAAAATCTCACATGACTTTATGTAGTAATAACAAAGAAACGGCAAGAAATAGCAACAGTAAAAAGTAGGTTGTCAAATATACGCATTTGATATGGTTATGCACAATTTAACAATGTTGGGCCTTGGTTTCAGAGATGTCAAAAATGTTTGTTACACATGGACGGTCAGACAGATGTACGGACACACGCCAAAATCACATTATACTGATACAAAGGACCATAACTTCTGCAAAAATCACTGAACTTGAACTGGTTTGTGATAGGAACACTATGCTTCCAACAGATTTTCATGAATTTCTGTTGGATGGTTTTGGAGCACTGTTGCAGACAAAAAGTGTGACAAAAGGACAGATGGAAGACATTACTATATCCCCTTCGACAATTTTTCGGCGTGGGATACAAGAAACAAATTCAATACATAAACAGTCAACCAATTTAATAAGGCAATGAAGATTATAAACAAAATTGAAATTCAAATCTAGTCCCTCCTGAAACAACCAAATCAGGAGGGTCCAATATCTTTGCAATGTCATTTTGAACAATGAAATAATCAACTCTGGACAATGACCAATTTCCACTGTTTTTCTGTTGGTAATACTGGATCCAGATTCCAATATCCTCGATCTTTGTAACCTATAAAAAAATTGAAGATAATTACAAATCAATTCAATGTTTGAGAAATTAACACATTTCAAAAAGTCACCTTTTCCAAACACCTGTCTTATTCCCTGGAGGAGGTTCACATTTTGTTTTTATTTTCCTCTTTACATGTACTTGGTCTTGATTATCATTTTGTTTATATGTTTGTAGTACTTATTAACACTTTCACTACTGAATAAATTCTCGTGACGTGTCGTCATGACCGGGGGAGTTTCGTCACGCGCCCCTCACCTACCCGAGTTAATTTGCCCGTATCTGACTAAAAAGCAGGTGCTCGTTCATGAATGGACAAAATAATAACAAATCAAAAAAAATCAAATGCGATGAAAATGAAAAAAGATCGTATATCGCTGCCAGAATGAAAGTTCCACACCGTGTAGCCGACAAACGTGGAAAATCTGTGAACACGGTGGCCATGAAGTCGGATCGCGGAAGCAATGTTTGTATCTCGTTTATAACTAAAATACATTTTCATGTTAAATGCTACTCACGGCCTGTCAGACATTAATTTTAACTTAAAGGATGAAATTTTCTTTTTTAGAATATACGCTCTCGTTTGTACATAGTTGTTAGCGTTGTCAATCGCGCCATTTCTGTTTTCGATATATCCCTACTTTATATCGAAAATCCCTCCATTTGAAGGACTACCAATACGACAACACACACTTTAACTTATGTTGTACTAATGTACTGTTTTCATTTACGTCTATGATCACAGTAATATTTGATTACCTTGCTCAAAGTATCCAATAAGACTTTGAGAGAGAGAGAGAGAGTAAATATAATAATTTTTCAAAATAAATTCAAAATAACTGATCCTCAATACAACTAAAACTATATATTGCTGGACTATATCAGTTACTCTTCTTATTTGAAAGTTTTTTTGTTTGTTTGTTTTTTTTTTTTTTTTTTATTTATTTATTTATTTATTTATTTTAAATATAAAAAACCAAAATAAACAAAATTTTGTAGTTGTTGATGTCATCAAACTGACTTGTTTTTTTTTTCTCCATTTTAATGATTTTAATAGATTATTTTCTAAGAGTGCACTGATTTATCCAACTGATTAATAATTACTTACCCCCAAAATTTTGATTTCCAATTTTGAATCCATGTCTAAATGTTTAAATTCATCAAAAAGACTGTAGTATATTCAGTTATGTTCACTATTTAAACTATTTACACTATTTACACTATTTATAAAAGTTTTAGTTTACTGATTTATGTAATCTCTCAGACTGTGGTAGTCTGAGAAACAATCAGGCAAACACAGGTGTTTCCCACACTGCAAACATCCATACTTAGTTTGCTTCCTACTCTGTTGGTAACCACTGGATACTCTCATGTAACACACATGGCACCAACTTCTAGTAGCAAAAGTGCCTGGTAAATGACGGTGTTGTAATCTGTTTTCAAGTGCCATGAGAGGGGGTCTACCTTGCCGTCTATCCTGCTGGTATCCATTTATCAATCCTCTTATTACCTCCTGAGTGAATTTCAGATAGGTAATTGGAGCTTTACCTGGTTCAGGCTGATGGTTTGGACTTTTAAGGAAGCAAACAAATGCACAGTATTTAACAATCTCTAAAAGTCGAAAAAATACTCTCTTTGGCCACTTCAAGGTTTTCTGACTGAAGGCATAATACTGAGTATATTGGTCAGCCTTATCTACACCTCCCATGTACTGTGTATACTGGGCAACTGCTATAGGGCAAGCAATATCCTGCTGTTCAAATTGTCCAGTTTCTCTGTTGTGTGATGACCTTTGAACTGTGGTCTCGGAATTGCTATGGATGGTGCTTAAAACTGTAACAACCTTTTTGTCCTTCCAAGCCACAGCTGCAAGTGGTCCTTTCTGGCGGAACTGTATATCTCCTCTGTTGTTCAAATTTAAGATTTTTTTCTTTCTGAATTCTTGTGGAAGATCTCGCCAAACTTTTCGAACAGTACCACATGCAGCTGTTCCATAATTATTCCACAAGGATAAAAAAAGCTCAGGATTTGTAAAATAATTATCCATGTAAATATGGTAGCCTCTGTTCTGAATTTCAGCTGCCTCAATACACTTTTTGACAACATTTGATGCCAAACCATGCTCTGTACGATTATCTTCCCAGCCAGTGTATACATCTACATAACACACGTAGCTGCTCTGGGCATCAGCAACAGCCCACAGTTTTATTCCCCATTTTACAGGCTTCCGAGGCAAATATTGCTTGAATTTTACTCTTCCCTTGAATGGTACCATGCATTCATCAATTGAGATTTGTCTACTTGGGATGAAGTGATGTTTCATTTTAGAATTTAATTCATTAATAACATGTCTTATCTTAAACAAAATATCATACCCTGGTTGCCCAGGCTGGAGAGACATCTGGTTATTACAAAAATGTAAATAACGCATTAACTGCAAAAATCTGTCTCTTGTTATTGTCTTGCTGAAAAATGGAGTAGAAAAAAAATCTTCAGTAGACCAATATAATCGGACAGATGGTTTTTTGTCAATGCCCATTAAAAAACAAATTCCAAAAAATGCTTTCATTTCAGCTAAAGTAGGTCTACTCCATGCCATTTTGTTCCTATCTGGGTGGTTTTGTTTTTCTTGATTGGCAAAGCGGTCAGTCTCATTCAAAATAAATTCAATAAGTTCATCAGTTAAAAACAATTGAAAAAAATCAATAATATTTTTTTCTGGTGCTAAAATTTGGGTGGGGCCTGTTGCACCCCTCGGATCAAATGCATGTGGAAACCCCCGCTCATAAAAATCAAAGTTTTGGTGCCAACCATCAGCTGGAACATCATTACCACTTTCACTTTCACTCTCAGATTCACTTTCAGTGACACTGATGTCGCCGATTCCATCTCTTTCCAACATAAGCTGCTGAAAAGCAGCTGCTTCTGCAGCTTCATTTGGGCCCCATCCTTCAAATTCCTCCCCAGAAGAATCAGATTCCATTATTCTTGGTCGGAAAACAAAAACACATGTTGATATGTATATAAATAGATTTGACCTGGTTACCAAACGACATGTAAACAAAAAGGCAGGGCTTTTGTTACAGCTTCCGGTATTATCAGACCGACGTTACCAGGCGCTTGGAATTTATTTTTTGACAAAAATTAAAAGTAATGATCATATTTCCCTGTCGGTAGATTTATTATAAAATTCATTTATATATGATTTAAACGTCGTATACATTTCTATTATTTTAACGACCCATTTAAAATAACATCACGTCTCAGTTCCTTTAACAGTTCTGTGTCCTGTTTGAGGTGATCAGATGTTATCCATGCATATAACTCGTTTAAACCATAATTTGGCTTAAAAAGTCGGTATAAAATATAATTTAAAGAGATTTTTTAGCTTTTTAATATAATTGATTTTAAAGTTTAAACGCTTTATGCAAAAGAAAAATAATTCAGGATCGGCGATCAAGACTACACACTTACACGATTGTCATACGAAACCCGGATGTAAACAAATAAATAACAAAGTCGATCTTATAACGATTTCGATTAAATTTTCTGCATTTATTTTACATGCTATCAATTTTGATAATGTTTTCTGTCACATGGATTGAAAATTAAATTTAAGTTGAGCATAATTATCGGGGTGTCAAATTTTAAAATCACTTGACTGCAAATGAGGCATTCATGCATCATCCGGCAAATCCCCGGCGATGCTTGAATGCATCACCCGGCATCTCCCCGGTGATGCCTCAATGCATCATCCGGTTCGAAAGGGTTAATATGTCAATTTTGAAATTAGATCAGTTGGATGGTAAGGACCCCTCCAGACAAAAGTACTTCCACCATGTTGGTGGATATTTATGCAAAATGCCCTTTCAGTCAAACATCTTATGATCAGTAGTCACTATAAATTTTGTGCATCTTTAATTCTTGGTCATGTTTTCTTATTGTGAATTATACTCTCCTAATATCAGGAGTTGTATTAACTTTTTAATCAACAAAAAAAGAAGCAAATAAATAACAATTAACAAAAAATTAACAATACTAATTAAAATGTCAAAATATAAGAACGAAAAAAAAAATCGAACTTTTAACCCATACTGTAGTCTAGCAATTATACTGTTGTACATGTACATACATAATTTTTTACAGCACTAATTGACCTTTAACTTTGCATTTATTCATGACTATTTCCAGCCATGAGTTTGATGTTATTGCAGTTTGTTACTTAAGCAGTGGATTTTAACACTGAAATGAATTGCCAATAAAATTTTCCAATTTAAAGAAAAAATCAACAAACATCAACATCTCAACATTTTACTCACTACAGCAGGAAGCAATTTGGTACCATAATGTACCAATATATGGTCTCCAATGTTATACCTTTTAACATAAACAAACATGTATAAATATCAAATAGGCAGTCAGTACAAAAATGTATTTTACACCCCCTCCCCCCAATCAAGATCATTTCAGTAACGTGACACGCCTTATGTGACACAGGGCATAGTTTTTTTTTACAATCTCATCTGAATTATCTTGAGACTTCCATTTCTAAATACTGAGTGTTTAGAACATTCAATATAACAAATGAAATGTTTGGTTTGAATTGGTTGTAATTCAAACCTTGATACCTTTGTATATGAAGGTAGTACTTTGCCAACTAATTAAATGTAGCACTTGGTTAAATTTTACTTGAATGGATATACTGAAAAGTGCAAGTTTTTACTATAAAAGTTGATTTTGTATTCATGATTATTTTGATTATAAGTGGAACCTGTCTTTAAACTGAACCACAAGTGAATAGACTCCACACAGACACAAACCACTAAAACATTGTATTCTTTGGTGAATAACCTGTGTAAAATTGGAGTTTAGATGATTAAAACACATTTTAAGGTTAAAAAATCAACAAGAATCACTCACTCTGAGGTTTTGTTTACTGTTGTGGATGTCATCCATATGTTCAATTAGTTCTTCAATGTTAAGATCATCATGCAGGGATATTGTGGTGGGTGAGAAAGAAATCTCCAAAGCATCAAAACTGGAATCTGAAAAGATACAAATTAAAGCAACCATAGTTTACATAATATTACAAATGATATCTCATCTGTTTCTGATCAATGTAAGAAATCTTAACTTGGCTGAATAATTACTAAGTGTTGCCAAACCTTATCATCTTTGGTTTTATTGGAGATGTTCATCTGATTACAAATTATAAACACCACAGAATATTGAAAAAATTCATCAAAAAAATAAAAAATAAATAAAAATAAAAAAAATAAAGGTAATGCCAAGGATTCAAATTCTTAACTAAGTCCAAGATGATAAGTGCATATTATACCAGTTTTTATTTAAACAGCATAGACAGTCATTTTGGAATACCTCAGTATGGCTCAAACCATAAGAAATGAAACCAAAATAATAATAAGAGGTTGAAAAACATTATCCAAACGACCAAAATACAATTTACCAAATTCCAAAATCACACTTTTAGCTCATCAGCTTATACAAAATAAGAAGATGCACTACCTATATCAACTACTGGCAATGGATTAGTTATTGGTGCAACGGAGTTCTCTAAATCAGGTACAGATGCAGTTAGATTTTCTGAATCTTTAGCATTCTGTGGATCAGTTACTAGTTGACCATCATTCTGTGGATCAGTTACTGGTTGACCATCATTCTGTAGATCAGTTACTGGTTGGCCATCATTCTGTGGATCAGTTACTGGTTGACCATCATTCTGTGGGTCAGTTCCTGGTTGACCATCATTCTGTGGGTCAGTTCCTGGTTGACCATCATTCTGTGGATCAGTTACTGGTTGACCATCATTCTGTGGATCAGTTATTGTTTCAGTTGGTTCTTCTGCATTCTCTGTGACTGTTTGATTGTTAAGAATTTTTAAAAACAAGTGAAACATATATTGTGATTAGTATATATGATTAGATTATATCTCTGCCAAAACCAGAATTGATATTGATCATCTAAAGAATGTACATCAGATGTATTTTTTCCAAATCATTTTACAATGGATACATCATGATAAATGGACAATATTGTTGCAAGTAATGTTCATGTATATAAATAAAACAACAATGTTTATAATCTCCATTTTGGTGACAAAATCAATGACTGAACATGCTAAAAAAAACTTCACTTTTGTATCCTTGTCTTCTGCCAATATCAAGATATCACCAGATATAGATGGAATGGCACAAATTTCCACCTTTCAGTTTACTGTGAAATACCAAGGAATCAAACCCTGACATTCTACTTTGTTAAAGATTGTGGAATTTTTTTTTTTTTTTTTTTTTTTTTTTTTTTTTTTTTTTTTTTTTGTATTATGGCATATTCTGATCAAGGAGAATTGTATGTGTATTTTCAGATCTTTGAATTTTAGGTTTCAAAAAATATCTTACTGCTGAAATAACAACACAAACAAAAACAAAAGGATACATTTAAGTACATAAGTCTTCCAATCATTCACATACGTATTAGAACAGCTCTCTAAATGTCCGATGTTTAGGCAAAAAGTCATAAAAACATGACAATCTTCTAGCTTTAATTACCCCTCTTTCAACTCCTCTCACCGAGTGCATTTTCTGTGTCCCTGCAACTGTTTTTACCATTCTATGAGGTCTTGGGCGTATTATTCTTTCTTTTGGAACATAAATAATTTTTCGTCGTTTATGACAACAATTGCCATTATTTGCTATTGATTCTTTCTCTAACAATTTTTGACAAGTTCTGTAGAATTCTTCTGCTGAGTTCACTGTACATGCAACACCATCTATCAATTCTTCGTTTCTGACTGCTCTTGCAACTCTAGATTTCAAGACTCCCCCCTCCCCATCACACCTGTTCTTTCCATGTCTCGAACCATAGTAATCTCTTTGCATACTTAAACCATTAAAGTCAATTTTGCTACAGCTTACATCCGGCAAATGGGACTTTTGATTTGTATTGTGAAGCACAACCATCACTTATTACACAGACATGGTTAACTGTTAGACCTCTTCTTCTTTCAGGTGTTTAAAGGTAGCATTTAAAAATGCATTGACTGCATGACTGTCATGGGTTAAATCATTACTTATAATATCTACTGCTTCGTCAACGACTTCATTATCTATTGGACACCTATAATTTGCTATTCCTGGGTGTATCGTTACTGATTCCTTTGACCAATGTGTACCCTGCAGTGCTTCAGATTGTTTTGAAAAACCAGGGGCCCAAGGGGCCCATTCTGTTCAGAAATGAGGGGCCTTTTTTAAAGTTAGGGGCCAATGATTTTTTTGTTATCAAAAAATACAGAATTTAATTTTGATGTCATCCTTCAGTCTATGAATAGACTTGAAATTACAGCATCGCCATGCGTGGGTAATTATCCAATTATTTATTCGACTATGATCAATCACGCCTTTCAAGTTTTAGAGAGGTCCACATTTCGATTTATTATTATTAAACGAAAAAATTTAAAGCATAAACTATATTTTCCATTTATACAAAATTTTGTCACAAACATTGCCTATCATCAATAGTAACGTAACGTTACATTCAAGCAGACGACATGGACATGTCTGAAGCTGAGCGAACATGTGGCAGCTCTAGCAAATGTTTACAATAAAAAACAGTGGCTTTAGTGGGTGTTTAAATTCTTTTTACTATGTCTTGAATTATATATTGATTCATTTTTACCGCTTTCTTCTTCATCTCGAGTCTTTTGGGCAAAAACGAGAGGATGCTACCTCGCTTCCTTTTTTTGACATTTTCATTTCCGTTTTACGACTACCGTAAAATCAGAGGTATTCCGAATTACAATAATCTTTACAGACACTTCCTGTTTCCGCCTTTTTTTTTTTTTTTTTTTTTTTTTTTTTTTAACATGATCGGAAGAGCTTGTGTTTTAGAACTAATATCGTTCATATTTTAGTGCGCCCACACTGCGCCGAGTACAATTTTCATGCGTCATTTTTAAAAATTACGCGGGATTGACGCGGGCGCACCTGACAATCTGAAGCACTGACCCTGCACCTCATTCTGAGAGAAGCAGGTATAGTTCTCTGCGAAATCGACTGTTAACATCAAAATGTTTTGCGGGAGTTTAGTCTTTAGTTCTGCAAACTGACTGATCTGCCACTCTGCCTCAAATAAATGAATGGAGAAAAACTCCAGTTCCTTACAAAATTCCTCTATAAGATCAGTTACCAATCCATTAACTGATATAAGCTCTCTTCTGCTCATCTCTTTGTTGTTTTTTGGATTTGTTCTTTTCACCATTGACCACTTTTTCCATGAGATATTTCCTGCTTCATTTTCACTTAGAACTACGAGTTTGTTTTCCAGATTAATAACACCACAGTTGTTACATTTTCTATCAATACAGTCCAGTTTATGATACCTGTTTCCATCCTTTGGACACATACTTTCATTGACTGCACTGTATTTGTCCTTTAATTTTAATTCAGGTTTTTTACACTTGTCTGCCAACTTGTTTATTTCCTGTATTTTTAGTTTCATGTTTTCGCAGTACTGGAATAGGCACTGAAAAAGTTTTCTGTGTTTTTGGTTTAAAACATGTTTTGGTCTTAATTTGCAGAACTTGTCATACGAGAGGTTTTTGCCTGGATTTTCATCTTTCCATGAGTTGTATGCTGATTCCAGGGAGGTCTGTAAGACGCGTTTTTCTGTGACACATTTCACGTTTGGTACACTTGTACTTACATTTTCACTGTCAAAAAAATTATTGACTGACTTTACTATTTCTGTTGATGTCATATCTTTTCTTTTTTTCTGTTCTTTCTTGCATCCACCTGCAAGAAATTTTCTTTGAATACCTGTGGCTTTGCAAAACAAACTCAGGATGCCATATTTCTTTCTAATTTGATCTGATAATGTACAAACAAATGCTTTTCTTTCCAGTCTTTGCTTCTTTGTTCTGCCTTGTAACTCTACTTGGGCTTCTTTAATTACATTGAAAACTAAGTCCAGCTTCTTCTTTACACCTGGCGAATGTATTCCTTCTTTTTCCAATTCAGCTTTCCTTCTTGGGGTTACATTTGTTACCAACCCAGAAACAACTTTTGCATAATGTTTTGGAGACTGTGGAATCTTTTGTCTTGCTCTGTAGACAGCTTTTTGAACAGCTGACTTAGAGATCTGCACACTTTCATCTGACGAAGCCATACTTTCCTTTGAAGACATCAAGTCATTTTCTGTATTCTTCTTAATTTTTTCTTTACTTTCCCTTATCTGTTTTCTTTTTTCCCGTTTCCTAGCAGCATCTTTTTCTCGAATTCTGCGTTTCTTTTGAGAGGATAATTTCTGTCTGTATTGTCTTCTATATTCTGCATTACTTCTTCTCCTTTCTTCATCTTTTTTTTGCATTCTTGTCTAGTAAAATGACCATTTGGAACAGTTATATTTTCCTTTTTTGCCTTCTGTCGTTCTCTGTACTTTTTATACGTAATCTACCTTGTTCTCTATTTTTCTGTCGCGCAGTCTCTGTCATTTTTTTTCTATATTCTCTCATATATTTTGCATGCTCTGTTTTCTTTATTCCCTGCTGCAATTTTATTCTTATGTTTGGCATGTTTGGTTATGGCTATTTTACCTATTCAAATGAAAAAAAATCTAAAATAAGGTTATAGTACTAGTAGGTCCCAAATGAATATTTTCTGTGCATCAAAAGGTATTTACGAAGGAAAAAAGTAGGTAGGTAGAAATGTGCATGTTGCGTTAGGTCGCAAAAATTTGCATTTTTTAGCCATTCGTGACAAGATCAAGTTTTCCCTAATATCACTGATTAGACTATACACAAGTTTATGTGGTGTGCGAGTTTAGTGATCTGACTTGTACAAGTGTTGTGACTTTTATTGTGCTAGTACACTGACAATGTCAGATTAGTACCAGTCACATTATACTGACACCAAGCCAACCAGTAATGGCCAACGCAAGAAAAAACTCCCTTCTCACTGGTGGGACCTGGAGTTAAATCAACAGCAGTGAGACCTTGTATTTGTAACTTGTAAGTGAACATCCTAATCACTTGGCCACTGTGATGTCACACCAGGGGTTCTTTGAAAAGAGGCTAAAAATTTGTTTCGAAAAGAAAATTGAACTATAAAAGGTAGACCAACTGCTGTGAAACAAATGCACAATACGTAGGTATCGGGCCTTATGATGCATTTATAAACATGGAATCAAAAATTGTTGTCACAGTGAAATTATCATGTTGTTTAGAAAAGTGCAAAAAATGTTACAAAAACTGACAGAATGACAGACAGATGGACAATGGGTAAAACAGTATATACTACTAAGGGTATAATTACATGATATCAGTGATATAATATGTTGGTACTTCAAATATATGTTAAAAACTGTAAAACTGGCATGGGGTGGGGGTGGGGGGGGGGTGTTACAAGAGTTTCCTTTGGGATGAATCTGATATAATGTTGGATCCAATTTAATTGTATAAATCAAACAAATAGGCAATGACATGTTTTTTTTTTCACATATTTAATCTTTTGTGCTATGTATGTATTCATTTTTGTAATGCAATTAATAACAGACATGTAAATGAATTGATAATATGATGTAAATGAATGGACATTTTACGTAACTGAACGGACAATTTATGTAAATGAACGGACAATTTACGTAACTGAACGGACAATTTACGTATATGAACGGACAATTTACGTAAATGAACAGACATTTTACCAAAATGATCTTACTTTTTTAAAACAATATTTTCAATGCATCTACTAATTTTTTTTCAAAAAAAAATGGAAAAATTCTTTTGATGACAGACTAAACTGCAGAAACAAACAAGTATATTTCTGATTTTCAAAAAATCGTCACATTGAACAGACGTTGACTCGTCTGTCATGCAACGTAAACATTATGATATCGGTCCGTCATTTTTTGCAATTTCTGCATAGTACCGGGACACAAATGGTGAGTGAAGATTATTTTTAAATGCCGTGCAATCGCCTTAAAGTGATTTCACCAAACATACCAAAAACAGCAATAAAGGGTTTTTTTTTTTTTTTGACAAATACCAAGCAAAAACACTTCACTTTACGCAACTTACCCGTTTCACGCAACATTCGAATAGACTGCTTTGGAATAACGGCCATGTGTCTTCTGTTGGGTCAGCATGGTGGAATGACTTACTAGGTCACGTTCTCGAATGTTATGAATATTCATGATTAATTACGCATTCATGAAGTACTTTTAAGTTGCTGATTAGGTGGATATAAATATATTCACGTCATCCTTTTATTTCCTGACAGACGTCTCGATTTTCTGAAAATCATCTCAATAGGGTCTGTAAGTCCCGTCACGTGACCTACGAGAATTTCCGTTGATAGGTCACTTCCGGGTACATCATTAGTTGATAAGGACGCTATGGCACTGTCAATTCTCTACTACTCTAAATACATCGAGGGTCAGACCAAGTTAACTCGTAAAAGTGAGGCGGCGGTAGAAAGCGGTCGAGTGTTACGGTTTGTTTTCGATCAGGAGATTAATGTTGTTAATTCCAGTGTACAGGCATCAATGAGAGACACTTCGTATAAAGTACAGGTAATTCATTTTTACATTGCATGACTACTGCTGTTTCGATGTATACTTTACATCTATAGATACAAAAAGAAGAAAACCCCGATAACTTGTATTACTGGATGAATGAATTTTTATTTTATTTGTGCATTATGGTAAGCGCTTTAATAAATACAAAGAACCGTTGTACAGACTCAAAATTTATATAAAAAGTATATACTTTAATGACCAGTGGTGCCATCATGACAAATACACATGCACTAAATGCAAGCATCACTACAAGATACTCTAAAGGAATGTACAAAAATTATGCCAATAATACATACAAGCAACAAAATCAAAACATAAATTAAAACTTGCATCAGTTCCATCAATATATAATAAATTCAGTGTAAATATAAACCATAGCATGAGCTAAATTACTACAGAGTTCTCTGACCCTACACACTGTTATGCCAAATGACTGGTAAACACAACCATCAGACATAGAAGTTTGTAGGGTCAGATAAACTTCTGAATGTAAAAAATAATAAAAATTCATTATATTGCAGATATTTCTTGAAGATAATGGAATAGTTTCATCTTCCTTTTGTGAGTGCCCAATGGGACAGTACAAGTGTCATCATGTAGCAGCAACATTATTATTTGGGTATGTAAGGCCATATTTAATTTCAAGATTTTCACCAAAATTTGTCTCAAAATATATAGAAGAAAATGCCCACAACATACAACAAGTGAATGATTTCACTCAAAATGAAAGACACCTTAAAATGAACAAAAAAACGGATTAATCCAAGTAACAATCAAATTTTTAAGTCAAAATCGGATTTTCAGAAGCATTAAATAAAAAGATCTGGCACAGCTAAAAAAAATGGTTGGATGGGTATTGAAATCTAGAAATTAATTTCATATGTCCTAATAACAATATTCCACATTCTGTAAAACAAACAAGTAATTCATTCGTTTTCAAGCTAAAGACTTGTGTCTTATGCTGTGCCTTGTTCTAGCTCACATCCAAAACACATTTTAAAGTAGAAGATTACACAGTCAATACATCCCAATCAAGCATACCAAACTTAAGTCATATTATACTTACACAGGCTCAACTAGATGCTAATTTAAAAAAAACCAGACTTTTATACAACCATCTTGGGTTTGAACGCATGACCTCTGCTCATAGAGGACACTCTAAGAATGAGCAAATAAAGTGCCCTTTGGTGAAAGTGATTAATATTTAATCAGATTGTTATATACATGTAACTCTTTAAAGAAAAAATAAGACAAAACTGTCCATATTTCAAAGTATTTTACACACTCATAAAAACATGTATGTTTATATATACCTCCATTTTGACTTTTAGATATAAAAGAGCCAGCAAGACAGATGTGAAATGCAGTTGGTTGAAACATCCGAAATCGGTACCACCCAGAACAACTGTCACCATGGCAGACCTTTATCCCCCAAAACAAAATGGATACCGGTATGTTTAAATTAATACCTATTTAATAAAGAATTTGTAAAACATGTCTTTCCTAATAAATTTTTATAATTAATTTTTCAAAATTGAAAGGTGGAGCTGCTTTATATTATTTTCATCATTAGTATATTCTGTATAATTGCTAGAGCACTCAAGACAGATGTCAATGATGAGGACAGGTCATGTTTATACCAGCAGCTTGGACAATTGGGACGATTTACAGGTTGCCAAATTGTTATAGTTCAGTTTTTGTAGTTTTTGTTGTTGTTGTATATTTTTTTTTTAGATTTATTAATTTGCTGTAATATCATCAATTTTCATGGGGAATTTAATTTCACTCTTTTCATGGGCAAAAAATACCAAAAATTTAATGTCATTGAAATTTCTAGTATATAAAAGGGGGGTTCCCATACAGATTTAATTTCACAATAAACACTTTCACTAAATTTTCTCAAAAAACTGCAAGTGAACAACCAAAATCACAAAATGTTAACCCCATGAAAAGTGAACAACCAAATCACAAAATGTTAACCCCATGAATGTTAATGATTTTACAGTATTAAGTTATTTACATTAAATTTGTTTATTTTTTGTAATGAATATGAAAAAGTTTCTCTATTCAAGGAAATAAAAACGTTTTTTTTTGTAGATTCCTACTAATATCAAGGCTGATAATATATTATCAGAACTTGCATTTGATATGCAAAATAGTCTGCAAGTCTCATGTGACAAGCATGGAATTCTAGGATTTCTAGATACAAGAAAAATTGGTGTAATTGGGCCTAAAATAAAATTATCTTTGTTTGCCGTTGACCGCCTGACCCACTTTAAATGCCCCTACCCAAAAAATTTTATTGCAATCTTTTTTTTTAAATTTCTTACAATTATATAAGAAACAGTATTAAAATGCAATAACTCTGGCAAGTGAGATGACCTGTGAGCAGGTTTATATGGTAGTAAGGAAATATAATTGTAAATGTCTTTTAAAAGAGATATATGAAACCAATTTAAACTTTTTCCAAAGTAATAGATTTTTCAAAAAATAAAATAAAATGTTTTTCCTACCTCCCTACCCACATGTGAATAGCATGGGTCTGAATACAGCAAACAAAGAATTTTTTAAGTTAGGCCTTGGAAATTGTATCAAGTGATGTCATTAGACATGACTTATGTTGTCTGTTTTTTGACATCAAATTGCAAGGAAAACTTACAATAGGATTTCAAACAAGACTGTTGGAAATTTATTTAGTACTCATGTGTTATGGTTGTGTTGCAAACTTCCTCCAGTGCAACAGTTCAAAATTAAATAGTTAATATTTTTATGTTGAAACATCAACATATAGCTCTGAAAAATTAAAATTTGATGTTATTTATAAAAATATTGTTAAAATTTTATTTCAGCTTTACATTGGATTCTTGCAAAAGAACCACAGCAAATCCCTTTACCAATACCTCTCATTGAGGATCTGCTAATAAACGAGGAGTATTTGAGGACTGGGGATAAAAATGTATGGCTAAGGAGACAGCTGCTTGTGTTGCCAGAAAAAATTTTAGAAGTGGCCTTTTCAAAAAAAGGACAGAGGGAAAATTCAGTATGGGCTGCAGTTAGAAAACTGAGGTTTACTGCTTCAAACTTTGGTCAAATCATTAGTGCTGCAAAACGTAACAGGTAATCTTTCAATATATGTCATTTATCAATATAGGGACATAAATTATCTTTCTAAATTTAATTGTTTCTGCAGTAAAAAAAATAATGTCTGATAATTGTTAGTTTAATAAAGTTTATCTGAAAGAAAAAGAATATCTCATTAGGAGGGTAAACTAGTTCTGTTCTTTTTGTTCTGTGATGGGTATTGTCTAGTAAACAAATTTGCATAAATAATTATTAAGGATATGGTTTTTTCTTTAGAAGTAGTTTCATTATGTTCTATTTACTTTCTTTGCAGACTGACTACTTCATTGAAAAAGAGAATAATGAGTGCCAATAATTTGGAGAAGCGAGCCCCAATCCAGTGGGGGATTGCAAATGAAAAGGAGGGGATTAAGGCCTATAGTAGCGCAGGAGGGGTAGATGTGATTGAGACAGGTAAGTAAAAGTAACATTTAATCTGCAACAGGTTCATTCATGCACAACTTATACTGTTAACGTTAAATGTATCAAAATGAATGCCAATTTTCCTTCACAAAACAGTTTATGAACAAAATATAAAATGTTCTAATTATTAAGCTTTATGTTTCTTTAAACATTCAATATAAGCAATAAAACAGTACATTATGAAACATTACTTTATTATTCTAACCAATTCATTGGTTAAAGCCATTAATAATGATACCACAGAAAATATTGATGGTTGCTATGGAGAAAAAGAGAATGCATCCTTCTGTTGTTAGCTTTCATATAGCAGTTAGCAATTTAAGATTTATTGATACATTAGATAACACACATGGCGGGTGTAGCTAGCTAAAAAGGAAGTACTTACCCTTCCTGAGCACCAGGTCTCACATCCCTGGTGGATGTTGTTGTGTCTAACTTGTCAGTTTTTAAGTTTATAATTTGCTTCTGGATTATGAATCGGACATGGATTAGTATGTTTGTTGTTGATTAGCATTATTGATTATTAATTTATCATATTTTTTAAAATAGGTATATGGCTGCATGAGTCTGGCATATTGGGGGCCTCTCCTGATGGTTTTGTACAGGGGAACTTTAATAGCCACTCAAATGTTCACTTGCAAAGGATTGACCAACCGATGATTACACCCGATATTGTAGAAGTGAAATGCCCTTTCTCGGCCAAAGACATGACACTGGCAGAGGCATGTTCTGTCAAGAAAGATTTTTTCTTGGGTAAATATTGTTTGTTTACAAAAACAAAGTTCATGAAAATAAATAAGATTTTACAAAAAAAATGAAAAAAATATAGGCCAGACATATCAATAAGAATATGAAGCAAATACAAACTGACTATGATCATTTTTTGTAATACTTTTTATAACTAGTAGTAAGCAACCAGTCTGAGAATAATTGAAACTACTTCTCTACATATAAATAATAAAGAGCCCCCCCCCCTACATTGCTGAAAGCACATGCAGTTTCAAAAAATTTTGTCACTCCATCTTTAGCTGACAAGTTCCAGATATTTATTCTTAACTGGGGTGTAATACACTATTGAATTCATAAATTAAACCCACTGAATAATTTATCATCTATAGATTGATACCATACAACTAGACTCTGGTAGTGTCAACTGAAATTTTCTTATTTTCAAATATTTTTAAAAGTTTGACTTTTAATTAAAATTTCAGAATTATCCAGTGATGGACGCATGACGTTGAAAGAAACACACGATTACTGGCATCAGATCCAGGGACAGCTGTTTTTGACAGGAACTCAATGTTGTGACCTTGTGTTGTGGACACCGAAGGATTTACAAATAGTTAGAATTGTGAAAGATATGTCATGGTCTCCAAATATATCACTTATGGTAGAATTTTATCTTACCAAATTTATTCCTTCATTTGAGTAACATATGTAGCATTTTTAACCCGATTACTGTTAAATGGGATTTTTTTGTGTTGGATTAATTTTTACCAAATCAATACCTACAATATTCCTTGCCTATACAAAAAGTTGAAAAAAAAATTTCTAAGATTGACAAATACATAAAATTCATCAATCTTCTTCTATGTACATATATAACAAATACCTGCTAAATTTTGATGTGCCAGATGTGCACATTTCGGAAAATCATTCCTCATTTCCCCATTTTAAACTCAATGAAATTGATATGTAAAGATTTGAAGCTAGTTATCATAGGAATGTTAAAAATTATATTAATAGAACAGCCAAAACAAACAACAGATAGATGACAAGAGCTCATCTGAGACTTTAATTCGGCTGAGCTAATATTGGTAGAATTAGATATATCTTCTAGTCAGTATAGGATTAAAGTTTGCACAAGTATACGGCCATTGTCACAGCATCTTTAACATTTTTAGTTTGCATAATAGATAATGATAGTATCTTTGTGTAGAAGAAATTTTCTATAATTGTTGTGTAATTGAAAATTCAAACCAGAGTAACAAAGCAGACCAAAAACAGCTCTTAGTCAAACATTTCATACTTATCAGCAATTTCTTTTAACAATGGCGCTTGTAGGTTAATAAGACAACAACACAGCTGAAATATCTTTGTAGATAAATGCCTATACTGAGCTGGTATATGGTTTAAGATGTCATAATTTTTAATCCTTTCATTAGCTCTTTCAACATGAATTCTGCTTCTACCAATTTTGTAACAAAGTTCTGCTTCCTCTTTTGTAAAGTGACCTTTTGAAGATAGAAAGGGAGGGATATTGAGGGATACACCAGTAGGGAGTTTATCAAATATATTAAAGCCTTTGTCTGCCAGTATCATGTCTCCAGGTTTTAACTGGTCCAATACTTTACTGTGCTCAACAATAGCAGCATCAGAAGTTGAACCAGGGTACAAGTTGGAGCAATAAACTAAAGCTCCATTTGGAGCTACACATGTTACAGCCTTAACAGTGTGACGGCTTTTGTAACTGCTATATGAAAGGGATTGGCTATTCATATCAGAAGGTACATCCTGGATAATTTCTGTGGCATCCATTGCTATTCTTGCTGAAGTAAAATCTTCAAAAGATTTGGGTAAAGAACCATTACACTTCAGTTGACTTGGAATGCCAACAGCTTGTATAACACCTTCAAAAAATATCTCATGTAAAACAGATATATATGTATTTAAAATGTTGGATATAGTAGCTCTGCTGGTGTTGAACCTCACAGCTAGATCCATGTCTTTACAGTTCAAACGTAATTTCATTAAGGTGATAAGAAGCTGGTCTTCAACTGAAAAGCATGTAACTGCCCATCCAGCATAATAGTTGAAGGGGACAAACCGGTACAATGTATTAACAATAACATTAAATATGTCAGCTGGAAAAGATGTGTAGAGCAACATCTGAAATATCAAATAAACAGTTCATAAGTCACATTAAATGTGAATGGCAGTTTATTAAGACAGAACAAATGCTTAACTTTGTTAAAATTGTGATCAAAAATGTTGTATGTACTGACCTAATTTTAGATTTTATTTTTTAGGAAAAATGTAATTTTTTCCCATTATGTCATACAATTTTGTACATATTTTTGATTATTTTTGTCAGGTTTTTTTTCCCCTAGACTTTCTATGTGCCTTGATTTAAAGAATTTTGAAGGGAGATAACTCATCCAAGCATTGCACAATTGTTACTAAAGGTTCAATGGTATTTTTTAATTTATGATTAATTTATAATTTGTTAATATTCCAAAACATGTGGAGTTATTGAATTGTCTGATCCTTAAAATCCAGTCAGTGTGAGATATTTGTTGGCTAATGTGTAAATGACAATAACCATATGTAACTTACTTTATCTGTATCATCAATTATGTCATTGATTGTCATTCTTATGTTCTCCAATTTTAATGTGGTAATTTCTTTTTCTAATTTCAAAATATGATAGTTCAATTCTTCAACTGAAAAAAACCAACAACATTTAAATACATGATCAATAACAAGTTAACAAACAGCAATATTACATTTCAGTTGAATGGTTAAATTTAACATTTGGTTCAATTTGTGATTACAATTTTTTAGTCAGAAAATGGTAAATAAGGCTCAAAATATTCATATCTAGAGAAGCAAATTGTGGTCAGATGTTCCCTGTTAAGCTAGCTACACTAACAAATAAATTTTAAACTGATCTTGGTTAAATTACATGTATAGCACACCATTATACGGTATTATTTTTCCATATTAATTCAAGTTCTAGTGATATAATATACATGCAGGTATTTTCAAAGTACTATTGGCATTAGGTTTGAGCACACTAGTATGATCACATTAACCAACATATTAGGTATATTTACCTGTTTTAGACACCTGTCTTGGATTCTCTAGATGCACAGAATCATCAGGCATGTGATAGCTGTGATCTAGAGAAGTACCAGTAGCTCCATTGTGACTGCTTTCAATATGGTAGTTGTGGTCATGAGTGGAAACTCTCTCAGGTGTTTGCGGCTCTGGGTCCTCTTTCTTAGTTAATCTGCGTCTAAAAATATAACATACCCTGGAAGTTTTGTAATGTCATAGTCGGAAGTAAAAGCCTTCTAAAATTGATGCTGCAATTTACCAAGTACTATTACTAGTATGGGTTAAATCCTAAAATATCAACTTTCAAACTTACACTAAAATTAAAAAATATTCCAAGGTGGAAATATTAAGTCTTGGTGCACATTATTTGCCTGCCTTATAAGTATATTTAGAAACTTGTCACTAAAATCATATGAAGTAAAAGATATACCATGTTTAATATGATGTAAATATGCTGATGTATAGACATACCTTTTTGGTGTAAGAATTTCTGGGAAATCTAGCGTTTTGCTGTACACAAAAATTGTTGGACCATTTTCTTTTTTCCCTTCAATGAAATGGCAGCTGCAAATCCTATCATTAGAATTGTAGTCCCTATCTGCTCGTCTGAAACAATAAAATCCACCAGGTCATCATCGTGTGATTATAAGCAATCAGTACAGCAACATGTGCAATTTGAGCATTTTATATAAGAAAACTTTGTTATTTTTATTTGTTATTTTTCAATGACTACATTTCTAATGTATGTACAGTAATTCTAAGTCAGTTTATTACAACCAAAATAAAATACTTTGCATATTGAAAAATAATCTCAGTTTTTTGTTGTACATTCAGAAGCAGGCACACTTATTAATGGTAGTAACCACAGTCAGGAAAAAGGTTGGTATGGTGGAGAAAACAGGAATTACAAAAAAGTTCTCAATTTAAAAAAACTGAAAACATTAAGTTGAATGGAATGAAATAAAATAACCTACAGAACTTCTAGGTGTATTAAATGAACTGATATTCTTGCTTTTTGTACAAAGATAAGACTGCAGTCAAACCTGCCTTAAAGACCACCTCTCTATAAGGGCCACCTCTATAAAGGCCAATTCTATCCCAGTTGTTCTTTATTTATATTATCTGAACTTGTATATAAAGGCCACCTGTCCATAAAGGCCACTTATACTGATTCCCATGGGTGGCCTTTATAACAGGTTTGACTGTATATAATAATATATCGGTACAGACAGTTAATTTTATTTCAGCGAAGTTAATCAAACAAGAGCTGTCAAAAGAGCAGCATTGACTTTTGGCTCTGCCTGTACATCTAGTCAATAATTTTAAAATGCTTGGAAATATTAACTTAAGTATTTCTGAAATTCATACAGAAAGGCTACTAAATTTAAAATTAAACAAAAAAAAAAAAAAAAAAAAAAAAAAAAAAAAAAAAAAAAAAAATCACTGTATCCAGACCAGCTGGATATAATGTAAATAAAAGAATAACTTAGCTTAATACTCTACTTAAATGTATGAAACAAAAACGAAGACTGCATCCAGGCCAGCTGTTTGCAATAATAACTAAATCAGCACCTGAAAGTAAAGTAAAAGGAACCACAAAGTATCATGTTCAAAAAATCTCTCTCTCTCTCTCTCTCTCTCTCTCTCTCTCTCTCGTGTGTGTGTGTGTGTGTGTGTGTTGCAATAATCACTAAATAGTACTGTAGGGTAGCAAAAACAGCCACAAAGGAGCAATCTTTTGGCAATTTAAGATTTTAACATTATGCTTCCTTGATTGGCATTTGGCATAAAGATTAATACTGACTGAATCACTCAATGTCACAATGAGTCAACATGATAGGAGAGCTAAGATTGGTTACAGTGTGTTGACCTATGATGAACATGCACCCGAAACACTCTCAAAAGTGCTAGTTTGTGCATTCCAGAAGACATACAAACACACTGCATGTAATTATTTATGATTGTATTTAATTCTTCAATTTATATCGAGACTGTCAGTCCAGAATGTATGAGGAAAACCAAGTTTTGGGAGTAAACAACCAACCCTGAGCAAGTGAACTTACAAACTTTTTCACACCCAGGTCTGTCCCACCTTGGATTCAAACCTACAGTAAGCAGAGAGAGACACTTTGACCCATAAACCCAGGCTTTTTATCAATGACTAACTGGCCCCTCACACGAGCACTTCTCATGCATACAATACATTTTATGTCTTTTGTGCATATGATTCTGGTCTTCCATTAATAATTTTGGTTGACACGAATAATTGAAAAAATATTGATACCACATGAAACAAAACGTGAATATATGTAAATGTTCCAAATAGATCTACCATTCTATGTGACAAAACTACATGACTGTCTATAAAATTTACAGGTTGGATAATATGATACGATAAAGATAGTGGTGTTTTATATTCAGATGTTTTGTCACTCGGACGTCAGATTGAAAATAGGCCGCAATATTCGTAAAGTCTGCAAATACCATGTACAGCTGCTTATGATGACTGAATGACCGTGTTTACATAGCATTTATACGATCTAAATACAATATCAAAGAAACTTACCGGCATTTATCAATCCATTTCTTCCTATCCTTAGCATCTGTAGGGAATCTAAACAGCTTGCACGCCTGCTTCACCCCTGTACGATGTGAACATCCGATCGCAAAGCAGTAAACCATTATTGTCTTTTTTGTTGATGTACCCGGAAGTTGTAAACCGGAAGTTGTTTGAAACGAGACTTACAGATCCTATGATTTAGATTTAGGGACCTTTGAAACAGTTTTTTTTGCACACAGCTGTGCAGTTTGAATGGCCTCAATGAACTAAAACAGAGAAAGCTGTATCAAAGACCCAGTATTATATAAATACCAAAAAACATAAATTAGCGATGTTTGACAGACAGTGACGTGAAAAAAAAACCGTTCAAACAAATTTATTTTTCCAGTTATTTTAAATAGTTTAAAAGAAAAAAATGTTGTTTCTCAAGTATTCTGATATTGTTCTGCATAATTCAATCCGAAAATAAGCAGAAAGCGCAATTATAAGATCTCAAATCGGCATTTATTTTGAACATCTACGATTTGTCCATTTTCTTCTACAGAATTTCTGCTCATTTCTCGTATGCTTTGTTGAAATAAATACTTTAACAATTATGTTGGAACCTGTAACTATTTCAATTGTCTCTTGAACATTTATAAACATTATTTCTATCATTCAGAAAGTAAATAAATAAAGAGTTTTATTTAATACAAGATCTAAAATAAAAGGTATCAGTTAAATTGGGGCTCTAAAGCAAATATAGGGAGCCACACCGTGTTTTCCATTTGAGTCCCGATTTGGCCGCGGCTTTTTTTTTCCTTTTCCTTTTACAAATATATAATTAGATAATGATACATTCCTTACTTTTATAATAATAATCCCACCACATACTAAACAACAATAATAATTATGTTTGCTCATATAAGACATATATTTTATCTTACCAAAACGTGAGTCTTCGAATGCAGAAGAACGTATAAATGGAGTTCTATCTTTGAATGAAACGGGAACCAATCACTTGCCTCTTTTCTTGTATTCTCGACAATCCCATATTGTGTATCTTCTAAAGCATCGCTATAATCAAATGCGTCGACGACTTCTTCTCTAATTTCTACACCTGGCACTTGCGACGTTGCGTATCTGACATAAATTCCGTATTTTCTTCATTGCCCACGGTTTCAATATCAGTAACTTGTTCAAAACGGGAGTAACTTTGGTGTTTGTCTGATTCAATGTGTCTCCTGTAATTTGATGATCTATTGGTCTGGTAATTACATAGGTCAAATCGCAAATTCTCCAAATCCGAGCTCCACTTTCGTTTTGACATGCTCGGACTGTCAGCCTATAAACAAAGAAAAGACAACTCTGGTGCCTATATTACATCCGTAAGGGAATGAAACCTACATAGTTGCGCGATATTTTTTTTTACATAAATATATATCCTTTTTAATGCAAAATTATAAGTTGGAGCTATGATGTTGAAAAAACTCAGTTTTGTATAATATGGGCTTGACATTTTGTGCGAACAAATTTTCTAGAGATAAATCTCTTTGTCAATTTTCTTGTCTCGTATCCCATCCCTTTCGGTCCATGTTTATGTTTACGTCTGCCCGGCACGTGCAATTGACATTCGAGCGTCTGGTACATGAAAGAACCTTGTGAGTTTCGGACAAACGTTCGCATACGGTATGTATTTAATTTATTTTAATTAATCGGGAATTACTGTTTGTCAGAAATAAATAAATAATAATAATAATTATTATTATTAACTTTATCATTATTATGTTCTGTAGATCTAGTTTATTTCAACTGTCCAACGAATTGGCAATGCATACACAATTTAAGATACAACAATCAGACGGTCACTGTTAAAATTAAAATTTGGCCTATATATTATTATTATTATTTTATTATTATTATCAATGAGTTTATAAATTTCAAAAGATTTTTGCTATAGAACCTCCAATGGATGTACCATTCACTTTCATATTATCTATCTTTTTTTTCAAAATTGGAATTTGTTACACATAGATTTTCCAAATGGAATTTTCTATTTCATTTTACTTATACTATTGAAATGTGTTTTTGTATTGTTAGCAGGAGACTTTAGACTTCTGTTATCCCTAAGTTTTGGAATTGTAAAAATCACCTTGATTTTCCAAACTTCCTATTGAGGCAGGATCGTCTCAATGTAAGGTCTTTATAACTCAATAAAGTTATCTCCCTTTTACTTTTTTCTCAGGTTCTTTTGAGGATTGTGCCTCTGGCGACTTCAAGAAGTGAAAATAATAATTGAAGTTTTAAATTAATATAATTTATTAAATAAATAAATAATAATTCAATAAATTAATAAATTATTGAATATAGAAATTAATAACAATTAATAATGTAATTTGGAATGGACAAAATGATGTTAAGTTTAATAGACAAAGATAATGCCAAAGTGTATATAATATAAAATATAGTATTAAATAATAGAAATATGAGGTGACAACACTTCCTATAGTTTAACTAATAAAGACTTAATAACAATACTTCCCCAATCCCTAACCTACATCTTATGTAAAATAAAATATGCCCTAAGGCTATAGAAAAAAATAATTAATGAAAATATATTCCTAGTCTACCTAAAATAATCAAAAGAATTGAAAAATGATTAGAATTTGGTTAACTCGGCCTTAATATTCTCAAATATTTGATTTTGCTAGTAAGCGTTATATTGGACTGAAACGAAGATGTCAGCACTGCGGAGAAGGAGGAGATTACATAGGGAAAGGGGCGGCAAACTATAAGTGAAGTACCCCAGGATAATGGCCATGGTAAGGGTAAACCAGCTGAGAGCACACTAAAAGTAGAATTTTGAAATTTTGAAAAAAATGTAGAGTGGTGGGGTAATTTGAAGCCTGTTTCCGAATTGGGGACTTAATAAAGGGGGGGGTCGAAATCATGGATGTCTTAATTTTGAAGATATAAGTGAAGAGGCCTATGCCTGCATAAACGCCTACTCTGTTTTCGATGAACATAGGGGATCTTTATCGTGCCACGTTAGGCTGTCGGGTACACGGAACCTCTGGCTTAACATCCTTATTCGAGAAGACGCATACTTCACTCTGACACATTCAGACACAATCAGACACATTCTGACACATACTCACAGAGCTAACAACAAAAGAGCAGAAATACTGTATAGTACAGTTTATTTGTTTATTTGTATCAATGTGCAGGCTAAATACTATATATTTGTCAATATATATTGAAAACTGTTATTTTCATGAATACATACTGTATAGCTTGAGGTTTACATTTATTTCAAGCTGTTAATAAGATATATAAACAGATTTAAAAATAATGAAGCTATTTGTGTTAAAAATTGAAAACATCACACATCTCATCTGTAAAATATTCAATTCATTTAAAAAGCTACTTCAGTAATAAAATATTTTGTTAAAATTGAGTGTTTCATTTATTGTGATATATACTATTATAAAACAGATTTCCTAATTTTGTATTCCACAGTTACATTCATCATGGTTGAAGATCTGATTTCAAGAAACAGCAGAATTGAAACTTTTTTTCCTGGTATTATTTATAAAGTATATTGTGACATATTAAGGTATCACTTTCACTTTGTATTTCAATTTTTCTGATTTCATGATGTAATATTAGAAACATCACAAGTAAATGTAAATAGTAATAAATTACCAATTAAGTAGTAGTTTGATACCATAAAAATATAATGGTTTTAATACCTCCATAACTTCTATCATCCCAAGCAAAATTTTCAAATTTTAATATCTGTATTTTTGAGTTCATTTTATGAAATCGTTTAACTTATTTAATGCTATAGTAATATCATAACCAATACCAAAGACCAATGATTAATTAAAAATTGACCAGTAATTGGCAGAAAGTATCAAAACTGTGAATGTAGATAAAATGAACATTCATTTTATTTTCAGTTTGTCCGTTGCTGTGAAATAGAAGAAAAGAAATCATGCTTGTGGTGTATGTCTATTCGAACAAACAGATTCTATCATCACATTCCTCATATAGATCAATGAGTAATTTCAACTTATTTGGAAAGGACAAATTTTTAAATTGTAGAATTATTTGACACGAAATTCATGAAATTATTTCATTATTTTCATGACAGCACTTTTACTGGTATACCATGTCTTCTACCCGGTATTACGTATATAGAATAATGGAAGGACTAAATTATAAAATCCAAAATTACATAATAATTATTGAAAGTTCCAATTTTTCTCTGTTATTATTATAAATTTCACATCATTAGGTTTATTAAGATATTTTCAAATACAAAATAACTTTATATTCAATTGCTACTTTTTTAAAGTGAAATTTGGACTCTTATCAATATAAAGTATGAAGAAAAATTTCCAACAAGGACTTTAAAAACTTCATTTTAAAATTGATTTATCACTTTTTCTCTGCTATATTTAAAAAGTAGACATTTTTAACTTTCTTATGATATGCAATGATATGATATGAGGTGCCATTTTGCTATTTATTCAGTATTTTGTGATATCACTTATTCAAATTAGTGATATCAATAATTCGTATTAATGATATCAATAAATAAAAATGAATTAGAGATATAACTAAATATTTTGTGATATCACTAATTTATTTAGTGATATCACTTAATCAATTTAGTGATATCAATAATTAAATAAGTGATATCACAAAATATAGAATAAATAGTAAAACGACACCTCATAAATATATAAAAATAAATTAAATTTATTTTACTACTTTTTGCCTTTGAATTTGAAATAGTTCTAATTTTTATAACAAATTTGCTGTCCGGCACTATCGGTATTGGTCACACATTACCTATACATTGGGCTTTATCGGTAAATAAAATTTCATCAGTTTAATTCATCATTTTTGTTATGATTATTTCTAATGATTGAATTAAAAACTTAACTTTCTTAGATAATCACTGCACAGCAAAATCAAATAAATCTTTGTTACATATTAAGACTTAATGACACTGCAATAACTTTATAATCGAACAATAAAGGAAATAATCAAGATTAATTTCATTATTTATTCAAGTACATATTCACAGATTATCCGGTCTACTATTACAATTATGTGTACAACGAGAAATGTTGTCGAATTAGTAGATTAATAAATTGTCAGTTTAGGTTCAGTATTTCGGTACTTAAAAAAGGTTGGTGTACGGAATTAAGAGGGGCCGGATTATGGAATTTATTTTAATTTAAATATGTAACAAATACCTGCTAAATTTAGATGTGCATGTGCAGATTTCGGAAAATCATTAAAAATAAACAAAAAATAAACAAAAATAAATAAATAAAGAATAATTTGGGACCGGTCTCGCGTGCTCGGTATGTGGAAGTGATCGGTTTTTAAAAGTGCCTGTATTCAAAAGTTGTACTATAAGAGTTATCTCACCTTAACATATTCTTGTTTAAATTGAATCATAAACATTGTCCTTAAACATCAATTTATTCACTTTAAAAACAATTATGATAATTTATTTGATGCATTCGTTTAAACATTCAGAAAAAAAAGTTTTATTTCTAGCTGCAAATTTGATGAAAATTTATAAAAATGTCCTTCGTTTACATCATCAATTCTTTAAATCATTCTACATTCCCTTTTTTTACAGTTTGGTTATAAAACATTAGGGATATAACAAAATTAGAAAATTAAAATGAGTTTATTGTACTTTATATTAACTCTAGACTGATTCTTGTAATTCATACACAGTAACATTGTTAGGGTAATGTGTAACTAAGAACCTCTCTCCAGTCTTGTCAAAAGATATACCAAGTGGCCATGTGTTATATCTGTAACTATCAGTTTTATAAACTGACCATCAGGAGTAAGTTGATGTATATTGTGTGACCGTAACCACAACAATAAATGTTACCTTCCTTGTCAACTGATATTCCTCGTCCACCACTGAAGTTATTATTTGTATAACTAAACATCTGTGATCCATTCATATCTAAACAAACCAGCTTGTCGTATGATGTAAGGTATATCCTGTCTGTAGTACATGTGATGTAGTTCTGTATAATATCCTGATGTCACTGTTTTAATGATGTTTCCCGTCCTATCAATCATGTAAATGTTACCATCATTAACCTCCTACAATCAGATTTGTACCGTTATACCCGATGGCGCGGTATAATCGTTTGTTGACCGTGATCAGTTTACCAAGTTTACAGTTTACTATATCTATATACTGTATGTTCTGTTTATCTATCAGCACTACTGCAGCTTCTCTAGTCATCTATCTGTACAATACTCCAGGGTTGTCCAGATACCGACAACTCCTTATGTACTTGTCCTTCTAACGTACAAAATATAACCTTACATCCCTAATAGTCTACTAACAATAACTTACCATTTGGTACAAATATCCCATCAGTCAGACATTGTCCTGTACTAAAGTTACGTATCTTCCTAGAAGTACAGTTATGAAGATTTGTCTTCCCTTTACCTCCAAATATTCCAGATTTAACATCAAGTGGCTTAGAATTTATTGTCACTGTTCCGATTTTTGTCAAGTTTGATATCAAGTTAACCCAGTTGTCCTCAAATTGTATTTCTATTTCATGATGTTTTATTTCTTCAAGTCGTTTCTTCAGTAATTCTGAACGTCCACTGTACTGCTGCTTTATCTTGTTCATCTCCAGAAACACGTGGATATCTGATACATTTTTGAGTCCGGTATCTATCACGTTTTTGTAATTACTCATTACTTTGAGATTGCTTTCGATTTCAGCGATATCATTACCGATCAGTATCGATGCCTCTTTGTAACTTCCACCTAATTCTTGGTTCACCATCTCCTCTAGTAGGTCTAGATGTTTGTTTATGTCCTGTCTTAAACTGGATATTTTGTCAAGATATTGCTGTTTATCTCTTTTTATTTCTTGTAGATTTAATTTCCTTCCTTCTAATACTGTTGATAACTTATCTATCATTGCCTTTAGGGATTCGGTCAGTTCGGTAATTTCTGGACTTTCTTTGATCCCTTTAGCTGCATCATTTAAGGTTTTGACATGTTCACATTTACGGTGGTGTACTGTCATACATATGGCACAGCATGCCTGATTATGATCCATACAATACAGCTCCACTTTCTTCCCTTCGTGTTGTGTACAGACTTCCAGTGTTGTTATCGTTCGGGTTTCTGATTGTATTTCTTCTAAGGGACATAACTTGTGACTTTGTGACATTTTCATGGCCCTGTGGTAATTGTCGCATTGAGTACATAGTGCTTCATTACACACAGTACACCATGACACGGCTTTGTTGTTTTTCTCGAGTACTAAACAAGGGTCACATAGTTTGTCTTTAGATTTCAGCTTACTTTGATCTAGCAGTGTTACAATAAGATGATTGCCGGGAAATTTTGCTGCAATATCCTCAGGTGAAAGACCTGGATCCGAAATTGGAACATCTGTCCTACAAATGGGACAAGGGAAAGTTCTCGGTTTATTTACATCCGTATTGGCGGTCTTATACACGGAAGTAATATACTGGCTCAGACATGTTTCACACGTCGTGTGGGAACACGGTAAATATTTGGGTGATTTGTAAGTTTCGAAACAGATTGGACATTTTATAATACTTTCTACTTCATCTGGTGCTGCAGTGGCCATCTTTTACTCTCATGTCTACTTTCTATTCATTGGCGATGTCCTATTCGTCAAGGAGTTGACCTGAAATATGATAAGATATAATTAGCCGTTAAGTGCTATATAATAAAAGTGTTAATAAATATATAAATCAAATGAAATGAAATAAAAATGAAATCGAAGTTTACGTAATTCAATTTTAATTTTTGTCTGACATACCTTTCAGTAATTTGTGAAATCGAAACAAACGTATCCACCCATCTGATCCATCATACAGCTACGATCAATCTGAACTTTATACCTTAGTTTTATCTGTTGACCTAGTTGTTATCTCCCTTTAAGATTTTCTGTAAATTGGGTTATTTTTATAATGATTTTTAAAATACGTATTACATTATAGTATCAAAATGTCTATTTCTTATAACTAAAAAAAAAAAAAAATCAGATTATTCAGCTATTTTCAAAATTGCCTTCATTCCAAACTTACTTTTCAACGCACATTTTACATTGGAATTATTTATAATGATAATAATAATAATAAATGTAATAATAAAATATCATTATCATCAATATTTTATCATTTTTAATGGTTATTATTATTAGATTTCGCGTCCGCTGTCGAACATAAATTATTTGATATTTTTATTAACTGTAACAGTGATGGAATATTAGTCCGGAAGATCTGGTGGTTTGGGTTTAAACCCGAGTCGGGTCATACATACAGTACACATATATCATTAAAACCTAATTTAAGGGTTGACCGTGTGGTCTAAATCGCCGACAGGACAGCAGTCACTTGTTTTGAATCAAGTATGAGTAAGATGGTCAAGTTCGCCTGCTGCGGATCGGTGTGATTATTCGGATATTCCGATTTTCTTTTTCCCATAAATGATTGCCTTGATGTAAGTGAAAGAATTTTGACAAGGGAGTAAAACTTCATTTATTCAATCTACTATCTCCAGTTTACAGTTTTAAGCAGCATTGACTGTAATGGTACTAAAACAGATACAATATCGTTTGATAAACATAACGACTTTCCACAGAGATATATTAGAACCGGACCAACCAATTTACGATAGCTTAACCCTTTATCACTTGCGGTTTGATCAACCTCGAATCCTCGTAGGTGAAACGCTTTTATTTGAATGCTAACGAATCAACCACTTGACCACCGCAGTCACAGGAAATTTTTACTTAGGTTAGAAAGAAACACCTTAATAAAATTATGTTTTTGTGTTTTTAACAAGTTTATTGAGTCATAACCTGAAAAACGTGCACACTTCATAACATCAGTATTGTTATGAAAAAAATGTTACACACCGTTACGTCTGATTTCATTTTTAACACAAAGACTAAAATATAAAATAATATTTTGGTTTTTTTTTCTTGATTTTTTTACAATTGAAATTAAATTTCCGAGTAGAAACTATCAACAACAAACACAAGTTTATCCAATAAATCGGAAATTTTGCCGTTGCTATGGTTGCGAGTTGAGTTGAGTTGAGTAATGGTGTTTAACGTCCCAGTCAAGAATATTTCACTTATATTGAGACGTCGCCAGCAAAAGGAGAATGTACAGAAATTTTGCCGGTGTTACAGCAGGGTTCTTTATCGTGCCAAGCCTACCATGACACAAGACTTTGTTTATTTTAAGTTCCCATCCGAAAGAACCGTGACTTTTATTTCGTATTGCCGAGTACTTGGCGAAAGAACAGTCACTATCCACTTTCAAGTCTTGATTCAGACCCGGTCGGAGTTCGAACCCATGACCTCCCACTTACGTAGCGAGCACTCTACCAACTGAGCTATGGTTGCGGTGTTTATTCTAAAAGCGATCATGTTAGTTATTGTTTAATGTATTGCAGTATGATATAAACTTTAAAAATTAAATTATACAGACCTAATGTACACAACCAGATTACTAAAAATTAACTTTAAAGTAAAAACATTTTTAATATGAAATACTCAAAGTCCTATTTTAAATTTCAAAATGTCACATTGAAACAGTCTATTTCCAACGGTTTATTTACAACCAACTGTAGGTGATACATACATTCTGATTGCGCACTAATTATTCTATTAATACATGTTGTTTCTGTCATCTGTTTTGTACATTACTGTATTGATACAGGGGTCTTGTCACTTGTGATTAAATATCCCCTTGGTGGCTCAATGGTAGAGCACCCGCCTTCAACACGGAAGGTTATGTATTTGAGACACTTCTTCCTGGTACTTGGCATTGTGTAGACAGGGCATCGATTGCTTCATTTAGTGCCAGAATATTGGACCGGAAGATTAGTATGAATGTCTGTGACATACTAACTTGGTGAGCTAGCACCTTAACAAAAAACGCCATGAATATTTATGTATGAACGACCATGATACACACTTTCACAAGTATGCATTAACCTGTTCTCAAATTTATCCTAGAGATTAATTACCTTCCTCCTCTCGAGAATAGGTAAAATTACTTATTCGACATTATACAACATTACAACAACTTGTACCATAGAACACATCTTGGTTTACCGTTTTTGTAAAAGAATGAAAAGTGAATGTGAATGATTTGTTTTATACTTTCTTTCAATTTGGAATGAGGGATAGTGGTCTTAATTTTGAAGATATAAGTGAAGGGGCCCTATGCCTGCGTAAACGCCTACTCTGTTTTTGATGAACATAGGGGATCTTTATCGTGCCCCGTTAGGTTGTCGGGTACACGGAACCTCCGGCTTAATATCCTTATTCGAGAAGACGCTTACTTCATTATGACACATTCAGACACATTCTGACACATACTCACAGAGCTAACAACAAAAGAGCAGAAAAACTGTATAGTACAGTTTATTTGTTTATTTGCAATGTATCGCCGTGCTGCACCAGTTATTTTGTTTGATTTTAGATACTTGTTTGTACCTTGTCCGGTACTGCACGGGTACAGAAAGAAGTAGAGAGGCGGTTTGTACCGTAAAGGACGGTTTATGAGTTGGCGGGCAGGTGCGCTGATAGGTATAAAGGGGGTTCCTGAAAGAAAAATACATATTAAATTTAATGACATATAAAAATACATATAAGACAAGACAATCAGCATGCGATGACATAAGATATCCAGAGTGTTGTCACTTTTCGGCCATTAGCTGTCCACAGCTCGGCCCTCGGCTCCTTTTCGTCAGCTCAGTGTTAAACTTTCGACAGGCCTGTACTGTATATAATTTTGTCCTGCAGTGATCAGACTAAGCACAGGTAGTCTTCCACCGCAGGAGTGGTTAATCTGTGCTAAAAATGGTATAAATAAATAGATAAATAAGTGAATAAATAGTAAGTTATAAAGTTAAAGGAATCTACAGCGACTTAGTTATGCGCTTTTAACTATTGCCGCGGCCCCGCCGACTGTAGATGATGTCATTGCGCACAGGATAAGACGGTAAGGTATTTGACATTGGAAGAATAGATTTTGCCAGCGGTGGATTTTAACATACTCATATCGGTTAAGTGCCGAAAGTATGGTATGAATTATAATTAACAGTCTAGGGGAGGCGGAATCTTGTAATTTTGCCAAGAGGGATAACTCTTTTGGTCTTGTACACTTTTACTGAGATGTGAAAGGTATTGACGGTCAAGGGGGAGATAATTTTGTTTAATTGTTTAATTAGATTTATAATGGTCCAGGTATGCGCAGTATAGTTGTGTATTTAAACGCAACCGTTATAAGTGTATTGGTCTGCGCCAAATATAATCTCAGTAGATTATTTAAGTATTAATATGTGAATAATTAAATAAGTGTGGGAGAATCGTCCGTTGGCAAGGAGTTAGTAATTTACCGTTTTGAGTAAGCTTTAATTTGAGTCAATAAGTCTGATATCGTGTCATCTGTCCGCGTCTCACTAGCAACCTCTGTCAATAAGTCTGATGTCGTGTCACTTGTCCCTGTATCACTAGCAACACCTGCCAATAAGTCTAATGTCGTGTCATCTGTCTGTGTTACAGTAGCAACACCTGTCAATAAGTCGGACATCGAGTCATCTGTCTGTGTTACAATAGCAACACCTGTCAATAAGTCTGATATCGTGTCATCTGTCTGTGTTACAGTAGCAGCACCTGTCAATAAGTCGGACGTCGAGTCATCTGTCTGTGTTACAATAGAAACACCTGTCAATAAGTCTAATGTCATGTCATCTGTCCGTGTCTCACTTCGAACCCATGACCACCCACTTACGGAGCGAGCACTCTACCAACTGAGCTATGGTTGCGGTGTTTATTCTAAAAAACTGTCATGTTAGTTTTGTTTAATGTATTGCAGTATGATATAAACTTAAGGGATAACTGTCTTAAATTGAGTTTTATTGGCGACGCGTTATATTCCCTATTCTAATTCATCCCT
>CM056611.1:1899737-1999147 GCA_029721355.1 Tegillarca granosa | reverse complement strand
ACTGCAAATGTCAAATTTATGCCGCTTCACCTATAGCTGCATAAGTTTTCCGAATAAAAATTAAAAAGGCTCTGATTAACTTTATGATGTTCCTAATGATCAATGTTACATTTGTTCAGCGATAGAAGCTCGAATTAATGTAGAAACATTATATAGCGCCAGTAAGGAAAGAATCACTAACGACGAAAGTCGATATTGCAGAAATACTTTATCAAAAATAACTGAGACAATCATCACACATGGTACACAGACCACATCCGCAGGGGAGATAAATACAACATAACCCAAAGGGGAGATAATACAATATATATATATATATTGGCTGCAACCACTTTTTTTTTTCTTTGTTTCAAAGTCTAGGAACCTATCTGGTTAGACACTTATAAATAAGCATGAAATAAAAAGAATCACTAATGTAGGTAATTCAATGCTAACAAGAGTTACGAAAGCACACAAATAAATCACACAATTAAGAACAAACATAATCCTGGAGATGTTTAGGAGGTCGTCGTTCTCTTCCTGATGATCTAGGCGTCTTTTCTTTATTTTGATTGGCTACTTCGGTAAATCCGTGAATAGCAGGTAAATTATCCACGGTAACTTCATCACTATTTGTAAACACATCCTCATTAGCCATATCATTGTATTCACCTGGAGGGTGATATAGCAGGGGCGGTACAACTGGTGTGGTAGGTTCATATGTAGTGTTATTGTCACCAACGGTATTAATATCGTCGATATCGTTGTCGTTGTCATCTTTATGACATGGAAACTCGGAAAGTTTAATATTGTCTGTAATGGTGTTAGAGACAAGATAACACTCGGATAATTTCACTTTATACGAAAGAGCACGTAACTGTTTTCCAGAAAATTTTTTAATGAAGCACCATTCACCGTTAATTGATGTAACAATATATCTATTACGTGATTCATGTTTTGACCCATCACAATATAAGTATACAAGGTCACCAACTTTTATGTTAGGTGAAGGTCTACTCGAGTGATTAGACTTGGAAGATTCACTATACGGGTGGTTTGTTTGACGTTGTTGATGCTGATGGACAATAATCTCTCTGTCTGAGATAGGTAGTTGTTCATGATTATACTGATTACGATGAGTCCATAACTCACGTGCTGATAGTCCGTGACTACGAATGCGCGAATTTAACCTGGCAGTGGCTACGGCCAGAATTAAAGGTGTGATAGGTGTTCCACCAGGCTCCTGTCTCAAAATTTCGTTCTCGAGTTCGGCTATAGCCTTTTCCGCAACCGGATTCTTGTTGATGTTTTTAATTCTTCCAACTTCAATAGCTATATTGAGTCTCTTTAAAATAGAATCATCCTTTAATGCGGTAAATCCTGGGGCCGGATCAACACGGACTACGGCACACGGACCATCAATAGGGTGTAACTCAACCATGAGTTTAGCTAAACTGTCCCGTAATGTCTCACATTTTTCGTCAGGAATTATACAAGTGGTAGTTAAAGAAGTAGCAGTTTCTCTAACCAACAATATAAGCTGGCGACTGCGTTTAAGAACGTCTGCTGCGAATGATATACCGACAGTCTCGGGCGGATCTTCCGTAGATTGTTTGATTATAGATTTGGGAACTTTTTGTAAGGAGGCACATACATGACATGACTCGCAAACACGATCTATAGTCTTAAGTATATCCAAGGCGTAGAAATTGCGCTTAAGAACTTGCTGCATTTGGTGCTTTGTAGGGTGATCAAGTTTGAGATGAAGGGCAGTAACAAGTCCATCAATTACACTGCGTGGTACTATAATAAGTTCGGATGGAGGCGATAGAGGGTCACATCGTCTAACAACAAGAAGTCCATCTTTTGCAATTGTAGCGACACTTAAATAACGCTTAACATCCTTAATGTTGGTAAGCTTTTTTGAAGGACGCGTTCCTTGTTTCAGATGTGCGTGTGTACGTCGCAAGTCAGGGCATTCAGACTGTATGCTGACCCATGCTGATCTTGTCGTATATGGCAGTTTAATTCCATCATTTAGGATTTCCTGTACGTTGATTTCTCTAACAACACAATCCTCTGTGCGAGAAATAAAATTACAAATTTGACAATTAGGTGCGTCGCATGAAGGCGCGTTTCTGCTGGCAAAATCGGACGGAATGTTTGCCGAACCTGTCCAAATGATGAATTCCCACTGATATCTACTGACTATAGATAAGAATGATGTAACTCTGGGACTTGCCGAAAACTCTCCACGGCATAACTTTTCGAAAGCCTGTACGCACGGCTTGCTGTCCGTAAGTATTTGAGCAACTTTACTTGATTGAATAATATAAGGACTGAAATGCTTGACAGCAGCAGAAATAGATAGGGCTTCAACTTCGCAAGGTAGCCAGTTGACTTGGTGTTTTCGCAACTTTGCACTAAAAAATCCCGCTAACTTAAGTTTACCGTCTCGACTAACATACATTGTCGCACCAATGCCCGACTTTGATACTGAACCATCGGTTACAATCCATAGTTGATCCGTGGTTTTCGGTATAACTACAGACTTATGACTGTCGAGGTGTTCTTGTGACCTAGAGAATGCTGTTCTTAGATTTTCTGTCCATTTGACCTTGTCACTAGAGTTCATGCCAGATATAGCAGATTCCATAGGATCGATTACTTGTGAACAGTGTGGTAACACACGACTTAGCATTTTATATGCTCCAATGTACGATCGTAGACCTTTCACAGAATCTGGGGGATCACAAGAGGATAACACAGCAATTCGGTGCTGGCTTGCAGAAAGAGTACCTTGTGACCAAATCCATCCTAATACCATGGTTGACCGAGGACAAATGATGGTCTTGGACGGGGACAAACATAATCCGCTATTTTTTAAGGCTTGTAAAACGCGTGTCCAGTTACGTAATAGTTCCTCTGGTGTATTCGCTCCACAGTATAAGTCGTCTGCTAGTTTTGCCACTATGCCATCTTGTAGACAATCACCCAAGACGCGACACATTAGCTCTTCCAGAGCAGTTTCTGACCCTGGCATACCCATGGCACAACGCGTGTAGACACGGACGCCTTTAAAGGGAGTAACGACTCCACAGTACTTCATTGAGTCTTTAGATAGTGGAATTTGATAAAAGGCACTAACAAGGTCTGATGTTATGATGTACTTCCACTGACCGATTGTACGTAGTGTGCTGTCAACGTCGGGCATCAGGGACGGTTGCGGTTTACTATAACGCCCAACGTCCGCAAAGGCAGTAACCAAACGGTAGCCACCAGATGGTTTCTTAATAAGAAATGACGGGTTCAAATATTCCACATTAACACCTATATTCTCTGGGCGACAAAATACACCTTTAGTTTCAAGTTCGTCAAATTTATCTTGTAATTCAACAAGTTTGTCCCTGGAGTATTGAGGAAGTCTGCCTTTACGTTGTGGAGGCAGTACGGGGCCCATGTTAACAGTTGCTTTAAACGGACCAACTTCTCCATTGTATCCGGCCATGTCATCACTAAATACTTCGTTATATTGTTCCAAAACAGAGTTAAATTTCTTACGTGTGTTTTCATCCAGGATTTTATCTGGATCCACAGAGATCAAATTGTTGTATGTTGTAGTGTGACGCTTTGGCGGGGCATGAGTGAGACAATCAGCACTGATAACCGAGCTCGTGTTATCCTTTGTTAATTTGCATGTAAGGTGTGCCCGACACAAATGCTCGTATTTACGTATGATTTGAGGCTCAGAAGTGTCATTCACAATGCGGACCTTTCTAGCGACAGATTCTATAATGTGTGGACGGGGCCACTGACTGGAGCGATTCATGCCAACATGAGGTTCGACTGCGAGTGTAGCGTCCGGATCTATATCAGACGGTGTATTCAGTTCTACAAAACATCCGGGCCAGACTGTAAACAATTTAGACGCTGAGCGAAGAATGAAGCTTTGAGCACGTCTAACCCGGTTGGTAGTAGATTTTGAATTTGAAGGTTGGTTTCCATAAAAGATGTCATCACAGCCATTGATAGTTATTTTATTTTTAGCGGGTCGTACGGATATGTCGTTACTTGACATGAAAGGAATTCCAGCTAAAATGTCCACATCCAGATCGTTAACTACAAGTGCCTCCAGATTCAAGTCGACATTGTCTCTTGTTAAAGTAAGGTGGATTTCCCCAATTATATTAAGAGGAGTCACGCCATCCGCCTGTAAAGCGCTTTGTGTGCTTTTCTTTATAGGTACGCCTATGTACGTGGCAGTTGAGGCCTTAATCATGCTTATTTCAGCACCGGTATCTAATGTGACGTTAAGTGGGTGATGACCGTAAAATGCTTTAAAATATGGTGACTGCTTAGTGTGAACTCGTCTAGTCGAAGCCACAACTCGTAGCTTATGTGAACCAGAATCCTCTGGACAACTGCTGTCGTCTGAAAGGTCATCCTCGTCAATGGTGTTTGATGTCACTTCTACAGATTGCCTTACTTTTGAACGCATATATTTCTATCATCCTCGGGTAAATAATCACACATGCTCAAAAAATGTTGGTGAGGGCGGCCCTGCCTGTTTACACAGTATACATGATTTGGTCGAAAGTTTGTTAGGAGTTTTGGGACGATTAAAACTACCAGACGGTTTGGTGCCTGAATTTGAATGTCCCTTTAAAGCAGCTCTCAATACTTTTGAATCAGCAGCAGAGTGAACTTCATCTAGTAAACTATCTAACGCTTGAGATATCTCTGGCTTTAGGGAAGCAAGTGTCTGGGAACGTAACTCCGTGCCATAGACGTTGTTTTACAAGACCCGGTAGGTCACGATTAATAAGACGCAGCCACTGAAGTACTATAAAGTTCTCTAACGAGGGAGATAACTCTTCATCGGCATCAGGTATTTCGCCATGATGGCGTATACCACCGTCAGTTCTTAACAGGTTATCTTCGACGAAGCTAGCAAGGGCGTTGATATAAGTCCTCGTGACGTTCCCCAGGCTCTAAGTGTATGTTATTGAAGTCAAGAAAATGACCCCCTGTGGATTGGAATCCGAAATGGAGGCGAATGGCCTGCCATATACTTTTAACAGATGTTGAATGTTTAACTATGGTGTTGCGCGATATGACAGGACAATAATTTGCAATTTGGCCTAACATTAAATCAAGGTGAGTACACTTCTGGGCTGCCGTACGACGGGTCGCCTCAGGAACGCCCTCGTCATCATTTTCAAAACCGCGTAATGGGGCAGCGTTTGTTTTCTTTTGCCATGTAAAACCATCAACAAGGAAAGCTGCAAAATTGTGGTCTAAAGACAGTGTGTATTGGAGGTTTTGGCGCCATGATTCAAATGAATTAATTGTCTCATGTTTGGTCAAACACCATTGTTTAGGTGCCCTTATTCCCGCCATTGTTACGACTTACGTCACCACTGTAGTAAAAGTGATCTGTTAGAGTTTGATTCGTCGTTTCCTCTTTACTGTATTTACGAACTTTGAGTGTCTCTCTGAGGTGGTTCTCTGACCGCTGCCACCACGCCAGTAAGGAAAGAATCACTAACGACGAAAGTCGATATTGCAGAAATACTTTATCAAAATAACTGAGACAATCATCACACATGGTACACAGACCACATCCGCAGGGGAGATAATCCAACATAACCCAAAGGGGAGAAAATACAATATATATTGTATTGGCGTAGCGGTAATTTCCCCTGCGAGATGTAGATCTGGGAGTTCAAATTTTGGAACATAGTTACAACATAAAAAACGGGATCATGTAAACACAACTTATAAAACTGTAAGATACGATAAATTAAACACAGAATTTAATTTATTTGTAATTTGTGACTTTGCAAGGAATAAATAACACCGTTGCAAATACATTTGGATATTATTGAAGGACAATTAATGCAATTTATGTCAAGTTTTTTCTTTGATTCATTGCAGTCTCTGTACACAAGTGCACCAAGCTGAATAATAATCATGTTAAATATGTGACCAACACATAAGAGGTTTCCGTTTATTTACAGAAAATAAAATTTTAGAAAATGAAACTCATAGATCGTGATTAGATTTTATCATTTAAAAAAAAAATATATATATATATGTTTTTTAGAAAATCGAAAAAAAAATCCGGAAAATTCAAATACGTAATACAGCTAAAAAATCTCCATATTATGTTCTTTTTTAGATCCATCCGAGATTAAATCTTTAAATATCATGAACAAAACTGATTATTTAATGGAAGGCGATGACGCCACATTAATTTGTGAGACAGACAGTTATCCTGCTTCTAATGTGTTGTGGGTATATAGAGAGAATGGCACGACTCTACCTTAAAGACAGTCATGAAAGGAGTCGGCTCCTTCTTCCGAGAGTGAGCTGTTTTGACATGGGGACCTACAGCTGTGCTGTGTATAACGGTATTGGAGCATCACAATCTAGAGATATAAAAGTTGAAGTGTATTGTAAGTTACTTTCCCAGGAAAAAATTTGTCCTTTCGTAATTACAATCTAGAGATTTCAAAGATTAACCATACTGTAAGTTACGCTTCTAAAATATTGGCCCTTCATGATCATGTAATTTTTACAGACAGCCAGATTTGCAAAATGTCCAATCCTTTGGTCTTTTATAGAAGAAAAAGAAACATTTACTTTATTTCTAAATATTTTACGAGCATTTAGATAAGTCAAATTTTTCCTGTAATTTATGTTTAAAAAATCAGCTTATGACGTCATATCTTAAATGAAAGACACATGCAAACATTTGCATTCCTGTGTCACGTGACTTGATTATTTTCATCTTTTTTATTCCATTGTTACACTCTATGAATTATCATAAATTCGGTTTTATGAACAAAATCATAAATAAATTATGGTAAGACCGCGTTCAATTCATTCAATTATTATTATTATTATTATTATTATTGTTATTGTTATTTTTATTATTATTAATTTCATTATTAGTGTCATAATAATGGTTATGATGATGATAATGATGATGATGATGATGATGATGATGATGAAGATGATGATGATGATGATGATGATGATGATGATGATGATAATGATGATGATAATGATGATGAAGATGATGATGATGATGATGATTATATTATTATTATAGGTAAGCCACGTCTCGATGAAAGAAAGAAACAGAAAACAGTGAACTATTTGAGTTTAGGAACGGAGGAAGGAATATCTCTCACTGTTGACATTATTTCTCACCCACCTCCCAACATAACTTGGTATTTCACGGGTATAGACTCAAACGATTTAATTAATGTTTGGCGTTGGAAAAATTTGTTATTGACAGCGAGGCCAATAGTTGTCTAGTGAAAAACTTATATAAGAAAGGATATCATTGGTGGAAACGAATTTGGAACTTACGTCTTACAAGCTGAAAATGTGTTCGGCAGCGTGAATATTTCTTTTGTTGTGGTTCCACATGGTATGTTAAGTAAAATCTAATTTTGTATATGATAAATAATTTACATCGATACCAAAATCAAGGTAACAAAAGTAGCTTGGTTGGGTCTATTGAAACTTAAGTGTAATCTATACAGTGATTGAGTTGAGTAATAGTTTTTCACGTCCAAGATCAAGAATATTTTACTTATATCGAGACATCGCCAGCTATAGGCGAAAGTGTAGAAATTTTGCCTGTGCGTTGCGCTGATGGCATTATACAGCAGGGTTCTTTATCACACCACGCCCACTGTGACACGGGACCTCGTTTATTTTAAGTTTCCATCCGAAAGAACCGTGATTTTCATTTCGTAATGCCGAGTGCTTGGCGAAAGAACAGTCACTTCCCACTTTCAAGTATTTTGTCAGACCCGGTCGAGGTTTGCACCCACAACCTTCCACTTACGGGGCGAGCACTCTACCAATTGAGCTACTGCAGTGTATTCTATACAGAAATATTGTGTTAGACTTGGTAACCCTTGTGGTCTAAGCGCAGCTTTATCGTGAGGAGCTATAACGCCTTTTACCACCTAGGTCCAAATTCATCTAGGGATCAGAAAATGTGTAATTTCGTTTGCCTGAAGTTTTTTCTGAGGTATTCTGGGTCCTCCTCTAACCCAGATAAAGGTAAAATAATTATGACTCTGATATAATTCACAATTGTTCCACAGCATTTAACTTGATATGCTTTGCTATTTACTACTATATCAATATTGCGGGTACCGCTGCTGGTGGAGTTAAACTCCCCGAGGGTATCAATAACTCAGAAGGCAGTGCTCTGTGCTGTCAGATAATGTACTGTTCAGAAAAAGTTTCAGCCGTCTAAATTTTTGAAATTTTTATTAAAACTAAGGTTTGTTTCCTCATGCAAAGCATTCCTTAGCTGGATTGGGTTCATATAAATTTGGAACTTTAGATTTATTAATCTTCAACTGTTTGGTCTATCAAACTTTTTGGCCCCTAGCGCCACTGATGAGGAATTAATTTAGAAATATACACATGTCACTTCAAAATTAATCAAGTATTTTTGTTAAGTATTGAAACAGATCTTTTACCTATCGTTGGATGTTTGAAATAGAAATCAATCATTTGACCTGTTCTACGCCAACATCTGTTATTTGATGTTAGAAGCGGGTATTACTTTTAATCAAAACAAGAAAACAATGCTAGCAGGCGTTAAGTTTATAAGGCATTTCAAGCTGACGAGCTTGCCGTATTACAATTTGTCTTGTAAAGCTTTCAGTCTTGTGTTTTGTTTCAGAGTTTTATCTTTAGGACCATTTGACCTTTCCAATGATTAACGTTCAATATTTTTGTTACAGGGCCTCCGGATCCTCCATATCAATTAAATGTTGTTTGTCTTACATCAACACGTGTAATGTTGTCATGGAAACCTGGATTTAATAGAGGGGATGAACAAATTTTTTATATACAATACCGATCTTTAAATGAAAAATTCCGACGATTTCCACAAATCATTGAAGATGACGGTAAAGACAATATGAGTGAGTCTTTGACAAAACTACAGAAAAATAGGCTTTACCAGTTTACAGTTGTAGCGGTCAACAAATTTGGAATCACCTTATCTAAAGAAATTGTCAATTGTACTACAAAAGGTAAATATAGCTTTACCTTATTACTTTTCTAATACTCATCTGGTAGTATTTTTGTGGGGTTTTTTTTACAAAATGAACCATGTTGATCATTTTTCCATGCCATTAGGTTTTACTACAAGGTTGCTTTTTCTCAGTTTCTGGAATTATTATTATAATCATTATTATTATTATTGGTTTTTGATTTTTCGTCCAGGTAATAATGGTTTTTTTTTCTTGAGTAATACTAAAAAATAATGAGAGCCTTTTTCAACGTTTCTTCTTTTTTTCATTATTGTTAAGAATGCAACATGGACACAATATTTGGTACTTTCATATTATTTATTGGAGTTGTACGTTGCAGTCAAACGTAATTCATTTATATCAAAGCATCTCAAGCTATTAGAAAAGTATCAGAATAACAAGAAAAAGAATACATGTTAAAAAAGAAATTTGAAACTGAAAACATTTCAATTTTGCCTCACAAAATTACATGCCATCGCTAATAATAATTAATAAATTCATAGTAATTAATTATTAACAAGTTATTTTATTTCTGTAAAAATAACGAATATATTTAATTTTCAGAACATTAAAATCACAGAAATTAATTAGGACGTAAACCCCCATTACAAAAATCAAATTGTTTTTACGCTATTGTGTAATTTTGCTGAACATGTATGTGTAATTCTGCTAAACATGTTTCATATCATAATTACTGTGGGTACCACTGCTGGTGGAGTAAAACTCCCCGAGGGTATACACGACTCAGTAGGCAGTACTTTATGTTGTCAGAAAATATACCATTAAGCAAATTTTTCAGCCGTCCTAAATTTTGCAATTTATTTTAAAGTAAAGTCTGTTTGTTCCCTCATTCAAAGCATTCCTTAGCTGAATTTGGATTCATATAATTTTGGAACTTTGGATTCATTAATTTACGACTGAACTGTTTGGCATATGTTTTTTAATCCATCAAACTTTTCGGCCCTTAGTGTCACTGATGAGGAATGATTTTCCGAAATGTGCACATCTGGCACATCAAAATTTAGCAGGTATTTGTTATATATATACATACAAACCACATCACTGTTCAATAACTTTCGTTTTTTCATAATTTTATACATTTTTATTGTAGATTCCGAAGATTTTGTTAGTCCCCAGCATCCTTCAGCTGGATCAGTAGTAGCAGGAGCATTAATCGGTTCAGTAGTATTGATATTAATCATTTTAATAGCAGTATTGGTATACAGAAAACGACTTTCATTACAAGGTTTGCAAATTTAATGTTTTATACGAGAACTTTTAACCAGCTTGATATAATCTTAAGATTTGTAGTGATTTCGCCAATCAAGTGGCTGCATATAGAATTGTTTTGAAACTTTTTGTCGTCTTCAATGCGATTGGTTTGTCAGTATGAATATTAACATTGTCATAGAAATAAATCGTAAACATGCAATCAAATTTCTAAATGCTGAAAATAAATCAGAATGAATTTGAAAGACTTGGTTTCCACTTACCATTTTCATATTAACACTCTATCAATTGTTTGGTGACCGTTTAATAATTTATTGTTCTTTATAAATAGAAATTGATTGATTGATTTAATGGGAGGGGGTCCATTCAAGATTATTTCACTTTTATCGAAACATTACCAGCTATAGGTTAAGTGGCAGCTACAATTTTTCCATTGCAGTGCACTTTGGGCAATGTACATAGAGAGTTCTGCCGTGACACGTGACATCAGTATTTAAGGTATCATGTAAAGGACCCGGTGACGTTCATTTCTAAATGACAAGTATTTGGCGAAAAAAACAGTCACTACCAATTTTTCAGTCTTGGTCAGACCCGACCGAGGCTCGTACATCCGATCTCTCCGATACGAAGCGAGTACTCTGCCATCTGAGCTACCGTAGTGGTAATATGGATAAATTTTTGCGTAAATTTGCGATATGTTTTACGTCATATTTCAATTGTATTCGCACTAACCATCATCAGAAGACGCAAAAATATAAGATCATTAGAAAATTAAATGACGTAAAATTAGCTCTTTTATAGTATTATAGCAATTTATTCCAGAGGAAGACTACTTTGTGTTAAATTGAAAACTTCTAAGTTCTTTGTAATACAGACAATAAATAACACACAAATGTACCAGCGCATGTCCAAATAATATTTCCAAAAATACAAAGTAAAAACTTTGAAAATTGACCAATTAAATTATACACGTGAACTTCCATCAAGGAGGTGGGGATGGGTGCTGTGGAAGAGAAAGCACCTCCTATCTAGCTAGCTACACCCGTCACATGCAAAGCTAAATTTGAGAATAAAAGGAAAACGAAACTATCGTTAGTCAGTTATATCCAGTATCTTTATTGAAACTGAATAGAATGCATAGAGATTTTGTTGGATTTGTTCCGGAGCTGTGTTTAAGTTTTTTCTTGTAATTTTTCAGAGGGAGTTAAATCGAGGTATAATTTTAATATAGCTTCTTATTTAAATTAATATACAGTTTTTTAAAGATCCAGCATGTATGTCTATTTTATTTTCTGATTTTTAAAAACAGCTTGAAGGGAATTTTATATTATCAATTTCTAGGAATTTTTACACATAAATCTGCTCGTTATTCACATATTGAATGTTGCTCACGGTAGAAGGGCAATAACTAAGGTTCCAGAGTAAATTTGGTTTAATTTGGTTCTAAACAAATATTAAGAAGAATTTATCACGAAGAAGGCTAGCGAACTTCATACGCCATGTTTTTTTCTGTTTTCTTGATAAGTTTATTTAATTCCATACATTTTCTTGATATTGGGGTTTTATAGTTTTTTATTTATACATTTTATTACTATTTTATTGATGACATAGTGTATACTGGTTTTCACACCTCTCGGTGAAACGATGGAACTTGTTCAAACAATACGACTTAACTGGCTTCTTTAAAACGTTGTTTAGTCATGATAATATATAAAGTGTTAAACATACTCATCAATCAATTTTACAATTATTATACTGTAATTATGTCTTTTTTAATTGATGACGTCATAATCACTTTTTGTTACTAAGCAATTAAAAATTGCTCCTGATGAGTGCTGAAAGCATGAAAGCGCTAAAGTTTTTCCTGTCGTTTTCTTTTTCAAAGAATTTATATTTTCTGTGCTTGAAAATCTTATTGGACAATATATATATATATATATATATATATATATATATATATATATATATATATATATATATATTATCCGATACATTGCTTTTTTCCATTGTCTTTTTTTGGTAAAGTGTTTCACGTACAAACGAATTATTCTTCATTCCTTAAAAATTACCCCATTTTACTAAACTTACCATCCGGTATTTTAAAATCGTTACTTTCACGAAGAGCAAAATAATAAGTTTTCCAAAATACTTTTCAAGCAGAGATCCAACTGTGAAAATGAGGAAAACGAGTAATCCAGTGCACTCAGAAATCAAGATTATGGTATCGAGGCCATCAGACGAGTTTGACGAGTTTGATTCTGGGCCATATCAAGGTGAGTGTTAGAATGTGAAACGGAGAAACGATTCAAGATCCTGTTCATAACATTAAGATGGTCAGTTCTGGGATATTGAAAAAGGCCTAGACATCGACTATTGGCATTTTGCGAGCCAAATGATAAAATTTCGCGCACTGCAATATACCCGATTGGAGTTGCGGTGAAAAGCAATAATCGATAATACGTAAGATCACTTGGCAAACGACTCCTCTGAAAGCGATAAAAATATGTTACTGAGAAGTTATTGAGGATTTATTTTTTACGAAAGCTTATTTATAAAACGATTTTCTGTTGTTATTATACAGTACAGCTCAGGTGGATTCGTGAAAATCCACCCGCCGCGGTGTTTTTTTTAATCCGCAGCAGTAAAATTCGCGGTGGATGTCGGTTTAAATTTTCTGTCCACCGCGAATCGCGGTGGACAGTTTTGCCGGTGGACATCTTATGGGGGGGATTAATCCACCGGATTGTCCCCCGCGACCATCAGTTTTGAGGATTAAATATGTGTAATGGAAATTTGCAAACCGTTATCGGACCTTAAATAGTAGTTGTTTCCGGATCCACCTATGCTTTTTACTCAGTTTTTATGCCGTTTGTTAGAGTATTATTCAATAAAATATAAAAACAAAGCATCAAATTAAAAGCTTTGTTATTTTTAAGATATTAATTGAAGAAATAAATCCGACGCTTCTAAAACTGCATCAATTTTAATCTGGAAACTTCAAGTCAATTCCGAGTCACGTAACAACAAACTTAACCCGAAAACTTAGTCGAGTGATGAGACTACAAAACTACTTTTATAAAAGAAGAAGGGAAACTAACCCGTCCTGATAATTGACCTTTTATCTTTCTTTCTATTCTTTCGTTCTTTTTTTTTTTCTTTCTTTCATTTTTTTAAAAAAAAATTAGCACTAAATAGCCTAGTTTTGACCTACGTATATATTTTTAATGATTGGCGTTTTTTTAATTTTTTAATTTTTTTTTTATTAGAAACTTGGTCATTTTAGTTTTGAAAAAAATGTTACATTATATTTAAACTCTTCACTGAAAATACTAAAGATAGATTTGTAGAAATTGTTGTTACAAACACATAATTTCGTGTCGGTTCGCGGCGATCTTAAAATAGGATGGTGTAAACAAATTAATTATTTTAAATTTGCCATAAAGCAAAGTACTTCTCGCATCCAAAACAATAATTTTTATTATATTAATTATCTATGTATAAAGTGCTTGTCCCGTTTTAATTTGCTACCTGGTCACGACTGCAGACATGATTTGAAGATGAACACGTGAAAACCTCTCAAGGTGTGATGATAAGCATATTACAGGTGATTATGAATATGAATCCTACTAATTACCGTTTCCGACCTCATCACTAGCTGTTAATTGGTTAATTAGTTAATTAGTTTGTCGGTAACATTTGATCTTCATATCATCCGAGTCCAATAATATTGAGGAGTGGAAATGGATTTCCCGGGACGGTTTTTATTTCTTACCACCCCCCCAAAAAAATAAAATAAAATAATAATAATAAAATAAAATAAATAAATAAGTAAATAAAAAATAAAATAAAATAAATAAATAAATTATAATTAAAAAATGAAAGAAAGAAAAAAGAAAGGACGAAAAGAAAACACGGGACAGATTTTCAGTCCTCGCAGAAATTATAACCATTTTATTTATAGCTGACCTAGCTGTCAAAACATTTGTAAAGGTTAACTGGTAAAGGCACGTGCAATGAAACTCGTGGTCGTATTTCGCTTTAAGTCAAAACTTCTTGTCAAGTTATATGCAACTAAAAGTAATTAGTGAAGATGTTGTTTCACTTCAAATGTTTTATTGTGGAATTAAGTAAATCTGCGATACAATTCTTCTTAAAACCGGGATTTACATATATTTCTGGATTAAATATTGATACACATTTGACTAACAATTTCAGGTAAATTATACAGTTATATTTTTAAAAATTATCGTGCTTCAACTATTTAAAAAAAATACGTGGAAAAAATAGGCGTTTTATTACATTTTTTAAAAAAATTGTCACAGAATTCTTTAATTTCCCGGGTCTTGAACTTTAATTATGATATGATTACGGACAACATTATCGAGCAACAATTAATCAATCATCCATGTAAACATTTGTCGCATGGTCAAATTATTTATGTCTCCGAGTACACATTAAGAATTAAATGTATTTCGTTTTCAATAACAATCCCAGTGGACATTTTTATGCCGGTGGACGATTTTACTGTCCACCGCGGCAGAAATATTCCTAATCCCTTTTTTTTTTGATTCGCGGTGGACCGCCGTGGGTCACGGTGGACCGCGGTGGAAATTTAATCCCCTCTAATCGGCAACCTTGTCCACCGCGGCGGGTGGATTTTCACGAATCCACTTGAGATGTACTGTATGTACATAACATACAGTGTTTTCAATTAAATTTGGCTCAGGTCCTAACAAGGGAAATATTGAAAAGGGATGTAAATCTTAATTCATACCTTAGATTTATTCTTAAAACGATACCTAAAATTTTACATAGGGATGGATTTGAAGGTAAATGGTCCAATCTTTTAAACCAAGCGATAGTATTATTGAATACTAAATCTCGATGGTTTTTGTCAAAAGTGCCGAGGGTTAAACTCAGGAACGTTACATCGGTCAAACGATCTTGAAACTTAAATGTGTATCTATAAAATAAGATTTTAAAACTTAAGAGGTAAATATTTTTATTGTTATATTCGTTAAGTTTAATGAAATATTAACTGTTTTGTTTTCTCTTTCTTTTCTAAAGAAATGAATCCTCCAACAAGAAATTCTGGGTAAGTACTGGACGATAAAATTTGTAACTTGCAACATGATCATATATAGGCTTAATATATATATATAATTTCCCACTTTAAATTATACTACAGCAAAAATAACGTGTTTTAATGTTAATATGTAAGGACATAAATATCAAACAAAAGTACCTCTTTAATTATGATGTGTCACATGTTAACATTTCAAAATAGTGACACTAGCGGCCGAAAAAATTGATAATAAAAACCATTAGCCAAACATTTGAAAAATTATGCATCCAAAGTTATAAAATTAAATAAATCCAAATCAAGCTTAAGAATGGTTTGCATGAGGGAACAAACCTTTTAAAGCTGCATAAAGTTTTTCAATTTTCTAAATTTTTTTTGATTTTCTAAAAATATATTTTTTTGAAAATAGATATCCTCTAACCACGATCCGTGTGATTCATTTTGTAAAATTTCCTTTCTTTTAGCTGTAAATCAACGGAATCCTCTGGCCGGTTGGTCAATTTTTAACGATGATAATTATGAGCTTGGAGCATGCGCACGGGTGTACGAAAAAACCCGTGAATCGAAGGTGAAACATGACAAATTGCATTAATTGTCCATAATTAATATCCAGGTGTATTTGAAATGGTGTTATATATCCCTTACTAAGTCACAAATGACAAATTCAACGAATTTCTGTGTTTAATTTATCGTATTTCACCGTTTTGAAAGTTGTGTTTAAATGACCCGGTTTTTTCATGGCGTAACCATGTTCTAATATTAGATCCCACATGCTACATCTCGCTGGGAAATTATCGTTGTTTCTGCATTTATTCGAGCTTTTACCGTCGAACCAAATGTGACATTGTTCATTAGGAACATTATTAATTAGATTAGCACCGTTTTAATTTTTTCGTTGGAAAACTTAATGCAGCTTTAAAGAATTTAAAACATTAAGACGTCTGAACATTTTCTGACAGCACAGAGTACTGCCTACTGAGTTATGGATACCCTCAGGGAGTCTTACTCCACCAGTAGCAGATTCCGTTGTAACTATATTTTCTGACAGCATAAAGTACTGCCTACTGAGTTATGGATACCCTCGGGGAGTCTTACTCCACCTGTAGTGATACCCACTCATGGAGATCAAAATTATTAATGTATACAAAACAGCCAATTTTATCTTGCAAAATTTATATTACAAAACTGTTTTGATGTATAAATGAAAAATTATTGTTTTTGATAATACATTATATTACTGAATTTGCCAGCTTTCAAAGTTTTTACTTTGTTTTTGGGATTGTGATTTTGACATTGTCTGTGTTTTATTTGTATGCTTTTTAAAAACCATTGTCAATGCTGATCATTTTTCGTAGACGACGACCTTTCGTTTTATCTTCTGACTCAATGATTTAAACATATTGCGCGATGGCATTCCACTGCTGGGATGCGATCGCCATCTGTTTTTTAGAGTTTAGATTCTAATTTTGACATTTACTTTAACTGGTTCTACAGAATTCATATCAATATCCAATCATTAGAACATTACGATTGTTTTCATTTATAAAGGTTTTGTAACAATCACAACAACTTGTGAAAAATGCGTACTTGTATTTCTTTAATTATGACTGTTGTAACTGCAGTGTACGGTATAGAGAAATAATAAATGCACATATTTCAACTGGTAGCGATGGTGCTTATTTTGCAAAGCCATTTGATACATTATAAATAGTTATTGGGTTCATCTAAATAACAAGAACCTCAAAAATGCATGTTTGCTCTGTAGATAAAGTATCAGAATTTGTCTTTTACCTATTTTTAGCTATAAGAAATCGAAAGCACACACACACACACACACACACTGCCAACCTGCACACATGCATACACAACTAACATACATACATACATACACAGACACTTCCACTTTGTAAAACCATACCATGTTAGATTTATATATTGTAATGAGTATTTAGCTACATTGCTACTATATGTACTACGTAGATATTGAATATTTTATTTTTAAATACAAGCTATGTATTGTTATACATAGTTCCTTTCCTGGACAATATCTCCTATACTTGTGAATGAATGAATGAACTCTTAAACATTTGTGTTGCAGTATGTAAATATTTAACAAAAAAATACCTGTTTAATTTTGATGCGCAAGACGTGCACATTTTGGATACTGTTCCTCATTAGTGACTACTAAGTTATTTTACAAACTTTTAATTATCCGTTTAATGAACATGTAAAGTTTGTAGAACAAAGATATTTTGTACGCTATATGTATTATTAATTTTTTTCTAATTTTAGGTTTAGCAACGAATATTTAGATTTAGATTGTTCCCCACATACAGAAGAGGTCTATGAAGAGATGAGAGATACTGGTAAATATCGGAGGTTTTATAATTAGTAAATATCATACTATTGAACATAAACTTCGGTCAAGTCAGGTGTTTTACATTAAAAGGTTCATGTATGTGTATCTCTTTTCAATTTTTTTTCAATTACTAATTGTTTTTAGTAAATAATAATAATAAATTTTTCTCTTCATTTTCCAAAATAATACAAATTGAGATCAGACACAAAAATACCGGTACATGTCCAAATTCAAATTGCCAATTTTTTTTTTTTTTTTTTTTTTTTTTTTTAATTTTTTTGTTAAAATATTATGAACAAGAATCCTCAATCCTTATTAAGGAAAAAATTACAAAACTTTTAATAGGAAATCAACATGATTCCATATTTCTTAGGAATGACATAAACTATTACCCTGTTTGAGTCGGGTTTTCTATACATGTTAATTGTAATGATACCCAGGTGACAAAATTGTACCTCACTTTTCCTGCTGCTTTTTTTAAAATGAATTAAATTATTTTTACTTATGTTACAGGAGAGACTGTATATGATGTTCCAACCTCCGAGTACAAAGAAGTGGAAAAGTAGAAGGTTCTCCGAGCTGTAACCAATATGACAAATTACACTTGTGTTTTTCTCATTAAAACATTTACAGACATTTGTCTTATTAATTTGTTGTTGCTAGTTTTTTGGGCAAGCAAAACACGCCAATACAAAATACAAAACGTTAAGTGAACCAGAGATTTCGACCTTGACCTCTGACAATATCCTTAAAATGAGCATTCAATTTAACAAGTAAAAAATATTACAAAATCAACAAACAAAACACAAAATTAGGGGTAATTGATTATTACAGAAATGCACAATAGACACAAACGCATACTTACCGGTCCATGTCCAAAAAAACATTTTTTAAACAAAGTTACAGCTTTAAAAGTTGGCTTTTTGTGAACTGCCACAAGGAAAGTGAGATAGGGTGCAACGGAAAGGTAAGCATATCCAGACTAGATATATCAGACATGTGGGATATTTAGAATGAAAGAAAAAAGAAACTTTGTGAAGTCATAGACAGTTATAAAAAAAAAGCAAAGATGACACATTTTATAGCCGTGGGTTAGGGTGGCTTTTCTTTATCAAAAATATGAAAACTGTGATCAATAAAAATAGCACAATTGTACGACCAACTGATAAGGTTCCCATATCAACAGTTTAAGAAAAATGTAACGAAAAAGGTGCTTGGTTACTTTTATGATTAATTGATAAAAACAAACATCGCAAAGGATAACTGAAGACTCAACACCAATGGTAAAACTGTGAAAATGATATTAAAGACAAAAAGGGTATTTACAGAAGAACTTCAAAGGGTCGAAGTCCAAGCTTGGACTTCGGCAAAATATTTGAGCCATCGGGGTGTTCGAGCAATTGAACATCGAGATACGATCGGAGTTCAGATTCTAGTGCTTATTGACGGTCAAGGATCTTTAAATTTGTAATACATGTAAAATTATTTTAATGTCAGATAATAAATTGTCCTTATATTGCAGTATTCATCTTCAAATATTAAAGATTCATAGATAACGAAACAAAGAAACATGCCAATTAAAAATACAAAATTCATTATCCATAATGACAGCTCGATAATGTTTTGAAACTGAAATGTAGACCTGCAAACTGTCGTATGTTGTTTTATGGCTACGGGGCTAAAACATGGTACTTTATTTTAATTTCAACAATTGATGATAAAAAATAAACTTACTTTATTTTAATACCAATAAAAAGCACAGTTACTTCTGTCATTCTAATCACAGGAAATCACGATAATACACATTACATGCTCTAGTGATATGTAAATAAGACTCCTATGTGCAATCAACAGGCGTTAGCGACTGAGTTGTTTTACCGATCAAGATCAAATACTTCCGCGTTTCCTAATCGGATTAAGAGAGTAAAGAACTGAGTATATCAAACACTGCCTCATTAGGTTAAATAAAAATCCTGAGTAGCACTCAACATATTAGGTAACTGTCTAGACTATTTGTTTCGTTCTATTACTTTTGATGAAATCTGTAATATTGCATCAGCTTGTGTTTTGTTTACAATGATCCGTGTCACATATAACTTGTATATATTACTGAGTAAACTAAGAACAACAATTCACTCAGAAAAACAAAACAATACAAGCTAATGAAAAACATTAATACAACACACACCAACACAAAAAAAAATTATTGGACTACTATTATAAATTATCCGGCTTCCACGGGCTCAGGAGGAAACGGCAAGTGACCTGGTTTTAGCAATATTTAGTTCACCGTTTTTCTACACATTTTTGTCTCTTTTAAATATACAAAATAAGAATATCAAAGAATTTGAGTTTAAAAATTAAATAGGCCACTGGCAGTCACTAAAGACAAATAAGCAAATGTTTGGATTCTTTTAGTCATTAATTTAGTCACTTTCCAAAGGCTGCCTGTGGTTAATTAACCTTTTCCCTTTTATTTGCTTGTGCTTGATTACTTATAAATCCGTTATTCATCTCTATAGCGTTATATATATTTTGTCACTTTCCAATGAAATCCACATGTAGTTAAATTTTAAATTCAATAGTGAATTTCTACATTAACAATTCCAATTAAAAAGGAATTGATAAAGAAATCTAAAATAGCACATTATTTACATCTAAAAACTCGAAAAAGGAAAGCAATTGGATTTTACATTTTAGATTATAATTGCTTGCTAATTGCTTGCTGTCTGCTGAGTTATCTATACATTCGGGGGTTTTTACTCCACCAGCTCAGAGATAGTAAATATATACCATATATACCACAAATACTTTTTTTTTTTTTTTTTTTTTTTTTGATGTGCAATATGTGCACATTTCGAGAATTCCTTCCTCATCAGGGACACTAAGAACCAAAATGCAAAATGAAAAAAAAGATAATCCAAAGATTCGAAAATTTAATGGATCCAAAGTTTAAAAATTATAATAATCCAAATGCATCAAAGGAATGCTTTGCATGATAGATCAAATCTTAGTTTTAAATCAATTTTAAAACTTAAGACGGCTGGAAAGTTTGCTACAGGATACAGTTTTTAACAGTACTTCCTACTGAGTTATGGATACTCTCAGGAAGCTTTACTCTACCAGCATCGGTACTCGATCAGGCATAGAAAATATTTTTTGAGAATATACCAATAACCAGTAACAATTAAAATTTTAATTTTCATTAATTAATTAAAAACCATTCCCATTGCAAAAAAAATTTTGATTTTCTTATCTAAGGATTTTACAAATACGTTTGTTGATAAATGTAAAACAATCAAAATATATCAGTTATATGATATATAGAAGTTCATAACGCCAAAGAGTCCAACTTTATATACATCTGCAGTTTAATCAAGTCCCTCTCATATTTCAAGCATGTGTTTAGTAATAATTCATCATAAATCAATTATGTCACGAGTATATGGAAAAAGAAAAACAACTTTAAACAGATAAATACCATAAACCTCAAAATTATTTACTAATTTCCTGTGTGACCAACTCACTTTGGGTAGTAATATTTAAATGACAACCATTTATATTAAAACATTCGACTTTTATCAAGGGTCTAGGGCGCCAACAAGTAAAGATCTAATACAAGATGAATTTTAAAAAGTAAGTTAATTTTAGATTTATATTTTAGAATTATTTTATTATAATTGAAATCTTATATCAATCTATAATTTATGTAAACGCGTTTGATTAATACAGAGAGTTAGGGTTGGGGTTAGGATATTAATACTTTTAAAAGTTTTGTAATTGGCAAAAAAAAATTATAAAGAAGTACATAGAATATATACATGAAAACATGTTGTACCACTGACTATAAATAAAGCCGCAGACTTCAAACAGGTACTAGATTAAAAAATTATGTTAAGATAAAATTAGATTTTATCAACAATATTGTTACTTATTCGCAAGAAAAATAGTAAATTTTTTCATGTATTTCTGTCTTTTTACCTTTTTTGTCTTAAATAATTATAATTTTTTTCTTATATTTTTACAGTTTAAGTCGCTTTGTACCGTAAGCATCACCTGTAGAGATCACCTGTCTTTTAACAAGGGCGTCATTATCAAACGATAAGAAGATGAACCTTCAAAATTGTTAGTCTTATTTGGAAGACTAAATTTTTTTCGTCTTCATTGTAAATATAAGATGCATTCCATTACATATCTCTGTTGTTCTCCATTCAATATTAACACTGTGCTGACCAATAGTAGTATAAACAGCTTCTCCTACAAAACCTGTAAGTATACAGCGAATAAAAGCTCCATATTACCACGAAAAAGTCGAATGACAGGGTATTAACATGTTCATATTCGTGGAATTAAAATTTTGTATTTTTGTTATTTTAAACAACGTTCGGGGACTTGTTGGCCGAGTGGTTTAAAGTGTGCGCTTACGTATCACAGCGACTCTCACCCTTTGGGTTCGAATCCCACTGAGGACAGATCCTAGCGTGAGAAAGTTTGTCAGTTCACTTGCTGAAAGTCGGTGGTTTTCTTCGGGTACGCCACTATTCCAGAACTGATCGCCTTGAAATAAGTGCAGAAGTATTGACTGGGGCGTAAAACACAATTACTCCACTCTCCACTCTTAAACAACGCTGGGAGAAATTTGTTTCATAAAATAGAGGTGTGCTGAATATGTTCTTAGATGATGATCGGTCATTGCTGTAATTTTGCTGGTGGTGGTGTTTTGGCATTGCTGAGGTTGCTTCATTGTTGTTTGAAATTGAAATAAATATATTTAACAAAATATTTTTAGTAACGTGGACTGGTACGTTTGTGTTTATTGGGTGAGTTATATGTGCACATTTTGGAAATTTAAAGCTCATCAATGACGTTGTGGGCTAGAAAAAGTTGATAGATAAAATTTGTAAACAAAAATTTTGAAAATTTTTAATCCATTGTTCGAAAATAAATGAATCAAACCCAGCTAAGGAATGCTTTGCATGAGTAAATGGACGTTATTTTAAAATTAATTTTAAAAAATTTAGACGGCTGAAAATTTTGTGACAAGGTACATTTTCTGACTGACTATTAAGTCATGAAGCTCTACAAAATAGCCAATTATTTCTTTACCCAGTATTAGAGTCACTGACTTTATTTCTTAAAATATTTTGTATTTTGTTAACGTATACCGAGAGCTTAATATCTTGAAAATTCATAAGTTAATTTCCATATTAGCTAATCTTTATTTGACATTTGTTATAGAAAGAATGTCAGAGGGAATGCTAGCCAATTATTTAAAAGGACAAAATAGAAAAATAATTATTTATTTTGATTGTCTTAAGAATTTACAGAAAAATAATTAGAATGCAAACTTACCCAATTAGCATAGATTATCAACTAAATTCAAGGGCACAGTCACAATAATAATGGTTCTCTATTTCAATTCAAATAAAACCACAATATTCTTCTTTTAGAAAAAACGGAGTTACCACAATATATTTTTTCCGTGTTCCGCGTACGACTCCCGCCATTTTTTTCAACGATTTGAATTCAGCAGGTATCACATTTGCACCCAAATTTTCATTCAATTTAACACGAGTTGTTTATGCAGAAATTTGATATGAAAAGTCCAGTTTTTGACGTTTTTAAACCAAAATTTCAGAATGATCTATATTTTTGACAAAAATGGGGCATAGGTGATAAGTGTAGACATTTTCAGAAAAATTGTTTATCTAGTTTTTTTCGCCCTCAAAAAACGACTATATGCTGCTCGTTAGGTAAATTGAAGGATGTTAGTTATTTCTGATGAAATGTTCTGAATGAATTCGGAACATTTCTAAAAATTTCATTCTCTTTTTCTTGGCACAATATCATTTTATAATAATCTTTTTAGATATACAATTTAAATCATGAGAAAGAAGAATGACTACATTTAGCAATTGACAATCAAATAGAAATAAGGAAAAAGAAGAAAAAAATAAAGTAGTTTTTACATGTCATACACTATGAGTTAAGAACTTTTAATACTTAAACGACTAAATTCATTTAAAAAAAATAGGATATGTACAAACATTTATATAGAGCGAGAAGGAAGAGATTAAATGTATTCATTTTGATGTATCTACGCCTCAATTACTGATTTATAAAACAGGATAACAAGAAGTGTTTACGTGAATTGATTTCCTTTTAGCATCTCAAACTCACAGCTCCATGAATTAAACGACTTCTTAGATGTTTTTTTTTTTTAATATAGAAAAATACATTTACTATTTTCAAACTATTTCTCAAAATCTATAACGTCAATAATAATTATTTGGGGAATTCAAATAAAAAGATATGCTTCTATTAAGTTTTTTTTTTTTTTCTTTTTTTTTTTTTAATTTTTTAAAAACTGGGGTCTGTTCCCTCATGCAAAGTATTCATTAGCTGGATTTGGATTTATATAATTTTGGAACTTTAGATTCATTATTTTCAACTGTTTGGCCTATGATTTTTACATATCAAACTTTTCGGTCCCTAGTGTCACTGATGAGGAATGAATTTTCCGAAATGTGCACATATGGCACATCGAAATTTAGCAGGTATTTGTTAACTACATAATAAGTTTTTTCTTAATTGATTGTGTTTCAGATGTCAAGCAACATGTTTACTTTATCGTCCTTCATCTCCAATGATGTGTTTATAGCTGCAACCCAAAAAGAGTAATGGGTATATTTACATCAACCATTCCTTGTAATAAAATCTAAATCGAGCAGTGATGTATCTTTAACATCAAACATTGTTATCAGAACAGTGGTGTATCATCTCAAATCAGTATACCTAAGGTTGGTGTATCTACATTGTCACGAAACAGAGTAACAGAAAGAATAATCGTCAATGGCGTATCTACAATTGACCGCTGGTGTTACAGAAAACTTTGAGCAGAGAAACTGAACAATATCAAACATGGTGTAATTATAACAGTAGAAGCAAGCAATGTAACAATAACAAGAACGTCACGCAATAAAGAACCACCAAATGATTAACATTCCATGTCTGATATAAGTGGATTAAATGAGGACTGAACCTCAACAACTGTTAGAACGGTGATATAATATTAGAACAAATTTCTCATCGTGGGGTTTGTTTAGACATTTAAATCTGATCAAAGGTCAGACAAGTAGATTCACATAAGATGCATTTATGCCTCTACACAGATCTTGTGAAGAAATAAACTTGTATATAATTTCGAATAGAAATTTCGATAAAGGTCAGTTATGATTCTTCTATATCAGTCAGATCGAACATAAAAATATTTAACAATTATATAGCTATTCTTCAACAGTTGATATCTTGATTATTTTAGTTAGTTTTTTTAATGGTTGATAACCTAAAAGTTTTATTTTTTTAAACTACAAATGATTAATTGTCTATGATAGTCAAAGAGCTATAGATTTGTCTTTTTATTTTGTAAAAACTTGAAAGTGCATCTACAGACACAACTTTTATGCATGCTAATACTGTTCTGTATTTTATTTTTTATCCTAGAATTGCGTCATCGATGCTTCTGCTGTAGTCATAATTCGACTACGATAATAACACAAAAACTAACTATATGTAACTAAATAAATAAATGTAAAATGAAAAATAATAAAAAATAAATGAAATTATAGAATAAGTTATTTAATAATAAATAATAGATATTGAATAAATAAACAAAATAAATTAAAAAAAGAATTAATACATAATTAGAAAAATGAATAAAATAATAAATTAATAAAAGTAAATAAACATTGAATAAAAAAAAAATGAAAAACATAAATGAAAAAAGAATAAATAAAATTAATGAATTAATTCTTAAACATAAAAAACATTTTTAAAATAAATAAAATTTATATATAAAATAATAAAAGAAAAATGAAAATAATAATAATTTAGAATAAATAAAATAAAAAATATTAATTTAAAATGAATAAAATAAAAAATATTTATTTAAAATGAATAAAATAAAAAAATAAATAATAATTAAGAGTAAATAAAATAAAAAATATTTATTTGAAATGAATAAAATAAAAAATATTTATCTAAAGTGAATAAAATAAAAATATTTATTTAAAATGAATAAAAGAAATTAAAATAAATAAAGAAAATGAATAAAATCAATATGACAAATAAAAATAAACAAATAAAAAGATTAAATAAATGAAATGAATAAAATGAATAAAATAAATAAAATTAATAAAATTAATGAAATTAATAAAATTAATAAAATTAATAAAATAAATGAAATGAATAAAATTAATAAAATTAATAAAATGAATAAAATAAATAAAATTAATAAAATGAATAAAAAATAATGCATAAAATAGATAGGACAATTAAATAAATAAATTAATGAGAAAAAATTGTTTTTCCTGTCTTGTATTGGTTGGAGGTTTCTTTGATTTATGATCATTGTTCCGTGTTATATGAGCCCTGGCCTGAACACGTGTTTCTTTCCGTTCTAGTCTTGTCTTGTTGAAGCTTCAGGAAATTTATCATTGTTATGTTTTCGTAATTCTTAAGCAGTGTTGAAAATATGTTTCTCTCTTCTTTTTTTTTTTTTTGTCTTGTTTCGTATTTGTATGGTTCAGTATTATAATTTCTCGGTTTCTTACCTGAAACACGTATTTAGTGACAATTTTCTGTGTTCTATTTGATGGGAAAAACTCTCATTTTTCTTTAACCGTTTTCATTGTTACCCTTTTTTAACAATTTTAACTGCTTCATTTTTTTGACAAATTATTCTAGTTTCGGTTTCGGTTTCTGAAAATAGTAAAACGGTTTTTTTCCTTAGTTGGCGATTAGTCTAAATTTTTCTCCAACTTATTTTAATGATAATCCCTTCTGAGTAAATTTTTCCTAAATAAAAATTTTCTGAACAATTTAACTGCTACATACATTTAAAACTTGAATGAAGTTTTTTTCTTCAGTTGTCTTTTTCATTAAGTTAAGTTGAGTAATGGTGCTTAACGTCCCAGTCAAGAACATTTCACTTTTATCGAGACGTCGCAAGTGCTTAGTGCAGAATTTTTCCTGTGCGTTGCACTGATGGCATTATACAGCAGAGTTCTTTATCTTGCAACGCCTACCGTGACACCGTACCTCGTTTGTTTTAATTTCATTTCGTAATACCAAGTGCTTGGCAAAAGCATAGTCACAACCCACTTTTAAGTCTTGGTTCAGACCCGGTGAGGTTGGAACCCACTACCTCCAACTTACGGAGTGAACACTCTTTTAACTGACCTACCGCAGTGGTCTTTTTTTTTATAGATTGTTGATGTAGATAAAATAAATCTCTACACAGGACCAGAAATCGGATATTTCCACGTCAAATTAATGTTCTCAATGTCGTTGCATATAATGTAATATAGACTGTCCTGTACTTATTTGACAATAATTCTTTTTTCCCATCCCTATTATATGATAAACCTTTCTAAAGACGTTTCATCGCTTCATTCATTTAACACACACACACACACACACACACACACACACACACACACACACACATATATATATATACACATAGTCTGTAAACGGGCCTGTATTGATGTTCAAGTCTGCATTCTCTAAATCTGTAAGTGTCTCAAACCACACATCTTCTACACTTTCTTGGGGTACTAACGGCAATGCTGCAGCTCTTCTTACTAATGTGGTAACTGCTTCAATGTCTTTGTAAGCCATCTGTAGACCAAGCTGTTGAGTCTTTCTCCATATACATTGCGTAAAATGGAAGAAACATCCCCTTAGAGTGGCACCAGGAAATACTGTCTTAGCGGCATTGATGGTAGCTGTTTCGAAATCTAGTACTATAGTTACTGGTTGAAGTTGGAGCCCAGTATCAGCACACTTTTCTTTGATGATGGTGAATAATCGAGAATAGATCTGCTCGGTTTTGCCAGGAAGTAAACTGTATACAAGTGGATACATCTGACCATTGACTGTCCCATGGATGGTATAGAGCTGTGTAAATATGTTCGGGCAAGTGTAGAATGTTCCATCTCCATATAAGGTATTGCTGTTGCTGAGATACTGTAGATTCCTATTCGTGGCAAATATGAGTACCCTTGGACCATTGTTGTCATCAGCAAGTAGAAACTGTTCCCCAGTGGAAGTCTGCACCCATTGGTCTTGCAAGTCTAATTCATGAGTACTAGCTGGTAAGTTTGGTAGCAGTTTAGAGCGTTGTCTGTATAATATACTGCGTGCTGACTCGAAAGTTGGTAACTTCTCTACTGTCTGCTTCGTATTGTCATCCCACTCTGGTGTTGCTTTGCAATTTCTTCGTCATATAACGATGGTACTGGGTCAGCTTCTTCTCGACATCTTTTCTTTATTGTATTCATGACTTTTGTTGCTTGAATTTTCTGTGGATCTGATGCATGATTATGCTGTAGATTGAATCCTATAGGTATGTTATTTCATGTTCTGATGTTTAACTGAGCATTTGCCATGTTGACTTTGGTGATTTTCCAATTTGTTGCTTCACTTAAATACAGACTGTGAACAGTATTCAAAGCTCTGCTAATTATCTGTGAGCATTATTGTAAGTGATATGCATAAGCTTAGCTGGTGACACTTATTTAAGAGCCAAGCTGATGAAGTTAATGAGGACATTTTTGCATATACATTAAGCTTAAAATCATAAGTCATTAACGACATTTTAAGGTCATTTTTAAAATTGCTGAGAAGTTTGCTTATATTTAAGTAGAATAATATTTTATCAATTAAATTTCATTAGATACAATAATAATTAAATATTTCTCTTATTTTTATGACGGAATTTTAACTTATTTATATATTTATATTTTTATTCATTTCATTTTTTATTTTTATATAAAGAACCTTATTTCATTTTTTATTTTTATATAAGAACCTTAATTTTGCTGAAATTAAATATGTAATGAAAATTAAAATATGCAATCAGTTATAATCTTAAGTGAAAAAGACTATAGCACTTGTTGAAACATTATCTAAACACAATTACCTAATTAGCTAAGAAAAGTTGTGGGACAACTGGGAGGTATGTTTTTTACAAATGTGGGACAAGTGGGTATAAACCAACACATCTACATTATATATATATATATATATATATATATATATATAAATAAATAAATAATATATATATATTATTTATTTATTTATTTATTTATTTTATTTTTTTTTTTTTTTTGAATTTGTAATATTGAAAGAAAAGTTAAAACATTGTGATATGTGATATTTTAATATTTACAAAACATCGTAAAACACGGCTATAATATTGTCGACTGGCTGTCAGCCAACATGGTGAAAATAAGTTTTAAGTTGGTGAATAAATAGCGAATCTTACATTTCTGTTATGTAATATTTGATTTATTCAATGAGTTTTAAAGTTTTATATGCAACAGGCTTTGGCAAGAAAAAGAATACAGACTGTCTTCTCTATAAAAAAACTGAAGCACAGTCTCGCATGTTTAAAAAATGTGATTTACCTTTAATTATTGAAGGACATTTTATTTTTACTGTTAATTTGATATATATTTTAAGCTCACCTGAGCTTGAGGAAAAATTTGAAAGTTTCTGTAATAAATATATTGTCTAATGTTTTTGCAAAAAGTTTGGACATATCCTCAGGTGAGCATTAAGGCCCGTTGGCTTCTTGTTGATTAATTATTCTCTTAAAATTAATATTATGCATTTTTGCTCGGTGATGTGTTTTTCATATCATTCAAATATTTCAATTTTTTATTTATTTAATTTTTTAATCGTTTAACATATTTTTACATGATTTTGTATTTCACTTTTATAAGTTTCATATTGTTATCTTGCTGGCATTTGCTTTTCTATATTGACTTTTAACTTTAAACTTGCTTGTAAAAAGCTACAAAGCACAAAGAATATTTCATGTATAACAGAAAGAGGCTTGATGAATAGAACGACATAGCTCGGTCAATAGAAGAACATAGCTCGGTCAATAGAGCGACATAGCTCGGTTAATAGAGCGACATAGCTCGGTAAATATTTATTTGAAATGAATAAAATAAAAAAAAATAAATAATAATTTAGAATAAATAAAATAAAAAATATTAATTTAAAATGAATAAAATAAAAAAATAAATAATAATTTAGAATAAATAAAATAAAAAATATTAATTTAAAATGAATAAAATAAAAATATTTATTTAAAGTGAATAAAATAAAAATATTTATTTAAAATGAATAAAAGAAATTAGAATAAATAAAGAAAATGAATAAAATTAATAAGACAAATAAATAAAAATAAACAAATAAAAAAATTAAATAAATGAAATGAATAAAATGAATAAAATGAATAAAATAAATAATAGAGAACGTTAGTTCTTGGACAAAGTTTCATTAGAAATTTAAAGAAATCGATGAAAGAAAATCATACAAAGATGTTTTCTGATAGTTCAACAGATTTTCACGGTGTTGGTGAACTGTTGAAAAGATCAGAAGATATGATTCGCAGTATGTTTCAATGACAAAACCAAAATCTGTATTTACAAATTGGCTGCAGTGATATCAATATTGATTCCGCACAAAAGAAATAGATGATATTGTTTTCCTCACTGAAAAATGTTATTTGGGTACATACATATTATTAGTATCTTATGTATGTACAATTTTGTGTATCAGATGCAAGTTGTAGTTTCCATCGTGATATCACTCCGAGTCGCGACAGCGACGAGGAGTGATGGCACGATGGAAACTACAACGAGCATCTGATACACAAAATTGTACATACATAAGATACTAATGATATTTTTATCTTACAATTTATTATTTTATTGAAAACAAACAAAATCCATTCATTAAAATGAAGTATTTATACACAACATCTCAAAAGTCATAGACCTACTTTCCCCGCATTCCAATCTGATGACGTCACTCGTCGTCAGGGAATACCCGAAAGTAGTCCGAATTGTTCGCACGCGACTTTGTATCAGGCATATGCATGATACGGAAAAATATCAGACACCCCGATACGGAGTCATAAAATGTACTTTTTAAAAGAAATACTTATTTATTGTAAGATAAAAACAGTTATCATTGGATCTGTGTTTTCAAGACCATGTCCAAGAAGTATCATCAAATATAATGACGAATACATGGAAAGACAGAATGAGATGATGAACAACATAAAACTGTTTTGTTTGTTTTCATAGTGTTAAATGTCGTAAGAGCAATTTTCATCTATTTGTGATGAGAACAATTTGATTTTTAAGAACGATTTTGTGAGTGGATGCCATTAAGTGATCTACTTGTACTAGGCCAGCTATTAGCTGGTTTTATAGTGCTAGGTCACTGAAGTGGTATTCCACAGATTGACATGCATGATCCACTTGGACACATTATAGTGACCTGAGCCAATTAGTAAGGGATTGTGGCAAGTAACACCGACTTTGACACTTGTCCAAGCAAGAGATTGAACCCAGGGCACTTTGGTGAGAGGCGAGTGTCTAATTTACTGGGTTACTGGGGCAGCCTTTTACATCAAACTGCAGTAGTTCAGTGAACTTAGAGGTGATGGTGAGCTAAAATTACATCAGATTGGGAAAGTTTTCCATTTTGAAACGTGCTTGTTTGGATATTTTTTTGTACTGGGGTTTTGTTTTTATTGAGGGTGTAAGAAGTGAGGATACAATTTCGATGGTTGCTGTAGATTGTTTGGTTTTTTTGCAACAAGAATTTTATTTTTCAAGAATTTAGTAAATGTATGTGAATATATGACCTGCTAGTAGTAGTTTTGCCATTAGTTAGTTCAATAGTGCTAGGTTATTGGACCAGTTTGCTGCAGATTGATTATATACTCCATAGGCACATATTAACCGAGTCTTAAGATGATCTGTTAGGGACTGGATTTTGACAAGTAACATTGATTTTCTCATTTTCGTGAGCCAATGATTCAACTTGTGGTGCAGTGGAAGTGGCTATCATACAATCCACTGGTCACATTAGACTTATAGTAGTAAAAGTTGAACTAGTTATAATGATTTATTGGTCAGTGGGATGAAAATGCTGTTAAACAAGTAATACCTAATTTTCTGGAAAAAGGAGAACACAAAGTAAAGTTTTTTTTTTCTTTTATTATTTTAAAAATAAATAACATTATATATTATACAAACAGATTTACAAAAATATATAAATACAAAGTATTAAGTCATGTGTATATGATGAGTACAACACTAAATCAGTATTACCAAAATAGACAGTTATAATTTACATTATATGGATAATACAAGAGTTATTAACACAAAGTAATGTTAATATAACTGAACTGAATTTATTATAATAATGCAAATACAAGTAATAAACTGCATGATTACACATGTCAAAATAAAATTCAAATAAATAACTTTAGTTTAAATAATCTACATGTAGCAACTATTAACTCAAATTCTACATGTACAAATGGGAAATAAAATGTATGCAAGTAAAAAAAAAAAAAAAAAAAAAAACATACTGCACTTGAGTAAGGGAGTTAACTTTGCAGGATGATGATTTTGTTATGTTGCATTGCCAAAACCAAAAATCATTGTTTAAGATTGTGTTTAGCAAAGTTCAAATAGGTTAAAAAAAAAGATAAAAGCAAAACAATTTAAAAACTGAAAAGTTTTTTTTAAAACCATGTATTATGGATATTAACTGTTACAGAAACAATAGTAACTGATATACCAACAGCATGGAAAGATTGAAGAATCTTTGGTAATATTTAACAAGAAAACATCTTTGCAATTAAATATAGAGTAACAAAAACTCAAAGAAATGACAAAAAACAGTTTTATTATTTAGTTGGTATAGATGTCTATTGTCGAACTTCAATAGACACTGGTATACTGGTATTGAGAGTGGCATGTGAGAAATGTAATTATTTCACAAATAGCAAAGGTTAGTTCTTTTAACAAATGTAATATTCGCTTATATACTGTCCCTGTTTTTTTTTTTTCCAATATATCTGCGTCAATGGAATTAAGTAAGCAGTAATTAACCTTAGCAAGTTTTCATTTAACTTGGTGCATTATTCAAGCTAGTACACCAGCTTTTCAAAGTGCAAGGGCCGTAACTCTGCCAAAACTTGACACATTACTAGAAAGTGGATTAGTAAGACAACAAATTGAAGTCATAAAAGTTTTCATGCACTGCTAAAAAAAGTTTGTGTTTGATACAATAAGGACCGTAGCTTACTCAACAAGGGGCCCTATTCAATGAAATTAAAACTGAATTTGTAAGTTTACATGATGTGACTCTGTCAAAAAGGGATACAACTCCATGAAATTTATACTTGATATGTAATTGAACACAATAAAGGCATGCATATGAAAAAAAGGGTCAAACCTCAAAGTAATTGCAACAGAAAATATTTTTATGTTATTGTTTAATCCAGCGGAATTTGGGGTTTTTGCCAATTGAAGTTACCAATAGCATTTTCTATAGAAAAGGGAGATAACTCTGTAATGTGATCCTAACTTTTAATACAAAAATTTTCAGATTTCAAATTTTCTCTGATACTATATGAAGAACAACCTAGAAATTAGATGAAAATTTATACATAGACTAAAAATAGATAATTCAAGACAATTTAGAATGTAATATGTAAATGGAATGTAAAAAATGTTGAAAGAATTTATGCAAAATGCTGATTAAAGGCATGTTGGTGAGATGGAAAAAAGATTTATTCACCTCAAATATATTTTGTTATACACAAAAATGATAAAATAAGTATATCTCAGGTTAAAAACATAACTTTTCTATACTTCTACTTTATTACTTTGAGTATTCTGTTATTAACTCCTCATCACAATAGAAACATAAGATTGTGAGACTAAAAATAAAATGCAACTGAATGAAAATGGGCCAATTGTTTCACTCTAAATGAAATCAGAAAGGTTGAATATACATATGTAATCAATTATGATTAATTCTAGGGTCTTTGAATTACTTTTTGTTAAAATAGCCAAAAACATATGATAATTTGACTAAAACTCCACCTGTTTTACAGGAGTTATTTCCCTTGTCGAAAAATCCCCATAAGAAATTAAAACTTATCAAAAACTTGTTTCCCTTTGTCAACATGGGATCAAAATAGCTCACCTTGAGCTTTCAGCTCATGGAGAGCTTAAAATTAAAAGACATGCATGAAATTATATTAACTATGCCTTTTCAACAATTTGAAAAAAAAACAGAAAAGAAATGTTCCAAGCATAAATATACACAATTAAATCTCCTACATGAGTAGTCAAACATAGTGAAAGTTTCATTCTTTAACATGGATCTCTGAACTGACTGAACTCTGTGACTTGCATTCTTTTTTTATTACACCACAGTAAGTATTTACAACCTGCAATATACAACAATAGCAGTATTGCACACAAAGTTGATATTTTTAATATGTATCTATCTTATACTTTATATTAGGTTCAAAGTGTAAATATACCGGGTATTCAAAATTAAGATGAGTTCAATGATTACAAGATAAGATTTTAAAATATACATAAACTTAAAGAAAGTTAATGAATGAGAAAAAGAAGAGTCATCAGTGGATATTTGTTTTAATCCTCTACTTTATATTTTAGTAATTTTGTGAAAAACCCTTAATCTATTTATGGTAACAGTGAACTTGACCTTTGACCTATGACCCCCTTTCTTTAAAATGCAAATTTAAAAGTACTGAAACAGTGATCTTGACCCAAAAACAATAAGCTTCTTTTTGTCAAGAATTTCTATAAACCTTAATATTACAGACAGACAGGGGCAGCAGTGGATGAGTGGTCTAAAGCCTTTGACGTTACGGATCTCAGTGTCTCACACCTCTGAGGTTGTGAGTTCGTGCCCCAGCCGCAAAGTATATGGGGAAGTATGTCAGTTTACTTGCCACAGGTCAGTATTTTTCTCGGGGTACTCCAGTTTTCTCCACATTTCCAAACTGACCGTCTCCATATAAGTGAAAAATTCTTGAGTAGGACGTAAAACACCATTACCCTAACCCTACAGACAGACAGATAGACAGGGCAAATGCTTTATAGATCAACTCAAACCCTAGGAATATACTGCTTGACAGATACAACACACAAAGTCCTCCTCAAGTGCTGCCTTTACTGATACCCCACAGCACTTGGTATGAAGCCATCGGCCGCAGACACAATACTGTACCCATCTTGTAACCCTGGCTCTTAAGCTGCATCCTGGCATATCGCAAAGTTTCTCATCTTTCGCTGATCCACTTGTGATTAACCTGTCCTTAACATACTGCCTGTATGCTCTACAATGTACCTGTCTCATAATGGAAATGTGTAGCCCATGGACAAGACACTCGGCATTCTAAAATGAATAAAAGTAATAAAATCATCATAAAAATATAATTGGTGAATGAAAATCTGAAATATTTCCTTAAGGACTTCACCATTATTTTATTGTGTAATGTTAGTATAATATTCCTAAAATCTTCAGTGAAACCTTCAAATTTTGTATGGATTAGACAAGATTTTTTTATTGATAAATATTACAAATTATTAAATGACTATGAATCTTATTTTTTGTCTATTGGTCGTCATACTGTCACGTGTCATTAAATATTTCGTGTATTGCTTGTCTAAATGCAAGTCCGGTCAATAATATGAGGTCCGAACTGGTTCAGACCCCTTTTCGGACTCAATGACTTCACAACAAAATTATCCAATTATTATCTTAAGTTACTCTGTTGAGTTGTTCAGTCATGATGGAGGAGACAGTGTCAAATTTTTCCAATTTTTTTTTTTTTTTTTTTTTTTTGAAATAGGGCAAATAGTTATTTGTCATATAATAAAACAATTTTAGTCTTTGAATGAGGTCAATAATATGGCTCTATGGACTTGATGCAACCAATATTCAACGAGGCCGTATATTGGTTGCATCAAGTCCATAGAACCGTGTATTGACCTCATTCAAAGACAATTGAATATTATTGCTAATATTTGTTTAATTTCATTGGTCTAAAACTGATCAAGATAAAAATTAAAATTCTCATACTGACCACAATTATGATTATGTACTCTATAGCAGTTAAGTCATTCTTGTTAATAAAAAGACAAAATCAAAAATGACAGCTGACTGGGACTAAATGAGATTTGCCTTGTTAACAGCATATGATAAGCATCAATTTGAAAGGTTAAAATTTTTATTGTGAAGATTGCAGTGTTTATTTTTAGATGCTGGACTTGTTAATTTTGTTGTCAATCAAAATATTGAAAATTTGGAATGAAAAATATTTTTTTAGTTCTGTAATTTTATAATAAAACAATTGTAGCAAGAAGTCAGTTCGGGGTCTAATGGATGGCAATATTGACCTCAGGCTACACTTCAGTCAGTATTCCATTCAGTGATCAATAAAACATTCATTGACCCCAACTTCATGCTATAATTGTATATCATATTGCCTTTTACAAGCACCCGGCCTCACTTCCTTGATGGAAGTTCACGTGTATCACCTATTTTGCCAGTTTGCAAAGTTTTGACTTTGTTTTTGGGATTGTGATATGGACAAGGACTGGTATGTTTGTTTTATGTAATAAGATGTTACTCTACTAATTTTAGTACAAACTCTTTAATTGCTTTGTTGACATAATGGCTAGAATCTATACATGTATTAGCTTAACCCACTTATCTCAAATAGATATATTGCTAAATGAATCCAACCAAAAGGTATTTACCATGTTCCTAATTACAATGTGTCACAGTAAATTCTATGCTTCATAAAATAGCCAAGTAAATTTTATTTTGAAAAAATAGACTGTCTATACTGTCACTCTTATTATACATTCGTGTATTTTTGTACTTTTTACTCATCATCATTATTATTATTATTATTATTATTATTATTGCTATTATTATTTGAAAGTAAAGATACATTAATAATCTTGCTTTAGGTTACTCATTTAAGCACCCCATGGTATCTAATATCAGAAAATGAATCCCCCTCCAAAGAGAAACAAACCAAAAAAAAAAAAAAATAAAAAAAAAAAATAACAGTCATAGACTGTTTCAATGTAGGTGCAATATGATCTCATACCATCAAAGTAAAAACTCCACAGGAGCTACCATCCCTCTGTTTACTGGACAGAAGTGGATTTTCTATCCATGGTCCTAATTTCTCTGAGATATCTTCCAGGCTATTCCTTTTCCCCATGAACTTTCTATAAGCAGAAAAATAAAGCTATGTAATCTCAAAACAAAAATTAAAGGGAATTAAGATAAATGGAAAGCTATCAAAGAAATATCATTAAATTATACAAAATATTTTATTACGAAAAATCTTCTCTTGCAAAAGTAGTTGACATTGACCCAGTGAAACTCACAATTATAGAACTAACACATTTTTGGCCGGGTTGCACGGAGTGGAAATCCAGTTTATAGTAAGGTGAATGAAGGGCGGGCGGGCGGTAGGGTGGGGAAGATAGGGTACCTACTTTGTGAACTCAACTCCTCTTACAGTTTTCAACCTAAAACCTTGAAACTTCACAGAATGTTTCTATATATATTGAAGATGTGCACTTGACTTTATGAAAATTTTACAAGATTTTTTTTTTGTTTTTCCAGACTTTAAAACTTAGTCATTTTTTAGCATTTTTTTGGAATTGGGGGTACCTACTTTGTGAACTCAACTCCTCCTACAGTTTTCAACCAAAAACCTTGAAACTTCACAGAATGTTTCTATATATATATATTGAAGATGTGCACCTGACTTTATAAAAATTTTACAAGATTTTTTTTCCATTTTTCCAGACTTTGAAACTTAGTCATTTTTTAGCAAGTTTTTGAATTGGGGGTACCTACTTTGTGAACTCAACTCCTCTTACAGTTTTCAACTAAGAACCTTGAAACTTCACAGAATGTTCTATATATATTGAAGATGTGCACCTGACTTTATGGAAATATTTCAGTATTTTTTCCCCATTTTTCCAGACTTTCGAATATATACATATATACACTTTACACCCATTCAACAGAAATTTAAATAAAGCAACCCGGCCTATTGAGTCTTTGACCCATTTTTGTTTCTTTTGTAGAAAATATTTTATGAATCTAAAAGTCAGAATCAATGAGGAAATAAAGGATCAGTATCTAGGCCTTTTTTTCACATTTTTTGAATATTACACTACCTCCAAAGGCTGATCCAGTTTTCTGCATTCTGTCCATTCATAGAATCTAAAACTGTAACAGATAGCTCTTTAACGTTGACAACCATAAGTATCCAATGATTGTCATTGATGTTAATTGGCATCATAATAAATCTATACAAGGAGAATTTCACCTAAAACAAAATTATGAACAAAACCAACAAATCATAAAAGTAAAGGTAGAGGTTCTACTTCTTTTAGCTGCTGAGAATCAACTATCAAGAATTGTAAAAAAGACATATAAAAGAAATTTGTGACACCACAAGGTAATTCATGTTCCAATTCTTTCTTAAATCAAAATCTTTGAATCTTAAAATAATTGTTATCAATTGAACTTAATTTTCTGCAAATTTTGTAATAAAAATATTCACTGTAACATTGATAATAGTGTATCTAAAATATAATAATTCAACAAATTCTACCTATTGACCTTGCATATAGGAAAATGGATTTTCCTTGCTGTTGGCTTTTAGTTTGTTCAGTGTCAGTATAATGTAAACAAGTGGGGTGCTGTGCATGCCTGTGACACAATAGCACCTATAAAGTTGCCACCAGTGCACGCTAGTACAATGCAGACCATAAATACACCTACATGAACTCGCACACCTTATGTGTACAGATTCATCCTTGAGATTAATAACCTTGTTCTTCAGTGCTAATGACTGATAAATTGTCAATGCAATGTTAATTGAAAACAAACAAACAAACCATTAACCAGTGCTTCAACAAGAAATGATTTTAGATTGAAAATTTTCTTATTTATCAATCATTATTTGTCCCTTGATTTATTTTAATATATTAAATCATTGAAAAATTTTGTCATAATTCTAAGTACACCCAAGTTCTACATAGTGAACTTTAAGTAGTTTGATTATATATATATATATATATATATAACTCTCAAGACACAGGGGCCAATCCTTAGCTAGAGCATAAGTTGGAAAAATCATTTTTCTATATCAATTGGCCTGTTTGGCTCAGTGTCAGCATTATGTTGCTAAATAGTTTTACTGAACATTTTTTATGTTGTGTGCAAAAAGAGCTAGCATTATATAACAAGAGGCCCATGGGCCTTAACGCTCACCTGAGGATATTTTCAAAATTGTTTGCAAAGTGCAATAGACAATATATCAAGTACAGAAACTTTACAGAAACTCAAGTTAAGAACTCCCACAAAACTTAATCAGAAATATTTAGTCACATTTCATTAATAAACAGCTAATATGCATAAAGTAACTGTAGTGCAATGAATAATTTATAAATCATTAACCAATTTCAGTATACTTATGTGGCTATGTCCTTGACCTTAAATATATGACCTTCAACCATATATCAAAATGATCATCATGTCAATACCTACAATATTCTAATATATGTGCCTATACAAAAAGTAAATAGTTTTCAAGATAATTTCCAATTTAAGTCTTCTTTTGCAGCTGTGACCTTGACCGTTCAACATATGACCTTGAACCATATATCAAAATGATCGTCAAAGCAATACCTACAATATACTAATATACATGCCTATACAATAAGTTAATAGTTTTCAAGATAATTTCCAATTTAAGTCTTCTTTTGCAGCTGTGACCTTGACCGTTCAACATATGACCTTGAACCATATATCAAAATGATCGTCAAAGCAATACCTACAATATTTTAATATACATGCCTATACAAAAAGTTAATAGTTTTCAAGATAATTTGCAATTTAGGTCTTCTTTTGCAGCTGTGACCTTGACCTTTGAACATATGACCTTGAACCATATATCACAATGATTGTCATGTCAATACCTACAATATTCTAATATACATGCCTATACAAAAAGTTAATAGTTTTCAAGATAATTTGTAATTTAAGGTTTCTTTTGCAGCTGTGACCTTGACCTTTGAACATATAACCTTGAACCATATATCAAAAATGATCGTCATATCAATACCTAAAATATTCTGATATACATGCCTATACAAAAAGTTAAAAGTTTTCAAGATAATTAGCAATTTAAGTCTTCTTTTGCAGACCTTGACCTTTGAACATATGACCTTGAACCATATAACAAAATGATCGTCATATCAATACCTACAATATTTTAATATACATGCCTATACAAAAAGTTAATAGTTTTCAAGATAATTAGCAATTTAAGTCTTCTTTTGCAGCCGTGACCTTGACCTTTGAACATATGACCTCGAACCATATATCAAAATGATCGTCATATCAATACCTAAAATATTCTAATGTACATGACTATACAAAAAGTTAATAGTTTTCAAGATATAGTGACAAATATATAATTTTTAGCAATTTCCCTCTAAGTGCCTTGCCATTTCCCCATTTTGGGCCCCATAGCTACCATTTGTGCAAATCTAAAACTAAATGACCTAAGAATGTTATAAGTGAAATAACTAAGGTATATCTCTTGTACATTCAGAGGAGAAGATTTTTAAAGTTTTTCACTATTTCCCTCTTATTGGGCCCCAAGGGGATATAACTCCTTTATTTGTCCCAATCTGAAAGGGCTTCACCCAGGCATGATGGTTACCAAGTTTCATTAAATTTGGCCCAGTGGTTTTGGAGGAGAAGATTAAAATGTGAAAAGTTTACGCACGACGGTCGACGCACGACGCACGACGGACGAAGATGGATAGCAATAGCTCATCTGAGCTTTTAGCTCAGGTGAGCTAACTAGGCTGGGCTAATGCAAGGCCGGTTTGAAACAAATGAACACCCCGTGCATGATTAAACCACAGTGATAGGTACAATTTTGCTCCCACCACAAATGACCCCAATTTTGCAACATTAAACAATATTCAATAAAAAGTAAACATAGAAGTTAGGAGACTGAACAGAATTTGGACTGAAATTTATTTGCTTAAATATAAAAACACTTTTAAAAGTGTGGCTAAAATATTTAGTACCTAGCTGGGTTGAACCAGTAATATGTATTTATGGTGGAATATCTATTGCTAATACTATGGGCATAGTGGTTTATGAGAAGAAGATTAAAGTCAAATTATGATTTCTTCAAAATTTTTGTAGTTATTTAGGTAAAACAAAAATGATAAAAAGTACCTTTTTAAACATCCACTGAAATAAATTGCCATTCTGCCAAAGAACAGCTGTATATGATGGTAAAACAAATATATTCAACTCTGTGATATTACACTCTTTCTTTAGCAAACCCAAGTAAGCATTGATAACCTTCAATAGAAAAAAAAAACAGCATTACAAAACTTTTTTCTGAAATTAACTGAATAAAATAGTTTTAACTATGTCTTTATGCTCCTTTTTTCGTGATTGCATGTATGGTTAAATTATCATAACCACTAACAAAAGGCCCAAAAGGGCCTGTGGAGCTCAACTGACGAAAATGGTTCTTGAAAAGGCATTTAGCTACTTTTTCCAACTTCTCATTTGCTTTATTAGTTGATATTAGATCAGCAAATAAGAAAATCTGTTAAGAAAGCAGGAAATTACTTGTATAAATGATTAAATAAGCTTGGTGAGCAGGGTTAAATATTGAATGCATTGAAAATTTTTTGTTTCAAAAGCATATTTTGATAAATTTGTCACAAGGGACTTCATCCAAAAAATCTAGTAGATTTGAAGTTTTGGTCGATTTGCAACTGTATTTTTGTGTTCTTTATTCTTACAAAGTTCTAAGAATCTTGTATGCAGTTTAAGAGATGTGCTTACAATTTGTTGCAATAGCTCTTTTTTGTGCAGGGTACACAATTTTACTGACCATGATAATGGGCCTTAATCTGAAGATAACTGCCAAATTATGAAGCTTTAGCCCTAACAATTTCAGATGACAATATAAAGTTATATAGATATACTGACCACTGTGGTGGGGCCAAAATTGAGGGCCTCCATTTATATAAACTTGGTACAGGGACTTGAGCTGATGTTAAATGCTAAATATAAAACCTGTAGGCCTTACAGTTTCAGATAAGAAGATTTTTAAATTTGACTTCCAATATAAGTATATGTAGATTAATGGCCCCTGGATGGGACCAAAAATGGCCCAGGGGCCTTTTATTGTACAAACACGGTAAAGGGACTTGAGCTGATTATGAAAGCTTTAAGCCTCACGGTTTCAGAGAAGAAGATTTTCACATTTGATTTCCAATATATGCATATGAAGACATATGGGCCCCTGTGGTGGGGCAAAAAATGGCCCAGGGGCCTTTATTTGTACAAACCTGGTAAATAGACTTGAGCTGAATATGGAAGCATTAGGCCTTACAGTTTCAGAGAAGAAGATTTTTAAAGTTGATTTGCAATATATGCATATGAAGACAAATTGGCCCCTGTGGTGGGGCCACCATTTGTACGAACTTAGTAAAGGGGCTCCAGCTGATATTTACTGCCAAATATGAAAGCTTAAGGCTTTATGGTTTCAGAGAAGAAGATGTTCAAAGTTGATATCCCATTATAAGCCTTATTTGCACTTTTTACGAAATATGACAGAAAAATGCTAAAAACACGTAACCTAGTTTTTGATGGAATTTCACAAAATGTATAACTTATATGTTTAAGGCTGTCTAGAGCCAAATGTCACATCAGGTTTTGCATATAACCTATGGTTTCAGAGAAAAAGCTTATTTTAGGTTTTTTACATTCTAGGTCGTTGTGACCTACTTTTGGTTGCCATGGAAACCAATTGTAAAAATTTTCATCTACTCCTTCTAGGGATAATTTCTGCCAAGTTTGTTAAAATTGGCCCAGTAGTTTCAGAGTTTTTGCTGTTAACGAACGGACAGACGGACAAACAGACGCACACACGCATCATGCCATAAGCTCATCTGGCTTTAGCCAGTTAAGCTAATAAAAACAAGTTCTATGCACAAATGTGCATCAATTTTTCAAAAAGTATAAGTACAGGTATGTCTTTGCAATACAGACATATTACGTTATTTATTTCAAGTAGTCTAATATAGCTTTTTAAATTTTAAATAACCTTAAACAAACATTAAAATAAAAATTAATTCACAATTTGATGAGTGCTCAAAATAGAGGTATAGGTGTCAAATCTGAAAATATTCCACCAAAAGGGTTCACACGGAATCAAAATAATGACTGGTATCTGATGTTCTTCCACAATTTCTCTGCAAAATTGGTTTACTTAAATACATCACTTAAGTGAAATTCATATCAATCTATTATGCACACATTTCCACTAAAATATTAGGTAGAAGTAAAAAACACATTATAACTCCTATGTCCTTGAACAAAATTGAGGATGGAATTGGGTAAAAAGTTGGTACAATATGGCTACCGAATGTATTAACTGCATCTTCAATTCCTTAACATGAATTCATTTCACTGTAGAAAAATCAAGATTTCAAAGTAATTTTGTAATGTTTTGTAATTAACCTTTGCTACTTAGTTTAAACAAAAGTCAAGATCTAACTGGTGGTCAGACCTAAAGAACAGATATTGTATATGAATATATATATATTCCACTTTTTAGGTAACAAGGAGTGTCAACCTTTGTGACCTCTAACAAAGGTTGATAGAATTGCAGAAAGTAAGATATTTAGTGTAAATTATGTATATGAATACATATGGAATATAATTAATCAAGACCACTTGTTAATGATAATTTGTTTTAACAATTTTGAGCAAGAACATAAAGTAATAGGTAACAAATTTTATGAACTTATAAGAAATTAACCTTGTGTTCAGTTTGGTGAATTTGTTCAGTGATTGGAAATAGAAGCCATTTAAAGGAGAAGTTTACCAATGAAGGACGAAGTAACCTACTGCAATACCTCAAATGAGCCAGATGCTCAAGAAAGCTAATAACCTTAAGTTTTGAATAATTTAAATGGTTTTACAAGGTCTCCTCCTAAGTACATAGTCTCATATTACACCCAGTCAGAACTTTAACATACTGTAAGAATGTACTGGGGCAGCAATGAAATAAGATAACTTATCATTTAGCCACTGCCCTTCTTGCAAAGTAGTTAAATCTTCCTCCTCAAGTGTCTCTCCACCAACCACCAATCTTTCATTCCTATCCAGAGGTCTGCTTTCATTAATATCTTGGAGATGACCTGGCTTTTCTTTTAAGGTTTCTGCCATCCTTAATACATTTACAAAAAGTTCAGATGCCTTGACACAAACACTGGCCAGTAGCATTGTCATTGTTGTTTTCTGGGACAAGTTGACAGGCAAATTTCTTAAGTATGGCAACAATTTTGTGGCATATAATTCAACATCCTCTTCAGCATCTTCAGATACCTAAAATAAAAAAAAAATTATATATATGAAAAACATGGCCTGTCAAGAAAATTATTAAAAAGGCTTGTAAACAAATTTTAGAAGTAATTAATTCTAGCCACAACCAATATAAACAAAGTTGAAACTAATGGTTTAAAACATCAGCCTATTTAAAAAATGAAGATTATTAAATAATGAATTGAATTTGGATTTAATCTGTCAATAAAAATCGAAATACACTACATCCTGACTAAAAATACACATGGTGAGAATGTATTTTATTAATTCTTCATGGATACCTTTTAAAGATTTGAAATTGTTTTCTGAAAGTATGGGTTAATGCATAAGCACCAAGTCTGTTAAAATCTTCCACCATAACTGATATATAATAAAATTATAGTACGTAGGGTGACTTTTTTCTCAAATATTATAAGTGCAAAGCATTCCTTAGATGGATTTGGGTTCAAATAATTTCTGAAACTTTGGGTTTATTCACTTCAAACTTTTTGGCTGATGTTTTTTATCTGTCAACTTTTTGGCCCCTAGTGTCACTGATGAGGAATGATTTTCTAAATTGTGCACATATGGCACAACAAAATTAAACAGATATTTTTGTTATGTGCTTTTATATAAAAAGTTTTCAGACAGTGAGACAGAATACAGATATATTCCTTAATTCCACTTAACTTTGTATGGGAAGAGCAGTGATAGAGAAACAAATAGGCCATAAGCATAGCTCTAAAAATGACAAAATTTAATGAAATTAAACTTTAAAAAAGTCTACTAGCAAAAATAAACTTCAATATATTAGAAACAATTGCTGAAGGTCTGAAAAGTCTAAAAAGTCTAAGTGCAGCTGAAAATACTATTAATGAACCCTGAATAGATGGTTATAAGGTCAATTTATGTAGTTCTGCTCATGGCCATCCATCTTACTACCCACCAATTCATCATGCCATAAATGCACATTTAAAACTTCAATAAAATTAAATATCAACTAAGAAAATTTATGTACTGAACAGCAGTTTGATATTTTGGATAAGTTTTTTTTCAAAATAAAAAGAGCAATTAATTCTCAATCACACATTAAAAAGAGAATTATTTTTAATTATTTCATTGACAAAACTTTAAAATATGACCTATAACCTTCTACTTACATTGCTAGTTCACAATTAAAAGCACAATTTGCATTTGCCTACGCCGATAAAGGACATTTTAGTGGGAAACACAACAGTAAAGTTGATCATGACCTTGATCTTCTTATTTGATTTTTCCTTTAAATTTTCAACAGGATATTAATGATAACTTTTTATTTATTATTTATATTATTTTTGCCATTGGTTTATCTATTCAAGCTTCATGTGCTATATGAACATATATTGTCAGTTTGGTAAAGTCTAAGCCAATCATTTGTGTTATACACATGTTGATGTGTGATGAAAATATTTCAGAAAAATGGATATGCACACATGCACGAACACTTGTCAAAACATTTCATTAGCTTGAATTGGCATTTAAGAAATATAAGTTTTAAGACTAAAATACCTCATGAATAAAACTTTGTTGGGGACAATCATATAGTAGCTGCTGCAAGCTGGCAGAGTTTTTAGGTTTTGAATGTTGGAGCTTCAATATTAACTTGATGAGATCTTGAAAGCATCCACTATCTGAAATGTCTCTAATGTACTGATCTGCTATTTCACTTCTCATAGTATCTGCAGACTTTTGGTAACCTTCAGTTTCACAAGTTTCATCAACTAATGAAGTCTTAAACACCTTTAAATTATCAACACTGAACTTCTTTTTTAGCACTTCATTTGTTTTTGTTCTAAGAATTGCAGTCTTCCCTTTAATTGATTCTACGACATACGGACCTAAGTAGTTACTTTCTAAATTTCCCTTTCTAGTAGATGTTTTCTTAGTATTCAGGGCCAAAACCTTATCATCAACTTTAAAGTCATTATGTTGTCTTCCTTTCTTAACTCTTTTTTCATAATCTCTCTGCTGTTTCTTATGAGCAGTTGAAATATTATCCTTTACAACTTTGGCTGTATTAATTTTTTTTTGTATTTGTTCAGAAACATGTGCCTCTATATCCATTTTTTCGGGTTCTTTAGGTACCTACAAAGACAAGTGCAATAAAAAAAATAATCAAAATTAAATATTATGGTTACAAACATATATATATATATAGGTTAAGGTTGAAGTAGCGGATCAGGCGTCAGATGCTTTTTCCCATCTAGGCCTTTCTGTCACAGATTGACCTATTCAACTAAAAGATTTGGTGAAAATTTCGAGAACACTAGAGGGGTAGAACAGTTCTAACAAGAGCACAGAAGACAGATACCCTATCCCGAAAATGAAATTTTGAATAACGGTTAAGATTAAAGTTGTGTATCTGGCGTCCGACAATTTTCCCCATCTAGGCCTTTCTGTCAAAGATTCATCTATATAACTAAAAGATTTGGTAAAAATTTCGAAAACCCTAAAGGGGTAGAACAGTTCTTACAAGAGCTCAGAAGGCAGATACCCCCTCCCGAAAAATGAAATTTTGAATAAAGGTTAAGGTTGAAGAAGCGTATCAGGCGTCAGATGCTTTTCCCCATCTAAACCTTTCTGTCACAGTTTCATGTATCCAGCTAGAAGATTTGGTGAAAATTTCAAGAACACTAAAGGGGAAGAACAGTTCTAACAAGAGCTCAGAAGACAGATACACTCTCTCGAAAAATGAAATTTTGAATAAAGGTTAAGGTTGACGTAGCGTATCAAGCGTCAGATGCTTTTCCCCATCTAAACCTTTCTGTCACAGTTTTATGTATCCAGCTAGAAGATTAACCTTTTCAACTACAAGATTTGGTGAAAATTTCAAGAACACTAGAGGGGTAGAACAGTTCTAACAAGAGCTCAGAAGACAGATACCCTCTCCCGAAAAATGAAATTTTGAATAACGATTAACATTAAAGTTGTGTATCTGGCGTCCGACAATTTCCCCCATCTAGGCCTTTCTGTCACAGATTCATCTGTCAAACTAGAAGATTTGGTGAAAATTTCAAGAACACTAGAGGGGTAGAACAGTTCTTACAAGAGCTCAGAAGCAGGTACCCCTCCCGAAAAATGAAATTTTGAAAAAAAAGGTTAAGGTTGAAGTAGTGTGTCAGGCGTCAGATGGTTTTCCCCATCTAGGCATTTCTGTCACAGATTCATGTATCCAGCAAGGAGAGTTGGTGAAAATTTTAAGAACCCTAGAGGGGCAGAACAATTCTAATAAGAGCTCAGAATGCAGATTCCCCCTCCCGAAAAATGAAATTTTGAATAACGGTTAAGATTAAAGTTGTGTATCTGGCGTACTACAATTATCCCCATCTAGGCCTTTCTGTCACAGATTTAGCTATTCAACTAGAAGATTTGGTGATAATTTCAAGAACACTAGAGGGGAAGAACAGTTCTAACAAGAGCTCAGAAGGCAGATACCCCCTCCCGAAAAATGAAATTTTGAATAATGGTTAAGATTAAAGTTGTGTATCTGGCGTCCTACAATATTCCCAATCTAGGCCTTTCTGTCACAGATTCATCTATCCAGCTAGAAGATTTGGTGAAAATTTCAAGAACCCTAGAGGGGTAGAACATTTCTTACAAGAGCTCAGAAGCAGATACCCCCTCCCGAAAAAATGAAATTTTGAATAATGGTTAAGATTAAAGTTGTGTATCAGGCGTCCGACAATTTTCCCCATCTAGGCCTTTCTGTCACAGATTTACCTATTCAACTAGAAGATTTGGTGAAAATTTCAAGAACCCTAGAGGGGTAGAACAGTTCTTAAAAGAGCTCAGAAACAGATACCCCCTCCCGAAAAATGAAATTTTGAATAAAGGTTAAGGTTGAAGTAGTGTGTCAGGCGTCAGATGGTTTTCCCTATCTAGGCCTTTCTGTCACAGATTTACCTATTCAACTAGAAGATTTGGTGAAAATTTCAAGAACCCTAGAGGGGTAGAACATTTCTTACAAGAGCTCAGAAGCAGATACCCCCTCCCGAAAAAATGAAATTTTGAATAATGGTTAAGATTAAAGTTGTGTATCAGGCGTCCGACAATTTTCCCCATCTAGGCCTTTCTGTCACAGATTTACCTATTCAACTAGAAGATTTGGTGAAAATTTCAAGAACCCTAGAGGGGTAGAACAGTTCTTACAAGAGCTCAGAAACAGATACCCCCTCCCGAAAAATGAAATTTTGAATAAAGGTTAAGGTTGAAGTAGTGTGTCAGGCGTCAGATGGTTTTCCCTATCGAGGCCTTTCTGTCACAGATTTACCTATTCAACTAGAAGATTTGGTGAAAATTTCAAGAACACTAGAGGGGTAGAACAGCTCTTACAATAGCTCAGAAGCAGATACCCCCTCCCGAAAAATTTAATTTTGAATAATGGTAAAGCTAAAATTATGACACACCCTTTTGAAGGCCCAGATGACATTACCATGGTTTACATACCTCCAATTATATTTTTTCTCGCGCCATTCAATGTTTTTATAGATTTTAAATCACACCCTCTTTAATTCGGATGTTTTTGGTCACACGCTCTTCTATGTTTAAGTGTAACGAGAGCAGTGTCCATATATTGTGGATACTTTAAAATAATCATTTTGATATGTATATTAATGTCATTGGTCAAAAGTGAAGGTCACAGGTTCTTACTTAATTAGTATAAATTTGAAAATAATCTGTAGCATTAATGTAGCAGTCACAATAGAGGTTCAAAGGCATGTTTATTAGAATATTGTAGGTATTGACATGACGATCATTTTGGTATATGGTTCAAGGTCATATGTTTAAAGGTCAAGGACATAGCCACAGAAACTTTACAGAAACTCAAGAACTCCCACAAAACTAAATCAGAAATATTCAGTCACATTTCATTAATAAGCAGCTAATATGCATGAAGTAACTGTAGTGCAATGAACAATTTCCAAATCATTAACAATTTCAGTATACTTATATTGTCTATTGCACTTTGCAAACAATTTTGGAGATATCCTCAGGTGAGCGTTAAGGCCCATGGGCCTCTTGTTTCAAAAATGTTTACATTTGCTCAGGCAGATTTAGATAAAACTCTGTAGAAACAATTGAACATTTAGTCTCCATATTTTGTAGGAAAGTTCCACAGAAGCCCCTCTTTAATACAGCCTCACCAACCAATATTGCTCCCACAGTCTCTGATTGGCAGTGACATTGAAATTTTCACTGGTGTGAAGCAAGCCAGCCATTCTTATCAAAAACCTTGAACCATATATCAAAATGATCGTCATGTCAATACCTACACTATTCTATTATACATGCCTATACAAAAGTTAATAGTTTTCAAGATAATTTGCAATTTTAGTCTTCTTCTACAGATATGACTTTTAAATTTCAACATATGACCTTGAACCATATATCAAAATGATTGCCATATAAAATACCTACAATATTCTAATATACATGCTTGTACAAAAAGATAAGTTTTCAAGATAATTAAAAATTTTAGTACACTTATGCAGCTATGACCTTGACCTTTGAACATATGACCTTTAACCATATATCAAAATGGTCATCATATCAATACCTACAATATTATAATAAACATTTTTATACAAAAAGTTTAAAGTTTTTAAGATAATTCACAGTTTCAGTACACGTATGCAGCTATGACCTTGACCTTTCAAAATGACCTTGAACCATATATCACAATGACTGTCATATCAATACCTACAATATTCTAATATACATGCTTACACAAAAAGCTTTGTTTTCAAGCTAACGCACAATTCTAGTATCTATAAGCCAAAAATGACATTTCGGGAGCAACAACTCCTACATGGATTATCATATAATTACGCAACTTGGAACCTTTTTAAATTTTGTCATGGGGAACATGAATTCATATACATGTATCTCTGAATATTTGCAAGAAAATTGCCTAAAACTGCATAAATCACAAATTAGGTCATGACTTTGATTTGTGACCTTGACCCTATTTTAAAGGTCATTTCAAGAAAAAGTAAAAACTGAAGACCCCATATCATTATCTGTTTAAATAGTCAAGTTATAACAATTTGAAGCCATTTTACAATTTTTTTTAAATAAACGCAAAAAAACGCGTAACCCATTTTTCGACCAAATTTCACGAAATGAACAAGCTATAGGCTTAAGACCCTAGAGAATCATATCAGATTTTTTCACTCATCATTGGTTTAAGAGAAGAGGATTTTTTAAGATTTTTGGACCCCTAGGTCAGCTTGACCTAGTTTTGGTAGCCATGGTAATGCCATGAACAAATCTGAATTGCACCGGCCCATATATGTTTCTGACCAAGTATCATCGAAATCTGTCCAGAGTTTTGGAGGAGAAGTCGAAAATAAGTGTTAACGGCGCAGGCACACATGCACACACACACACACACACACGTATGTACGCAAGCACAGACATACACACGCCGCGCCATGCTATAAGCTCACATGACCTTTCGGTCAGTTGAGCTAAAAAGTCATAAAACCTTATGTGCTTGCAAACAGTTCAAAGGTCAATTTTGTCATGCAGTATCACGATCAACTTTGGCATTACTTGGTCCTGCTTAACTGAATTTTTTGTCCAAAAATTAAAAAGTGTTATTATTCTTCAGATCCTATAATAACAAAGATTATCATCTAGGTCATGATCTTGATATAGGACTTTGCAAGAAAACATAAAATAATGCAAAATGTAAAAAACTGATTACAATTTTATCCCATAACAGCTTAGTATAGCAATAAAATATATAGTCAAAACAAGAGGCCCAAGATAGCCCTAATTTGCTCACCTGAGTTTAAATGTAACATTAACATATTTCAACATGTAACATATTTTAAATGTACTTGATAATACCTGGTTAAGTCATAACATGTTGCCTCAATAGAAGTGGTTTCAGATAACATTATTTTTATTGTGTTGGTTTTTAGCTATATAGGTCACTGTGACCTACTTTTGGTAGAAAAAGCGACCAGACACACAAATAAGAATGGCAATGGTCTAAAGTGCTATTGACTAATATGAATGAAATGTGACCAGTAGTGTCTGAGCAGAAGTCTTTTGATGGATGTATGGATGGATGGCAGAGTTCCTATTCATAACAAAAAAAAAATTCAAGGTTTTAGCTAAATCTACATATCAGTATCACATGTATTTCAAAAAAAATAATTCACTAAAAAGTAAAAATTCATAACATCTCTTCCATGCACCATTGTAAGTCAAAAAATTCAGAAATTAAAAAAAAAAAAAAAAAAAAAAAAAGTTGCCTCACTGGGATTTGAACCCTCAACCCTTGGGTTGCTAGAATTGAAAAAGAAAAAGGTAGCCTAGAAAAAAGCGACTTGTATTTTTACAAAATTTCATGGAAATTGTTAAACATTTGTTTCTTCACATAAGAAAATGATGTTTGGAAAAAGAGTTTACCTAAATTTATTAATATTGCAATTTTGGTAAAAAGTACATTTGTGTGCTACCCGTAATCCTTCGATGTTTTCGGACCCTCTATGTTTTTGGACACCCTAATTTTTAAATTTTAATAATTTTTAAATTTCCTCTAAATTTGGATGGCAATTTTTTACCTCTAAATACGGACACGTTTTTGCTGAAATGTAGTTGCAGCATGTGATACAGAGCGCTTGAAATCAAGATTTAATAAAATCAAGAAGAAACTTCGTTGTTTTTCAATTATTTAAACAATAAATTGTTGTTTTCACACATTTATTTCATTGTGTATTGGCGCCATTGCATCGTAACCTGAAACAGGTATGTGCAATGTATTTACGTTTTTAAGTAAACTCAATAAAATCATACCTTAAATAAGTGCCTTAATTTTCTATGAAAGTTGATTAAAATTAATGTTTACTGCAGAGAAAATCGTGTAAGACAGAATCTTGTCGGTACACTAGTTCAACATCAAAGACATTTTTTCTGATGAAAACAGGAAGTGACGTTTTTTACTTAATCTCATTTAGTGTTTGTTATGGGAATTCCCGATATGACCATGTGATTGTTCCAGCCGACAGACACGATAAAAAAAGCCTTTCTAAGATGAGAATTACATTAAAATATGTTTGAAATATGATTTAAAATAATTTAATTTTTTAACCTTTTATTTGCGGGAATCAGGACTTGTTGTTAATGAAAAAAGTCACATAGTTTACTTGTAAACAAATGGCGACCTCAATGTGTATTACTTACAGGATCATGATTATTGATCAACAAACACTTTAAAAAATAATAATTAATGAAATAAACAACACAGAAGGTGAAATCTATTTGTATTTTATTTAAAACTTTAATTCACCATTGATTTATGCATGGATATCACTGTTGATAATGTGTTAAAATGCCGAGAGGTAACCGGGGGTATTTACAATGTATAAAAAATAAACACAAAAACACGTAACCTAATTTTTCACAAAATTGTTGTAATTCACAAACTAGGTTTATAAGATGCTTTAGATGCCAAATATCAAACCAGATTGTATCTCAGTGAAGTGGTTTTTGAGAAGAAATTTTTTAAAGGTTTTCAACTATTTAAGTCAATGTAGCTATGGCAACCTAAAAAGTAAAAATTCAAAAATTTCTTCCATGCACCATTGTAAAGCATAAAAATTCAGAGGAAAAAAAAAAGTGGCTCCACTGGGATTTGAACCCTCGACCCTTGGGTTGCAGTATCACATGTATTTCAAAAAAAAAAAAAAAAAAAAAAAAAAAAAAAAAAAAAAAAAAAAAAAACACTAAAAATTCATAAAATACTTCCAGGCACCAATGTAATTAAAAAATTCACAAAATAAAAATTAAAAAATTAAAAAATTAAAAAAAAAAAAAAAAAGTGGCTCCGCTGGGATTTGAACCCTCGACTGTTGGGTTGCTAGAACTGAAAATGAAAAAGGCCGAAAAAAGCGACTTGTATTTTACAGAATTTCATGAAAATTGTCAAACATATGATTCTTCACATAAGAAAATGATGTTTGGGAAAAGAGTTCACCTAAATTCATTCATTATTGTAATTTTTCGAAAAAAGTACTATTTACAAAATACAAAAAATAAACGCAAAAACGCGTAACCTAATTTTTCACGAAAATTCTTGAAATTCACAAACTTGGTAAATAAGATGCCGTAGATTCCAAATATCACATCAGATTTTATGTCAGTGAAGTTGTTTCGGAGAAGAAGATTTTTTTACGTTTTTAACTATGTAGGTCATTGTGACCCACATTTGGTAGCTATGGCAACCAAAAACACAAATCTGAAAGGCAATGTTCTATAGATGCTTTTGACCAAGTTTAAACAAAATGTGACCAGAGGTTTCTGAGAAGAAGTCGTTTGAAGCAATTGTTGACGGACGGACGGACGGACGGACGGCGGACGACGGAGGGTCTGCCTCTATTGATACCAATAGCTCACATGAGCACTTTGTGCTCAGGTGAGCTAAAAAGAGGTCATGACCTTGAGTATGACTTTATGTTGATGACCCTGTAAGGCAAAACTATATGTAAAAAACACCTGCAAGAATACCCAATTCATAGAAATAAAAAGCAAAGGTATGATACCAGGTCATTTTCTCTAATCATTAACCTGACCTTATTTAAAATGGCCCCATAAGAAAAAAAAACAGTTGTATTGATTTTCTAATTAGGATGACCTTTGAAACAGGGAAATATGTAAAAAGAATGCAATTTTATCCTGTAATAGTTGAATTAAAGTTGCAAAAAGACAAGGATAAAAATAAGGTCATGACCTTGACTTTTGATCTTAATCTAATTGAAACAGATATGTAAAAACTAAACCAAAATTTAAAAATCCCATGTGATTTAGCAGACAGACAGATGATGAATTAACTTTGTTTAAAAAAGTTCAGGTCTCACTTTGCTCAAAATAAAATTCTGCAAAATATTTTGAGATCTGATGGCATTTATTGATTAACTATTTGCACAAATAATTTATACTATATCTGAGACTTGATATTAAGGAATGAATTTAAAGTAGAAGTGGTATATATTTTAAAGTACTGGTATTAACAAAATAACGGAGATGATAAATAAAAGATTAAGTGTACTAACATCACCACAGAAATCTTTAGGAAGCTGACTTGGATAAACTGCCTCTCTTCCATACAATAAGTAGAAAGGGCTGAATTTGGTAGTGAAATGTGGCTTTGTTCTTTTGAGAAAACAATGCACCATCGATAAAGTTGTCCCAATCTGTTTGGTGTTCATTCACCATCTTCTGCAGTGTTCTGAAACAGAATCAAAAACAACTGTCAAGTACTTGAATTTTGCAAATTAATTTCAATATATTTTTTCCTCTGAAGAAGTGTATGGTAAAACACTGCATTATATTGTTAGCAGACCCTAATGATGCTGAAGCCCTTACCTATCATAAACTTACATTTTTTGTAAAAGTTTCAATTCATTTGCTGTCACAACAGCTTTGAAACAGCTTATCACAACTATTAATCTTTAATGTTATCAAACTTGTTTCTGAATGATAGACTCAATCAGAGGAACAAATATCTTGCCCTAGGATGGGATAGAAAAATCTCACATAAGTGAAAACAAGTGATTACATTGTCTCAGGTGTGAGAAATATCTGTCTGACACTTTCAGTGGTGTTAACTAGTTCACTTAAGTTGGTTAAGTGATGTATTTTCCTATCAGGTATTTTCAACCTCACATTTTCTAGTTCTGGATTCAAGCTTAGTGTAAATTCATCCAATTTGTGCACAAGAAATGTCTTGCTTGTCAAATTAATATTATTTTATGTAGTGTCATAGCATGCATGGTGGCAGAGAGCTGATGTAATTGCAATATTTTAACCCAACTACTTGGGGTCAATTCAAGACATATACAGTAGATTCCGCTTAATTGCATAACATGTTTGTCAGAAAATTTTATGCAATTAACCGGAATATGCAATTAACCGGAATATGCAATTAACCAGATATGCCAAGACTGATCCATACATAGACTAGATGGATGCTGTTTATGTACATAACTATTATATATGACATTATTGAAAATAACAAACAAGATATTTAGTTCCAATCAAATGATAAAAGATGATCAGGAATATATTTTCAAAGTTTTATAAATTAATAAAAACAACAGATATATATGGATAATTTTATTGAGGATTTAAAAAAATTCTGTGATCTTGTGGTCTCTTAAGAATACATGTATGTATTGACAGATGAATAAGGTGACAAATCATCAATTACACCATGAGTTAAATGGCTTCACACCCAGCTTACACTTATTTATGTTAAACAATTTATGTTTGTATGTATATGTACATGTACTAGCTTATGTCAATCTTACCTGTAAAAATAATGTTGAGATTACACTGAACTTCCCACAAATTTTTATGCAATTAACCAAAAATTTCATCCAAAATCGCATAATTTTTGAAAATTTATTATGCAATTAAGCGGAATTTGATAATTTTCTTATGCAATTAAACATATTTTTACAATGGCTTTAATAGGAAATGGTTTGGTGCAGTGAGAAATTATGCAATTAAGCGGAATATGCAATTAACCGGTATGCAATTAAGTGGAATCTACTGTACTAGAATGTCATGTATACTCATAAGCAACATGATTTACCAAGTTTATCATTACATTACATTTTTTTTGGCAGTCTACAATGAATATTATGATATGAGAAATGAAATTATTTGACACAAAAACTTACGTCTTAAGAGTCTGGTTTGTTTTTTCATCTAGGCCATTAGTTTGTGGGTGGTATGCAGCTGTAACCCTGTGTTGGATGTTCCAATCTCTGCAAAGTTGATCATTCACCTAAAATACAAGATTATATTATTTATATACATAAATAAAAGGTAAAAAGTCTTCACAGTTCATAGTGTAATGAATCACACATTATTTCGACAATATTAGTTTAGCAATATAGTGAAAATAACAAAGTCAAAATTTTGAAAACATAATCTGTAGAATTTCCATAAAACCGCTTAAATAAAATACTGTTTGTATAGTTATTGGAAGGATAAACAGTACAACCAGGAACTATGGGATTTAATATTTTGGTAGACCATCTTTAGCACAGTACAACCATTTAAAAAATTTGTATCAAAATGGTCCTCAGGTGCAAAATTAGATTTTTTTAAATAGCATTCTTCTACTGCTTTTGTCATGCTCTGTGGGTCTCTGAAAAGTAGGAACAATTAAATTTATAATGTTGGTGCACCTCTTATTTTAAAGTAAATTATCAAGTTTTGTATCAACTAGCCCAATGGTTGTTTGAAAGATATAGTGTAAAAAGTTTACTTTGACAATATCAACAATGGACAATATCTGATCAGAAAAGCTCAATTTAACCTTTGGCTCCTGTGAATAAAAGCACCACTTTGTCCCAACAAATGCAGAGGGTCAGAAATAGTTTTACAGAAAACTGTAAGGAGTTAGTTAGTTGCATATATAAAGGTACTATACTGCTCATTCCCCACACATAAATATCAGTCCATTTTCTATCCCATGAGCCAGAGTTGTGTACATGAATTTCTTTTTGATAACTTGCTTTTTATATTTTTACATATCATTGATAATTTTTCAGTCAACTGCAGGAAGATAGATATATTAAAACATGATTAATCTTGTACATAATTTGATATGGTGTGCAAGTTTGTATGATAGATTAGAATCTCTATGCACCCTTCACTGAATATGTTTGTTCATGTCTACAGTAGACTCATCTTTAAATTTGGTGCATTTTGATGTCATTTAAAAGAAAATAACTTTGGGGGAACAAAAATGTCTTTATAAATTTCAGACAAATGAGAGAGCTGGCTCTCATTTTGAATCAATATGTTGCATTAATACATGCTGCCATCTTTTTCTTTAGGCCATTTGGGTAATACTGTCATTTATCATTTACATTTACACTGCTCTATAGGTTATCTTACGAGAAATTACAGAGAGCTAAAAGTCTACTGAAAAATCAGTGGATTTCAGTAGGCATGACCAAGCTAAATATTTAGAGAATGCATATGATCACAAAAATATGAAAGGAAGGTTGTAAGTGTGTATTCAATATCTGTATTATTCTGACCCAGATAAGGCCTGTCTTTTATGCTTGCTCACTGCTAGACCAAGAAAATGTTTACTTTTCTCGGAAGCACTGAAAAGATTTCAGGTTCTGAGAGGAATTTTGGGATTTATTGTCTAAGATCTTAAGCAAATGGCAACTTTAATTTTGTGTAACCTTATTACATCTAATTAAAACAAATTATATGTAAATGAAAAGAAAAGCTTATTTTTCCTTACATTTACACTACATATACATTTAAAGAAATGATTTGGATTCAAAGCTAAGACTTAAAGAAACTCAAATATACATTTTACAACATATCATTTTAAAGATTACATTTATCACAATTTTTCACAAAAAAAAAAAAAAAAAAAAAAACATTTATGTGGATTTGAATATAGTTTGTTAAGTATAGCTCAATACCTGATTCAAAAATTCTCTTCCGTGGTCAGTGAGAATGGCATAAACTGCACCATGCCTTGAAAAAAGCTTTTCAAAACATTTGGACACATCTATTGCACTCTTTGATGGGATCGGGAAGGCTTCAACCCACTTTGTAAAGTAATCTGTGGCTGTAAAAATGTATTTGTTGCCTCTGCCAGTTTCTGTTAAAGGTCCAATCAAATCCACACCTACCAGCTCAAATGGTCGTGAAACCTAAATATATAATTTTTTGTAATTAGCTAGAGTCACATTATGTTAGACTATTGCATATATAGTAATTGGCTGTTAATATAAATTTTAATTATCTACTTCACTGTAGGTGAGCTTTTTTAGTTGAATACCAATTTCTTGTGAAAAAAAAATTTAAGCTTTATATTAAAAATATTCGAGCAACTTTTACGGACTAAAACCGTAATCCCAGATGTAGGGAATCAGGAGAAAACTCACATTTTCATGCAGATACAGTTAACACATGTTAGGCTCGGAAACTATTGTTGAAAGGAGAGTGGACTAACACTGTTCCATCTCAACTGTAGCTTGAATCAATGTCAAGACAAATCAGTAGATTTAGACTCTGTATAAGGATACATACTGTCTAATGTCATCTCTTATTTTTAGAGTTTAGCACAATTTTGAAATGCTGGTCACTGTGACTTTCTTTCAAACAATGGTGACATATTTTAGTGAACACTTAATTGTTTTATACAATTCTACACAACAAGTTTAATATTTCTAAAACAAATACATCAGGAGAAAGCAGTATTTCTTTTTTTTCACTGACCAAAAGTAATGTGTTAAGTTTTATTGATACAAAAAAAATTCCGATAAAAATTTGAACAATTCAAAAATAAGGAAATAAATAAATGAATAAAAGGGCAAATGTTTACAAGAGAAATTTAATACTGCTAATGATTTGCAATAATTTATCCAATCTGTTGACTTGGCAGTAAACTATGGAATGTTTGAGCCTTATACATGTATGAAAATTTCTTTTAATTTTTGCAGGTCCTAAGCCATTAAATAATTTTATCTAAATGCATAAATTTCAATTTTTTCTCATAATTAACTTTAACTCAAAACTTATATTATGCCTGCAAGAGAAGATTACAATGATCTGCATATATGTTTCTGAGTTAGTGCTAGATTTACCTTTATTTGTTGGAGTTCTGGCTTCTTTGCTGGCTTTAAAGGATCTGATTTCTGGCATACTTCACAAGAACTTATCTTTACATAAAAAAATACATATGTTACTTATAATTCAATAAATATGGAGGATATATCTTATTTCTTCTTTAACCATTTTATAGAACCAGAGACATATTTGAAAAAAAAATTAATAAAGGCCCCATTAGTTTATGCTGCTCAATCCTATTTATAGTAAATACACAATGACTTAAAATAAGTACCATCAAAACAATTGTAGAAAAAAATTGTCACATATCATATTTGTTTGGCTTTGATATTTAAAAGGATGATGGAAATAAATCTAAACTTATGAAGATATTGTAGGATCAGGGACAACCAAGAGAGACAAAACTTTAAAGCTGGCCTTGTGTCAACTCTTACTTTGAACTAACTGTTAGAAAAAGCAAAGTATTTCTACCCTTTAGGAACTAGAAGAATGAAGGTGAAGTCTGAATTAAAATTTAACAGCTGATTCCTTAATTTTTAAGACTAAAGTAAGCAAAAAACAATGAAATTGTACAATTGTATACAAAAGAAAGTAAAAATCAAAATAATCTGATCATGTCCTAGTACTGAAGAGTTCATAATGCAATAAGGCAAGGTGACCATAACCTAACCTTTCATAGTTCTTAATGTCTTCTGTGCTCCCATTCCACCAGTATCTTAAATTTATAGCCTCACGGGTCTTATTGACACCCCTATGGCCACCAAAAGCACTACCATGAAACTCAGTCAGGATGTCTTTCACTTGGCCTTTTAGGACAACTTTTGCACCATTTATGTTCCATGCGATGAAGCAATAAAGTTCATCACCTAAAACAAAGGAAATACAACTTGTTTTAAAAAAGTTTCCCTATCTATAAAGCATTAAGACAACAAATACTTAGATTTATTTTACTTCTAATAAAAGTAACATTGTATTATCCTCTCTTTATATCATCTTAATTCATGGTAAACTGATACAACCGAACTTAGTCAGCCAAAAATCCAAGGAGATTCTTTTATCTAGACTAAGCAACACCAGTGTAACAGCATGAAGAAAAACAAGAGGCCCAAGATGGCCCTAATTTGCTCACCTGAGTTTAAATGTAACTGGTATGTGTTGATAATACCTGGTTAAGTCATAACATGTTGCCTCAATAGAAGTGGTTTCAGATAACATTATTTTAATTGTTTTGGTTTTTAGCTATGTAGGTCACTGTGACCTACTTTGTGTAGCCAAAGCGACCAGAAACACAAATGAGAATGGCAATGGTCAATAGATGGTATTGACTAAAATGAATGAAATGTGACCAGTAGTGTCTGAGAAGAAGTCTTTTGATGGATGTATGGATGGATGGCAGAGTTCCTATCCATAACAAAAGCTCACATGAGCAATTTTCAGATCTGGATTTAAGACTTTACAGATTTGACACATTAATTAATTTTTTTTTTTTTTTTTTTTTTTTTTTTTAAATTGTAAATTTCAACTGCAAATTATTTTAAAAAATTTGTTCAATTAATTTAAATTATGTCAAATAACAATGATTTTTTTTAAAAAAAGATTCAAGGTTTTAGCTAAATCTACATATCAGTATCACCTGTATTTCAAAAATAAAAATTCACTAAAAAGTAAAACTTAATAAAATATAAAATCTATTCCATGCACCATTGTAAGTCAAAAAATCCAGAAATTTAAAAAAAAAAAAAAAAAAAAAAAGTGGTCTCACTGGGATTTGAACCCTCGACTCTTGGGTTGCTAGAATTTAAAATGAAAAAGGTTAAAAAAAAGAGACTTGTATTTTACAGTTTTGACTTTCTCTTGAGATGACCTTTAAAATAGAGTCAAGGTCACAAATCAAGGTCATGACCTAATTCGTGATTTATGCAGTTTTAGGCAATTTTCTTGCATATATTAAGAATTATATGAATTCAAAACAATGTAAAATGTTCCCCATGACAAAATTTAAAAAGGTACCAAGTTTCGTAACTATATGATAATCCATGTAGGAGTTGTTGCCCCTGAAATGTTATTTTTTGCTTATAAATACTGAAATTGTGCGTTAGCTTGAAAACTATAAGCTTTTTGAATAGGCATGTATATTAGAATATTGTAGATATTGATATGACAAGCATTTTGATACATGGATCAAGGTCATATGGTGAAAGGTCAAGGTCATAGCTGCATATGTGTACCGAAATTGTGAATTATCTTGAAAACTGTTAACTTTTTGTATAGGCATATATATAAGAATATTTTAGGTATTGATATGACGATCATTTTGATATATGGTTCAAGGTCATATGTTCAAAAGTCAAGGTCACAGCTGCTAAAGAAGACTTAAATTGCTAATTATCTTGAAAACAATTAACTTTTTGTATAGGCATGTATATAAGAATATTGTCGGTAGTGCTATGATGATCCATTTGGTATATGGTTCAAGGTCATATGTTTAAAAGTCAAGGTCACAGCTGCTAAAGAAGACTTAAATTGCTAATTATCTTGAAAACAATTAACTTTTTGTATAGGCATGTATATTAGAATATTGTAGGTAGTGCTATGACAATCAATTTGGTATATGGTTCAAGGTCATATGTTTAAAAGTCAAGGTCACAGCTGCTAAAGAAGACTTAAATTGCTAATTATCTTGAAAACAATTAACTTTTTGTATAGGCATGTATATTAGAATATTGTAGGTAGTGCTATGACAATCAATTTGGTATATGGTTCAAGGTCATATGTTGAAAGGTCAAGGTCACAGCTTCAAAAGAAGACTTAAATTGCTAATTATCTTGAAAACTATTAACTTTTTGTATAGGCATGTATATTAGAATATTGTAGGTAGTGCTATGACAATTCATTTGGTATATGGTTCAAGGTCATATGTTGAAAGGTCAAGGTCACAGCTTCAAAAGAAGACTTAAATTGCTAATTATCTTGAAAACAATTAACTTTTTGTATAGGCATGTATATTAGAATACTGTAGGTATTGACATGATGATCATTCTGATATATGATTCAAGGTCATATGTTCAAAGGTCAAGGTCACAGCTGCAAAAGAAGACATAAATGGCTAATTATCTTGAAAACTATTAACTTTTTGTATAGGCATGTATATTAGAATATTGTAGGTATTGACATGACCATCATTTTGATATATGTTTCAAGGTCTTATGTTTAAAGGTCAAGGACATAGCTGCATAAGTATACTGAAATTGGTTAATAATTTGGAAATTATTCATTGCACTACAGTTACTTTATGCATATTAGCTGTTTATTAAGGAAATGTGACTGAATATTTCTGATTAAGTTTTGTGGGAGTTCTTAACTTGAGTTTCTGTAAAGTTTCTGTACTTGATATATTGTCTTTTGCACTTTGCAAACAATTTTGGAAATATCCTCAGGTGAGCGTTAAGGCCCATTGGCCTCTTGTTTAATCTTCAAAGATATCTTAATGAAACTTGGTACATGCATGCATTAGACAAAGGCGGTGTGTCGCACACTATAAGGAGGTTACTGACCTTGGAGGTCAAGGTCAAATAACTTAAAATTTTAGTAATTCGTGTTTTTAGCATTACTTTGTCTTTTAAGATACATGTATCTTAGTGAAACATGGTAGTACACGCATGATGGTACATGCATGTATTAAACAATGATGGTGTATTACATGCTATAATAAGGTGACTGTGACCTTTTGGATCAAGGTCAAATAACTGTTAAAGTTATGTTGAAAATTCAATTTCTTAACTCTTTGAATGCTGTTGGCAGGATTTCCCGACGAATGTATTCATTCCATTTACCACTGCTGGCGGGGACAACTGCCTCACAATGGGCTTCCCTTTCTATTTTGAATACCAGCATAATATGATGACGTAGTACACAGGAATTTCCATTTATACATCCGGGGATGTATTATAATGGTTGACAAAAAAAAATAGGCCGACATTATTCACACGTACGGTAGAATAACGCATGTTGTTGGCTGGCATTATTCACACGTACGCATGCGCAGTACGATGACATATCAGCCGTATACAGACAAGGTGTATGTTCAATGAAGTATATCGGACTATTTAATACGCTTATTATTAAAGAGAACACATAGTCACGAGGAGTATTTATTATAAGAATTATATAATTATTGATATATTTATTTATTTGTTTAAATATTTATCATATTGCTAATAAAAAATTTTTGTAATATTTGTATAATATTGCGTTTAATAACTTGTTTAATATTATAGAGAACACTTAGCCATAAAGAGTTATTATATGCAATATTATATAAATATTTATAAATTATATAATAAATACCGATACATTTATTTATTTGAAACATCATATTGCTAATAAATATTTTTGTAATATTTGTATAATATTGCATATAATAACTTGTCATGTTTCCAGATCCCACGACGAGGACGTAGTTTTGATTAGTTATCCATCCCGATGATTTTGATTTAATAAAAATTTTACTGTTTATTTGAATTTTTTTATTGTGTTATGTTTAAAATGGATAACCAATATATGAAAAAAAATTATGGACAATCAATATACAATGTATCTGAAGTTGCACATAGAATGTGGATCTCACGAATAAAGCCACTACTGATCACCTTAGATAATTAATTGTGCCGGCCTTACAAATTTATTTATGAAATAATTATTTCAAAAATCACTGAACTACTATTTACATATTATAATACAAGGAATTAGATCTACATGGGGTCCAAACACAATATTGACGAAATAATTCACTTTCGACGTTTTCTGCTCTCATACCGCCTTTTCCGAAACAACCACCTTCACAGGCGCCTTAAAGCCTTCTTTTGAAGCTGTGACCTTGACCTTTCAACATATGACCTTGAACCATATACCAAATGAATTGTCATAGCACTACCTACAATATTCTAATATACATGCCTATACAAAAAGTTAATAGTTTTCAAGATAATTAGCAATTTAAGTCTTCTTTTGAAGCTGTGACCTTGACCTTTCAACATATGACCTTGAACCATATACCAAATTGATTGTCATAGCACTACCTACAATATTCTAATATACATGCCTATACAAAAAGTTAATTGTTTTCAAGATAACTAGCAATTTAAGTCTTCTTTAGCAGCTGTGACCTTGACTTTTAAACATATGACCTTGAACCATATACCAAATGGATCATCATAGCACTACCGACAATATTCTTATATACATGCCTATTCAAAAAGTTAATAGTTTTCGAGATAATTAGCAATTTAAGTCTTCTTTAGCAGCTGTGACCTTGACTTTTGAACATATGACCTTGAACCATATATCAAAATGATCGTCATATCAATACCTAAAATATTCTTATATATATGCCTATACAAAAAGTTAACAGTTTTCAAGATAATTCACAATTTCGGTACACATATGCAGCTATGACCTTGACCTTTCACCATATGACCTTGATCCATGTATCAAAATGATTGTCATATCAATATCTACAATATTCTAATATACATGCCTATTCAAAAAGCTTATAGTTTTCAAGCTAACGCACAATTTCAGTATTTATAAGCAAAAAATAACATTTCAGGGGCAACAACTCCTACATGGATTATCATATAGTTACGAAACTTGGTACCTTTTTAAATTTTGTCATGGGGAACATTTTACATTGTTTTGAATTCATATAATTCTTAATATATGCAAGAAAATTGCCTAAAACTGCATAGATCACGAATTAGGTCATGACCTTGATTTGTGACCTTGACTCTATTTTAAAGGTCATCTCAAGAGAAAGTCAAAACTGAAAACCCCGTGTCATTATCTGTTTAAATAGTCAAGTTATAACAATTTGAAGCCATTTTACGAAATTTTTAAAATTAAACGCAAAAACGCGTAACCCATTTTTCGACCAAATTTCATGAAATGAACAAACTATAGGCTTAAGACCCTAGAGAATCCAAATATCACATCAGATTTTTTCTCCGATCATCGTTTCGGAGAAGAAGATTTTTTAAGATTTTTGGACACCTATGTCACCTTGACCTAGTTTTGGTAGCCATGGCAACGCCATGAACAAATCTGAATTGCACCGGCCCGTATATGTTTCTGACCGAGTATCATTGAAATCTGTCCAGTACTTTCAGAGGAGAAGTCGAAAATAGGTGTTAACGACGCACACACGCAAATACACACGCTGCGCTATGCCATAAGCTCACTTGACCTATGGTCAGGTGAGCTAAAAACTAGATTGGAATGTTAGTTCATTCTATGAAATCAAAAATCGTGATCTAACAGTTGCTTCATATCAAACTTACCAGTATTTTTTTCCTCCACAGTCAAAAAAATATAAAAAGGATCCTATTGAGGGATCTGTCTTATATTTTTTCTCTCTTGCCAATCCTTCTTTTTAAGTTAACAAATTCCCTCCATATTCTAGCAAAAAGTCCCCTTTCAAAAACTTCTTTTGTGTGAATACACCACTTCCTATAAACAGATTCTTAAATTATTTTTTTTACATAAACTGATGATAAAGCAGGGATGTCATTATCATAGGGCACATTGGAATATTGTCATGATGACATATTTTACTCAAAAATCCTTTGTATTATGCAAAACAGAACATTGTATAGTGTAAAGTGGTATTAAGCATGTAACATCTATTTATGCTTTCCAGTTTTTGTTCTTAAAAACTTAACTCCATGACTGGAATCATGCATGAAATGTCAGAAAAACTAAAGATGCATTAACATCTATTAAATTTTAAGAAAAAAAGAATGTAAAGGCTATCTAAATTAAATTTCACTTGATTTTTATGACCCAGGTTCGAGTCTCAGTTAAGCCGCTGCATTTTCTCCCTTTCCTGTTACAAATAAAATGAAATAAAACATTTATCTCCCCCCCATGCCTGAATCTACTGGCTAGGACAGATCAACAATCATCTGTCCCATTGACAGTATGCTGCATTCTGATCTAATGATTGCTGCATTGAGCTATGATATGATATCAGGACCGAAGACTATAATTTCCAACTTTTAACTTGTCTGCTACTGAGCTAGGGAGGAAAGAGGGGTGGTGATTGAGGGTAAGTCGTCTATCGATAGCAACTAAGTAATAGGTTTGGACCAACAACCTGTCTACAGACAGTGAAAAATAACGGTATAAACATAGCCTTTCGATACTTTACCGTGTTCATCAGCCCATGAAGACAGTATCGTGGCCAGCTTCTTGTCAACACGCCACGCGCGCCAACTTTCCCCAAGTCTTGATGATACACTTGTAGTTTCCTTTATTACCATGGAACACCGTGTTTGGTTAAATTTGTAGTGGCGCAAAGTGAAAAAGGAATGACATGGTCATTTTATTCATTGAATAAATTGATGAGTTAGAGCATTATCATTTTACAAAAATGTACATTATCTGATTTGCACAAATCGAATTCATCGTAAATAGTTACATGCTTATAAGAATCAGTGAAGAAAAAATGTAGCTAGCTATCATGGACCGATATCACCTAACAAACCACGGATTTCATCAAAACTAACGTGTCGAAAATTACCATGTAATCATTTCAAATGGACTGAGATCTTGGTAAAGTTTTATCATTCCGATAATTTAAGTAGAATGATAATTTTCGAACAAGATCTTGTTCTTTGAAACTTGTCTTTCTTGGCGATTTCGGCTACACTTTTTTAACCATCGTAGCATTAATAAATTGATTAATTAATTATTCTTGTTAACAGATCAATTTCACATTAAATTAGGTTTTCCTGAACTAGTTTAATCTGTATATCTAGCTTTTAATCACATACGCATATTTATCTTACTTGGTAGTCTTTACCATGTTCACCGCTTCACTGCTTGCTACACGACCTTCGTGTGTATCAAATGTGAATATGTCCGATTTTACACACTTTTCTCGTGTGTAAAAGTAAAATCAGGACGTTTTTAGAAACATCAATAAAAAATCAACGGCAAATTTAAATTTAAAAAAATTGTTCGTGGAAACTACCTTTGCCAAAATACAAAAAAAAAAAAAAAAAAAATAAATAAATAAATAAATAAAATAAATTAAAACAAGAGGGCCATGAAGGCCCTGGACGCTCACCTGAAAATGATGTACACTCAGCTTGATTTTGGCAAACTGGAGCTTCTATTCTTAAAAGAGATTTTTTCCTATATTTGGAGCTAGTGACCTACTTATTGACACAAAATGACCCATATATAAACTTGAGCTAGCTTTTGTCAAGAGCATCATTCTGAGACAGTTTGATAAGATTGGTCTAAAATGGATCCTCTTGTATGTGTTAACAAGGTTTTTATATAATTCGACCTAGTGACCTACTTATTGACCCAACATAGCCCATATACAAACTCGAGCTAGCTTTTGTCAAGAGCATCATTCTGACTAAGTTTGATGAAGATTGAACTAAAATTGGGGCCTCAGGAGTGTAAACAAGGTTTTTTTTTTTACAATTTGCCCTAGTGACCTACTAATTGACCCAACATGGCCCATATACGAACTTGAGCTAGCTTTTGTCAAGAGCATCATTCTGACTAAGTTTGATGAAGATTGGACTAAAATTGGGGCCTCAGGAGTGTAAACAAGGTTTTTTTTTACAATTTGCCCTAGTGACCTACTTATTGAACAACATGGCCCATATACGAACTTGAGCTAGCTTTTGTCAAGAAGATCATTCTGACTAAGTTTGATGAAGATTGGACTAAAATTGGGGCCTAAGGAGTGTTAACAAGGTGTTATTACAATCCGACCTAGCTACCTACTTATTGACCCAACATGGTCCATATACGAACTTGAACTAGCTTTTGTCAAGATGATCATTCTGACTAAGATTGATGAAGATTGGACTGAAATTGGGTCCTCAGGAGTGTTAACAAGGTTTTATTACAATTTGACCTAGTGACCTACTTATTGACCCAACATGGCCCATATAAGGAAATGAGCTAGCTTTTGCCAAGAAGTTTATTTTGACTAAGTTCGAAGAAGATTGGACTAAAATTGGGGTCTAAAAAGTGTTAACAAGATTTTTTTTACAATTTGACCTAGTGACCTACTAATTAATCAAACATGGCCCATATACAAACTTGAGCTAGCTTTTGTCAAGAAGATCATTCTGACTAAGTTTGATGAAGATTGGACTAAAATTGGGGCCTCAGGAGTGTTAACAAGGTTTTTCTACAATTTGACCTAGTGACCTACTTATTGTCCCAACATGGCCCATATACGAACTTGAACTAGCTTTTGTCAAGATGATCATTTTGACTAAGTTTGATGAAGATTGGACTGAAATTTGGTCCTCAGGAGTGTTAACAAGGTTTATCTACAATTTGTCCTAGTGACCTACTTATTGACCCAACATGGCCCATATACGAAGTTGAGCTAGCTTTTGTCAAGAGCATCATTCTGACTAAGTTTGATGAAGATTGAACTAAAATTGGGGCCTCAGGAGTGTTAACAAGGTTTTTATACAATTTGACCTAGTGACCTACTTATTGACCCAAAATGGCCCATATACGAACTTGAACTTGCTTTTGTCAAGAGCATCATTCTGACTAAGTTTGATGAAGATTGGACTAAAATTGGGTCTTCAGGAATGTTAACAAGGTTTTTCTACAATTTGACCTAGTGACCTACTTATTGACCCAACATGGCCCATATACGAAGTTGAGCTAGCTTTTGTCAAGAGCATCATTCTGACAAAGTTTGATGAAGATTGGACTAAAATTTGGTCATCAGGAGTGTTAACAAGGTTTTTCTACAATTTGACCTAGTGACCTACTAATTGACCCAACATGGCACATATACGAACTTGAGCTAGCTTTTGTCAAGAGCATCATTCTGACTAAGTTTGATGAAGATTGGACTAAAATTGGGGCCTCAGGAGTGTTAACAAGGTTTTTCTACAATTTGACCTAGTGACCTACGTATTGACCCAACATGGCCCATATACGAACTTGAACTAGCTTTTGTCAAGATGATCATTTTGACTAAGTTTGACGAAGATTGGACTGAAATTGGGTCCTCAGGAGTGTTAACAAGGTTTTTCTACAATTTGACCTAGTGACCTACTTATTGACCCAACATGGTCCATAAACGAACTTGAGCTAGCTTTTGTCAAGAGGATCATTCTGAGAAAGTTTGATTAAGATTGCACTTAAATTGTGGCCTCAGGAGTGTTAACAATCAAAAGTTGACGCACGACGCACGACGCACGACGCACACCGGACAATGACCCACCACAATAGCTCACTTGAGCACTTTGTGCTCAGGTGAGCTAAAAATACAGAATTATAACTTTTTCTGACAACATTAAGGTGGTTGAAATGGGAAATAAAATGATCGTGAAATCACGACACGTCTTTTGTCGTGATTTCCGGAAATGTCCTGATTTTGTTGGTGTGTTATCAAGTCATTGTCGTGATTTTACTGGAATTTCACCCCCCCTCCCCCCCCACACACACACCCCATTAATGTCATATTCATAGATAAATGCGAAGCGCATACAGTTCATAACATAATTACCATGACAATGAATTGAAAAAGTAATGGCAAGCAAACCGCTATTTCCCATTAAATGGTGAAGACTTGTAAATCTTACACCCCCTTCCATGAGAAATGTAAGTTTTACCGGAAACCGGAAACGGAACCTGCAGTTCTCATAGGACTTACATTTCTCATACGACACCGAAACTACCAAATTTTACACCGGAAGTACAGTTTGTTAACATTCAATCTTTGCACATGCGCGCTTGCAGTTTTTACAGGACTTGCAGATTTCACGCTACACGGCTCCCTATTTGCTTTAGAGCCCCAAGTATTAGGACAAGGTCATGGAAACCAAAAACTGTATATATTGATATTAAATTAGTGGTAATGATATCATTACACCCCTAGAACTATAGAAATAATCAACAGAAGATAATTCTATTCCAGCTAAAAAAATAACAGAACCTAGACAAAAGCCAACTTCATTTCACGTAACATGACAGACACGGATTTATTTCAAGCATTACTCACAGAGTTATGCTACACCAGATGTTATTATTGTTTTTAAGGAAATATACTGTACTATTATATATATATATATTTATCACATGATAATGAATTTATTCAGTTAATAACACCATTACATAATTTTTCTATATGCAACACGTTACATAACACCTTCGCCGTCATTCATTGGTTCACTCGTTTGTATTCCTACGCGTGAGAAAATGAACTACTTTCTTTTACAACTGTAGTAAAAATTGTAAACAAATGGATTACAATGGCACTGAAAATTGGCGATATTGTTCTAATTGACAAAAAAGGTAGAGGTATTATCACAAAAATAGTCGAAAGTAGTAAATTATACACTGTGAGAATTGATGGAACGGATTTTGAAGTAGATCTAGCATTTGATCGCCTTTCATTGGAGTTAAAATTTGGTTCTGGCAGAAATTCTGGAGAAAATATGGCAACCCAACAGACGACTGTCAATAGTTCTGCATCTGGACGGTTTTCTGAAGTTGGCGATAATGATATCGATTCTTTTGTCAATAAGCAAGCCAATAAAAACACACTTTCGAAAACATTTTATGATTTGAAACTTTTGAAACAGTTTTTTGACCAAGAGGGCGAAAAAAGAGAAATTTACGTGAACTGAGTCCGTTGCTTTGTAAATTTTTCATCGGTGTTCGAAAACATGATGGTTCAAATTATGAACCCACTTCATTGCGAGGTTTCATGAGTTCCTTCGATCGCCAACTCCGCAGACACGATTATGAACATTCTCTTATTAATGCCGTTGAATTTGCCAAAGTGAGGGAAGTGTTGACAGCCAAACAGCGTGAACTAAAACGACAGGGTAAAGGCAATAAACCCATGAAAGCGGAGCCAATATCTGATGAAGAAATTGAAATTTTATGGCAAAGTGGTCAGTTGGGCGATAAAACTCCTGACAGTATAATAAATTCGTTGTGGTTCTACAACACCATCCACTTTGGATTACGCGGATCTGACGAGCACAGGTCAATGTGTTGGGGGGACGTCCGCCTGTGCAAAGATGCCTCCGGGGAGGAATACATTGAATTCGACGAACGTCAAACCAAAACAATACAAGGAACAAACGTCCGTGACATTAGACCCGTCAAACCAAAAATGTGGACAAACACCGACAATCATGAGCGCTGTCCTGTCAATATTTATAAAATATATGCAATGAAACGTCCCGTTGACTACAGCAAACCAAGTGACCCGTTTTACATTGCTACACATACAAAACCATCATGTATAAAATCTGGTGATCAATGGTTTAAAAGACAACCAATTGGTGTAAATAAACTTACCTCCCTGATGAAAAACATGGTCAAGGCTGCTGGTATCCCTACCGACAAAAAACTCTCGAACCACAGCGCCAGAAAACATCTTGTTCAGAAACTAAGTGAACAAAATATTCCACCGAATCAAATAATGCAAATCACCGGTCATCGTAATTTACAGAGTGTTAATTATAACTACAGCCATGTCAGTGAAAATCAACACAAAAATATATCCAAACTGCTCTCCAACAATCTATCTGTCACACAAAATAATTCCATCCACAATCAGCTGGTTTCATCCATTTCCGTTGAAAATAATAATTCAGCCTCAAGTATGTCATTCCAGGGAGCCTTGGACACAATGTTTGGTGGAAATATTTATGGTGGAAACATCAGTATTTATATTAACTCAAAAGGTGATGCTTTCCATTCACCACCGGCCAAAAAACGTCGCACAATGGTAATTTATGACTCTGACTCTGAGTGATTTTTTGTGACCTACATACTTTTGGCGCAAGTATGCGTCATCAATGACGACAGCATTGATGACGTATTGAAAGTTCATTCTTGTAATTTATTGTCAATTTGTTAACTAATTTTCTCTTATTTGCAGTTTTTTTCATTCCAGATATTTGTGTGAAACGAATGCATTATTTCTCTAAAGAGAATTTACAAAAAAAAAAAATAAATAGTAATGAATATTTGACATTTTTTGGTACTTTATTATCTAGCGGCTTGATATTGAACAAGTAATGTTATTCGTCTATGGCAGAAGGAAAAATCCTTATTAAAAAACTTAGTTTTGGGGTTTTTATGGCAAAATCATGTGATAAAAAAAATCTGAAATTCGTTTCCATTACATATTCGATTTATGAAATTCGTTTTGAATTTTTTTAATTATTTTTGCTCGCCAAGGCTCGCAAAAATAATAAAAATTCAAAACTCATTTCATAAATTGAATATGTAATGGAAACTTATTACAGATTCTCTATATATCTTTTGTTGTTTAATTTAAAATTTCAAAATAAGAAATTTTCTTCACAATTCTCTATATACATGTAATCTAAAATTCATAATTTTTTTTCTGAAGGAAACAGTTTGAAACATGTTCTGCTTCACCATTCAAACAAATTTTCCTTGTGTGGACCATGTTTAGCTTATAAAACTGTAATGAGAATTAAAATGAAGTCAAGTTTGATCACTTTTGTGTTTGTTATTTATTGAAATTAAAACCACCCCTTCTCACATAACATGACGGACATTCTTGTCCTCATTTGAGATCAAGTTCTAAAAAAACTTTTACCTCAGCAAAACATTGTGTTATATAGTCTCAGTAATAAAGCAACCTTGTAAGCTCTTCAAAAGTGATTTTGGTGTAGACTTCTAAGCCAAACAAGTCTTGCAAATAGACTAAACCTTGGTGACCAACAGTAGTGATACATTCTGCAGACAATTGTGTCCCCATAATCACCAAATTATTGGAAAAAGATCAGTGACATTAATGACAAAACATAACAAAAATGATTACCTATAAAAAATATGTCACAGTGACCAACATTTATGATACAATCTGTAAATCATCAATTATCTCCAACCTATATTGTTACAAATGGAACTGTTACAGCCAATATACACAAATGACATTTAAATTTCCCGCACAAATTGTTGCAAGGTGCGTGTGACGTCACCAGTTCATGAGTACACATTTTTTTTACTAGAACCATGTGCCGCATGGCGGTTTATATCAACAAGTTTGCCAGTTTAGGTTTATGTACTGAAATGCGGAAAGATATTTTAAACTGGTAATTTTATTTTATGTTATAATGAAATAATCTTCAACTATCCATATATTTCGATGTGCATATTTCCCGGTATTATTATAAATTGTCCATTAATACATGGCACCCCCCACACACACACACACACATGCACATGCTCGCTACATACACACCACATATTTGCTTTTTATTATGTTATGTTTATTGTTGATATGCATTGATATTGACCAATTCGAAAACATGACAGGGGAAGTAACTCTTACGATTGAAAACGAGGCTGGGGGGGGGGGGCAAATCGAAATTCAATCTCATTTAGCCTATGTACTTGTTGGCTTTGAGTTGAGTTTTTATTATTATTATTTTTTTTCTTTTAATTATTATTTATTATTATTGTTATTAATAATTAATATTATTATTATTTTTGTGACAAATTGTGTATCTTGTAGAGTTTTAAATCTAAATACAACTTCTTTATTCCACGTGGAAAAATATACGTTAATGATCGGCTGAAAAAACTGGACATTCTTTTTATTATCTACATCTAAAATCGGGAAAAGACTTGAAGTTGCCGGCCAGAAGGGATTAAATTTCCACTGCGTTCCACCGCAAAAAAATATTTCTGCCGTGGTGGAATATAAAACCGTCTACCGCGATGTTTATTGAAAACCAAATACATTTAAAACTGGATGTGTACTTGACCATTTGAAGATGTATCAAGATCAATTAAAAATATAATGTAAATCCCGGTTTTAAGAAAGATCGTATTGATCGAATATTAGATTTACTAATTCAAAAAAAAATTATATTTTTCTGTTAGTTTTAATACACGGTGTATTTCTCAAGCATTTCAACATATAATTATATGTCTCTGATTTCAATGTACCACGCATTACAGTAATGATAAATAAGCATTTAGCTTAAAAATACATTTTTGCGAATCTTTCCAACTTCATTAATATCAGTGAAGAGTTATAATTAAGTGAATCGAGCCATAATTCTTTTTTTATTTGTTAATTTTTTTCATACTGGATTTACCACCGTAGGTAAATATGTTAATTAAATTCTCTATATTTTCTGTCGTTTACTCCTGTCTAACATGTATTGGTGAACAGTATCGTACATATGCATACATATTTTCGCCGTAAACTCATTAAAAATCATAATAGAGTCATATTTTTTTAATTTGTTCATTTTTAAACTGCGTCTACTGAACCTACTGTAGGCAAAATATGTTAATCTAGATCTACATTTCTTTTATTTCTCTCGTTTACTCCCGTTTACTCTTTATACCTACCGAAATTGTTGTGTTCCAGGCAGTTCACATATAGATATTTCAATTTGTATTAATAAAGATTGACAATCTTCATACTTAAATTTGATATGTTATTCATGTATGATCATATTTAAAGTTTTCCACTGAAAGGATAATTTATAAAATAATTTCCCACCGAAAGGATAATTTATAAACATTATGTTGCAAATTTTACTTCTGAAACAGCTATTGTTTTCTTTAAAAATTTCGAATGTATCTGAAACGAATTTAGAAAAATATGGATTTAATTGCAAATGTATACAGTGTAGCTATAAGCTTGATGTGTTTTTTATTCATCTTTTTAGAAAATTTGACTGTTTGTTAAGATTTTTTTTTCGGACAGTCTTTTTACATCTGATACCCATAAGAACATTGTCTCACAAATTAAGGTAGTTTGTTTCATAATATGAAATTTAGAGGCTGCAGTGGCCACGTGGTTAAGATGCAAGTCTACAAACCTAAGGTCACACACAAAAATAATAATTATGATTATAAAAGTAGAAATCATAGTAGAAATCGCTTTGATTAGAACATTTTTTAATAGGTGAAATAAAGATATCTTCAAAATCTATGCAACAACTCGTCGAAAAAATTCTCATGAGAAAGTTAAATTTTGATATTTTTTATATATTGAATGTATTTACATAATAATCTAAATTACGACTAATTAAAAGATTATCAATAATCTAAGTCGGTGGACATCCTGTTTATTAGGCACATTCCATCACCTGTAATCATCAGGATCTTACCTTGCAATTTGCGAAATTGATTGACAGTTATACATACAGCGATAAACTAGTAAATGCTGTTTGTAAATATTTTGAGATGTTGACAAAATGTGTGGGAAGAACGACTGTAAATTATATTATGTAATTTAAATAAATTAGTTTGAGATTGATTTGAAATAATTAATCGAAAAACCGACTGGTTGGCGGAATAAAATTACTTTTGGTAAATTCAAATTGATTTAGATCTATGACATTTCCCTATCTGGCGATATTATTATAAAATAATTTAAATTATTTTATAAATTTAATTTCCTTTACATCTCTAGTGCCATTTATACGACTGAAAAAGTTTTAACTAATTTTGAACGCTTGCCGACCGACATGTCTTTTTTAAATATAAATTAATTTTTCATTTAAATGATTTTTTTATTAATAATTTCAGTCATATTTATCAATTTTTTAAATAAGATATTACTATAAATTTCATTAACACTGACGAAAAACTAACGATATCGCACTACACTAGATAAACAAATATATAAACTTCGCTTTGCCCCCCCACGAGACTTAAACGAGACTTCAGACAAAGCGAGATTTCATGTTTTCGAATTCGTCAATATAATGTCTTTAGTTTCCATGTTTGATGCTCATTCCATTATAGAAATTATCTGGTTATAGATCGCATTTGTCGTTTGCAATGTCATCAACCAAGGGTATAAATTACTGTCAAATGTTCGGTCTATCTCTCATTGTGGAGTGTCCAATAAGTTGTATCATTTATTATAATTACGGAGATTGTATGAATCGATCATATATTGCAAATGTCAATAATTCAAGCGTATAATGATCAGGGTCCCTGGTATACCATTTTGCTGTGTTGCAAGGGAGACAACTCAAAAAGTCTTGTCATTCCAAGTTGGCATATAGTATAAGAGTTATCTATCTTTGTTGCAAAGGATACGTCTAAGCAGTTTCATTCTATATTTGTTTACAAGTTGAAGATATCACATTAATATTATTGCTAGTATAAAGTAAACACTTAACATATTTTATGTCACTTTCTAGATTAAACAATTGTCTCTGGGTAATATGACCAATAAGTTTGTTAGAATTGTATACCTAAGTCACAATAAGTGTACAGGTTGGTCAGATTTTTACATATTGTTTTCTCATTGTATATTGTAGTTAATCGTCTTGTCACTTCACGTCACGTCACATCATCATAGTCGATATTATTGTCATCATAGCCATTTGTCATTGTTTCAAGTTTGTTACGTGCAGTATTGAAAAGAAACTATCAAAGTCATAGCTGATTGTTCCAAGTTTACTAGAGGAATATGTTTCAAGATTGCTAAAGTATTATTAAAAGACGCATTAACAATATAATTCCGTGTTTGTTATTTGGTCAGTACAGGAACGCACATGCCAAAAGTGAAAATCTTACATGACTTTATGTAGTAATAACAAAGAAACGGCAAGAAATAGCAACAGTAAAAAGTAGGTTGTCAAATATACGCATTTGATATGGTAATGCACAATTTAACAATGTTGGGCCTTGGTTTCAGAGATGTCAAAAATGTTTGTTACACATGGACGGTCAGACAGATGCACGGACACACGCCAAAATCACATTATACTGATACAAAGGACCATAACTTCTGCAAAAATCACTGAACTTGAACTGGTTTGTGATAGGAACACTATGCTTCCAACAGATTTTCATGAATTTCTGTTGGATGGTTTTGGAGCACTGTTGCAGACAAAAAGTGTGACAAAAGGACAGATGGAAGACATTACTATATCCCCTTCGACAATTTCTCGGCGTGGGATACAAGCAGGGCTCAGGAAAACTTTGACTGAGGTGTCGGACATTTTTTTTTTCAAAGCAACTGTACAACAACCGATGCAGTGAAAAGCAAAAAAAAAAAAAAAAAAAAAAAAAACGTTGTTATTGACAATGTATATTTACAAGGTTTTTAATATCAATATAGAATTTTTTTTAAAAAAGGGTTTAACTACCATGAAGTTATTTAAATAAATATATATGGTCAGACTTATATGTCCACATATTAAAGTGTTGATTTTGAACTGTCGGCGTTGACGACACATGGCTTGACGGCCATCTTTGTTTATTGACAATCGCGCATTTTCGTTTTCTCGAAGTTACACGAACTTTACTGAACCTCATTTTGAGACCTCTTTGATTTTTTTTAGACTTTTTTAAAATTATTTATTTATAACTAAACAGTTTGCCAAGACCGTACTATGTGCGTTGTATTATTATTTAACATCCCGCGTGGAACCTCTTTGAAATAGTCCGACGACTGTGACCTTCAAGGACTCGTTATCAGCTGTTTATGGCTTCCGTCTGTTAAGCGATGTGATTACTTAATAAACAACTTATCAACAAAAGTAATGATGATTCGGACGATGAAACAAAAGGAACAGATTGAGACCATGGATTTTAACTGATTAATAAACAAAAGCCTAATTATTAGATCTGTATTATTTATTGAAAATGCCTGACAGGTGATAGCAAAGAATACTCGAGTAAAATAATGACCGATAAACATATTTATTTACGTGTCCGATTAACTGAATTCTATTTTAAACTAAAAATGTCCGACAAGCTATATTTCACATCGGACAAAAATATTTTTTGTCGGACATGTCCGGCAAATATGACCGTTTCTGGACCCCTGGATACAAGAAACAAATTCAATACATAAACAGTCAACCAATTTAATAAGGCAATGAAGATTATAAACAAAACTGAAATTCAAATCTAGTCCCTCCTGAAACAACCAAATCAGGAGGGTCCAATATCTTTGCAATGTCATTTTGAACAATGAAATAATCAACTCTGGACAATGACCAATTTCCACTGTTTTTCTGTTGGTAATACTGGATCCAGATTCCAATATCCTCGATCTTTGTAACCTATAAAAAAATTGAAGATAATTACAAATCAATTCAATGTTTGAGAAATTAACACATTTCAAAAAGTCACCTTTTCCAAACACCTGTATTATTCCCTGGAGGAGGTTCACATTTTGTTTTTATTTTCCTCTTTACATGTACTTGGTCTTGATTATCATTTTGTTTATATGTTTGTAGTACTTATTAATATGTCAATTTTGAAATTAGATCAGTTGGATGGTAAGGACCCCTCCAGACAAAAGTACTTCCACCATGTTGGTGGATATTTATGCAAAATGCCCTTTCAGTCAAACATCTTATGATCAGTAGTCACTATAATTTTGTGCATCTTTAATTCTTGGTCATGTTTTCTTATTGTGAATTATACTCTCCTAATATCAGGAGTTGTATTAACTTTTTAATCAACAAAAAAAGAAGCAAATAAATAACAATTAACAAAAAATTAACAATACTAATTAAAATGTCAAAATATAAGAACGAAAAAAAAAATCGAACTTTTAACCCATACTGTAGTCTAGCAATTATACTGTTGTACATGTACATACGTAATTTTTTACAGCACTAATTGACCTTTAACTTTGCATTTATTCATGACTATTTCCAGCCATGAGTTTGATGTTATTGCAGTTTGTTACTTAAGCAGTGGATTTTAACACTAAAATGAATTGCCAATAAAATTTTCCAATTTAAAGAAAAAATCAACAAACATCAACATCTCAACATTTTACTCACTACAGCAGGAAGCAATTTGGTACCATAATGTACCAATATATGGTCTCCAATGTTATACCTTTTAACATAAACAAACATGTATAAATATCAAATAGGCAGTCAGTACAAAAATGTATTTTACACCCCCTCCCCCCAATCAAGATCATTTCAGTAACGTGACACGCCTTATGTGACACAGGGCATAGTTTTTTTTACAATCTCATCTGAATTATCTTGAGACTTCCATTTCTAAATACTGAGTGTTTAGAACATTCAATATAACAAATGAAATGTTTGGTTTGAATTGGTTGTAATTCAAACCTTGATACCTTTGTATATGAAGGTAGTACTTTGCCAACTAATTAAATGTAGCACTTGGTTAAATTTTACTTGAATGGATATACTGAAAAGTGCAAGTTTTTACTATAAAAGTTGATTTTGTATTCATGATTATTTTGATTATAAGTGGAACCTGTCTTTAAACTGAACCACAAGTGAATAGACTCCACACAGACACAAACCACTAAAACATTGTATTCTTTGGTGAATAACCTGTGTAAAATTGGAGTTTAGATGATTAAAACACATTTTAAGGTTAAAAAATCAACAAGAATCACTCACTCTGAGGTTTTGTTTACTGTTGTGGTGTCATCCATATGTTCAATTAGTTCTTCAATGTTAAGATCATCATGCAGGGATATTGTGGTGGGTGAGAAAGAAATCTCCAAAGCATCAAAACTGGAATCTGAAAAGATACAAATTAAAGCAACCATAGTTTACATAATATTACAAATAATATCTCATCTGTTTTTGATCAATGTAAGAAATCTTAACTTGGCTGAATAATTACTAAGTGTTGCCAAACCTTATCATCTTTGGTTTTATTGGAGATGTTCATCTGATTACAAATTATAAACACCACAGAATATTGAAAAAATTCATCAAAAAAAAAAAATAAATAAATAAAAATAAAAAAAATAAAGGTAATGCCAAGGATTCAAATTCTTAACTAAGTCCAAGATGATAAGTGCATATTATACCAGTTTTTATTTAAACAGCATAGACAGTCATTTTGGAATACCTCAGTATGGCTCAAACCATAAGAAATGAAACCAAAATAATAATAAGAGGTTGAAAAACATTATCCAAACGACCAAAATACAATTTACCAAATTCCAAAATCACACTTTTAGCTCATCAGCTTATACAAAATAAGAAGATGCACTACCTATATCAACTACTGGCAATGGATTAGTTATTGGTGCAACGGAGTTCTCTAAATCAGGTACAGATGCAGTTAGATTTTCTGAATCTGTAGCATTCTGTGGATCAGTTACTAGTTGACCATCATTCTGTGGATCAGTTACTGGTTGACCATCATTCTGTAGATCAGTTACTGGTTGGCCATCATTCTGTGGATCAGTTACTGGTTGACCATCATTCTGTGGGTCAGTTCCTGGTTGACCATCATTCTGTGGGTCAGTTCCTGGTTGACCATCATTCTGTGGATCAGTTACTGGTTGACCATCATTCTGTGGATCAGTTATTGTTTCAGTTGGTTCTTCTGCATTCTCTGTGACTGTTTGATTGTTAAGAATTTTTAAAAACAAGTGAAACATATATTGTGATTAGTATATGATTAGATTATATCTCTGCCAAAACCAGAATTGATATTGATCATCTAAAGAATGTACATCAGATGTATTTTTTCCAAATCATTTTACAATGGATACATCATGATAAATGGACAATATTGTTGCAAGTAATGTTCATGTATATAAATAAAACAACAATGTTTATAATCTCCATTTTGGTGACAAAATCAATGACTGAACATGCTAAAAAAAACTTCACTTTTGTATCCTTGTCTTCTGCCAATATCAAGATATCACCAGATATAGATGGAATGGCACAAATTTCCACCTTTCAGTTTACTGTGAAATACCAAGGAATCAAACCCTGACATTCTACTTTGTTAAAGATTGTGGAATTTTTTTTTTTTTTTTTTTTTTTTTTTTTTTGTATTATGGCATATTCTGATCAAGGAGAATTGTATGTGTATTTTCAGATCTTTGAATTTTAGGTTTCAAAAAATATCTTACTGCTGAAATAACAACACAAACAAAAACAAAAGGATACATTTAAGTACATAAGTCTTCCAATCATTCACATACGTATTAGAACAGCTCTCTAAATGTCCGATGTTTAGGCAAAAAGTCATAAAAACATGACAATCTTCTAGCTTTAATTACCCCTCTTTCAACTCCTCTCACCGAGTGCATTTTCTGTGTCCCTGCAACTGTTTTTACCATTCTATGAGGTCTTGGGCGTATTATTCTTTCTTTTGGAACATAAATAATTTTTCGTCGTTTATGACAACAATTGCCATTATTTGCTATTGATTCTTTCTCTAACAATTTTTGACAAGTTCTGTAGAATTCTTCTGCTGAGTTCACTGTACATGCAACACCATCTATCAATTCTTCGTTTCTGACTGCTCTTGCAACTCTAGATTTCAAGACTCCCCCCTCCCCATCACACCTGTTCTTTCCATGTCTCGAACTATAGTAATCTCTTTGCATACTTAAACCATTAAATGTCAATTTTGCTACAGCTTACATCGGCAAATGGGACTTTTGATTTGTATTGTGAAGCACAACCATCACTTATTACACAGACATGGTTAACTGTTAGACCTCTTTCTTCTTTCAGGTGTTTAAAGGTAGCATTTAAAAATGCATTGACTGCATGACTGTCATGGGTTAAATCATTACTTATAATATCTACTGCTTCGTCAACGACTTCATTATCTATTGGACACCTATAATTTGCTATTCCTGGGTGTATCGTTACTGATTCCTTTGACCAATGTGTACCCTGCAGTGCTTCAGATTGTTTTGAAAAACCAGGGGCCCAAGGGGCCCATTCTGTTCAGAAATGAGGGGCCTTTTTTAAAGTTAGGGGCCAATTATTTTTTTGTTATCAAAAAATACAGAATTTAATTTTGATGTCATCCTTCAGTCTATGAATAGACTTGAAATTACAGCATCGCCATGCGTGGGTAATTATCCAATTATTTATTCGACTATGATCAATCACGCCTTTCAAGTTTTAGAGAGGTCCACATTTCGATTTATTATTATTAAACGAAAAATTTAAAGCATAAACTATATTTTCCATTTATACAAAATTTTGTCACAAACATTGCCTATCATCAATATAACGTAACGTTACATTCAGCAGACGACATGGACATGTCTGAAGCTGAGCGACCATGTGGCAGCTCTAGCAAATGTTTACAATAAAAAACAGTGGCTTTAGTGAGTGTTTAAATTCTTTTTACTATGTCTTGAATTATATATTGATTCATTTTTACCGCTTTCTTCTTCATCTCGAGTCTTTTGGGCAAAAACGAGAGGATGCTACCTCGCTTCCTTTTTTTGACATTTTCATTTCCGTTTTACGACTACCGTAAAATCAGAGGTATTCCGAATTACAATAATCTTTACAGACACTTCCTGTTTCCGCCTTTTTTTTTTTTTTTTTTTTTTTTTTTTTTTAACATGATCGGAAGAGCTTGTGTTTTAGAACTAATATCGTTCATATTTTAGTGCGCCCACACGGCGCCGAGTACAATTTTCATGCGTCATTTTTAAAAATTACGCGGGATTGACGCGGGCGCACCGACAATCTGAAGCACTGACCCTGCACCTCATTCTGAGAGAAGCAGGTATAGTTCTCTGCGAAATCGACTGTTAACATCAAAATGTTTTGCGGGAGTTTAGTCTTTAGTTCTGCAAACTGACTGATCTGCCACTCTGCCTCAAATAAATGAATGGAGAAAAACTCCAGTTCCTTACAAAATTCCTCTATAAGATCAGTTACCAATCCATTAACTGATATAAGCTCTCTTCTGCTCATCTCTTTGTTGTTTTTTGGATTTGTTCTTTTCACCATTGACCACTTTTTCCATGAGATATTTCCTGCTTCATTTTCACTTAGAACTACGAGTTTGTTTTCCAGATTAATAACACCACAGTTGTTACATTTTCTATCAATACAGTCCAGTTTATGATACCTGTTTCCATCCTTTGGACACATACTTTCATTGACTGCACTGTATTTGTCCTTTAATTTTAATTCAGGTTTTTTACACTTGTCTGCCAACTTGTTTATTTCCTGTATTTTTAGTTTCATGTTTTCGCAGTACTGGAATAGGCACTGAAAAAGTTTTCTGTGTTTTTGGTTTAAAACATGCTTTGGTCTTAATTTGCAGAACTTGTCATACGAGAGGTTTTTGCCTGGATTTTCATCTTTCCATGAGTTGTATGCTGATTCCAGGGAGGTCTGTAAGACGCTGTTTTTCTGTGACACATTTCACGTTTGGTACACTTGTACTTACATTTTCACTGTCAAAAAAATTATGGACTGACTTTACTATTTCTGTTGATGTCATATCTTTTCTTTTTTTCTGTTCTTTCTTGCATCCACCTGCAAGAAATTTTCTTTGAATACCTGTGGCTTTGCAAAACAAACTCAGGATGCCATATTTCTTTCTAATTTGATCTGATAATGTACAAACAAATGCTTTTCTTTCCAGTCTTTGCTTCTTTGTTCTGCCTTGTAACTCTACTTGGGCTTCTTTAATTACATTGAAAATTAAGTCCAGCTTCTTCTTTACACCTGGCGAATGTATTCCTTCTTTTTCCAATTCAGCTTTCCTTCTTGGGGTTACATTTGTTACCAACCCAGAAACAACTTTTGCATAATGTTTTGGAGACTGTGGAATCTTTTGTCTTGCTCTGTAGACAGCTTTTTGAACAGCTGACTTAGAGATCTGCACACTTTCATCTGACGAAGCCATACTTTCCTTTGAAGACATCAAGTCATTTTCTGTATTCTTCTTAATTTTTTCTTTACTTTCCCTTATCTGTTTTCTTTTTTCCCGTTTCCTAGCAGCATCTTTTTCTCGAATTCTGCGTTTCTTTTGAGAGGATAATTTCTGTCTGTATTGTCTTCTATATTCTGCATTACTTCTTCTCCTTTCTTCATCTTTTTTTTGCATCTTGTCTAGTAAAATGACCATTTGGAACAGTTATATTTTCCTTTTTTGCCTTCTGTCGTTCTCTGTACTTTTTCATACGTAATCTACCTTGTTCGCTATTTTTCTGTCGCGCAGTCTCTGTCATTTTTTTTCTATATTCTCTCATATATTTTGCATGCTCTGTTTTCTTTATTCCCTGCTGCAATTTTATTCTTATGTTTGGCATGTTTGGTTATGGCTATTTTACCTATTCAAATGAAAAAAAATCTAAAATAAGGTTATAGTACTAGTAGGTCCCAAATGAATATTTTCTGTGCATCAAAAGGTATTTACGAAGGAAAAAAGTAGGTAGGTAGAAATGTGCATGTTGCGTTAGGTTCGCAAAAATTTGCATTTTTTAGCCATTAGTGACAAGATCAAGTTTTCCCTAATATCACTGATTAGACTATACACAAGTTTATGTGGTGTGCGAGTTTAGTGATCTGACTTGTACAAGTGTGGTGACTTTTATTGTGCTAGTACACTGACAATGTCAGATTAATACCAGTCACATTATACTGACACCAAGCCAACCAGTAATGGCCAACGCAAGAAAAAACTCCCTTCTCACTGGTGGGACCTGGAGTTAAATCAACAGCAGTGAGACCTTGTATTTGTAACTTGTAAGTGAACATCCTAATCACTTGGCCACTGTGATGTCACACCAGGGGTTCTTTGAAAAGAGGCTAAAAATTTGTTTCGAAAAGAAAATTGAACTATAAAAGGTAGACCAACTGCTGTGAAACAAATGCACAATACGTAGGTATCGGGCCTTATGATGCATTTATAAACATGGAATCAAAAATTGTTGTCACAGTGAAATTATCATGTTGTTTAGAAAAGTGCAAAAAATGTTACAAAAACTGACAGAATGACAGACAGATGGACAATGGGTAAAACAGTATATACTACTAAGGGTATAATTACATGATATCAGTGATATAATATGTTGGTACTTCAAATATATGTTAAAAACTGTAAAACTGGCATGGGGGGGGGGGGGGGTGTTACAAGAGTTTCCTTTGGGATGGAATCTGATATAATGTTGGATCCAATTTAATTGTATAAATCAAACAAATAGGCAATGACATGTATTTTTTTTTCACATATTTAATCTTTTGTGCTATGTATGTATTCATTTTTGTAATGCAATTAATAACAGACATGTAAATGAATTGATATGATGTAAATGAATGGACATTTTACGTAACTGAACGGACAATTTATGTAAATGAACGGACAATTTACGTAACTGAACGGACAATTTACGTATATGAACGGACAATTTACGTAAATGAACAGACATTTTACCAAAATGATCTTACTTTTTTTAAAACAATATTTTCAATGCATCTACTAATTTTTTTTCAAAAAAAAATGGAAAAATTCTGTTGATGACAGACTAAACTGCAGAAACAAACAAGTATATTTCTGATTTTCAAAAAATCGTCACATTGAACAGACGTTGACTCGTCTGTCCATGCAACGTAAACATTATGATATCGGTCCGTCATTTTTTGCAATTTCTGCATAGTACCGGGACACAAATGGTGAGTGACGATTATTTTTAAATGCCGTGCAATCGCCTTAAAGTGATTTCACCAAACATACCAAAAACAGCAATAAAGGGTGTTTTTTTTTTTTGACAAATACCAAGCAAAAACACTTCACTTTACGCAACTTACCCGTTTCACGCAACATTCGAATAGACTGCTTTGGAATAACGGCCATGTGTCTTCTGTTGGGTCAGCATGGTGGAATGACTTACTAGGTCACGTTCTCGTATGTTATGAATATTCATGATTAATTACGCATTCATGAAGTACTTTTAAGTTGCTGATTGGTGGATATAAATATATTCACGTCATCCTTTTATTTCCTGACAGACGTCTCGATTTTCTGAAAATCATCTCAATGATTTAGATTTAGGGACCTTTGAAACAGTTTTTTTTTGCACACAGCTGTGCAGTTTGAATGGCCTCAATGAACTAAAACAGAGAAAGCTGTATCAAAGACCCAGTATTATATAAATACCAAAAAACATAAATTAGCGATGTTTGACAGACAGTGACGTGAAAAAAAAACCGTTCAAACAAATTTATTTTTCCAGTTATTTTAAATAGTTTAAAAGAAAAAAATGTTGTTTCTCAAGTATTCTGATATTGTTCTGCATAATTCAATCCGAAAATAAGCAGAAAGCGCCATTATAAGATCTCAAATCGGCATTTATTTTGAACATCTACGATTTGTCCATTTTCTTCTACAGAATTTCTGCTCATTTCTCGTATGCTTTGTTGAAATAAATACTTTAACAATTATGTTGGAACCTGTAACTATTTCAATTGTCTCTTGAACATTTATAAACATTATTTCTATCATTCAGAAAGTAAATAAATAAAGAGTTTTATTTAATACAAGATCTAAAATAAAAGGTATCAGTTGGGGCTCTAAAGCAAATACCCAGACAGCATGTCAACGTTGGGCCAACGTTGGGATATGGTTGTACCGTTGGGCGACCGTTGGCATTGGATTTCCAACGTTGGACCAACGTTGGGCCAACATTGTCATTTCAATGTTGGATTAACAACGTTGGTCCAACGTTGGGTCAACGTGGTAATTTTAATGTTTGATTTACAACATTAGTCTAACATTGGACCAACGTTGTAAATTCGGTGTTAGATTAACAACATTAGTGTAATGTTGGGCCAATGTTGTAAATCCAACATTGGATCAATGTTGTAATAAACACCAACAGTATCAAGGTGCAATGTAATTACTTTACGTCCTTATTTTATGTTAGACTATACATTTTTGGCAATACATATCTTTTTTACAATTATAGGAATTTATCTGTTCAGTGCTTAGTTTTGTTTCATTCATTCATTCATTCATTCATTCATTTATTTATTGATTTATTTATTGATTTATTTATTTATTTATTTATTTATTTATTTATTTGTTTGTTTGTTTTATTGATGTATTATTATTTTTATTTCTTTTATATTATCCATTTATTTTATACATGTAAATACATTTATTTTATCAAATAATATTACTTTCATGTGCTAATTTTTGATTTCTATATAACACATAGGATATTCAAAATATAGACTAGGCATTACATTTGATATTAGGGATATAATACTTGATTTTTCCAAGATAATTAAAATTGTACAAATATATAATAATACAAAGAATTTGATTTGCTTGATTTACAAAAACTTGAAATTGTTTACTTAAATCCAAAACAGAAGTTTTTCAAATAAGAAAGATTTAAAAAGATTTTTTTGTGTGTTGAATGATCAGTAAAATCCCTGAGGCTTCTACCAGTAATTGAGTTTTGGTCATTTCCCCTCATAAATATACTGACACTAGTCTGACCATTGTCCTTCTAACCATCCCATTCACATCAAGAACTATTTAATTACTAGATAGGGTTAGTGCACACAATAGCATTGCTAGATTGAGTGAGATTGTAACAACTGTTACCTGAGGTAGTTTGATTTGAACTTTTGAATATTGAAATTTTCAACAGAAGGTTGACGTGCTGGTGAGTATAAATTATGATGAAATAATACTAGTAAACTCTCTCTCTCTCTCTCTCTCTGTGTGTGTGTGTGTGTGTGTGTGTTGCCATTCTTACATAGTACATAATTAGTATATTCTGTTTTTATAAACATGCTAGATAAGAGACACCTTATGTTAAACATTAGAAAAAAAAAAACAAATGGAACTACAAAATTTAAAAAAATGATACATTATGGTTAATATACATTCACATTCATAATGTGTTATTGGTTATTAAAACATCCCAGTGGATTTTTCACAATATCATATGATCTTTTTACCATTTGGGATGTCTGAAAATAAAAATGTCCATTTCTTACTAAACCTACATATCATGTTAAAATTTTAAAAACTACTTTACCTCCCAACTATGAGCTGAATTGAAAAAAATTATTTATTTATTTATTTATTTATTTTATTTTATTTTATTTATTCATTCATTCTTCCTATTATTATAACATGCATGGATTATCAAACCTGGATCAAGTAAAATTAATTACTTTGTAAATGTAGCCTATGTTTATTTATTTATCTATCTATCTATCTATCTATCTATCTATCTATCTATTTTTTCGTTCATTCTTCCTATTATTATTTCTATTATTATTATTGTTGTTGTTGTTGTGTACGGATTATCAAACACCGATCAAGTCAAAATAGTTACTTTTTAAATGTAACCTATGGTTTATTTATTTATTTATTATTTATATATTTATTTATTTATTTATTTAATTAATTAATTATATTAATTTATTTATTTATTTATTTTCTTTTTCAATTTTTTTCCTGAATAAATTCTTTAACAAAAGGTACATACTTTGGTCATATATTGATGAAGTTTAAGAAAATTACTACTTTAATGGTTTTCAAAATTATATTATATGTTACAATATAGTATAATATATCAGTAATGGTGTTCTACAACCTAGTTCAAATATATCAACTTATACTGAGACAGTCTGATCTGAGATGGTGGAGAAAGTCCTCAAAAGTACTCAAAGAAAACCAACAATCTTCAAAATATTAAGATAACTTTCTGACACTTGGAACTGTTCAAATGATAATCAAACTATGTGGTGATAGGCATTATCATCTGTAAACATGCGATTTTGACTACTAAGATACCATAATAAAGTACACTAAAGCCACTAAGTACTATAATATATAATAAAAAATAAAATATAAAAAAGCTGGAAAAGAAAAAAGATGAGCAAAAAAATTATGAATTCAAAATATAAAAATTTAGACTTAGTTTCTTGGTTCTTTTATTTTCAATGTACAAGTAACAAAGCATGAAAATGAAATCTATATGTGTCTAAATCTTTTAAGTTTTTAGTTGTTTTTTTTAAATATATATTAGATCATATTTTGTGCAATCTGATACAAACAAAATAGGTGAAAACACAACGCAATACAATATAAGGATTTTAAGTAGAAGCTAATAGCTAATCATTAGTAATTTACTCTTATTTCAATTTTTTTCAAAAGTGATCTAGAATTCTGTAAATAATTTTAAATTTACACATTTTTTCTGCAAAATAGTGCCATTAGTACATATGAAAGTGTATGTCAGTTTATAAGATTTGTTTACAATATTTATTTACCAGTTTACAATTTCATTTTTAACAGATAACATGGTGGAAAGTCTAAATAGTCAACTTACAGAAAAATACAACAAAATGGAATTATACATACTAGTGATTTGACAGAGTTAGATCCTGCATCAACATTCTTGTATACCATTGGCAATGTTGGTCACCATGAAGATTCAGAGAGTGTCAAAAAGTACAAATTTGGCAATTATTTGTGACATGTTAAATATATGTTATGGTTCCTAGGATCTTTATTGGAATTATTTATGAAATTGGAAAAGTTATTACAAAGTTTTTGTAACAAATATTCTATTTTTAAAATACACTATTTAGTTAGTAGTCAGTCCTTAGGGGCTGGAATTTAAAAACAACAGCAGTAGCATCTTCTTTTTTTATTTTACAAAACGAACTTTATTGCAAGTATCTTGAATACCAAATAATAATTTATATGCGATTTAGACAGTCTGTTTACAGTAGACATATATGATTATATATGATTAATCTGTCTGTAATCAATAGTGTTTTATTTTAAATACATGTATTAAATTGTCGAGAAGTATATTATTATTGTTTTTGATTTTCTGTTATACCAAGAGCAGGGCCTTAAACCAATGTTTAATCACCTTGGTCTGGTTGTTCAACAGCAATTTAAAAGTGGTAATTATTCATAACAATTCTGAAAATGTAAGTTTATTGTAGTTACAAATATATTATAAACTTTTAGCTTACAATTTCTCTGACAGAAAAAGAATAAATATGAAAAATCATATAAACTAACACATTGGTCAGGTTAACCACAGTGCTTTCAACAACCACACCCAGTAACCTATTTGTTCAAGTACTTAAAGCTATACATGTAAGTTTTGGACAGAGACATCTGATCCCATATAGCACCTGATCTCATTTTCTATTTTAACTTTATTATCACGCATACTTCAAATATAACTAGAAAACAGTTACTGTACTGTATAAAAAACCTTAGTCTTACAGTTATGATGTAATGACATCGTTGGTCCAATGTAGAACAAACATACAAGTAATATGCCAATACTGGTTCCACTTTGATTTTGTATTTACAGTGTTTGGCCAACATAGCTCAATCATTATGCCAACATTAGGCCATTGTAGAACCAACCTAGGCTCAACCATTAACTTTATATTTCCAACGTTGGGCCATCGTAGAACCAACATTATGCCAACATTGGGCCACCGTAGAACCAACATTATGCCAACGTTGGGCCATCATAGAACCAACATTATACCAACGTTGGGCCAACGTAGAACCTACGTAATGTCAATGTTGGGCCATCATAGAACCAACATAAAGCCAACGTTGGGCCAACATTAAACCAACATTATGCCAACATTGGCCCAACGTAGAACCAGCATTATGCCAACGTTAGGCCAACGTAGAACCAACATTATGCCAACGTTGGCCCAACGTAGGCCCAACATGTTGGGCCAACTGTTGGGCCGCTTTGCACTTAGAACGTTGGGCCAACGTTAGTTTACAACGTTGGCCCAACGTAATGGTGAACATTGGGCCAACGTTGGCCCAACGTTATCATGCTGTCTGGGTAGGGAGCCACACCGTGTTTTCCATTTGAGTCCCGATTTGGCCGCGGCTTTTTTTTCCTTTTCCTTTTACAAATATATAATTAGATAATGATACATTCCTTACTTTTATAATAATAATCCCACCACATACTAAACAACAATAATAATTATGTTTGCTCATATAAGACATATATTTTATCTTACCAAAACGTGAGTCTTCGAATGCAGAAGAACGTATAAATGGAGTTCTATCTTTGAATGAAACGGGAACCAATCACTTGCCTCTTTTCTTGTATTCTCGACAATCCCATATTGTGTATCTTCTAAAGCATCGCTATAATCAAATGCGTCGACGACTTCTTCTCTAATTTCTACACCTGGCACTTGCGACGTTGCGTATCTGACATAAATTCCGTATTTTCTTCATTGCCCACGGTTTCAATATCAGTAACTTGTTCAAAACGGGAGTAACTTTGGTGTTTGTCTGATTCAATGTGTCTCCTGTAATTTGATGATCTATTGGTCTGGTAATTACATAGGTCAAATCGCAAATTCTCCAAATCCGAGCTCCACTTTCGTTTTGACATGCTCGGACTGTCAGCATATAAACAAAGAAAAGACAACTCTGGTGCCTATATTACATCCGTAAGGGAATGAAACCTACATAGTTGCGCGATATTTTTTTTTTACATAAATATATATCCTTTTTAATGCAAAATTATAAGTTGGAGCTATGATGTTGAAAAAACTCAGTTTTGTATAATATGGGCTTGACATTTTGTGCGAACAAATTTTCTAGAGATAAATCTCTTTGTCAATTTTCTTGTCTCGTATCCCATCCCTTTCGGTCCATGTTTATGTTTATGTCTGCCCGGCACGTGCAATTGACAATCGAGCGTCTGGTACATGAAAGAACCTTGTGAGTTTCGGACTAACGTTCGCATACGGTATGTATTTAATTTATTTTAATTAATCGGGAATTACTGTTTGTCAGAAATAAATAAATAATAATAATTATTATTATTATTAACTTTATCATTATTATGTTCTGTAGATCTAGTTTATTTCAACTGTCCAACGAATTGGCAATGCATACGCAATTTAAGATACAACAATCAGACGGTCACTGTTAAAATTAAAATTTGGCCTATATATTATTATTATTATTATTTTATTATTATCAATGAGTTTATAAATTTCAAAAGATTTTTGCTATAGAACCTCCAATGGATGTACCATTCACTTTCATATTATCTATCTTTTTTTCAAAATTGGAATTTGTTACACATAGATTTTCCAAATGGAATTTTCTATTTCATTTTACTTATACTATTGAAATGTGTTTTTGTATTGTTAGCAGGAGACTTTAGACTTCTGTTATCCCTAAGTTTTGGAATTGTAAAAATCACCTTGATTTTCCAAACTTCCTATTGAGGCAGGATCGTCTCAATGTAAGGTCTTTATAACTCAATAAAGTTATCTACCTTTTACTTTTTTCTCAGGTTCTTTTGAGGATTGTGCCTCTGGCGACTTCAAGAAGTGAAAATAATAATTGAAGTTTTAAATTAATATAATTTATTAAATAAATAAATAATAATTCAATAAATTAATAAATTATTGAATATAGAAATTAATAACAATTAATAATGTAATTTGGAATTGACAAAATGATGTTAAGTTTAATAGACAAAGATAATGCCAAAATGTATATAATATAAAATATAGTATTAAATAATAGAAATATGAGGTGACAACACTTCCTATAGTTTAACTAATAAAGACTTAATAACAATACTTCCCCAATCCCTAACCTACATCTTATGTAAAATAAAATATGCCCTAAGGCTATAGAAAAAAATAATTAATGAAAATATATTCCTAGTCTACCTAAAATAATCAAAAGAATTGAAAAATGATTAGAATTTGGTTAACTCGGCCTTAATATTCTCAAATATTTGATTTTGCTAGTAAGCGTTATATTGGACTGAAACGAAGATGTCAGCACTGCGGAGAAGGAGGAGAGTGCATAGGGAAAGGGGCGGCAAACTATAAGTGAAGTACCCCAGGATAATGGCCATGGTAAGGGTAAACCAGCTGAGAGCACACTAAAAGTAGAATTTTGAAATTTGAAAAAAAAATGTAGAGTGGTGGGGTTATTTGAAGCCTGTTTCCGAATTGGGGACTTAATAAAGGGGGGTCGAAATCATGGATGTCTTAATTTTGAAGATATAAGTGAAGAGGCCTATGCCTGCATAAACGCCTACTCTGTTTTCGATGAACATAGGGGATCTTTGTCGTGCCACGTTAGGCTGTCGGGTACACGGAACCTCTGGCTTAACATCCTTATTCGAGAAGACGCATACTTCACTCTGACACATTCAGACACAATCAGACACATTCTGACACATACTCACAGAGCTAACAACAAAAGAGCAGAAATACTGTATAGTACAGTTTCATTTGTTTATTTGTATCACTGTGCAGGCTAAATACTATATATTTGTCAATATATATTGAAAACTGTTATTTTCATGAATACATACTGTAAAGCTTGAGGTTTACATTTATTTCAAGCTGTTAATAAGATATATAAACAGATTTAAAAATAATGAAGCTATTTGTGTTAAAAATTGAAAACATCACACATCTCATCTGTAAAATATTCAATTCATTTAAAAAGCTACTTCAGTAATAAAATATGTATTTTGTTAAAATTGAGTGTTTCATTTATTGTGATATATACTATTATAAAACAGATTTCCTAATTTTGTATTCCACAGTTACATTCACCATGGTTGAAGATCTGATTTCAAGAAACAGCAGAATTGAAACTTTTTTTCCTGGTATTATTTATAAAGTATATTGTGACATATTAAGGTATCACTTTCACTTTGTATTTCAATTTTTCTGATTTCATGATGTAATATTAGAAACATCACAAGTAAATGTAAATAGTAATAAATTACCAATTAAGTAGTAGTTTGATACCATAAAAATATAATGGTTTTAATACCTCCATAACTTCTATCATCCCAAGCAAAATTTTCAAATTTTAATATCTGTATTTTTGAGTTCATTTTATGAAATCGTTTAACTTATTTAATGCTATAGTAATATCATAACCAATACCAAAGACCAATGATTAATTAAAAATTGACCAGTAATTGGCAGAAAGTATCAAAACTGTGAATGTAGATAAAATGAACATTCATTTTATTTTCAGTTTGTCCGTTGCTGTGAAATAGAAGAAAAGAAATCATGCTTGTGGTGTATGTCTATTCGAACAAACAGATTCTATCATCACATTCCTCATATAGATCAATGAGTAATTTCAACTTATTTGGAAAGGACAAATTTTTAAATTGTAGAATTATTTGACACGAAATTCATGAAATTATTTCATTATTTTCATGACAGCACTTTTACTGGTATACCATGTCTTCTACCCGGTATTACGTATATAGAATAATGGAAGGACTAAATTATAAAATCCAAAATTACTATAATAATTATTGAAAGTTCCAATTTTTCTCTGTTATTATTATAAATTTCACATCATTAGGTTTATTAAGATATTTTCAAATACAAAATAACTTTATATTCAATTGCTACTTTTTTAAAGTGAAATTTGGACTCTTATCAATATAAAGTATGAAGAAAAATTTCCAACAAGGACTTTAAAAACTTCATTTTAAAATTGATTTATCACTTTTTCTCTGCTATATTTAAAAAGTAGACATTTTTAACTTTCTTATGATATGCAATATATATGAGGTGCCATTTTGCTATTTATTCAGTATTTTGTGATATCACTTATTCAAATTAGTGATATCAATAATTCGTATTAATGATATCAATAAATAAAAATGAATTAGAGATATAACTAAATATTTTGTGATATCACTAATTTATTTAGTGATATCACTTAATCAATTTAGTGATATCAATAATTAAATAAGTGATATCACAAAATATAGAATAAATAGTAAAACGACACCTCATAAATATATAAAAATAAATTAAATTTATTTTGCTACTTTTTACCTTTGAATTTGAAATAGTTCTAATTTTTATAACAAATTTGCTGTCCGGCACTATCAGTATTGGTCACACATTACCTATACATTGGGCTTTATCGGTAAATAAAATTTCATCAGTTTAATTCATCATTTTTGTTATGATTATTTCTAATGATTGAATTAAAACTTAATTTTACTTTTAGATAATCACTGCACAGCAAAATCAAATAAATCTTTGTTACATATTAAGACTTAATGACACTGCAATAATTTTATAATCGAACAATAAAGGAAATAATCAAGATTAATTTCATTATTTATTCAAGTACATATTCACAGATTATCCGGTCTACTATTACAATTATGTGTACAACGAGGAAATGTTGTCGAATTAGTAGATTAATAAATTGTCAGTTAAGGTTCAGTATTTCGGTACTTAAAAAAGGTTGGTGTACGGAATTAAGAGGGGCCGGATTATGGAATTTATTTTAATATAAATATGTAACAAATACCTGCTAAATTTAGATGTGCATGTGCAGATTTCGGAAAATCATTAAAAATAAACAAAAAATAAACAAAAATAAATAAATAAAGAATAATTTGGGACCGGTCTCGCGTGCTCGGTATGTGGAAGTGATCGGTTTTTAAAAGGGCCTGTATTCAAAAGTTGTACTATAAGAGTTATCTCACCTTAAGATATTCTTGTATAAGATTGAATCATAAATACTACTCTAATTTTTTGCAATATGATTTTTTTTCTATTAATTTTTGACTCCCGAATGGAAAACCAGCATTAAAAAGTTTTTATATATCAATTAAGAACATTGTCCTTAAACATCAATTTATTCACTTTAAAAACAATTATGATAATTTATTTGATGCATTCTTAAACATTCAGAAAAAAAGTTTTATTTCTAGCTGCAAATCTGATGAAAATTTATAAAAATGTCCTTCGTTTACATCAGTGAATTCTTTAAATAATTCTACATTCCCCTTTTTTTACAGTTTGGTTATAAAACATTAGGGATATAGTGAAATTTAGAAAATTAAAATGAGTTTATTGTACTTTATATTAACTCTAGACTGATTCTTGTAATTCATACACAGTAACATTGTTAGGGTAATGTGTAACTAAGAACCTCTCTCCAGTCTTGTCAAAAGATATACCACATGGCATGTGTTATATCTGTAACTATCAGTTTTATAAACTGACCATCAGGAGTAAGTTGATGTATATTGTGTGACACGTAACCACAACAATAAATGTTACCTTCCTTGTCAACTGATATTCCTCGTCCATCACTGAAGTTATCATTTGTATAACTAAACATCTGTGATCCATTCATATCTAAACAAACCAGCTTGCTGTCTGATGTAAGGTATATCCTGTCTGTAGTACATGTGATGTAGTTTGTATAATATCCTGATGTCACTGTTTTAATGATGTTTCCCGTCCTATCAATCATGTAAATGTTACCATCATTACCTCCTACAATCAGATTTGTACCGTTATACCCGATGGCCTGGTATAATTGTTTGTTGACCGTGATCAGTTTACCAAGTTTACAGTTTACTATATCTATATACTGTATGTTCTGTGTACCTATCCAGCACTACTGCAGCTTCTCTATCATCTATCTGTACAATACTCCAGGGAAGTCCAGATAACGACAACTCCTTATGTACTTGTCCTTCTAACGTACAAAATATAACCTTACAGTCCGTAACGATCTACTAACAATAACTTATCATTTGGTACAAATATCCCATCAGTCAGATATTGTCCTGTAGTACTAAAGTTACGTATCATCCTAGAAGTACAGTTATGAAGATTTGTCTTCACTTTACCTCCAAGTATTCCCGATTTAACATCAAGTGGCCTAGAATTTATTGTCACTGTTCCGATTTTTGTCAACTTTGTTATCAAGTTAACCCAGCTTGTCCTCAAATTGTATTTCTATTTCATGATGTTTTATTTCTTCAAGTCGTTTCTTCAGTAATTTTGAACGTTCATGGTGCTGCTGTTTTATCTTGTTCATCTCCAGAAACACGTGGATATCTGATACATTTTTTGAGTCCGGTATCTATCACGTTTTTGTAATTACTCATTACTTTGAGATTGCTTTCGATTTCAGCGATGTCATTACCGATCAGTATCGATGCCTTTTTGTAACTTCCACCTAATTCTTGGTTCACCATCTCCTCTAGTAGGTCTAGATGTTTGTTTATGTCCTGTCTTAAACTGGATATTTTGTCAAGATATTGCTGTTTATCTCTTTTTATTTCTTGTAGATTTAATTTTCTTCCTTCTAATACTGTTGATAACTCATCTATCATTGCCTTTAGGGATTCGGTCAGTTCGGTAATTTCTGGACTTTCTTTGATCCCTTTAGCTGCATCATTTAAGGTTTTGACATGTTCACATTTACGGTGGTGTACTGTCATACATATGGCACAGCATGCCTGATTATGATCCATACAATACAGCTTCACTTTCTTCCTCTTCGTGTTGTGTACAGACTTCCAGTGTTGTTATCGTTCGGGTTTCTGATTGTATTTCTTCTAAGGGACATAACTTGTGACTTTGTGATACTTTCATGGCCCTGTGGTAATTGTCGCATTGAGTACATAGTGCTTCATTACACACAGTACACCAATGACACGGCTTTGTTGTTTTTCTCGAGTACTAAACAAGGGTCACATAGTTTGTCTTTAGATTTCAGCTTACTTTGATCTAGCAGTGTTACAATAAGATGATTGCCGGGAAATTTTGCTGCAATATCCTCAGGTGAAAGACCTGGATCCGAAACTGGAACATCTGTCCTACAAATGGGACAAGGGAAAGTTCTCGGTTTATTTACATCCGTATTGGCGGTCTTATACACGGAAGTAATATACTGGCTCAGACATGTTTCACACGTTGTGTGGAAACACGGTAAATATTTGGGTGATTTGTAAGTTTCGAAACAGATTGGACATTTTATAATACTTTCTACTTCATCTGGTGCTGCAGTGGCCATCTTTTACTCTCATGTCTACTTTCTATTCATTGGCGATGTCCTATTTGTCAAGGAGTTGACCTGAAATATGATAAGATATAATTAGCCGTTAAGTGCTATATAATAAAAGTGTTAATAAATATATAAATCAAATGAAATGAAATAAAAATGAAATCGAAGTTTACGTAATTCAATTTTATTTTTTGTCTGACATACCTTTCAGTAATTTGTGAAATCGAAACAAACGTATCCACCCATCTGATCCATCATACAGCTACGATCAATCTGAACTTTATACCTTAGTTTTATCTGTTGACCTAGTTGTTATCTCCCTTTAAGATTTTCTGTAAATTGGGTTATTTTTATAATGATTTTTAAAATACGTATTACATTATAGTATCAAAATGTCTATTTCTTATTATAACTAAAAAAAAAAAAAATCAGATTATTCAGCTATTTTCAAAATTGCCTTCATTCCAAACTTACTTTTCAACGCACATTTTACATTGGAATTATTTAATAATGATAATAATAATAATAAATGTAATAATAAAATATCATTATCATCAATATTTATCATTTTTAATGGTTATATTATTAGATTTCGCGTCCGCTGTCGAACATAAATTATTTGATATTTTTTATTAACTGTAACAGTGATGGAATATTAGTCGGAAGATCTGGTGGTTTGGGTTTAAACCCGAGTCGGGTCATACATACAGTACACATATATATCATTAAAACCTAATTTAAGGGTTGACCGTGTGGTCTAAATCGCCGACAGGACAGCGTTACTTGTTTTGAATCAAGTATGAGTAAGATGGTCAAGTTCGCCTGCTGCGGATCGGTGTGATTATTCGGATATTCCGATTTTCTTTTTCCCATAAATGATTGCCTTGATGTAAGTGAAAGAATTTTGACAAGGGAGTAAAACTTCATTTATTCAATCTACTATCTCCAGTTTACAGTTTTAAGCAGCATTGACTGTAATGGTACTAAAACAGATACAATATCGTTTTGATAAACATAACGACTTTCCACAGAGATATATTAGAACCGGACCAACCAATTTACGATAGCTTAACCCTTTATCACTTGCGGTTTGATCAACCTCGAATCCTCGTAGGGTGAAACGCTTTTATTTGAATGCTAACGAATCAACCACTTGACCACCGCAGTCACAGGAAATTTTTACTTAGGTTAGAAAGAAACACCTTAATAAAATTATGTTTTTGTGTTTTTAACAAGTTTATTGAGTCATAACCTGAAAAACGTGCACACTTCATAACATCAGTATTGTTATGAAAAAAATGTTACACACCGTTACGTCTGATTTCATTTTTAACACAAAGACTAAAATATAAAATAATATTTGTTTTTTTTTTCTTGATTTTTTTACAATTGAAATTAAATTTCCGAGTAGAAACTATCAACAACAAACACAAGTTTATCCAATAAATCGGAAATTTTGCCGTTGCTATGGTTGCGAGTTGAGTTGAGTTGAGTAATGGTGTTTAACGTCCCAGTCAAGAATATTTCACTTATATTGAGACGTCGCCAGCAAAAGGAGAATGTACAGAAATTTTGCCGGTGTTACAGCAGGGTTCTTTATCGTGCCAAGCCTACCGTGACACAAGACTTTGTTTATTTTAAGTTCCCATCCGAAAGAACCGTGACTTTTATTTCGTATTGCCGAGTACTTGGCGAAAGAACAGTCACTATCCACTTTCAAGTCTTGATTCAGACCCGGTCGGAGTTCGAACCCATGACCTCCCACTTACGTAGCGAGCACTCTACCAACTGAGCTATGGTTGCGGTGTTTATTCTAAAAGCGATCATGTTAGTTATTGTTTAATGTATTGCAGTATGATATAAACTTTAAAAATTAAATTATACAGACCTAATGTACACAACCAGATTACTAAAAATTAACTTTAAAGTAAAAACATTTTTAATATGAAATACTCAAAGTCCTATTTTAAATTTCAAAATGTCACATTGAAACAGTCTATTTCCAACG
>CM056611.1:1729347-1899637 GCA_029721355.1 Tegillarca granosa | reverse complement strand
ACCTAAAAAAAAGATATTAGTATTTTAGTTTATTGGAAATACAAAAAAATTGCAACATATCAGTTTGATTATAAGATTTTAATTCAACTGAGCAAGATATCTGTATTTCATAAATACATGCAGATGACTCTTTTTTCAGCTACAGTACTGTATTAAGTTTGATACAATAAATGCAGATATTGCTAGTTTCTAACAAGTATAATTTAATAACATTTCTATTGCAATATAGATTATTGGTGCCAAAAAGTATTAAGAAAAGAATAGACTGGTTAAACACACACACACACACACACACCACACACACACACACACACGCGCGCGAAAAGAGAGAGATTGGTTTGTATGAATAATAGTATAATTCATTTCTTCATAACAAAATTTTTATTATTCAGGGCTTTTTTTACTCTAGATACAAATCTCTTTACTTCAATTGTGATAAATACATATGATATTAAATAAATTCATATTTAGTGCTAATCCTTTACAGATTGGGACCTTAATGGATTTGTGGCCTCAATAATCCATTGGATTACACATCACACCAACTTTCTTCAAATTTCAAATACTATACACATAAAATCTTATTGTGAGAGAGTTTTTTACAGTGAACTTGTAGTGGACTTAAAATATTTGTTTTATTTGTTGTAGTTTCATAATGACCGACTAGATAAACATCTCCAATCCAACCAGCCATATAGGTTTTTGTCTATGTTTTGTTTCACATTAGTGTATGCTAAGCTAATTTTCAGTACTCCTTTTCCTCTTGCTTGTTGATCATGCATGACTTTATATGGTGACTTGATTTAATTCAGCATGCAAGAACTTTACATTTAAAGGTTGTCTTTTCTGTTCACTTGAAGATTGTGTGTGTGTGTGTGTGTGTGTGTGTGTGTGTGTGTATGTGTGTGTGTTTCAATAAGATCTACATATTTTATACAGTAAGTTTGTCTTCAATTTCATAAAATTCATAATGAGAAAGAAAAAGAAACTTAATTATACACATAATTATAAATTATAAACTTTGGACCTTTCTTTTTATTCGCATAATTATAAGAAGGTGAAAATACTGGGTATATTTTGACCCAGCTTGGGTATGTCTTAGTTTGGTACGCCATTGCTAGTGTACGTTTTGAATTTTTTTTTAACCTTGACCTTAACCCAAGCTGCCTTTAGGTTATGTTGTATACATGTACCTAAATGTGGGAAGGAATCGAATGTGATCTCCCTGTTGGTGGCTTATTATGTCATCGACGCTATCAACTATGCGTAAAATAACTTCTCTTGGGAATCTATACCGTTCAACAAATTCAACGTCTGACGTTAACGTATCTAACATTTGTGTCCGGTCTCGGAAAACACGTTCCCGTCTTAACTGGCATCCGTTTTCATCAATGTTCATCATCAACATGAAAGCAGGCCATTTTGAAACTACAAGATTTCGTAAGTTAGAGTAGCCCTTGTGCTGTCGTAACTTACGAAGGAATTTTTTTGTAACTTAAGTTACGAAGTTTAGTAAAACGGGGATTATTCGTAACTTACGTTTACGAATGAAATCTTAACTTACGAAGCTTAGTAAAACGGACCACTGATATATATTCAACAAATATAAATTTTGAATTTTATGTAAAACATACACATATAGATAAAATAGATAAGAGTACATAAATTATAAAATAAAATAAAAATTTAAGTTAATTCAATAACCACACACACACACACAACACACACACACCACACACACATTGGCAAGTGATTTCTGTAAACAGTATATTTTGGATGAAAATGTGTTTTAGGTATATAATTATATTTGCCTATAAAAAATCAGAAACAAGTGAATAATCTTGATTATATTGTGTGTCACTTATTGTTACCTCAAATATTTGACAGGTGAACGTTCAATCTTGAAGAAAGGTGCTGTCGATTTTCAGCTTTAGACCTCAGACTGCCACAAACGAAAAAAGAAAAGACCAGTCATTGCCAATACAAGAAGTCGAGAATGTTCAGATGGAAGTGACTATAGAGCCTGATGAAGTTGAAGTCCCTACCAGTATTTCTTCATGTACAAGATACAGCAGTACAGTGCACATTGCTTGGTAAATTTTCTGTTGAAAATTTCATACGTGACAGTAAAGCTATTCAGTATTACACCAGCTTTGGATGATTATAATCAATTCATGTTTTTCTTTCACATCGTGGGACCAGCAGTAAACCAACTCAAGAACAAGTGTCTTGTTTTATCACCAGCAGATCAGTTATTTATGACTCTTATTAAATTGCGTCAAGCTAAAGAAGATTATAAGCTAAGCCTTATGTTTGAAATTAGTGAGACCAGTGTTTCAAAAGTAATTATTACATGGATAAATTTCTTTATTATCAGTAGAAGGAAATTGATATCTGGCCTTCAAGACAATTATTGACCAGCACATGCCTGAGGATTTTAGATGTAAATTTGGCAAACAAGGGTCATTCTTGATGCAACTGAAATTCCAATAAAAAAACCGTCCCATGTTGAAGGTCAGAGTATGATGTGGTCAAGCTACAAGCATAAGAACACTATTAAAACAATGATAGCGTGTACACCAAGGGGTGCCGTCTCATTTATAAGTGACTCGTATGCAGGATCTGCAAGTGATCGGCAAATAATTGAAAAGTCCTCTTTGCTGAATAATGCTTCTGAAATGTTTGAAAGGCAAGATAGCATTATGGCAGATAGGGGCATCATGGTCCAAGACATTTTTGCTACTTTTGATGTGCAGAATATCTTCCAAGAGAGTTTATGTAGAAAGGGTTATTGGATTAAGTAAAACATTTTCATCTGTTTTTCAATTGCTAATTTCAGAAATGCCATTGTGAATTAAAATGCTTGAGTTTGTAACAATTAAGTTTGATTGATTGTTGCTTTTTACCTAGTTGCAACAGTATTGCATTCATGTCATGACAGAAACACTTTTTGATATTCTACTTTTGCATTCATTTTTGTTTCTGCCGTAAGGGGTGCTCTGGGTATCTGGACTGCAATGCCTTAAGCCTACAAAGGCCAACTTTTAGGTGCTAGTACACAAAGGCGGTAGCCGTAACCTTAACTACTATCCCTCCTAGTCCATTTTCCTGACACTAGGTAGGCCAGTCATTTTCGTTGATCTATTAATGCTAAATGCCAAGCTGGACAGTGGAAATTTTTATTGTAACTACTTAGATATGTGGCAGCTGGTGATAGAACCCACAAACTTCTGTTCACTGGGCTGACACAACAATTGTTTGACATTTTCATTTGCTATTCAGACTGTTTATGTCATACAGTGTCCAGGTAATTTCATACAACCAATCACTCCTAAATATGCAAAGCTATGTAAGGCTTTAAATATTTATGGAAAAATAACTCAAGTTTTGGGAGAAGAGAGAATTGACAGTAATCATGATCAATGGATATCTTCTCAACAAACAGGTCACAGAACGTGTAAATTACAAAATAACAATACTTTCTTTTTGCTATTAAAAGTTGGCCCTGGACTTGAGCATAATAATTACTTGTAGACTTTAATGTAATTTTCCCATTATCATACTTGAGGTAAGGAAACAGTTTCCCTGGTTTAATAATATTATTATGTCCAGTAAATGGGCATTTAACTTCCACTAAATGATTTTTATCAATAATTGCATGATGCACCAAGAAAAGGTGTTTCTGGCATTATAAAAAATCCACATGTTTTTTACATTGATTCAAATTTCAAAATTGCCTTAGTTTCATATTGTCTCCCATGTAACATTGCATGTTACATGTTATTAAGTACATGTATATTATTTGTGCTATTGATGTTGTGCTGGTGTTATACACAGTTTCTGCAAATATTAGCAGATATGGAAAAAAATGCTTAAATTGAAGATTGTTTTATGATCACTTTTTGTAAGTACATGTGCAATTTATTTGCTTGTTGTAGTCATACTGGCTAATTTTTTTTTCTAGCATACTGAATAGTACTAATTTGGACATTAATCATCCACTTGGTCAACACTTGGTAGACAGAGAACAGCCATCATTGTTTTTACCTCTCCGTGTCAAAACCTAGTGACCAGCATGTACAAATTATAAAGCCAAAGTTAATAACAATATATAATGAAGTTTTTTCTTGGGTTCAAACCAACAACCTTTCTGACCTTTGTATTCAAAGTTGGCAATGTGTTAACTAAACTTTATAGGCAGTATCTTTCATTTTGTGTCTGGCTTTTTAGCTCACCTGAGCATAAAGTGCTCATGTGAGCTATTGGTATCAATAGAGGCAGACCCTCCGTCGTCCATCCGTCCGTCAACAATTGCTTCAAACGACTTCTTCTCAGAAACCTCTGGTCACATTTTGTTTAAACTTTGTCAAAAGCATCTATAGAACATTGCCTTTCAGATTATGTTTGATTGCCATAGCTACCAAATGTGGGTCACAATGACCTACATAGTTAAAAACCTAAAAAAATCTTCTTCTCCAAAACCACTTCACTGAGTTAAAATCTGATGTGATATTTGGCATTTACGGCATCTTATATACCAACTTTGTGAATTTCAATAATTTTGGTGAAAAATTAGGTTATGCGTTTTTGCGTTTATTTTTTGTATTTTGTAAATCGTACTTTTTTTTTACAAAAATTACAATAATGAATAAATTTAGGTGAACTCTTTTCCCAAAGATCATTTTCTCGTGTGAAAAAACATATGTTTGAAAATGTTCATGAATTCTATAAAATACAAGTCGCTTTTTTTCGGCTTTTTTCATTTTCAATTCTAGCAACCCAAGGGTCGGGGGTTCAAATCCCAGTGGAGCCACTGAATTTTTATGACTTACAATGGTGCATGAAAGAAATTTTTGAATTTTTACTTTTTAGGTTGCCATAGCTACATTGACCTCAACAGTTGAAAACCTAAAAAAAATTTCTTCTCTAAAACCACTTCACTGAGATAAAATCTGATTTGATATTTGGCATCTAAAGCATCTTACAAACCAAGTTGATAAATTCCAACAATTTTGTGAAAAATAAGGTTACGTGTTTTTGCATTTAGTTTTTATACATTGAAAATAATACACAAATGTACTTTTTACCAAAATTACAATATTAATAAATTTAGGTAAATGTTTTTCTAAACATCATTTTTTTAATGTGAAGAAAAATATGTTTAACTATTTCCATGAAATTCTGTAAAATACAAGTTGCTTTTTTCTGCCTTTTTCCTTTTCAATTCTAGCAACCCAAGGGTCGGGGGGTTCAAATCCCAGTGACTCCACTTTTTTTTTTAGCTCACCTGAGCTGAAAGCTCAGATGAGCTATTGCTATCCATCTTCGTCTGTCGTGCGTCGTTCGTCGTGCGTAAACTTTTTACATTTTAATCTTCCCCTCCAAAACCACTGGGCCAAATTTAATGAAACTTAGGTTACCATCATGCCTGGGTGAAGCCCTTTCAGATTTGCACAAATGAAGGAGTTATGTCCCCTTTAGGCCACATAAGGGGGGAAATAGTGAAAAACTTTAAAAATCTTCTCCTCTGAATCTACAAGAGATATACCTTAGTTAATTTATCTATAACATTCTTAGGTCATCTAGTTTAGATTTTTACAAATCGTAGCCATGGGGCTCAAAATGGGGGAAATGGCAAGGAACTTAGCAGGAAATTGCTAATAATTATATATTGTCACTTTATCTTGAAAACTAGTTTACTTTTTGTATAGGCATATATATTAGAATGTTGTAGGTATTGACATGATGGTCATTTTGATATATGGTTCAAGGTCATTTGTTCAAAGGTCAAGGTCACAGCTGCAAAAGAAGACTTAATTTGCTAATTATCTTGAAAACTATTAACTATTTGTATAAGGATATATTAGAATATTGTAATTATTGACATGACGATCATTTTGATAAATGTTTCAAGTCATTTGTTCAAAGGTCAAGGTCACAGCTGCAAAAGAAGACTTAAATTGCTACCGGTAATTATCTTGAAAGACTGTTAACTTTTTGTATAGGCTTGTATATTAGAATATTGTAGGTATTGACATGACAATCATTTTGATATATGGTTAAAGGTCATTTGTTGAACGGTCAAGGTCACAGCTGCAAAAGAAGACTTAAATTGCTAATTATCTTGAAAACTATTAACTTTTTTGTATAGGCATATATATTAGAATATTATAGGTATTAACATGACGATCGTTTTGATATATGGTTCAAGGTCATTTGTTCAAAGGTCAAGGTCACAGCTGCAAAAGAAGACTTAAATTGCTAATTATCTTGAAAACTGTTAACTTTTTGAATAGGCATATATATCAGAATATTGTAGGTATTGATATGATGATCATTTTGGTATATGGTTCAAGGTCATTTGTTGAACGGTCAAGGTCACACACACACACACACACACACACACACACACACACACACATATATATATAAAAGTCATGTACAATATTATTGAAATGTATATTTTAATGTTAATAACAATGGTTTAATTATGTTTGTTTGTTTGTTTTTTAATTTCTTTTTTTTCTTTTTTTTTCATTGCAATAATCAGTTATTGTAATTGGATTGATGTGATAAATTATTATTATTATTATTTGGTCTATACTTCTTATGTCACAAACAAAATCTGTTTTTATGGTACGGCTTTATTATTAACAAAGTAGATATATGATGACAGAAATCTGAACATAGTAGTAAGTACTGTATTTGTAGTGTTAGGAATATGGACCGTTTCTACTGATTGGGTCTAGGGTAGAAGGGGTAAATTTTTTATCTCAATCGGTAAAGCGTTCCACCTTTCACTGGATTTAAGCAACCTGGAAAGGGGACAGTAGTTGGATGCGGGATGGATGACTGTGATTCTCCACAATATCCTTAGACCGACTAGTAGTCCTAACTCACTGTATCTACAGTATACTGTACAGTACGGATAATATAAACACTCGATAGGATCAATATACGTCAGTTTAAATTTTATTGATGTTAAAAACTGTTTTCAAAATAATACACCTCTCTATCAGATCTGCTTTTCGTCCGGATGTTGACGCATTCCTTTTAATTAACTCTACTTTTAATTCCGGCACCGCCCAAATTCGTATTTTGCAGCCATCTTGGCTTCACTAGTAACCGCTAGTACACCAACGCCCCTGTAGGATTAATGCCGCGGCGAGCCCCATTCACTTTCATATTATCTATCTTTTTTTCAAAATTGGAATTTCTTACACACAGATTTTTCAAATGGAATTTTCTATTTCATTTTACTCATACCATTCAAATGTGTTTTTTGTATTGTTAGCAGAAGACTTCAGACTTCTGTTATCATTAAGTTCAACTTTAAGTTTTGGAACTGTAAAATAACCTTGATTTTCCAAACTTCGTATTGTGGCAGGATCGTCTCAATGTAAGGGCTTTATAACTCAATAAAATTATCTCCCTTTTACTTAAATTGCTTAAGATTTTCTCAGGTTCTTTTGAGGATTGTGCCTCTGGCGACTTCAAATAATAATAATTGAAGTTTTAAATTAATATAATTAATTAAATAAATAAATAATTCAATAAATTAATAAATTTATTGAATATAGCTGATTGACCGAAACACAACAAGTTCACGTAACCATGTACATGCGCCAAAAGTAATTCTGCTGAAATGTTACAAGTAAACAAAAGTCTGTCCGCAGGATACAAAAACAAAACAAACATTTTCAATTTAAATGCAATATATCTCCTTTTTAGAAAAAAGTACAAATGTATCAGCTTAAATTATGAATCAACAAACAGTGTGTCACTGTGAACTAGGTGAATTATGTGACGTCATAGCGCACGCACTCTGGAATGTCAACAACGACTTAATAAAGGGGAGTCGAAATCATGGATGTCTTAATTTTGAAGATATGTGAAGGGGCCTATGCCTGCGTAAACCCCTACTCTGTTTTCGATGAACATAGGGGATCGTTATCGTGCCCCATTAGGCTGTCGGGTACACGGAACCTCTGGTTTAACATCCTTATTCGAGAAGATGCATACTTCACTCTGACACATTCTGACACATACTCACAGAGCTAACAACAAAAGAGCAGAAATACTGTATAGTACAGTTTATTTATATTACTGTGCAGGCTAAATACTATATATTTGTCAATATATATTGAAAACTATTAACTTTTTGTATAGGCATGCGAATTAGAACCTTGCAGGTATTGATGCAATAATCATTTTGTTATATCGCTCAAGTTCATATGTTCAAAGGTAAAGGTCACAGCTGCAAAAGAAGACTAAAATTATTAATTATCTTGATAAATATTAACTCTTTGTATAGAAATGTATATGAGAATATTGTAGGTATTAATATGATGATCATTTTGAAAAATGGTTCAAGGTCATAGATTCAAATGCCAAGGATATAGCTGTGCAAGGATACTGAAATTGTTAATTATGTGGAAATTATTGATTGTACTATAGTTGCTATATGCATATTGGCTACTTATAAGTGAACTGTGATATTTCTGATCAAATATTTTGGCATTTCTAAACTTGAGAAAACTTGGAAAGTTTCTGTAATTAATATATTGTCTATTGCACTTGGGCATATCTTCGGGTGAGCGTTAAGGCCAGTGGGCCTCTTCTGATTATAATTGAATTCAGTTCATTGACAAAAATTGATTAAAATAGTGAATGCCATTCAAAAAAATGCAAGCCTTTAATGTTATTTTCATGAATACATACTGTATAGCTTGAGGTTTACATTTATTTCAAGCTGTTAATAAGATATATAAACAGATTTAAAAATAATGAAGCTACTTGTGTTAAAAATTGAAAACATCACACATCACATCTGTAAAATATTCAATTCATTTAAAAAGCTACTTCAGTAATAAAATATGTATTTTGTTAAAATTGAGTGATTCATTTATTTATTCATTTATTGTGATATATACTATTATAAAACAGATTTCCTAATTTTGTATTCCACAGTTACATTCATCATGGTTGAAGATCTGATTTCAAGAAACAGCAGAATTGAAACTTTTTTCCTGGTATTATTTATAAAGTATATTTTGACATATTAAGGTATCATTTTCACTTTGTATTTCAATTTTTCTGATTTCATGATGTAATATTAGAAACATCACAAGTACATGTAAATAGTTATAAATTACTAATTAAGTAGGAGTTTGATACCATAAAAATATAATGGTTTTAATACCTCTATAACTTCTATCATCCAAAGCAAAATTTTCAAATTTTAATATCTGTATTTTTGAGTTCATTTTATGAAATCGTTAACTTATTTAATGCTATAGTAATATCATAACCAATACCAAATACCAATAATTATTTAAAAGTTGACCAGTAGTTGGCAAAAAGTATGAAAACGGTGAATGTAGATAAAATGAGCATTCATTTTATTTTCAGTTAGTCCATTGCTGTGAAATAGAAGAAAAGAAATCATGCTTGTGGTGTATGTCTATTGGAACAAACAGATTCTATCATCACATTCCTCATATAGATCAATGAGTAATTTCAACTCATTTGGGAAGGACAAATTTTTAAATTGTAGAATTATTTGACACGAAATTCATGAAATTATTTCATTATTTTCATGACAGCACTTTTACTGGTATACCATGTCTTCTACCCGGTATTACGTATATAGAATAATGGAAGGACTAAATTATAAAATCCAAAATTATATAATAATTATTGAAAGATTCCAATTTTTCTCTGTTATTATTATAAATTTCACATCATTAGGTTTATTAAGATATTTTCAAATACAAAATAACTTTATATTCAATTGCTACTTTTTTAAAGTGAAATTTGGACTCTTATCAATATAAAGTATGAAGAAAAATTTCCAACAAGGACTTTAAAAACTTCATTTTAAAATTGATTTATCACTTTTTCTCTGCTATATTTAAAAAAGTAGACATTTTTAACTTTCTTATGATATGCAATATATATGAGGTGCCATTTTGCTATTTATTCAGTATTTTGTGATATCACTTATTCAAATTAGTGATATCAATAATTCGTATTAATGATATCAATAAATAAAAATGAATTAGAGATATAACTAAATATTTTGTGATATCACTAATTTATTTAGTGATATCACTTAATCAATTTAGTGATATCACTAATTAAATAAGTGATATCACAAAATATAGAATAAATAGTAAAACGAAACCTCATAAATATATAAAAATAAATTAAATTTATTTTGCTACTTTTTACCTTTGAATTTGAAATAGTTCTAATTTTTATAACAAACTTGCTGTCCGGCACTATCAGTATTGGTCACATATTACCTATACATTGGGATTATCTGTAAATAAAATTTCATCAGTTTAATTCATCATTTTTGTTATTTTATTTCTAATGATTGAATTAAAAACTTAATTTTATTCTTAGATAATTACTGCACAGCAAAATTAAATAGGTATCTTTGTTACATACTAAAACTTAATGACACAGCAATAATTTTATAATCGAACAATAAAGGAAATAATCAAGATTAATTTCATTATTTATTCAAGTACATATTCACAGATTATCCGGTCTACTATTACAATTATGTGTACAACAGGAAATGTTGTCGAATTAGTAGATTAATAAATTGTCAGTTTAGGTTCAGTATTTCGGTACTTAAAAAGGTTGGTGTACGGAATTAAGAGGGGCCGGATTATGGAATTTATTTTAATATAAATATGTAACAAATACCTGCTAAATTTAGATGTGCATGTGCAGATTTCGGAAAATCATTAAAAATAAACAAAAAATAAACAAAAATAAATAAAGAATAATTTGGGACCGGTCTCGCGTGCTCGGTATGTGGAAGTGATCGGTTTTTAAGAGGGCCTGTATTCAAAAGTTGTACTATAAGAGTTATCTCACCTTAACATATTCTTGTATAAATTAAATCATAAATACTTTACTCTAATTTTTTGCAATATGATTTTTTTCTATTAATTTTTGACTCCCGAATGGAAAACCAGCATTAAAAAGTTTTTATATATCAATTAAGAACATTGTCCTTAAACATCAATTTATTCACTTTAAAAACAATTATGATAATTTATTTGTTTAAACATTCAGAAAAAAAGTTTTATTTCTAGCTGCAAATCCGATGAAAATTTATAAAAATGTCCTTCGTTTACATCATGAATTCTTTAAATAATTCTACATTCCCTTTTTTTACAGTTTGGTTATAAAACATTAGGGATATAGTGAAATTAGAAAATTAAAATGAGTTTATTGTACTTTATATTAACTCTAGACTGATTCTTGTAATTCATACACAGTAACATTGTGACCTCTATGTGTAACTAAGAACCTCTCTCCAGTCTTGTCAAAAGATATACCAAGTGGCAGTGTTATACCTGTAACTATCAGTTTTATAAACTGACCATCAGGAGTAAGTTGATGTATATTGTTTGACAACCAATCACAACAATAAATGTTACCTTCCGTGTCAACTGATATTCCTCGTCCATATCTGAAGTTATCATTTGTATATCTAAACATCTGTGATCCATTCATATCTAAACAAACCAGCTTGTTGTCGTATGATGTAAGGTATATCCTGTCTGTAGTACATGTGATGTAGTTTGTATAATATCCTGATGTCACTGTTTTAATGATGTTTCCCGTCCTATCAATCATGTAAATGTTACCATCTTTACCTCCTACAATCAGATTTGTACCGTTATACCCGATGCCGCGGTATAATTGTTTGTTGACCGTGATCAGTTTACCAAGTTTACAGTTCACTATATCTATATACTGTATGTTCTGTGTACCTTGCAGCACTACTGCAGCTTCTCTATCATCTATCTGTACAATACTCCAGGGAAGTCCAGATAACTTCAGCTCCTTATGTACTTGTCCTTCTAACGTACAAAAGATAACCTTACGTCCGAGATGATCTACTAACAATAACTTATCATTTGGTACAAATATCCCATCAGTACAGCCATTTTCCTGTAGTACTAAAGTTACGTATCATCCTAGAAGTACAGTTATGAAGATTTGTCTTCCCTTTACCTCCAAATATTCCCGATTTAACATCAAGTGGCCTAGAATTTATTGTCACTGTTCCGATTTTTGTCAACTTTGTTATCAAGTTAACCCAGTTGTCCTCAAATTGTATTTCTATTTCATGATGTTTTATTTCTTCAAGTCGTTTCTTCAGTAATTTTGAACGTCCACTGTGCTGCTGTTTTATCTTGTTCATCTCCAGAAACACGTGGATATCTGATACATTTTTGAGTCCGGTATCTATCACGTTTTTGTAATTACTCATTACTTTGAGATTGCTTTCGATTTCAGCGATGTCATTACCGATCAGTATCGATGCCTTTTTGTAACTTCCACCTAATTCTTGGTTCACCATCTCCTCTAGTAGGTCTAGATGTTTGTTTATGTCCTGTCTTAAACTGGATATTTTGTCAAGATATTGCTGTTTATCTCTTTTTATTTCTTGTAGATTTAATTTCCTTCCTTCTAATACTGTTGATAACTCATCTATCATTGCCTTTAGGGATTCGGTCAGTTCGGTAATTTCTGGACTTTCTTTGATCCCTTTAGCTGCATCATTTAAGGTTTTGACATGTTCACATTTACGGTGGTGTACTGTCATACATATGGCACAGCATGCCTGATTATGATCCATACAATACAGCTCCACTTTCTTCCCTTCGTGTTGTGTACAGACTTCCAGTGTTGTTATCGTTCGGGTTTCTGATTGTATTTCTTCTAAGGGACATAACTTGTGATTCTGTAACATTTTCATGGCCTTGTGGTAATTGTCGCATTGAGTACATAGTGCTTCATTACACACAGTACACCATGACACGGCTTTGTTGTTTTTCTCGAGTACTAAACAAGGGTCACATAGTTTGTCTTTAGATTTCAGCTTACTTTGATCTAGCAGTGTTACAATAAGATGATTGCCGGGAAATTTTGCTGCAATATCCTCAGGTGAAAGACCTGGATCCGAAACTGGAACATCTGTCCTACAAATGGGACAAGGGAAAGTTCTCGGTTTATTTACATCCGTATTGGCGGTCTTATACACGGAAGTAATATACTGGCTCAGACATGTTTCACACGTTGTGTGGAAACACGGTAAATATTTGGGTGATTTGTAAGTTTCGAAACAGATGGGACATTTTATAATACTTTCTACTTCATCTGGTGCTGCAGTGGCCATCTTTTACTCTCATGTCTACTTTCTATTCATTGGCGATGTCCTATTTGTCAAGGAGTTGACCTGAAATATGATAAGATATAATTAGCCGTTAAGTGCTATATAATAAAAGTGTTAATAAATATATAAATCAAATGAAATGAAATAAAAATGAAATCGAAGTTTACGTAATTCAATTTTATTTTTGTCTGACATACCTTTCAGTAATTTGTGAAATCGAAACAAACGTATCCACCCATCTGATCCATCATACAGCTACGATCAATCTGAACTTTATACCTTAGTTTTATCTGTTGACCTAGTTGTTATCTCCCTTTAAGATTTTCTGTAAATTGGGTTATTTTTATAATGATTTTTAAAATACGTATTACATTATAGTATCAAAATGTCTATTTCTTATAACTAAAAAAAAAAAAAATCAGATTATTCAGCTATTTTCAAAATTGCCTTCATTCCAAACTTACTTTTCAACGCACATTTTACATTGGAATTATTTAATAATGATAATAATAATAATAAATGTAATAATAAAATATCATTATCATCAATATTTTATCATTTTTAATGGTTATTATTATTAGATTTCGCGTCCGCTGTCGAACATAAATTATTTGATATTTTTATTAACTGTAACAGTGATGGAATATTAGTCGGAAGATCTGGTGGTTTGGGTTTAAACCCGAGTCGGGTCATACATACAGTACACATATATATCATTAAAACCTAATTTAAGGGTTGACCGTGTGGTCTAAATCGCCGACAGGACAGCGTCACTTGTTTTGAATCAAGTATGAGTAAGATGGTCAAGTTCGCCTGCTGCGGATCGGTGTGATTATTCGGATATTCCGATTTTCTTTTTCCCATAAATGATTGCCTTGATGTAAGTGAAAGAATTTTGACAAGGGAGTAAAACTTCATTTATTCAATCTACTATCTCCAGTTTACAGTTTTAAGCAGCATTGACTGTAATGGTACTAAAACAGATACAATATCGTTTGATAAACATAACGACTTTCCACAGAGATATACTAGAACCGGACCAACCAATTTACGATAGCTTAACCCTTTATCACTTGCGGTTTGATCAACCTCGAATCCTCGTAGGTGAAACGCTTTTATTTGAATGCTAACGAATCAACCACTTGACCACCGCAGTCACAGGAAATTTTTACTTAGGTTAGAAAGAAACACCTTAATAAAATTATGTTTTTGTGTTTTTAACAAGTTTATTGAGTCATAACCTGAAAACGTGCACACTTCATAACATCAGTATTGTTATGAAAAAAATGTTACACACCGTTACGTCTGATTTCATTTTTAACACAAAGACTAAAATATAAAATAATATTTTGTTTTTTTTTTCTTGATTTTTTTACAATTGAAATTAAATTTCCGAGTAGAAACTATCAACAACAAACACAAGTTTATCCAATAAATCGGAAATTTTGCCGTTGCTATGGTTGCGAGTTGAGTTGAGTTGAGTAATGGTGTTTAACGTCCCAGTCAAGAATATTTCACTTATATTGAGACGTCGCCAGCAAAAGGAGAATGTACAGAAATTTTGCCGGTGTTACAGCAGGGTTCTTTATCGTGCCAAGCCTACCGTGACACAAGACTTTGTTTATTTTAAGTTCCCATCCGAAAGAACCGTGACTTTTATTTCGTATTGCCGAGTACTTGGCGAAAGAACAGTCACTATCCACTTTCAAGTCTTGATTCAGACCCGGTCGGAGTTCGAACCCATGACCTCCCACTTACGTAGCGAGCACTCTACCAACTGAGCTATGGTTGCGGTGTTTATTCTAAAAGCGATCATGTTAGTTATTGTTTAATGTATTGCAGTATGATATAAACTTTAAAAATTAAATTATACAGACCTAATGTACACAACCAGATTACTAAAAATTAACTTTAAAGTAAAAACATTTTTAATATGAAATACTCAAAGTCCTATTTTAAATTTCAAAATGTCACATTGAAACAGTCTATTTCCAACGGTTTATTTACAACCAACTGTAGGTGATACATACATCTGATTGCGCACTAATTATTCTATTAATACATGTTGTTTCTGTCATCTGTTTTGTACATTACTGTATTGATACAGGGGTCTTGTCACTTGTGATTAAATATCCCCTTGGTGGCTCAATGGTAGAGCACCCGCCTTCAACACGGAAGGTTATGTATTTGAGACACTTCTTCCTGGTACTTGGCATTGTGTAGACAGGGCATCGATTGCTTCATTTAGTGCCAGAATATTGGACCGGAAGATTAGTATGAATGTCTGTGACATACTAACTTGGTGAGCTAGCACCTTAACAAAAAACGCCATGAATATTTATGTATGAACGACCATGATACACACTTTCACAAGTATGCATTAACCTGTTCTCAAATTTATCCTAGAGATTAATTACCTTCCTCCTCTCGAGAATAGGTAAAATTACTTATTCGACATTATACAACATTACAACAACTTGTACCATAGAACACATCTTGGTTTACCGTTTTTGTAAAAGAATGAAAAGTGAATGTGAATGATTTGTTTTATACTTTTCAATTTGGAATGAGGGATAGTGGTCTTAATTTTGAAGATATAAGTGAAGGGGCCCTATGCCTGCGTAAACGCCTACTCTGTTTTTGATGAACATAGGGGATCTTTATCGTGCCCCGTTAGGTTGTCGGGTACACGGAACCTCCGGCTTAATATCCTTATTCGAGAAGACGCTTACTTCATTATGACACATTCAGACACATTCTGACACATACTCGCAGAGCTAACAACAAAAGAGCAGAAAAACTGTATAGTACAGTTTATTTGTTTATTTGCAATGTATCGCCGTGCTGCACCAGTTATTTTGTTTGATTTTAGATACTTGTTTGTACCTTGTCCGGTACTGCACGGGTACAGAAAGAAGTAGAGAGGCGGTTTGTACCGTAAAGGACGGTTTATGAGTTGGCGGGCAGGTGCGCTGATAGGTATAAAGGGGGTTCCTGAAAGAAAAATACATATTAAATTTAATGACATATAAAAATACATATAAGACAAGACAATCAGCATGCGATGACATAAGATATCCAGAGTGTTGTCACTTTTCGGCCATTAGCTGTCCACAGCTCGGCCCCTCGGCTCCTTTTCGTCAGCTCAGTGTTAAACTTTCGACAGGCCTATACTGTATATAATTTTGTCCTGCAGTGATCAGACTAAGCACAGGTAGTCTTCCACCGCAGGAGTGGTTAATCTGTGCTAAAATGGTATAAATAAATAGATTAATAAGTGAATAAATAGTAAGTTATAAAGTTAAAGGAATCTACAGCGACTTAGTTATGCGCTTTTAACTATTGCCGCGGCCCCGCCGACTGTAGATGATGTCATTGCGCACAGGATAAGACGGTAAGGTATTTGACATTGGAAGAATAGATTTTGCCAGCGGTAGGATTTTAACATACTCATATCGGTTAAGTGCCGAAAGTATGGTATGAATTATAATTAACAGTCTAGGGGAGGCGGATCTTGTAATTTTGCCAAGAGGGATAACTCTTTTGGTCTTGTACACTTTTACTGAGATGTGAAAGGTATTGACGGTCAAGGGGGAGATAATTTTGTTTAATTGTTTAATTAGATTTATAATGGTCCAGGTATGCGCAGTATAGTTGTGTATTTAAACGCAACCGTTATAAGTGTATTGGTCTGCGCCAAATATAATCTCAGTAGATTATTTAAGTATTAATATGTGAATAATTAAATAAGTGTGGGAGAATCGTCCGTTGGCAAGGAGTTAGTAATTTACCGTTTTGAGTAAGCTTTAATTTGAGTCAATAAGTCTGATATCGTGTCATCTGTCCGCGTCTCACTAGCAACCTCTGTCAATAAGTCTGATGTCGTGTCACTTGTCCCTGTATCACTAGCAACACCTGCCAATAAGTCTAATGTCGTGTCATCTGTCTGTGTTACAGTAGCAACACCTGTCAATAAGTCGGACATCGAGTCATCTGTCTGTGTTACAATAGCAACACCTGTCAATAAGTCTGATATCGTGTCATCTGTCTGTGTTACAGTAGCAGCACCTGTCAATAAGTCGGACGTCGAGTCATCTGTCTGTGTTACAATAGAAACACCTGTCAATAAGTCTAATGTCATGTCATCTGTCCGTGTCTCACTTCGAACCCATGACCACCCACTTACGGAGCGAGCACTCTACCAACTGAGCTATGGTTGCGGTGTTTATTCTAAAAAACTGTCATGTTAGTTTTTGTTTAATGTATTGCAGTATGATATAAACTTAAGGGATAACTGTCTTAAATTGAGTTTTATTGGCGACGCGTTATATCCCTATTCTAATTCATCCCTTTATTTTATATATATTTCTCTCAATATTGTTTTCGAAAAATTCAGTTACTAAAAATAACCATGTGGTTTTCCAGTAACCTAATTTTGTTTGGGCCTTTTTGCATACTTCAAGTAATGGAGTGGTGTGCATGAAAAAAGAAGTCCTAACACATATGGTTCAAATTCCACTTTTTATTGTTATAATGAGTAAATTAACTCGATATCGCATTGACAAAAAATAACAACAACTGTTGACAACAATCATACAAGGAAATAAGAGAGAGCCTGACCAAGGTGAACTATTTTTCAATCGATTTAGAGGACACCGCCATTTTCCCCAGTCGACGTGGTGAATTACGAAAGCCGAATCGTGCCAGTTTAAAAAATAAAAAAAATATTAAATTTCACGTAATTACGAGAAAAATTCACGTTATTACGAGAAAAATTCACGTTATTACGACAAAAATCCACGTTATTACGACAAAAATTCACGTTATTACGAGAAAAATTCACGTTATTACGAGAAAAATTCATGTTATTACGACAAAAATTCACGTAATTACAAGAAAAATTTACGTTATTACGAGAAAAATTCATGTAATTACGAGAAAAATTCACGTTATTACGAGAAAAATTCATATAATTACGACAAAAATTCACGTTATTACGAGAAAAATTCATGTTATTACGAGAAAAATTCACGTTATTACGAGAAATTTTAATGCTTTGAAAGGTGTTTATTTTGTCTCGGTACAATGCACACACTTACAATCTCGGTAGCATGGCAGACGACTATTGGAAGTTTTAGAAAACCTTGTAGATGGTTTATAATATATTTCCATACATTTTGTTATTGTTGTTGATTTATTGTTTGCTAGCTGGCATTTTATATTTATAATTATTCATTCAGTATACCCTTTCGTCTGTCTTAATGCAATTCATTTTCATTTTATGAACTCATTTTGAAACGTCACGGGGGAAAACGTGGTACCAAGGTTTATAGTACTAAATACGAGTTCGAATGTTACAACCGTTAATATAAAAGTTCTATTTTTGTGTTTAGAAGCTGCTTTACTCTCATATATATTTTGAAAATCATTGAATTTACTTTTTCAAAAGAGACGGGGAGGTCGAGTTCGAACCCACGACCGGGCCTGATCAAGACTTGAAAGTAGGTGGCGACCGTTTTTCTTAAAGCACCCGACATTTAGAAATTAAAGAAACACGGTTTTTTAGGATGACATGAAATCCGATGTCCAATATCATGACTGGCGTGGCACTCTAAAGTAATATTCTTTACTGAGACATAAAACCCTTTAAATCAAATCAATCCATAGAGAAATTCATACGATTTTATTTATTTCATTTTCAAAATTGGTTACATTCGTACCTTCGATGGAAATTCGTAGATGCATTATAATTATACACTCATTGTCTCCAAACGCCTGTTGGTTTGCAGTGTTTGAGACGTTAATCTTTAAACCCCAGCTCTGGTATTGTTTTGAGTTCTACTTTAAGTCATTTGACCACATGGTCCAGTTGATGTCAATAATAGACAACCGAGGTGTGTATAATGTGAATCTTAGGGTAATCAAATGTGCTAACACTTAAAAAGTCGCCACCAGTGTGCTCTAGTACAAAGTGGATCAAAAACATTATTACATCACGCAATATATGGGCTTATGTAAAACGCTTACTCCTAGATATTAACTTGAACTCTTCGCGAATGGCTGCAATAATACTGATGCGACGTAAAACTTTAGCAAACAATCAAATCCAGCCGCTCATCTTTTCTTAACAAACTGCTTTTTATGAAACTTGTCCTCTGTAATTGTTTGATATCAATGCTTAAAGTTATGTCTACCTCTGTTCGTTTTGAGTTTCCGGTGTCATTTGACGTGAAATCTTTTATATTTTTGACGACATCTCGCTCTATTGTATGTAGATCATATGGATTATAACGGTTTATGTTGGGTAACCTAAAATGAAGCTTAAGCCAATGGACCTTAACGCTCACCTGACAATGTGTTCCATATTTGGAATACTAAGTACTTAACTTTATTTTTTATCTTCAACACATTTTAAAGCTCAATTAAAAAGAACCATTAAAACTGAAAATCTTCTAAAATCTCAAAGTCTAAATATAGCAATTAAAAGCTTATTTCTCAAGCCCTTTTTAGCTCACCTAACCGAAAGGTCATGTGAGCTTATGGCATGGCGCTGCGTGTGTATGTGCGTGCGTGTGTGTGTGTGTGTGCGTGCGTGCGTGCGTCGTTAACACCTATTTTCGACTTCTCCTCCAAAACTGCTGGACAGATTTCAATGATACTTGGTCAGAAGCAAATATGGATCGGTGCAATTCAGATTTGTTCATGGCGTTGTCATGGCTACCAAAACTAGGTCAAAGTGACCAAGGGGTCCAAAAATCTTAAAAAATCTTCTTCTCCGAAACTGATGATGGGAGAAAAAATCTGATGTGATATTTGGATTCTTTAGGGTCTTAGGCCATTAGTTTGTTCATTTCGTGAAATTTGGTCGAAAAATGGGTTACGCGTTTTTGCGTTTAATTTAAAAAGTTCGTAAAATGGCTTCAAATTGTTATAACTTGACTATTTGAACAGATAATGACATGGGGTTTTCAGTTTTGACTTCTTCTTGAAATGACCTTCAAAATAGGGTCAAAGTCACAGATCAAGGTCATGACCTAATTTGTGATTTATGCAGTTTTAGGCGATTTTCTTGCAAATATTAAGAGATATATGAATTCAAAACATTGTTAAAATGTTCCCCATCACAAAATTTAAAAGGGTACCAAGTTTCGTATCTATATAATAATCCATGTAGGAGTTGTTACCCCTGAAATGTTATTTTTTGCTTACAAATACTAAAATTGTGCATTAGCTTGAAAACTATAAGCTTTTTGTATAGACATGCATATTAGAATATTGTAGGTATTGACACGGCAATCATTTTGATATATGGTTCAAGGTCATATGTTTAAAGGTCAAGGTCATATCAGCATTGGAAGAATGAAATGTCAAGGACATAGCCGCATAAGTATACTGAAATTGGTTAATGATTTGGAAATTATTTATTGCACTACAGTTACTTCATGCATATTAGCTGCTTATTAATAAAATGTGACTGAATATTTCTGATTAAGTTTTGTGGGAGTTCTTAATTGAGTTTCTGTAAAGTTTCTGTACTTGATATATTGTCTATTGCACTTTGCAAACAATTTTGGAGATATCCTCAGGTGAGCGTTAAGCCATGGGCCTCTTGTTTGTCTTTAGCTTCATGCAGAAAAACTGCTAAAATAGTGAAAATTAAAAATCTTCGTTGTATATCATCAAATAATCTTTATGGTAGTATCAAAAGCACAAAGGTAAATAAATTTTTTAAGGTTCTGAATTTCAAAAAACAAAAATAAGGCTGAAGAATTGTGGTGTGCTCGTTTCATTTAAACTAGTATGATCCTCAAGCCTATTGATTCACACCTGCTATTGACCTAATTTCTCTTCTCAAATTAATGTACAGTATAATCTGCTATAGAGTCCACCTCTATAAAGTCCACCTGTCTAAAACAACCGGTCTGAAGTATTCCCAATCGACTGTACTATATAATGAACCCCTGTGACGGTACATATTGTCGCCCCGACGACAATATGTACTTTTTCTGACTGTACATATTGTCGCCCCTGTACATATTGTCGCCCATAAATATTGTTTACAGTGTTTGAGTTTATGATGATGATGATGATGATTGCATGTACAATCAGAGACACATCAAGACTTCTTGTACCCAAAATTGTGACTTGGCTTTTGTTTTTTTACCAAGATATCCTTTTATGTTATATGAATGGATAACAGCTGATGAAATAAGGCATTTGCGAGTATAGAATTCATGCTGCAAAGGTTAAAATGTTCGGATAGTTAAATTTACCGTGTAAACTCTGGGATGGTGGTGGAAACCGGAGTGTCCGGAGAAAACCACCACCCAGAGGGGAAAATAACCGGCAAACTTCCTCAAACTAGGATCTGTCCAAGTGTGATTCGAGCCTAGACTGTGAGAAGTACTGTAATCTGTAGACGAGCTTATCTGAAACCACGAGAATGGAGTGGATAATGATGTTTTACACTAAAGTCAAGTCTTTTGGTCTTTAATGGAGGAAAACTGAAGAGCGCGGAGAAAACTATCATCCAACGGTACGCAAATAAGGCACTGTGATGAAGGCATCGATGTCCTTAACCACTCGGCCATCGGCACACCGTGTTATTGGAGTAATTAATGCTTATATTTAAAGAATTCTATACATTTATTTGAAGCGTACAAAGATTAAATGTATTTTAGTTGAAAAGTACGATTTAAGATCATTATAAGGATATTAATATGCCATTTGGTTTAAGTAGAATGGTTTTTCAAAATGTATTTTAAATAATATTATTTGTTGATAAATTTAATTTAAAAAATACTGAAAATGTGGTTTTTCCTTTGTTTAAGCTCTAACGAGAGAGAGAGAGAGAGAGAGAGAGAGAGAGAGAGAGAGAGAGAGAGAGAGAGAGCAATAAAATGCTGTTAGGTTTACTCATGGACTACGTATAAAACTTATTGAAACATTCATATTTCCATGAGATCAATGTCAAAAACATTTTTAGAAACATTATTTGTGGTTATAATTTGACTTCATTTGATTAAATAGGGTTTTATGTCCAAGTCTAGAATATTTTACTTATAACGAGACTTCACTAGCTACTAGTATAGATGAAGTAGCAGAAATTTTTCATTCCGGCCGGGGTTCGAACTCAACCTCCCCGTCTTTTTAATAACGGTTGTAACATTCGAACTCGTATTTAGTACTATAACCTTGGTATCACGTTTTCCCCCGTGACGTTTCAAACTGAGTTCATAAAATGAAAATAAATTGCATTAAGACAGACGAAAGGGTATATTGAGTGAATAATTGAAAATATGAAATGCCAGCTAGCAAATAATAAATCAACAACAATAACAAAATGTATGGTAATATATCATAAACCATCTACAAGGTTTTCTAAAACTTCCAATAGTCGTCTGCCATGCTACCGAGATTGTAAGTGTGTGCATTGTACCGAGACAAAATAAACACCTTTCAAAGCATTAAAATTTCTCGTAATAACGTGAATTTTTCTCGTAATTACATGAATTTTTGTCGTAATTACGTGAATTTTTGTCGTAATAACGTGAATTTTTGTCGTAATAACGTGAATTTTTCTCGTAATAACGTGAATTTTTCTCGTAATTACATGAATTTTTCTCGTAATAACGTGAATTTTTCTCGTAATAACGTGATTTTTTCTCGTAATTACGTGAATTTTTCTCGTAATAACGTGAATTTTTCTCGTAATTACGTGAAATTAAATATTTTTTTATTTTTTTAAACTGGCACGATTCGGCTTTCGTACTTTTGTATCCCATTTTGAGGCAATGTGTAATGGTACAATTTGTCAATCAATTTCAGGTGATGTAAATTTCAATTGGAATTAGATTCACGCATGTATGACACATCCAGTGAAAATTGTTCGTTTCACATGCTGTGTAGTTGATCGCAAAAACTGAAAAATCAGCCATATGCTTTTAATCAGTTTACTAAATAGGGAATATAGCAGTTTTGGCAAGGTAGGAAGAAATTTTTATAAGATCGGATTGTTCAAGAATTTTTTGTGGTTTCATGGTTTTGACAGACTAATTCTTGTCTGTTCTTTCAAAAACACCATTTGATTTTCTTAAACTCCGTCTCTCACAATGTCAATATCAATATAAATATATGATAATATAAATATGTTATTAAAATTTCATTTGATTAATTTCTTTGATTTTTTTTTTTTTTTTTTTTTTTTTTTTTTTTTTTTTTTTTTTTGTGCATTCTAACGATTGAATCGTTCTTGTATAATTTTGAAAAAATGCGTTTTTCAAGTTTGTCTCGAATATAAACAAATGTAACGTGATATCCATGTTTGTTTACCTATGGTAATGTAGTTCCGGATTGTCTATTGCATTTTTTATGTATTCAAACAGAGTGACAAGGTTTTTGGCATTCATTATCAGTAATAATTACAACGGCTCTCAAGCTTGCAGGAAATTTCACAAGGCAAATGAAAATATATATACGTATACCGAGCTCTATAGCTGTATACAGGTGACGGATGTAAGGTGACTGTTATAGTTGGATATGAGCGGTCTGCTTTGTGACCTTATTTCCGGCAGTTATAGCAGAACAGGGTTGGGAAGTTGAATCTCTCAATAGTTTGTTTAAAGTTAAAAATGTAGATAAAGGGAGGTAATTCTCCGTTATCAAAGGCAAGTCTGACTGCATTAGAGGGCGTGCGATCTTTTTTGTTGAGACGCTGCGCTTGAGTTGTCTTGACTGGGTTTTTATAGTCAGTGTTTATAGACTGAAGGATGTCATGTGTGGATTCATTAGGTTCGACGCTTTTAACTACACCAAAGACTCGTTTAGGATATTTGAGAATTTTAGTTTTCATCGCGACATCTCTTAGGTATTCTTGACTGAGTAATTTTCTTGACAAGCCATTATCTATGGTTTTAACTATTATTCCCTTTTTGGATTTTGTAGTTTCGAGTTTGTAGTCTTGACCTCTTAGCAGTTGTCTAATTTCACTATTGATTAATGACTCGGCCATTTTTAAGTATGATTTTGCCCTGCTCTCTACAGGTAATAAGGATGGTTATAAAGAGCAGAGGGTCAGCATGTATGCCCTTATCCTGAATGGTGTTTAGGTCGCGCTTCCTTTTCTTTGATGTTTTTGACTGGACTTCTTGAAAGTCCCCGTCTTCAAACTCAGAGCTTGAGGATGCAATTTCCTTAGCTCCTCTTTGACATGGAGTTTCAGGGATTATTTCACTTATAGTGAGGTTAGTGCTCTCAGTACCTTGAGAAGCCATATCTGAATCCTGAGTAGCTTGAGAAGTCATATTGACCTTAAAACTACTTAATAAAATTATGTTCTTGAAATTAGTCTTTTTAATTTTCTCTTTTAATTTTCACAATTCTTCTTTAATACGTCCGTGCTTAGCCGCTGACTGTGATGAGACTGACCACTTCGACGATTAAGCGAGTTTAACGTCTACATAGGGCAACTAAGGCCATTGTGCAGACAGATGCTAGAGTTTTTAAAAAAGTATGATTTTGTAGTTGTGTATACTCATTCACGAACGAAGACGTTAGTCCGTTAGTTAATTCGGGAGGTCCGGGAGCCGGGTGTGCAAGCTGACAGGTAGCCACTCCGCGAGAACACCAGAAGAATCACTCGGCCATGCCATTCGATTCAGCACCGTGGAGGGGGGTAGTTGTACGCCGGCTGCTGTATCTGTATCTGTTGCGGTTGGTGCTGCTGCTGGTTTAAGGTGCGCAGTTCAGCCGCTGCCATGATTGAAAGCTGGTTCAATGCAGTGGCAACGGCTAGAGGTGATGTGGGGAGTATCGACCTTCACCCTCCGCTCAGCGGCATGAGCGGCTCAGGGTTGGTCGGTTTACATCATCTTGTCTGCTTTGCTAGATACTTTTCTCTATGAACTGGCACCTTAACAGGCTGGTTGGTGGTTGTTGGTTTTTCTTCTTGCTTTTTGGTAGGTGGTTTCGGTGGTTCTGGTACAGGAGCTGGTTGAGTGGTTTTCCTCCTCTTGCTCCAGCGAGTTCGGTTTCGCCGGAGCGTGGAAGGTGACTTGTGCTTCTTCTTTGTCTTTGCTTTCTGTTCAACTACACTAGCAACAACAACGTTGTTTGTGGGGCCATCTATACCCCGGCCGGTACGACTGGGAGCATCCTGGTCCTTCCTGGCCTCCGGTTTCTGCCACGCAAGTGTGACAGTAAACCTTTCCGTTTTTTCCTTCATACTGAAGGAGACAGGTAGTCCATTTTTAGGACTGATCCTAAAAGGACGGAAAAGGCTAGTGGCAAACTGGAAGATAAGTCCATGTTGGCTGTCCAAGCGTTTATTGAGGTACATGTGTGATGAGACTGACCACTTCTGAAGTCCTGCTTATATACACCTGTGGCCTTTTGTATTCAATCATCCAATCAGTAACATGGATAGAAATTGCAATTAACCAATCTGGTGGAAAATTAGAAATCAACTTTGGTTTTATTGGCAAGATGGAGGATGCAGATAAACTAAAACTAAAGCCAAAAATGTGAAAGTTACAAAAGTTATAAAATTTCCAAAAAAATGGATAAATTACGTGAAAGGATAATATTAAAATGACATAAGGATGGCAAGTGAGTAAAATAGTATGCAAAAAATGTCAAAAATAAGTGAAAACAAAAAAGTGTCACCATAACACTATTTAAGAAAAATATTGACAGTTTTTGACCAAGTCATAACTTAGAACTGAATGACAAAGACCATTTGGAATATATATATTGAAATATTTATTACAAATAAAATGTACTTTTACACTACGTGAGATTACAAAAAAAAGGTGTCAGAAAGGAAAAGTTGTTTATTAATTGTAGTATTTAAACTAGTATTTTAAAAACATTAATTGCAGAAACTTGACTTTACATTATTTTATGAAAATAATGAAGATAATAGTAAAATATAACATAAAAAGAAATCATTTTAAAAAAAGGGGCATAAACCATTAACAGTAAAAGGCATAGTAGCTCACCCGTTAAAAGTCCTTCCCTCACAGTATATTAACTACATGACCACCTGTAAATTAAATCTACAAATTGTAAATTACATCCTGTTATTACAGGTGTGGGTTTCAATCTGAGAAAAATGTATAAACATATGGAGCATATGAAAGCTCAGAGGAGCTATTGCTCTCCATCATCGTCCGTCGTGCGTCGTCCGCCGTGCGTCATACGTCGTCTGTCGTGCGTAAACTTTTTACATTTTAATCTTCTCCTCCAAAACCACTGGGCCAAATTTTATAAAGCTTGGTAACAATCATGACTGGGTGAAGCCCTTTCAGATTGGCACAAATGATGGAGTTATGTCCCCTTGGGGCCCCATTAAGGGGGAAATAGTGAAAAACTTTAAAAATCTTCTCCTCTGAATCTACAAGAGATATACCTTAGTGATTTCATTTATAACATCCTTAGGTCATCTATTTTCAGACTTGCACAAATGGTAGCCATGGGGCTCAAATTGGAGAAATTGTAGGGCATTGAGCAGGGAAATTGCTAAAAATTATATCTTGAAAACTATTAACTTTTTGTATAGGCATGTATATTAGAATATTGTAGACATTGACATGACAATCATTTTGATATATGGTTCAAGGTCATATGTTGAAAGATCAAGGTCACAGCTGCACAAATATAATAAATTGCTAATTATCTTGAAAACTATTAACCTCTTGTATAGCAATTTATATTAGAATATTGTAGGTATTGACATGATGATCAATATGATATATGGATCGAGGTCATATGTTGAAAGGTCGATGTCACAGCTGCAGAAGATAATTTAAATTGCTAATTATCTTGAAAACTATTAATTTTTATATATATATTAGAATTTTGTAGGAAAAATCACGTGACTGGTCAAGCTAATGGACGTTACTTGGTGAGCTCCATAAATTACAAAAAATACATGGTCAGAAATTGATGTAAATCTTCTTGACAGAGAACATTTTGGTTGCGAAGTACTACCATCATATTGTAGAATGTCCAACACTAAAGAGGAGCAAAGGGATACCAAGAGAAAAAGAGTTACAGGCGGTACAGAGGTAAATAAAATGGCGCTCAACACAAACACAAACAAAGAACATAAACAATCTGATGAGAGGGACGATTGTAACGGCACGGTTAAAATTTTGGAGGCAATATTTAGTCTTCAAGAAACGGTCAACAAGATAAACAATAAAATAGAAATAATTCTGAAAAAACTAGATGGTTTGCATGATGATATAAACAACCGAACCGGAGGGGGTAGAATATAGAATACAATGTTTGTCGGATGAAAGTGATCGCAATAGTGCAGTGGTATCACAACTAAAAGCACAAAATAAATTATTATTAGCTGAAATGGAAATAATGAAGGGTTATGTCATCCGAGTTGAACAAAGGGTTTACTCACAACAAAATCAGATTACAGATCTCACATCCAGGGGAATGAGAGAAAACTTAATTATAAATGGAATGAAAGATTCAAAAATAAAATTAAACAAATTTATTGTAAAATCTTTGGGAATAACAGAATCAAAAATAATGATTGATAGAATTCATAGGTTTGGACAAAAATCAAAAGGTAATCCAAGGCCAATAGTTGCCAAATTTCACGATTACTCAGAAAAAGAACTTATCTTGGAAAAGGCCAGAGAATTAAAAACCTAAATTCAACCTGTGAGAATATCCCCTCACTTCGCCGACGAACTACGTGAAAAACGAAAAAACTTGTATGAAGTACAAAAACAATTTGAAAAGGATAGCATTGTCACTAAAATAAGTGGAAATAGGATCATCTTCCCTTCCAGTGGTAATGTATACAAGGAAAAAGTTCCCATTCCCAAACAACATGACATTTTGGACAAACGTGAAACTAACTTCAAGTTCAGCAGTTATGCTGAGAGTACTATAATACATGACAAAGGAGAATGCATTTACAGGACGTGCTACAAAAGTCAAAACATACAACGAGACACGGGAGGCAGTGCGACAGATTCTAAGAAACCCCGAAACAATCAGTGCAATACACAATATATACGCGTATAAGTTTACAGACAAGGATGGAAAAACACACAAAGGATTTGAGGATGATGGGGAATTCGACGCGGGAACAAAACTACTAAAACATATTTGCGAGCATAATGTCGATGATGTACTAGTAATTGTATCACGAAATGCCGGAGACAAGCTTGACCCTCTCAGATTTACTCATATAATCAACGTTGGAAACGCAGCTTGGCTGAACTATGAATTTTATAAACAATTAACAATTACAACGTGCCTAGTTTTTGTTTTTGTTTGTGTTCACAAACCGTGACTTCAAAACACAAAACATAAAGGTCGACAGAATCGATAAACGACATAACTGCTCTCTCTCTCTCTCTCTCTCTCTCTCTCTCTCTCTCTCTATATATATATATATATAATGTAGATGTGATAAAGGATTCTTTATGATGTACTTTAGTTATATTTCTATTGAATGCAAAATATTCCTCCTCACACGACCAGTCGATTTACATTTCCATGTTATTTTTATGTCTCTATTATTATTCACAACAGCTGCTTTAATATCAGTTATAGGAGCATTTCCTCTAATTCATCGCCATTAGAAAAACATAACATTGTTTTTGATTTGCACATGTACAAGAACAAATACAATACCAAAAAAAAAATAATAATAAATAAATAAATAAATAAAAAATAAGTTTTGCGCGTACACAAAAGCAAACAATTTGAACAAAATTGAAAAAGGAAAAAGAATAAAAATAGTTAACCAAATGTAATTAGAAAATCCTCAGAAGAGCTTATCCAATCTTTTAAATTCACTTGCACGTGAAAGATAAATAAATAAAAAAAAATACATTAATAATAATAATAATAATAATAATAAATTGATAAAAATGTTCTAAGGTGCAATTCCTTTTTCCCAATTTCCAGTCAACACATGAGGTTTGAGTTTCACTCCAGTGTAGAGTCCGCTTAGAGCCCTCAGCAAGTCCAGGACAAAGCCTTGTTGAGGCGAAAAATGAATCTTTAGTTTTCGAGTACCTTTTGGCCACAGTTTCCCTCTTTTAATTACTTTTAAATTTTTCAAAGGAGGCTGCAATCCCTGCAACCACTCTTGAATCTGCATATGCCTATAAACTGATATCAAGTCCTAAATTTTACAATAGTTTTTTAACTAAGATTATTTTCAACTAAAATTCAACAAATTTTGGTAATCTAGTTTGGATATTTTCTGACAAAACTGAATACAGACATTTAAGCTTCGGTTTATCTTCAAAATATTACCTTGAATAATTGCATATTTAATATTTTATATCTAACACATACACCTGTTAAATTTTGATGTGCCATATGTCCATTAATTGTTAATTTTTATAATGTCTACCGACAGTTTGTTTATAACGTTGTTATAAATTAAGGAAAACATAAGATAATAATTTCTTAGTCCATAATTTAATGTTTATCATTGTAAGATAAAAGATTGGCAAATTTAATACAAATTGGAATTTCAAAAATCGCATTTCATGACGAATTAATTTCCCGATTTACTAAAAAATATAAACACATGTTAAGTTTTGATGTGCCAGATGTGCACATTTCGTAAAATCATTCCTCATCAGTGACATTAGGGGCCAAAAAGTTTGATAGACAAACAACATAAGATAAACAGTTGAAAATAATGAATCAAAAGTTCCAAAATTATATAAATTCAAATCCAGCTAAGGAATGCTTTGCACGAGGGAACAAACCGTAATTTTTAATAAATTTCAAAAATTAAGACAGCCGGAAAGTTTGCTAAATAAAATATTTTCTGACAGCAAAAAGTACTACCTACTGAGTTATGGATACCCTCGGGGTGTTAAATTAATTAATGAAATCATATGTCATATTGTAGTTAAGAAAAATGGAACTTAAAAAATTATTGTGAAACTGGGTGAAGTTTTGTATTAAACATGTTATGTGATTTGATCTTTTTGTTATTTTTGTCTAAATAAAACTATAACAGTTAACGTTACACAAGTAAGTGTACTTTTTAACTAGTTCATTATGTTTACTTTAGCTGTGTATAACTCATTTATATAAATACTTTTTGTGTTCCATTTATTAAAGCTGTAGAAACAGTTAAAATCATTTTACTTAATAATAATAATAATAATTGAAATAATTGAAAATTTATATAAAGACCACCTGAGTATAAAGTCCAAAATGCTGAGGTCCCATGGGTGGTCTTTATATACAGGTTTTAGTGTATTTGATCCCTGATGGGAGAAATATATGTAAATCATTGTAAATGAACAGACATTTCTTGACAGATCGGCACAACTGCGGTAGCTCAGTTGGTAGAGTGATCGCTCCGTCAGTGGGAGGTCGAACCCCGACCGGGTCTGACACCTGAAAGTGAATAGTGGCTGTTCTTTCGCCAAGCACTCGGCATTACGAAATGAAAGTCGTGGTTCTTTCGGATGGGAACTTTAAATAAAGGAGGTCCCGTGTCACGGTAGGCGTGGCACGATAAAGAATCTTGCTGTACAAAGCCATCAACGCAACGCACAGGCAAAATTTCTATACTTTCGCCAATAGCTGGCGACGTCTCGATATAAGTGAAATATTCTTGACTGGAACGTTAAACACCATTACTCACTCACTTATTCACTTCTCGACAGATTATGCCTATTCACAGTGTTGTAGTCTATCTTACCTGTACATTGTTCACTAAGACAAAACATGAATCTATTCCTTAGGTAATGACCTTTCTGACTAGGAACACCTGCTCCCGTTTTGAACCTGAACAAGGTAGTATACAGTCAGGTGATTAAATGACCAGGTAATTAATACATCACGGGTAGCTGGTTTCATCGAAGGTAATTACTTTAATTAATTCTTTAATTACCTGGGATGACACCAAAGATTTTCCAAATCACCCTTTAATTGTTTGTACAACAGGTGAAGTATATATGTGAACTGAGATGACAGCAGTTTTAAAAGTGTTAACTAGTAATCAGTTGATTAGTTTTAAAACGGAAAAATACCCATCACCATGTTCCAGCAGAAATTTCCATTAAAGTTGATTTATTGCCTATGGCACCGAATTTCTTTTTACAGTAAGTGTTACCTTGACCTAGTCATCTGATTTGCAATCCCATCGAGTTCGAGATCAATCGGACAACGGCGGGTCTTTATATGAACGGAAACCGTTGGGGACAGACGGGCGGACGGAACGGACAGAACAAATATGACTCTGTTTCACAAGTGACTGCATAAAAACAAAATTATCCAGAAAAATACTGACATTCCGCAAGCATACTTACAAACAAATTGATTATGTCAGAACTGGGTTCGGACCTACGTAGTCGTTTTAGTCTGTGAACACGTGCTTAAACCACTTAATCTATCAACAGACTAAAGGAAAATCACAACAGTTCACCATAAGCATTTAGTTGCTTAAAATGAAAATAATGTCTTCCAATTGCACAAACCCTTTTGAATCTAGTATGGTAAAAGTTCAAACTTTTCAAAATTTTCTTCTTGTATTGTCATTAGCTTGTCTTGGCTATTGACAGTAACCATACCTTTTCAGTTAAAATGTAACTATTTTTCATTAAATGTTTTTAAATATATCACAAATACCTGCTAAATTCTGATGTGCCAGATGTGCACATTTCGGAAAATCATTCCTCATCAGTGACACTAAGGCCGAAAAGTTTGATAGATTAAAAACATACGCTAATCAATTGAAAATTAATGAATCTAAAGGGCCAAATCTATATGAATCCAAATCCAGCTAAGGAATGCTTTGCATGAGGGAACAGACCTTAGTTTTAAATAAATTTCAAAAATTAAGACGGCTGAAAATTTTGCCAAAGGGTATATTTTCTGACAGCACAAAGTACTGCCTACTGACTTATGGATACCCTCTGGGAGTTTTACTCCACCAGCAGCGGTACCCGCTCAGGGGTAGTAAATATATAACAAATACCTGCTAAATTTTGATGTGCCATATGTGAACTGATTATTGCAAAAGCACGTATGTTAACATAGGCGGTTTTTTTTTCATTCTTAACTAATCCTAGATCTAGCCAAAAGACAAATAGTGACCAATTGCTATTTTTTCGCGATTAAATCTTGTCCATCACATGTTTTCCATTAACCAATTCACATTTTATTATAAAATTCTCATCCACAATTAGTAAGACAATCATGGTCAAACTCCTCAAGGAGTAATCCTTGGACATATGTCCTTTTAACTTTGAAATTTGATTTGAAAATTTAAGTGCATTCGAGAACACAACGACATAAAGAAGAAAATAATTGAAACATCTATTTGTAGACCAAGAGACATAGAAGCTTGCCAAGTTGGTTATCATAAGTATAGCATCAGAACATGAAAGCTCTTTCAAGTTCACAATGATGATTTACCTTAAAGATGGTTGACCTTGGCCTTAATTCAAAGATAAACAAAAAAAAGGAGATCATTTTCATATATAAGGCTGTTTTAATCATAATTCAAACATGATATGTAAATACATTTTAAGATAAACTAAGCAAGAAAAAATTCAAAAAGCAATGTGTATAAAAACCAACAAATCAAACAGGAAATGAAGTCAAATACAGAAACTTAATGATGTTATTAGAGATTATGGAAAATTTTATCTCCACAGCAGAATGCAAGAAAGCTCTTATTACATAACATATCGAGTTGTAGATATTACTGTTTTATTAAATAGAATAAATTTCTGTTCGTCGACACCGTTCTATCATTTTAATTAAATGTTCGTGATAATTAAAGTGTTATATAAAGATTAATTATTCAAAACAAAAATCATTTAAACTTATTTAAATATTATGTGCAACATTGTGTCTATAATATATAAGAAATTTACAATGAAAACAGGTATGCAACCATAAAAAATACAATTCAATGATGCAACACAGAGCAAGGAACAATACAAGTAAATAATAAAACATGTAAGCAACCAAGAACATGACATTACAGAATCAATGATAAAACAGTTATGACAAACGAAACAACATTAAAGTAACCAGAGACTTTAAAATCCCTGACTGAAACAAACGTCCAGTAGGATCTTTATAGTATTATTAGGGAACCTCATACTATCCCACTCATTTAACAAATAATTGTCAATTAATATGTATATTTAATACCAAAATAAAGCCCTTTTGTTTACCTTACAATGACCAAGCAAGCGTTAGATATATAGATAAACATGTAAAAAGAAAAAAAATGTGTTCCATGATAATTTTCTTGTTTTTAATTCAGTACAGAGAGGGACAAAAATTTATTAATAACATGTACTCAATAACATCCACATTAACCAATATAATGGTACAAAACAAGTAAATAGAAAAGCAAAACATGACAAGACAAGAAAAGACAATCATATATTGGAATCACAAAAACAATGACGAGCCCCGCAATAAATATCAATATGTATTGTCAATGTAAATGACCAACTTCTACTTATACCATTTCTTTTACAAGTTTTTAAAAAGAGGTTATTTTGAGTTTAATTTGCACTATTAAAAACGAAATCAAGTGATGATGATAAATTGTTACCATCATTTACTCTTTTTCTAGTTTTTATCTGGTAACCAATTTACAGTCAGCCATAGGTCAAGTACATGATTGCATACAAATTCTTCTCAAGTAGCTTTTGTCTTTCCAGCCTTTTTTATATATTTATTTAAAAACATATCAGGACCTGTAATTTTTTATCATTTCATATCTATTATATGATGATAAAGGGTATCTAGTTATCTGTAAACACTAGCCAGTTTTTTTTTTATATATTTATTTAAAGATATCAGTACCTGTAATTTTTTTTAATCATTTTCCTTTATAAAACTGCTAGAGGTTATCTAGTCATCTGTGCTACAGAACACTTTGTGCCTTATTGAAGACTCTGTCATGACTATCTGGATAGACATCTCCAATCAAATCAGTGGTTTTTTGTGGCCCATTTTTACAAAACTCATTATTCAGAGCTCCTATATGAGAACTATTTAAATACATTTCTATATTTTCAACACATTTGTCAAGCTTATGAATCAGAATTAGAAGTTGAAAAAAAAAGCTGAAAACGAAATTGATAAAACTGTTGTTAGCAGTTCACAACGCATTGATTTTTTTTTTTTTTTTTTGTTTTAAATCAAGAATGTAAAAACGCATTAGGATGGAACATGTGACCTGTGCATCTGGCTAATCAAACATGCAAGTGGTATGTAGCTAACCATGTCAGCCATCACAGATCAGAATTATGTGTAGTTCATTGAACTAGATCCTTCAGTAAGCATAGATAATGTTTAATCAAGTCCATTAAGCTACAACAGTTAGCCAAGGATTGACAAAAGAATGATTAACAAAATATGTAACATGGACAGATTTGAAAAAAAGGTTAAGCATTTTGTTTTTTTCTAAATTTCTAATGCAAGTGTATCAATAAGAAAAGCCGATTACAAAGACTAACACTAGGAATATTATTGGTGTTGGCCATCCAAAGATGTCTTGGAAAGAGCTGACAGAGATTGTAGATCTCAAATTCCAACCCCCATGATTGTAAGAAATGGAGATATGGGGTGAAATCCGTCATGTGTGCAGCTAGCCAGTCATCTGGAAGGGAGCCTACTAGTGTAGACAATGCTTCCGAACCTGCACGTTAATCAAAAGAAACCCAGAAACTGATTTACATACATATACACCTTGACCAATCAAAACACAGATACTTAGTAACCAAGTTTGGAAGTTAATGTTTTTATAATCAATGTCACAATGTTATTGCAAAGACGAACAAAAAATTCTGGTTATGGAATGAAATATATATATTTTTTAAATAATTTAAATACAACAGATCTGACATTCTTAAAAGTAGCTAAGCAGAAACATTAATGTTATGAAAATGCAAAATAATCATCAATACAAAAATAATAAAAAATTTTAAAGATCATAGAAACAAGCATGATGACAAAGCCATTTAAGAGAAACTTAAAAATAACAAAGGTATGAAAATATTTGGTTGATATGAAAAATTAATACATGTACAACTATTTACATCAAAAGGGTGCAAAATGTTTCACATATTGACACCATCACTGTGATGTTCTCTTTTGGTTCCAGATCTATTTGTATAAAACACTTCAGATCCACTCTCTGAGTAGTAAGTCCTAGATCTATAACATACTCACATCAGATCCACTCTCTTTTAAAAAACGTTCTATCTCAGATCTATAAAACACTTCTAAAATTTCTTTCTATTGACTTTCTGTCCCAGCACTATAATATACTGACGTCAGACTGACTCTAATCACTTTCAGTCTCAGACCTACACCATATTCAATACCTCTCTCTTGTTATAAACCTTCAGTCCTAGATTACAGCATACTCAATACTGCCCTCCCTCTTTCTCTCTCTCATTATAAACCTTCCGTCCAAAATCTACAGCATACTACATACCTTCTCTCTCTCTCTTTATAAACCTTCCGTCCAAAATCTACAGCATACTACATACCCTCGCTCCCTCCCTCTCTCTCGTATAAACCTTCAGTCCAAAATCTACAGCATACTACATACCCCCCCCCCCCCCCCCCATTATAACTTGTCAGTCCTAGATCTATAAATAATAACTGACAACAGACCAGAATTTCTGCTGTACATAGAATTATTGAAAACATTTCAGGCCACCACACCAGTTTTAGTGCTAAAACTTGGATAAATGGTATTACATTTAAAAAAACAAAAAACAAAAAAAAAGGCAAATTGAAATATATACTGTTTAAGATGATGTAAAATGACTCTCTGAAAAGTGCACATATGGCACATCAAAATTAAACGGGTGTTTTCATTAGATATAAACTATAATTTTTTATATATCCAAATTTGATGAAAATTATCAAAATAATTGAGGAAATCTAGATTTAGAACTTTAAAAATGGGCTTATTTTTGGCCCCAAATTAAAAAATTGAAAAGCCCTGGAATTTTTAACTGTGAAAATTTAAAAACCTGAAAAAAGCATGATCATATAAAAAAAAAGGTACCTAATGAGATAAAGATCAATATTATTGGTGATATCAGAGATGCCATTCTTAAACAAATGACTGTAAATTAGCAATAAAATTTTAATTCCATCTATTGTCATTAACAACTCGTTTCAGTTTCACAATCATTCATTAACTAAGATTTTCCTTAACTTAAATCAGGGCAAATTTGAAATCTTAATAATTTTTTTAATTTTTAAGATATTTCAGAATTTAAGACATTTTGAAAATTATGTCAAGCTTATAACATTTTTATTCTATTTTGTCAAAAATGCTTATCTGTAGTTCCAAAATTACAACTAAATCTTAGATAAGTAATAATTGTGAAACTGGCGCTAGAACTCCATCTGCATTTATTGAAATAAAATATTTTAATCACATCCATTTTTATTTATATCTGAACTCTATCAATAGCCGTATTCAACTGGTCATTTTCCGTTTAGCAAGATGTTCTTCCATCAAACGATATTTTCCCACCTTTTTTTTATTTTTTTTTGACCAATCAGACTACAGACATCAACTTTACTTTTGTTATTCAACTGGTAAGCTGTTTTCAAATCGACCTTTGTAAACAACAATGTTTTTAGAAGTGAAAAGTGTGTTGAGCACTTTACCAGTCGAATGACAAATTGAAAACTATATTCTGTGATCTGATTGGTCACAAACAAAGGTGGGAAAATTTCGGTTAATGGAAAAGACTTTTTGCTCGACAGAAAACAACCAGTCGGATATGGTTATTAATCAGGATATGCTGCATTTTTTGAAATATAGTAATTTGAAAGTTGTCATAATTTAAAGGGACAGCATCATAAGCTTATTTTTTAACAAGTGTCAAAGTGGGATATCACTTTTACTACACAAGATTGCCATGGCAATGAGTGACTGGTTTTTAAAATTTTAAGCTCAGTGGAAGACAAAATTACACATGATGCTTTATTTTCTAACATACATATAAACATGTAACCGAAACAAACCAAAATAGATTTATACAAGTAAACCAAAATAGATTTATACAAGTAAACCAAAATAGATTTATACAAGTAAACCAAAATAGATTTATACAAGTTTTGAAAAATATTGATAGCACTTTCAGGCCAGGATTTTTTTCCTTAATTTTACAGATAAGAACTTATTGCTGTAGGTGAAAATGAAAATTGAAATTTAACCGAGTGAATCAAATACAAAAACACCTACCCCTATTTAAATAACAATTCAAAAACCAAAATAAAAATCTTAGAAATCTCACAAATAAAGTTAATATTCTACCAAGGAAGTGAGGCTGGACAAGATGGAATTTATTTGGTGAATCAGTAATGGTTAACATCTCAGTGATATTGATAAAATGATTCAACATACAACAAATGTAACAAAGAACACTGTGAACCTGATTAAGGAAAATATGACATCATGTATAATGCCATGTATGACATCATGTATAATGTCATGTATGACATCATGTACAATGTCATGTATGACATCATGTACAATGTCATGTATGACATCATGTATAATGACATGTATGACATCATGTATAATGCCATGTATGACATCATGTACAATGTCATGTATGACATCATGTATAATGTCATGTATAATGACATGTATGACATCATGTATAATGCCATGCATGACATCATAAGGAAATCATGTATGAAACCATATATTACAGCAATATGACATCATATACAATGCCATGTATGACATCGTGTATAATGAAATGTATGACATCATAAGGAAATCATGTATGACATCATATACTGCATCAATTTGACATTATGCATTACACCAATATGACATTATGTATTACATCATCAACTTTACTGTAAAATCACAAATATTCCTGGAGTATCAAATTTTGTTTTTTATGTGTAATAGTGAGAAATGACAATAGTTAATTAACATGTCCCCTCAATAGAATTTATTTCTGCAAATCTCAATTCCATTAAATTTTTTTTTTCTAAAATGCAATACTACAAAATCTAACCCAACTAATATTAATGATTTTACAGTATTTAACAAAAATACACAAATTTGTTAAAGTTACTCTAGCAGAATGTATATATGACCCAATTTTAGAAAAAAAAGTTTATAATACGGTGAATGATTTGAAAAAAAATTAGACATGATTTTTGGTCAAAGAGTGTATCCTAAGAATATTAAATGTCAGAGGTGCTGTTAATTTAGTCCTCTAGAAAACAAAAGATTCTTTTTTATAAGATTAGCCATAAAAGGAGACACCCCCTGTAAACAGAGGTTTCTAAGGACCTGCTACAACCAATGAAAATCAGTTCTTTGCAAATGAAATTTATTTGACAAAAATTGGGTCATATACCAAAGCACAATCACTAAAGCAATAGAAAGTTTTAAATATCACAGATTTAAAGTTATCAAATAATTAGATATAATATTATGTCACATAATTATCTCCATGGCAACAAACACATCAAATATCACATGATGTAACATATATATATATATATATCTCCATAGCAATATTATTAAAGAACATTTAATATTGCATCAATATAATCTTGGTTTTTACATGTCTAGACATCAATTATTTATACTGTGTTGTCATGCCAACAATTACCATAGCAACATTATTGTAAACAATAGATCTATTAGTCCAGTTAGAATGACAAACCTCTATCTGGATACATTTCATATGAAATTTGTCAGCATAGTCAGTCATAACATCTAGTCATATCCAGAATGTTAACAACTTAATATATTACAAAATCTTTTTTTTATAATTTTACCACTCATGTTACCATAGAAACAGAACAAACATCATCGATTGTGACTTTTTTATGTCCCATAACAAATATATACCACATGTTTAATAATTCTATAGAAAGAAAATGTGTTAAAAAAAAAAAAAAAAAAAAAAAAAAAAAAGTATAACTTTTTCTACAAATAAATTCTACCAAAATGGCTACCAATTTCAAAATGGCAGATATTTAATTATTTTAAAATGTGTCACAATACAAAGACCTCCTAAGTACTGCTACATGAATTTGAAATATAATGGATACTCTAGTTATTTTTGTTTAAATACTATTTACAGAAAGGAATGGAAGGTTCTATAGTGTTTTTACTGTAATTAGGCCACCGTTACAATTCTTATCGAGACAGTTACTTCTAGGAATGTGAAGTTGTTTTATTGTATTTTATGCCCCTGTCGAGATTCTTTAACTTATATTAAAGCCGTTAATTTGGAATTGTGAATGAAACCGTAGTTCCAAAATAAAACTATCAAGCTTTGATGAACAAACTCAAAAACTTTCCCAGTGGAATTCCTATCTGGATGGATCACAGATTTGTGATCTGCATGCTATAGACTTCATGATAGCCTCAAAAAGGCGAAGGAAGATTCCTTAAAAGTAGTGTGAGTTACTTGTTTTTTATTTTTTCTTCATGGCTATAGAATCACCATGTTGTGTTTGAAGATTGGCATGTTTTAGCTTCTCACAACCATTGAATAATGACTCTATTGTCTGAAGTGTTTCTTCTGCTAAATGGTTCACCTAATTTAGAAAGGATAACAGCACAAGAATATCGGTAAATTAGATAACCACATGTACATTTCTTATATTTCTGAAATTCTCTAAAGATCCATTAGTAACTACAAGTCATCGCTATGGTAACATAAATCATAACAAAAGATATGTTTATAAAAGAATAAATTAGATTTATAATTAACAGTAAAAAACCTATTGTTGCCATGCTAACACAATATAACAATTTAACAATGTCAGTATTCTACAGTAACATGCTGTAACACCTTGAAGGCTAAAAGAGTATCTTTTTTTTCTGTTTGAATATATATATATATAATGACCTTTGGAATGTAATGGACATATTATAAAATATGGACTATGCAATTACAAGTGGTTCATCATCTGAAAATCCTCGAATCATTGGCGAATCTTCGTCTTCATCTAGAAATAAAACATACATGTATATTAATTATCATAACTATCAAATTCAATATAAATGTATATCACAGAAAAGAACAGATAAAATCAAAGTACTGAAAGTACTGAAACCCAAAAAAAGAAAAGAAAACCTGTAGAAGTTGGCCATGGGATAGTAAAAAAAATGAAAAAAAAAATTCAAAAGCTGTGGGGGAAGATTGAATGGTAGAAAATTGAGTGGAATGGATTGTAATAATGGTGGTTTAGGCCCCAGTCAGTTCTGGGATGGTGGAGGAAACTGGAGTGCCCAGAGAAAACCATGGCAAGTAAACTGAGAAAATTTTCTCACACTCCATAATGCGCACTTTAGTCCACTCGGCCAACAAGGCTCTGGTGAAAATTGAAAGGGTTAGAATGTTGGTTTGACTGATGGTTAGTATGATTATTTCACTTTGGAAAGACAATTTTTCTAAAGTTTCCTCATTACATAAAGAAAAGTTTACATTTAACTGATAAACACATCTTTACAATAATAATATTCAAATATTTTTCCCTTACCCAATTCATTAGCAGCTGTAAAAGTAGTCGTTCCCGATCTAGTATCATAATGACTGTTAGCAAAAGCAAGGAAACTACGCTGTAAACGTCTATGTCGTATGACAAAGAATGACAACACGACAACGAGAGCTATGACCACCACAGACACAGACACTGCTATCGCTATGACATTAGTTTTTGACAGCACAATTGTATTTTTGGCTGGCTCACTTATAATCACTGAAACAAGAAAGAAAAAAAACATAAAAAGAGGATACAAAATGATAACATGTCATGTTCTTGAACAACTTTTCAATGCTTATCAATTATATACATATCTGTATGTTTTACTCAAAAAAAAATCAAAAAAAAAAAAAAAATAAATAAATAAAATAAAAAATAAAAAAAATTAATGAATCAAAAATAAATAAATAAATAAATAAATAAATAAATAAGATTAAGTAATCATGAGAGGATTATAAATACTAGAATTTGCAATATCCGCAATATATGGGACTTCCCGAGATATCCATCGTAGTCAAGTGACTCAACAGAGAGATATCCATCATAGTCAAGTGACTCAGCGGAGAGATATCCATCATAGTCAAGTGACTCAGCGGAGAGTTTTAGGGTTAAGTCTATAAGTAATCATAAGAAGTTATACATACTTGAACTTGCTACATCTACTATATACGAGAACTGTCCTGGATAACCTTGGTAAGCAGCAACTCGGACTTTGTATGATGATTTAAGTCCAGGTTTTGGACTTACGATAACGCTCGTATTAGTGGTGTTCATCAAGTATACAAATTTAGCATCTTGGTGGTAGTGTACCATGTTGGTATTGAATTCTGTCCGTTTTTCAAAAATTTCATATGTCTGAAAAATGAGAAAAGACCAAGTAAATAAACATATTAATGAAGATAAGATCCTATCTCCAATCATAAGCTGAAGATGTTTTTGCTTCGCAAATTACACAATCTGCATCAATTCAGGTTATTTCTCAATGACCCAAATGAAAATCAGACTCAATGTTTATAATTCAATTTTAAAGACAACTTATTCAAATTGGAGATTCTGGAGACTAAATGTCTGTCAGTTTGTTAGGCAAAAGTCGATTGTTTTCCTACATGTAAATTCTCCTTCAACTTCCATCCAAAAACTGACTGAGTGAAAGAATCTTGAATTGGGCAGCATAAAAAGCAACAACACTATCCAAAAACTGACTGAATCATTGTCAACAAAAACAATTGACCTTTGTCCTAAGATACCACTTCTACAGTACACCATCCATTGACCTTTGACCTAAGATACCACTTCTTCAGTACACAATCCATTGACCTTTGACCTACAATACCACTTCTCCAATACACCATCTACTGACCTTGGGCCAAATATACCACTTCTCCAATACACCATCCACTGACCTTGGGCCTAAGATACCACTTCTCCAATACACCATCCACTGACCTTGGGCCTAAGATACCACTTCTCCAATATACCATCCATTGACCTTGGGCCTAAGATACCACTTCTCCAATATACCATCCATTGACCTTGGGCCTAAGATACACTTCTCAAGTACACCATCCATTGACCTTGGACCAGGGTTCCACAAACGCCGGTAAGGTCAATCGGCGGTAGGCCAAGGGTACATCAACCTCTCTCTCTCAACGATCGGCAGAGGGTACCCCCACCCCAACATGCCCAGGATCAATTTTCTGTTTTTGTTTTTTAATAAACACACATCAGATAGGTAAATAAATAAACATAAAAATTTTTATTTGAAAATATGGTGTTAACATACTGCTTTTTATCTTTCCATAACTGTCTAGTCGTTAGCAATGCAACAAAATGTCAATAAACAGTTAAACTGAATTCTGTTTGGTACATCGGGATATCTGTCGTTTTAATTATAAATTATAAGTTGATGTGTGACAATGTCGCATATATAGATAAATGTTCATAAATACCGTTTATTAATATCTTGCAAAAATCTCATCACTCGTAACTTAAAAAAGATCGATATATAACAGATACAAAAACCACATATAATGCCGTGATCATGTTGTTGTTGGTAACCTGAAAAATGGTTGTTATCAATCTAGTCAGCTCTTGTTTATAGAATTCAGGGGAGATTATTAACTATCTATAAACTGGATCGATCAGGCACTGTATGTGTTTGTATACTCTAGTAAAAATGATGTGAACAGGTGAAGCCACTAGTAATCAATTAACTTGTAAGGTATTAGGTAATTACCTGTGAATAGGGAAGTTCAGTGAATTGTGACACTGTCCTGAGGAATTTTAATTGTTAACAAGCAGGTACTAAAGAATTTTCAATCAGATTTTGTCTTACTATTATGGGGAAAAAAGCCGATTCGGATATTTTTCAATAGGCTTTTTTAAGTTTGAATCGGCGTTTTTTGCCAAAAATCAGCGTTTGTGAAGGCCTGCCTTGGACCTAAGATACCACTTCTCCAATACACTATCCACTGACTTTGGGCCTAAGATACCACTTCTCAAGTACACTGTCCATTGACCTTGGGCCTAAGATACCACTTCTCAAGTACACCGTCCAAAAACTGACCTCCTCAATGTTATTGAAAAATATTGACTTGGCTGTAAAGCCCATTACTACACTCATTTTTCATTGTTGTTTTGGAAAAGAAAGGTTGAAAATGGTTGAATAAGATCAAGATTACTTACAAGAGGAATGTCTTTCGGAAAGTCTTCAGGGCGAACCCATACTAGTCGCACTAATCCATCAGACTCAATTATTCTTCGGAAATCCAAAGGCTCACTAATAGAAGCTGAAAAAAAAAGAAAACCAAAGTTGTCTCTAACAAGAGGTCCAATAGGGCTTGTATCGCTCACCTGGAACAACCACAATTGGTCTCTCTAAAAAACCACCAATACTAATTACAAGTCAAGGTTCCCTCTGAACGTTATAAATACAAAAGGCATCTATGCATTAGAAAGTTATAACCTGTATTTGATTTTTGCTCTTTTTAGTTGGATTTCTTTTTGCTGTGTCCTTGAATGTGGGTCAAGGTCAACTTGCTTAACAAACTTTATTCTACTGTATGCATAGCTTTTGTATATGCCATTTTAAATTCATTGGCCTTAAGGTTCAAGACAAGAAGATAAGAAGATATATAAATTTTAATCTACTCGAGATCACTGACCTCGAGTAGGTGTAAAGGTCAACTGGCTTTGAAAACTTGAATAGCTATATGTGCTAATGATTGTTTAAAATTTTTGGCACATGGCAAGAAATGTTTTAAGGTTTTACAATTTAGCACACTGTGACCCTGATGAGGCTCAAGGTGAATCATCTTTGCCAACTTGAAAGGGCTTTGTCATAGCAATATTCATGTTACATTTCATTGCTGTAGTTTAGTGGCTCAAGAGAAAAAACTGAATTTACTTACGCATTGTAAAGACATATTTTTCAGATAATGCCGATGTGCTTCCAGATGACGACACCCACACTGTATATGTTGCTCCTCGTATTAATTTTGTCAGCATCATTGATAATTTGAAATCCTTCGTATTTTTATATGGTGTGAAAGTTCTCGGTTTTTTATTTCCTTCCTGAACTGTTACCATGTAACTCTGTAATATACATACATACATACGTAAATATACATACATACAAAAAAAAAAAAAAAGGCGGGCTCTTTTCCCCAATAAATCTATAATCTATCTGAAGTTTATCTACAATAGGAAACATAAAATAGCCCGGAAATGAAAATCGGATGGATGCATGGACAGACAACATCAAAACAATATTCCCTTCAAGTTTATAAAATAGCCCAAAAATGAATATTACTCAATATATGTACTATTTAACTTATCAGGGGCAATAATCCAAGTTAAATAATCAGACTGTGTGAGATAAGCACATCTCCTCTTGGTGATGAAGATTCTCACAAAATTCAGGCAAAAATGTGCCACTGTTTTTTTAAATATAGCCCAGAAACAAATTTTATTCTAAACACATAGTGCATAATTCAAGGGCAATAACTCCCAAGTTAAATGATTGAACAGAGTAATGCCAAAAATATGCTTATCTCCTCTTGGTTGCCAGAAATCTGACATCAGTCAGAAAGGGCCCTGCTAGCAGTCTTAGTCTGGTTTTTTTTTTCTTCTTCTTTTAAAGGAAATGGAAGAAATTTAAGACTAATATTTTAATTTATTTTAAAAGTACAATTCTGTTCGTGTTGCAATTCTGGAAGGTGTGTGCTTATACTGTGAAAAAAAAAAAAAAAAAAAAAAAAAAAAAAAAAAAAAAAAAAAAAAAAAAAAAAAAAAAAAAAAAAAAAAACAAAGTCCAATATCTGGTAAAATTTGGGAAAATTCACCAACCAAGTCCAAAAACTCACATTCATGTTTTTAATGTGTAAACTACAAATGTTACAAGTTTTAGAAAGATCAATGGAAAACTGTAGGAGGAGTTGAGGCCACAACTGCTGATAGACAGACCCAAAAAAGGGCCAATCAATGCTAGGCCCTAATAAAGGTCTTTACAAAGTTTCTTTTAAATATAGCAAAAAGGTTTTTCAAAAAAATAGCACAGAAACAAATATTAATCTGCATGTTTATTTTAAAACAAATCAGGGGCACTAACTCTGGGTTCAATGGTCAAACAGGTAACCCTCGACGGTATGAGCATCTCCTCTTGGTAATAAAGCTCTTCACAAAGTTCTATTGAAATTCAGTCAATAGTTAAGTGAAATAGCCCTGGACCCACAGATACACAGACACATGGACGGACAACACCAAAACAATATCTCCCTCCAGATTCCAACGGCAGGGGATAATAAGATATAGAATGATCAAATCTTCAAGAAGATGCCCAAAAAATTCTTGACTTGATATTTTTAACGATTTTTCCTCAGTATCATCAAATATGTTAAGCAGTCATGTTTTAATAAATAATCTAACTCTTGAAAATATTTTCATTCTGACACACATATTTTCGTCATTCAGAAGATGGTTCAGTTTTGACAGTTACAGCTGAGATCATTACTCACCACAGTCAATATTTGGATAGGACAGGGTGCCTGCCATGTTAATTTTCCGCTAGTGGCATCAATCGGACTGAAATGAAGTTCTTCTGGTTTACCTCCAACATCTAAAAATAAATAATCTGTCATTATATCTCATCTTAATTAGGTCATGAAATTTCTGGACAATGCCCCTGATATTTTTAACAATTTTCTGTGTATTGGTATATTTTAAACTTATTTCGATGAACCTACCATATTTTTTTCACTTGGTTCTCAGAAAATTAATTAACTTTCCAAAAAACTTAATGTACAGATTTATTAGTTCCAAAAATAGAAAAATAACTTGATCCAATCTGTAAAATCTGTCAAATGTGAACTGGACAAATGGGGCATATACCTGGGGTTGTTATGACTATTCTAAAATAGTAAAATTACCTGGCCCAATCTGTCGAGTGTGACCTAAACAAAGTGGGCATATCCCTGGGGATGTTATGGCTATTCTAAAACAGTTAAATTACCTGGCTCAATCTGTCGATTGTGACCTACACTAAGTGGGCATATCCCTGGGGATGTTATGGCTATTCTAAAACAGTAAAATTACCTGGCCCAATCTGTCGAGTGTGTACTGGACTAAGTGGACATTTTCCTGGGGATGTTATGGCTATTCTAAAATAGTAAAATTACCTGGCCCAATCTGTCGAGTGTGAACTGGACTAAGTGGGCATATCCCTGGGGATGTTATGGCTATTCTAAAAGAGTATGATTCACAGGATCTTAAATCAGTGATGACCATGTTATTTTTATCAGTGACCGATTCACGAAAGGCTTTCTTTGCGATATTCCTGTCTTCGAGATCAGTTGGGTTATAGCTATAGTAAACCGTATATTCCTGAAAAATTTAATTGAAAAATCTTATATACTGTCACAAAGAAATAATTTTAGTAGAAAATTTTAATGAAAAATTTGTTAATATATTTTTAAAGTATTTACACAATTGTATGGCAGAAAAATATTTTTAACAAGTTTTTTATCCTAATTTGTCCTGGACTATGATGGGAAACAGATTAATACATTAGCTTTCCATGTATCACCATATCTCCTGTCACTGTCAATAATAATTCCACTCTAGCAGATGATAGAGAGAAAGTTTACTCAAATTCATCAATGGTTTACTCAAGGTACATAAGTTACTTTCACCATTTCAGAAATGACTACCTCTGCGATAGCTCAGTTGGTAGAGTGCTCACTCCCTAAGTGGGAGGTCAAGGGATAAACACCATAACTCAACTCAACTCAGAAATGACTTCCTTTATACAAGTGAAAGACTGCTCTGGCATCTCGTAACAGACTGTCTTGATTCAAGTAAAATAGCACTACTACACACTACTACTCCAAATCTGGTAACAGACTGCCTTGATTCAAGTAAAATAGCACTACTACACACTACTACTCCAAATCTCGTAACTGACTGTCTTGATTCAAGTAAAATAGCACTACTACACACTACTACTCCAAATCTCGTAACTGACTGTCTTGATTCAAGTAAAATAGCACTACTAAACACTACTACTCCAAATCCCGTAACTGACTGCCTTGATTCAAGTAAAACAGCACTACTAAACACTACTACTCCAAATCCCGTAACAGACTGCCTTGATTCAAGTAAAATAGCACTACTAAACACTACTACTCCAAATCTCGTAACTGACTGTCTTGATTCAAGTAAAATAGCACTTTTACACACTACTACTCCAAATCCCGTAACTGACTGCCTTGATTCAAGTAAAATAGCACTACTACACACTACTACTCCAAATCTCGTAACAGACTGCCTTGATTCAAGTAAAATAGCACTACTACACACTACTACTCCAAATCCCGTAACTGACTGCCTTGATTCAAGTAAAATAGCACTACTACACACTACTACTCCAAATCTCGTAACATGACTGCCTTGATTCAAGTAAAATAGCACTACTACACACTACTACTCCAAATCTCGTAACAGACTGCCTTGATTCAAGTAAAATAGCACTACTACACACTACTACTCCAAATCTTGTAACTGACTGTCTTGATTCAAGTAAAATAGCACTACTACACACTACTACTCCAAATCTCGTAACAGACTGCCTTGATTCAAGTAAAATAGCACTACTACACACTACTACTCCAAATCTCGTAACTGACTGCCTTGATTCAAGTAAAATAGCACTTTTACACACTACTACTCCAAATCCCGTAACTGACTGCCTTGATTCAAGTAAAATAGCACTATTAAACACTACTACTCCAAATCCCTTAACAGACTGCCTTGATTCAAGTAAATTAGCACTTTTACACACTACTACTCCAAATCTCGTAACTGACTGCCTTGATTCAAGTAAATTAGCACTACTAAACACTACTACTCCAAATCCCGTAACAGACTGCCTTGATTCAAGTAAATAGCACTTTTACACACTACTACTCCAAATCTCGTATCTGACTGCCTTGATTCAAGTAAAATAGCACTACTAAACACTACTACTCCAAATCCCGTAACAGACTGCCTTGATTAATTAAACAGCACTACTACACACTACCACTCCAAATCTCGTAACAGACTGCCTTGATTAATTAAAATAGCACTACTAAACACTACTACTCCAAATCCCATAACTGACTGCCTTGATTTAAGTAAAATAGCACTACTAAACACTACTACTCCAAATCCCGTAACAGACTGCCTTGATTCAAGTAAAATAGCACTACTAAACAACACTACTACTCCAAATCTCGTAACAGACTGCCTTGACTAATTAAAACAGCACTACTACTCTAATTCAAGCAAGTTTTAAATCATTCTGCCAGTCAATCTTACTCATTGTAAAATTTCAGCCTTGGACATTTACAGGATAAATAAGGCTTCAGTTATCAACAGACAATAATCATGTTCAGTGTTACTTATTGAGGAGTAAAACATATTCTTGATTCTAGAATAAAACCTGAATAAATCAGTCATCATCATCCTCATCATCACCATCATCATCATAATCCTCATCATCATCCCCCTCATCATCATTATCCTCATCATCATCATCCTCATCATTATCCTCCTCCTCATCATCATCATTATAATCATCATCATCCCCCTCATCATTATAATCATCACCACCCCCCTCATCATCATCATCATCATCATCATAATCATCGTTATCATCATTATCACCATCATTATCATCATCTTCATCATTATAATCATCATCATCCCCCTCATCATCATTATCCTCATCATCATCATAATCATCGTTATCATCATCATCACCATAACCATCCTTTTCATCATCATTATCATCATCATCTTTATCATCATCAGCAGCAGCATCCGTTTCTTTTCTAATGTGCAGGTTCAGACGCATTGTCTACACTAGTAGGCTCCCTTGCAGATGACTGACTTGCTGCACACATAGCAGATTTCACCCCATATCTCCATTCCTTACAATCATGGGGGAATTTGAGAGCTTCCACTCTCTACAATCTCTCTCTGTTAGCTCTTTCAAAGACAACTTTGGATGGACAACAAGTCTATCAACTATCATTTAATTTCAAAATCTGAAACCACAAATCTTCATCACTATTAACTTAAGTAAGTTTAAGCTTTTAAATAGCTTCTGTAACTCACCGTTCCTGTCGGAGCACCTGGGGGAGAATCCCACATGACAGTTAACTGTCCTGGAGCTTTAGTATCAAAAGTCAAATTGTTAGGAACTTCCAAAACATTTCCTACAATATAAACAACTATAATTATAAACAAAAAACTTCATTTAATAATAGAAACTGTTATCAATATATGTGTGATATAGATGAGTTGAGTAATGGTGTTTAACGTACCAGTGAAGAATTTTTCATTTATATCGAGACGTCGCCAGCTATAGACGAAAGTGCAGAAATTTTGCCTCTGTGTTGCGCTGATGGCATTATACAGCAAGGTTTTTTTATCATGCCACGCTTGCCATGACACCGGACCTTATTTATTTTAAGTTCCCATCCGAAAAACCCTGGCTTTCATTTCGTAATGCCGAGTGCTTGGCAAAAGAACAGTCACTACCCACTTTTGAGTCTTGGGTCAGACCCGGCCGGGGTTCGAACCCACGACCTTCCACTTATGGAGCGAGCACTCTACCAACTGAGCTACTGCAGTGGCCTTGTGATATAGATGAACTATAACTCCTAGTCCAGTGATTTGATATCCAGAACTTGAAGGACCTCAGTGACCTCAATAATTTATAAGAAATTTCTAGTCAGATTTCATTTATAAATAGCTAATATGCATGTATTAACTATAGTAAATTTGATCATTTCCAAATCATTTACCATTTCAGTATGGTTATGCAGCCATGATGTTGACCTTTTAACATATGACCTTGAACCCTATCTCAAAATGGTCACAATATCAATGACTACAATATACTATATTCAACATGCCTATACAAAAAGATAATAGTTTTGAAGATAATTCACAATTTCAGTCTTCTCCTACAGCTATGACCTTGACTTTTGAATGTATGACCTTGAACCATATATCAAAATGATCATCAAATAAATACTTGCAATATTCTAATATACATGCCTATACAAAAAGTTCATAGTTTTCAAGACAACTAACAATTTCATTCTTCTTCTGCAGTTATGACCTTGAACTTTCAACATATGACCTTGAACCATATATCAAAATCATCATCATATCAATACCTTCAATATTTTAAGATACATGCTTATACAAAAATTTAAAATTTTCTAGCTAATGCACAATTTTATAAGCAAAAAATAACATTTCAGAGACAACAACTCCTTTCGGTCAGGTGAGCTAAAAACTATTACTCAACTCCTGTCAAACCCAGCCCAAATTTTCTAATAATTATTGTTATTATTTTTTTTTTTCAACTCACCTGGGGCTTTATAAGAAACTGTTTTGTTAGGTCCAGTACCATGGTCATTGTGAGCCTGAACATCAAACACATAGAAATACCCCCAACACAGCTTTTCAACTGAAATTATAAAGTCAAAAAGAAATAAGAAAACACTAAGAATGTAACATCTCATATCACCATGGTTATATAACATCAGATACCACAATGGTTATATGATATCAGAAATCACCGAGGTTGTATTATCTCATATCACCATGGTTATATGACATCAGATACCACAATGGTTATGTGATATCAGAAATCACCGAGGTTGTATTATCTCATATCACCATGGTTATGTGACATCAGATATCACAATGGTTATGTGATATCAGATATCACCGAGGTTGTATTATCTCATATCACCATGGTTATGTGACATCAGATATCACAATGGTTATGTGATATCAGAAATCATCGAGGTTGTATTATCTCATATCACCCATGGTTATGTGACATCAGATACCACAATGGTTATGTGATATCAGAAATCACCGAGGTTGTATTATCTCATATCACCCATGGTAATTGTGACATCAGATATCACAATGGTTATGTGATATCAGAAATCACCGAGGTTGTATTATCTCATATCACCATGGTTATGTGACATCAGATATCACAATGGTTTATGTGATATCAGAAATCACCGAGGTTGTATTATCTCATATCACCATGGTTATGTGACCTCAGATATCACAATGGTTATGTGATATCAGAAATCACCGAGGTTGTATTACTCTCATATCACCATGGTATATAACATCAGATACCACACAATGGTTATATGATATCAGAAATCAACGAGGTTGTATTATCTCATATCACCATGGTTATATGACATCAGATACCACAATGGTTATGTGATATCAGAAATCACCGAGGTTGTATTATCTCATATCACCATGGTTATGTGACATCAGATATCACAATGGTTATGTGATATCAGAAATCACCGAGGTTGTATTATCTCATATCACCAGTGGTTATGTGACATCAGATATCACAATGGTTATGTGATATAAGAAATCATCGAGGTTGTATTATCTCATATCACCATGGTTATGTGACATCAGATACCACAATGGTTATGTGATATCAGAATATCACCGAGGTTGTATTATCTCATATCACCATGGTTATGTGACATCAGATATCACCAAGCTTGTTTTATCTCATATCACCATGGTTATGTGACATCAGATATCACAATGCTTTTGTGATATCAGAAATCACCAACATTGTAATATCTCATATCATCATGGTTATATGACATCAGATATCACAATGGTTATGTGATATCAGATATCACCAAGGTTGTATTATCTCATATCACCGTGGTTATGTGACATAAGATATTACCATGGTTATATGACATCAGATGTCACAATGGTAATGTGATATCAGAAATCACCAACATTGTAATATCTCATATCACCATGGTTATATGACAACAGATATCACCATGGTTATGTGATATCAGATATCACCATGGTTATGTGATATCAGATATCACCATGGTTATGTGATATCAGAAATCACCAAGATTGTAATATCTCATATCACCATGGTTACATGACATCAGATATCACCATGGTTATGTGATATCAGAAATTAATGCGAGCAAGAAATTAATGTGAGGCCCATGTCATCACATTAATTTCTTGTCGTATTTATTTTCCGGTTTCTGTATTCTGTATATTTATTATAAATTGAGTTACCTCCCTTAACCGGAAGTTGTTATCGTAACTGATTAATTAGAACACATTATCATTTAGCAGTAATTTTTTGCTGTTTCTTTCCTGCTAAGACTTGAATCATGACTAATACATCATTTGAACGTTTACTGGGTTGAAAGTAATGTGATTATAAGTAATCTAACATTCTAAGCTTGAGAGTTGAAGACGAAGATCAGTTGTACATATGCCGATACGGACGTCCTAATTTTGAATGATTAATTTTAATAATTACAAACTTCATGTTGTTACACGATTTAGAGCAATTTCATTGGTCGTTTTCCTGTCAAATGACATTGTTATTTTCCAATAACAACGTTTTCTACCGGAACTACTTTCGACCAGTTTCAGTGATTTCCCATCTTTCAGTTCTATTAATAGAAGTTATTTTTAAATTGTAAACAAATGGGAATGTCTTCGAGATCGGCAAATATTCCACCTTGAAACATTTAAATACTTCAATTTTTTAGATTAAAATTTTGCAAAAAATTATTTGACTCGACATGTTCTGATATTTGTTCACCAAAATATTCAAGACTATTAAATATTTATTTATAAAATTTTTTTATTTTTGTAATCCAGTCGCGGAGAGTCCCTTTTGTACACCCCTTAAAAAATTCAAAGACAAAATAAATTTTGTTACACACCTCAACCAATTTCTAAACCCGAGTTTCCGAATTAAAGCAAAAAATATCAAAAAATTAAAATTGAAGTCAGGTATACACTACACATCGTCCGAGAGTCACAGTCACATCTATGCCAAGTGATGCTGAATTTCAGTTACGCCACATCATGCTTATGTCAGGCCACAGAAACAAGGCCTCAGTTTACAGCTATAGTAGGGACTTCAGTTCACAGGAGAAACATATCAGTGATACCTTCTTGGGAAACGTCCAGTCTAATGCACCCCCTACCACTTGTTTTACCTCCACATGTCTCTGATCAGCCATTACAGCTACCACCGGTGTCATCATTAAACGAAATCCCTTTGTCTCACTCCCAGCTCATAGGTGGCAAAAAATCGATTTCAACCAAGAAAACATTAATTCCATTTCATTAGTTGGTTCCACGGTTTTTTAAACACTGTTCATTCAGTTTTCTTTTGTTATGGGAAATGTCAACCTGTAAGTTGAGTCAACACGCGTGTCCTACAAACGTATGATAGACAGACGTTGTTGTTGGTAAATATTTTGTCACGAGACATAATATAGTACCCTTTCTCTCAAAGAATTTAATTGTAATATCATTTATATATTGACTGAAATGAACAAGAAAATGAATAAAAAGATATCAATTAAACACCTTTATCAGTTTTTCACAAGACATTTTATTGTCTTTTAAAGGTGACATTTAATGTTTTATTACGCCGCGACGTTGTAACATCGATTTTCGGAAAATCAGTTCAGAAATGTAGGTCAGCTTAAAAAACTGTTTAATTTTGGGTTTGTAATTATAAGAACTCAAAGCGTTATATTTGAGTATGTTTGTTTTTAAAAAAAGACCACGCGTTTCTTTGTTCTGATAATCCTTTACCACCTTGGTTAATTTAAAACAATGGGTCATCGGCGCATAAAAATTTACCCTCTGCACACCTCACTGTTTATTTTAATAATGTCTATTGAAAGTTCGTTTATAATGTGTTTATAAATTAAAGAAGACATAAGATAATAATTTCTAAGTTCATAATTTAATTTTATAATTGTAAGATTAAAAGATTGGAAATTGGAATTTAAAAAATCGCATTAATTTCAATACGCATTTTACTTCAAAATCGGCAATTCACATTAATTTCATGATGCATTACAGTATCTAATATCACCATGGTAATATGACATCAGATATTACCATGGTTATGTTATATCAGAAATCAATCACCATGGTTTAATGATATCTGATATAACCTGTATTACACATTTTCATTGATTTTTTTTTTTTATTTCATGCATTTTCAGTAATTATGGCCATCTTCAATGTCAGACAGGGTTGGTATGATCAAATTTATCCACCCAACAACCTTACACAATTTTTCTAATTTGTTGATACTCATTTCACTGACTGTTATCAAGTACATGTTTTTCAGTTACAAAATTTCTCGATGTTCTTCAAACATTTTGAACACTTTTTATAATTATACAATATCACCTTCTTCATCTGAGACATCATGTAGTAATGGTAATTTATAGTATTTTAAGATACAAAAGCTTACTAATTTGAGAAACGGCTTCCTTGCATGTAGCTCGGCATTTGGACAAAAAAAGCCAGGAAAATCTGGGGAGCAGTATGCTTGTCTGCAGCATAATGATTTGTTGAGCTAGCACCTTAACGAAAAGTCACACTAATAACTCATGAGTACACGACAAAATAAAATACACAACCACACTTCTACTGCAAAAAAAAGAACTTAATCTCAGACTAACCCTTATGAATTATTCAATCAACTTTCTCTCATCAAGGATAGCTAAATATTTGCTGATGTGAGGTTAACCAAGAATACAACAATCCAAACAAGAACTTACTCTTAATATTTGTAGCAGTCGTATTACGTATTTGTTCATCTTCCCAGGAATCTTGATAAGATACGATGTAATCTTTGACTATTTTAGGATCCTTGAATGGCGACTGCCACGATATAACGGCATTAGAACCACCGCCCTTGACAGATAAATCCTTGACTGCTACCTGGATGGCACCTGTGTCGTATACCTGTGATTTGACGGCTGTTTTAGTTCCTTCCCCAGCAACAGTAAAAGCAGTTACCTATGATTGAAAATAAGTACAGTCATGTGTATATAGATCCAGACCTCAAAACAAATACAAGAGGCCCATGGGCCTTAACGCTCACCTGAGGATATGTCCAAAATTGTTTGCAAAGTGCAATAGACAATATATTAAGTACAGAAATTTTACAAGTTTTCTCAAGTTAAGAACTGCCACAAAACTTTATCAGAAATATATCCAGTCACATTTCATTTAAAAGTAGCATATATAATATGCATGAAGTATCTGTAGCGCAATGAATAATTTCCAAATCATTAACAAATTTCAGTATACTTATGCAGCTATGTCCTTGACCTTTGAACATATATGACCTTGAACCATATATGATCGTCATGTCAATACCTACAATATTCTAATTTAGCAATTTAAGTCTTCTTTTGCAGCTGTGACCTTAATTGAACATATGACTTTGAATCATATAACAAAATGATCATTTCGAAATACCTACAATGTTGAGCTCAGGTGAGTTAAAAATGGCTTAAAATTAATGAAGCAAAACATGTGATGACAAGCAATAGACCAAAAAAATTGTTTTAAGTTTCACTCTGGGGTCAGCAGTGGCAGATCTAGAAAAGGGGTGTTGGAGCCATACAATTCCCCCCCCCCCATCACTGATATTACAAACTTGTGTGTATTTCTAGCTTAGATTGTCCAAGAAAGCAGGATTTTGCACCATTTTCACAATTTTCCAGAGAAGCATGCCTTTGTACCCCCTAGGAGGAACAAGTCTTCTGCTCTCAGCTTTAATGCCCCCCCCCCCCCCCTTTTGTAAAATGCTGGTTCTGCCTCTGGTCAGTAGGTTTTTTCCTGAAATTGTTGGGGTAATTACATTTCATATATTTTGTAAATTCTGATTTTATGCTTATCACTACTAAGCATTTTTTAGATATACCGTAATCCTTCTATGTTTTCGGACCCTCTATGTTTTCGGACAACCTAATTTTGAAATTTTAATAATTTTTAAATTTCCTCTAATTTCGGAAGGCAATTTTTTACCTCTAAATCCGGACACATTTTTGCTGAAATTCAGTTGCAGCATGTTATACAGAGTGCTTGAAATAAAGATTTAATAAAATCAAGAAGAAACTTTGATGTTTTCAATTATTTTAACTAAAAATTGTTGCTTTCACACGTTTATTTCATTGTGTATTGGCGCCATTGCATCGTAACTGTGTATTGGCCCATGGAGTCTTGCATCATTACGTGAAACAGTTGGTGTGCAATGTATTAACGTTTTAATGTAAACTAAATAAAATCATACCTTTGATAAGTGCTTTGATTTTCTATGAAAGTGAAAGTTGATTATAATTAATGTTCACTGCCGACAAAATCGTGTAAAACAGAATCTTGTCGGGTACACTAGTTCAACATCAAAGACATTTTTTCTGATGAAAACAGAAAGTGACATTTTTCACTTATTCTCATGTAGTGTTTGTTATGAGAATTGCAGAAATGACCATGTGATTGTTCCAGCCGACAAATGCGATAAAAAAAACTGTTTTCCAAGATGAAAATTACATTAAAATATGTTTGAAATATGAATTAAAATAATTCAATTTTAACCTTTTATATACGGAAGTCGGAAGTCGGAACTTGTTCAATCTTTGCATTGCCATTTCTTAAAATGTACACATATGCATGGTAAAATATTGAATATTTGATTGAAAGGAAATTCTCTGAACTTGATCCACAAATAATGCAACACACGATGTATAATAATAATTTGACTGCAGACAATTACAAGTAGAAAGCGGCATGTTGGTGCACCTCAAACGTGGGGACTTATTGAAAAAAGTCACGTTGTTTTCTTGTAAACAAAATGGCGACCTCGATGTGTATTACTTAGAGAATCATGATTTTTGATCAACAAACACTTTAAAAAATAATATTTAATGAAATAAACAACACAAAAGGTAACTTTTACTTGTATTTTATTTAAGATTTTACTTTATCATTGATTTATGCGTGGATATTGCTGTTGATAATGTCTTAAAATATCGAGAGGGAACCAGGACCCAAAATCGGCTCCAAAATGTCTCATTTTTCGGACACTCTAAATATTCGGACACCCCCAATTTTCAAGATATTTAATTTTCAAATTTCCTCTAAATTCCCGGACACTTGAAAATGAAATTATTAAAATCTGTCCGAATACATAGAAGGATTACGGTAGCATAAGTGTTGACACAAAAAACATCAAAGTCTTACGATCTAGAATCCAGATTTGGAATAAGATTATTATACACAACTGTTTTAAATTTAAAACTGACAATGCATCATCACACATATATATATCTCACTTACCCAGAATTTATATTCTTTACCAAACTTTAAATCTTCACTTGAAAGCCTGAATGTAAAATCAGTCCTGTCTTCAGCTGGTAAAACCATGTAAGCCGCATCTTTAGAGTCTGTACTTTGATAATACAACTAGAAGTAAAAAAAATTAGAGAAATGATTACAGTATAACCTGCTATAGAAGACACCTCTATATAAATATCAGATACGAAATCAGGTTACTGAGGCCTCATGGGGTTGGTGGCATAAAGCGTATACTTATGAATCACATTGCTTCTGCCTGACTTGGTTCAAATACAACTCACTCAGATGCTAGTGATTGAATTTTTGTCAGTTAACTTGCTGAAGGTTTTCTCCACTGGCAGGCACTTTGGTTTACTCAACAATCCCAGACTGACCGCCTTGATACAAGTGAAAAATTTTGACTGGGGCATAAAACACTGTTTCAACTCTCTCAGCTGTCTAGCAAACTTTATGCCTGGTGGTGTGTTTGGGAACAGAAAAACCAATAATATCCAGCACGAATGGATGTCAAAAGGGTCACCACCTCATTTCAGGACAAACTGAAAATATTGAGTGAAAATGTAGAAAATTTACTAACCTCATTACAGGCTGGCCAATTACTTTTACTTATTTTTCGCGATTGGAACATATTTAACACATGATATCACCAATTATAATGCAAGACATTGCTTTGTAGGTATATTTATAACTAGTAACATTGCACTTCTGCTAAATCATTATAGTCAAAAATGGAATTTAATGGAAAAATTCCATTGAATTCAATTTTTTTTTTTTTTTTTTTTTTAAATTTTCTATCTGTTTTTCGGTTTGAGCAGTACATTTCCATCAAAACAGAAAATTTTGGTCGAAATGGTCAGCCTGTCAATTAAAGCAGTCGTATATAAACTTACATGATATCTCAGTATGGTTCCTCTACTGTTTCCTGGTGTTTTCCATGTTGCAATCAGAATTGTGGGATCTATTGGGTCTGGATAAACTTTGAAGCCAACTGGTTTTGAAGGCACTGCAAAAAAATATATCAAAGGACTGAAAGTACTGAAAGACAATCTAATGAAAAGGATTGATTGATTTAATCCAATTTTACCTCCCAGTTCAGAATATTTCACTTAAATCCAGACGACATTAGCTATAGGTCAAGTGGCAAAAATTTTGACCTTTGCAGTGCACTTAGAGCAATGTGCAGGGAGGGTTCTTTAATGTGTCATGCTTGCTGTGACAAGGGGCATTGGTTTTTAAGGTCTCATCTGAAGGACCCTAATGAGAAAGAGTTTAATTGAGTAATGGTGTTTTATGCTTCTGTCAAGAATCTTACACTTGTATCGATGCAGTCAGTTAGTTCTGGGATGATGAAGTAAACCAGAGTGCTCAGAGAAAACCAGAATCCTTAAGCAGACAAATCGACAAACTTTCTTGCACTAGAATTCGCCCGAGAGGGATTTGAACCTAGGTCGTGAGAGGCACTGTAATCTGAAAACAAAGGCTTCTAATAAGGAAGAGCAATACAATATAAATAAAAATCTGAGATCACTAAAGAAATAATCAAAATGATTAATTATAAACAAGGGGACCAAGGGTTCTATTGCTCATCTGAGAACATGCAATTTTTATAGAAATTTTTTTGGTTTCCACAATGTGTTTTTCTCAATAAGGAGTAACCAAATTTCCAAAATTTGAAAAAAAATTACAGAGCTTTTTTATGAAATTTTCTCACAAATTACAGTGCTTTTTTATGAAATTTTCTCACAAATTACAGTGCATTTTTATGAAATTTTCTCACAAATTACCGTGCATTTTTATGAAATTTTCTAACAAATTACAATGCATTTTTATGAAATTTTCTCACAAATTACAGTGCATTTTTATGAAATTTTCTCTCATAAATTACAATGCATTTTTATGAAATTTTCTCACAAATTACAGTGCTTTTTTATGAAATTTTCTCACAAATTAGTGCTTTTTATGAAATTTTCTCACAAATTACAGTGCATTTTTATGAAATTTTCTCACAAATTAGTGCTTTTTTATAAAATTTTCTCACAAATTAGTGCTTTTTATGAAATTTTCTCACAAATTACTGTGCTTTTTTATGAAATTTTCTCACAAATTACAGTGCTTTTTTATGAAATTTTCTCACAAATTACAGTGCATTTTTATGAAATTTTCTCACAAATTACCGTGCATTTTTATGAAATTTTCTAACAAATTACAATGCATTTTTATGAAATTTTCTCACAAATTACAGTGCATTTTTATGAAATTTTCTCACAAATTACAGTGCATTTTTATGAAATTTTCTCTCATAAATTACAATGCATTTTTATGAAATTTTCTCACAATTTACAGTGCTTTTTTATGAAATTTTCTCACAAATTAGTGCTTTTTATGAAATTTTCTCACAAATTACAGTGCATTTTAATGAAATTTTCTCACAAATTACAGCGCTTTTTTATGAAATTTTCTCACAAATTACAGTGCATTTTTATGAAATTTTCTCACAAATTATCGTGCTTTTTTATGAAGTTTTCTCACAAATTACCGTGTTTTTTTTATGAAATTTTCTCACAAATTAGTGCTTTTTTATGAAATTTTCTCACAAATTATTGCTTTTTATGAAATTTTCTCACCTTGTTTACTTAAAAAAGTTTACTTTTTTAAAGGAGTTTTCAAAAATGTGTTGCCAAGGTGATTTGCCAGGTGGTCCTATGTAGAGTTGGTGGCTATAACAGAATTAGCTCTATATACTTACATCCTTCAGAAGTGGTGAACATTATGGGTGTTGGTGGGGGGTTAGTAATCTTCCCATGTAGATTTTTCACATAAACTGTCACCCTATATGTTGTTAAGGGGCTTAATTTTGTCAGGTTGTACCATGAAATGATTTTGGGGTTGCTTGGCAAAGTTACGTTTCTTCCACTTTTATCATTTCCTTGTTCTCTGCAAACGTATAAATAATTCAAAATCATATAAATACCTATACAATATTCTAATATACATGCCTATAATAAACAAATTCAGTCTTATAATGCAGTTATGACCTTGTCCTTCCAGCACATGACCTTGCACCATATATCAAAATCATTGTCAAATCAATACTGACAATATTCTAATATACATGCCTATACAAAAGGTTAATAGTTTTCAATAAAATTAACAATTTCTGTCTTCTTAGGTTGCTATGACCTTGAACTTTGAATGTTTAACCTTGACCATTATATCAAAACGATTGTCATATTAATACCTACAATATTCTATTATACAGGCCTATACAAATAACTTAAAGTTTTCATGATAATTCATAATTTAAGTTTTCTTATGCAACTATGACCTTACCTTTGAATGTATTACCTTGAACCATATATCAAAATGATTGTGGTATCAGTATTCCGAAATATATGCCTATACAAAAAATTAATAGTTTTCAAGATATATTGACAAATATATAATTTTTAGCAATTTCCTACTAAATACCTTGCCATTTCCTCATTTAGAGTCCCAAGGCTACTATTTGTGTAAATCTGAAACTAGATGACCTAAGAATATAATAAACTAAATACTTAAGCTTATATAACTCTTATACATTCAGAGGAGAAGATTTTTAAAAAGTTTTTCATTGGCCTTCACCCAGACATAAAGGTCATCAAGTTTCAATAATTTTGGCCCTGTGGTTTTGGGGCAGAAAATTTAACCTCTTTAAAGTTTATGCACAAGGGATGATGCATGATGGATAAAGCACGACGAACAATGATAGATAGCAGTAGCTCTCTGACCTTTCAGCATAGGTGAACTAAAAATTAATTTTTCTTTTTTATATATAAAAAAGTAAGAAATGGACAATTTGCACACTGCATAATTTCCATTGTAAATAATATTATGTATATATATTTGATTCAATATTTTACAGAAGAAAAGATAAACATGTCTTTGGCTAAAGAATACAAATGTCTGTGTGCCATAGTGATGTCGGGCTTGCCAATGATTGATTGTCGGTCTTTGTCAGGGCAGCAATCCTAATAATCAATCTTTGCCAACATCAACGAGTAATTTCCTGATTTTAGTCAAGTCTGTTTCCTTTCTGGTTCCTGCTACTAAAAACAACAATGGCAGACAGCGATGGATAATTTATCCATATCCAGACACTTTTTACACCAGTGAGATGCTTTGGCTACTGTCAGTCTGTTGTGGCAAGGTGCCATCAGACCTTTAACTTACAATCACTAAGCAAAAACACTTGGCTTTCACAATAAAAGTATTTATATTCAGTGGTTTTGTTTGCCTAAAATTAATACCGAATAAAGGTAGTTTCCCCTTGAGAAATAAGACTAAACTTTCCCAACTTGACAACTAAAATTCCCCAAAAGGCAACAGTGACACACAATCAAATAGTTTAAGTTAAATCCAGTTGTCCAAAACTGTTCTAACAGACAAAAAATGTTAGATATTGTCACAATATAAGATCTTTGCAATGAATTTCAAAATTCTGAGCATAATATGTGACATAAAAAGGGTCCAAATTTTCCCTATCTGAAAGGTGGAAGGTAGATTGTAGACTGCCCATAGTGGGATCAAGCTCTACTATAACGGATTAACTGTGAAACATATACACCATATGCAGGAGAAGCTGGGATATTACGGCAAAGAAAGGGAAAGTTGACAATTTGTTACTGATTACTGATTTACAATTACTAAGTTATTCCGATTATTAATTGATGAATTCGATTATTCCTTTTGGATTATCGATTATGAAGTTTTGTCTGATCAGACATCACTAGTATGCCCTCATTGGTAAAATGACTTTACTAAAAGCCAATCCTTTCAACTAAAAATAATAAAAAAGTTCTGTCCAATCAAAATCCTTGAAACAAAGGAGAATTGAATTCTATAAATGTACCTACATGTATGATAATGTATAAACTGGATTAGGAATATTTCTGTTATTTACTGGTAACCATGTCAACACAGCACTCTCACTGGATACATTAATTGTTTTGATGTTTGAAATAACTGCAAGAAAAAAGACATTAAACAAAATTATAATGATGATAATATCAAAACAAATTTAATTGTGATATAAAGAACAAGTAAGATATGATAACGATGGAAAATGCAAAAAATGATGTCATCAAAACCCTGTCTGAACTACAAAACTCACAATTTAACTCTCGAAATAATTAAACAAAAAAAAAAAAAAAAAAAACAAACAAAAAAAAAAAAAAAAAAACAAAAAAAAAAAAAAAAACAAAAAAAAAACAAAAAAAAACAAACAAAAAAAAACAATATTTATATCTCTAGAGTTTATTAGCCATTTCACAAAAACAAAAATCAAAGTACTGAAAGTACTGAAATTCACGAAAGACGAAAGACAAATGAGTATTTGATTGAATGTGAATATTGTGTGTTGTTCAAGATTATGTCATGTACAGTTGACTGCCTTTGCAGATGTCCTAGTAGATACATTCACTTTACAGTGCAATGAAAGACAGCAGTTTATTACCCATTTCATTAAAAAAAAAAGAAAGAAAGAAAAAAAACAAATAAGTTAATTGAGTATGTTAAAGAACTTTATAAGATAACTGCCAAGTGATAGTAGGATCCAATAATAAAACTAGAACTGTCTTTAGGTTATAACATACTGCAGGAAATAATTGTTCTGATGTATCTGTATAAATTGTTTTGATTGGTTGTTTCTGTCATGTCACGACAGTGGTGAAGCATGCATATTCAGTTTCTAGCAGCCTTCACTAAAGTTCACGCATATTTTTTCCCTATATCTTGCACAGTTGTTTAAATTTTTCATTGTTTAATTTTTTTTGTTCTGAGGTTCCAACCGATTATCTCTGGAAGTGGTTATAGCATTTGCTTTGGACACAGGTTTCCGGTTTAACCAGTTTTTCCTGACCAGTATTTATGACGAATAATTTTTTTTTTTTTTTTTTTACATTGTTAAATCCTGGTGTCACTCTGTAGGCCCGGCTTATATGAGTTTGTTATTAAAGAAGAAAAGTTTGAACTTCTTTATTTATATTTGATTTACAATCAAATCAGTTGCATACACTTACCTTTTGGGCTGTTACATAATGAAGCTTCATAGCATGGGTTTACACATAAATCCATGTATAATACACATCGCCTTGATAATGTACATGTAAAATAAATGTCACTCTGACAAGTAAAAGATGCTGGGGGTCTCACGGTTGCTGAAAAATAATGAATATAAACATAAAATTTAACAAGAATCAAAGCACTGATAGTGCTGATCAAACAAAGTAATGAATTTTGTATTCATTTAGGACTTGCATATTTGAGACTGCTTCAGTGGCTCAGCTGTGTAGTGTCTGCCTGCCTCCACATCAGAAGGTCAGAGGTTTGAACCCAAGCAGAGTCATATATAAGACTAAAATTTGAGAACAGGAGAACATTAAGAATGAAATGAGATAATCTTCATAATAAAAGGGGGACAATTCATAGAAAAGGGAGGTAATACTAACAGTGATTATGACAGCCAACACCCTCATCTGTGCCATCAGTACAATCTTGTCTACCATCGCACAATTTGTTTCTTGGTATACATCCACCTTCATTTATACATCTGAAATACCCAACACCACAATGCTGTGAACCTGTAATAAGGAGAATAATAGTGATTAAAAGAGAGAGAGAGCAAACCATTATCTTGATGTTGATGAGAGAGAGAGAGAGAGTGAGAGAGAGAGAGAGAGAGAGAGAGAGAGATTCTCATAAAAGTTCTTAAAAGGGAGAAAGCAAACCATTATTCTGATGGTTGATGAGAGAGAGAGAGAGAGAGAGAGAGATTCTCATCTGATTTTGCTAGTTTGCACTTCTGTGGTCTTTTACAGTGCTAGAACACTTGTATTGAATGTCTTTGAAAAACATAGCAGACCATTCATATTATATTATCCATTACACTGTTACTGAACCAGCTAGTGGAGGCATACCATATGGTCAAAACCTATTCTCACTTTGATCATCCACAGCCAAATCATTAACTACAGCTGTAAGATGTAGTATGAAGACTTTTATTTTAACAGTAAGGCCATCATTAAATATTAAGACTTAGCATATTTAAGTTCTATTTCTTATAATAATGTCTTTACCTCCACAATCTTTCTCGTCAGTTTCATCGGTACAATCTGCAGCATCGTCACAAACCCAACTTTGTGGTATACACTTCGGATCGTAGTCTACATCACAGGAAAATGTACCTACAGCACAAGTTGGTGGGGATGGGCTTGTTGTTCCTGTAAAATAAAAGTAAGAATTTTGTCAACGAAAACATAAGTCTTGAAAAAGCCTTTACAACCAAGAACTAGACAAAAAGTCAGTTTATGCTAGAAACATGACAAAACCAGAAACAGCTAAATAACTAAATAAAACATGACAAAAGGACATCATATATAATTTTGATTCATTGGATGTGGGGGATATTAGTGCTTCCATTTGAAACTGGACTTTCAAGGGTCAAATCAACTTCTTCTTTTTTAAATACAAAATCTCAAAAGTCAAACCATATCAATACATCTATACAACTGTTTTTTTTTTTTTTTTCTTCCTTTGTCAAGAGTCAAAGTTAATTTTCAGGAATGAAAAAAAGTATCAAACACCAAATGGAAGACCTGGCTATGATCAGAGATCTTAAATACTTCTTGTAGTAGAGATAAAAAACTTTCAGACATGAAGCATGACATATAATTTTCCTGCCGGGGAGATAAAAATACCTTGGGCATCAAACATGTTTAAATTTTTTTTTTCTACTCACTACACCAATATCAGGGTAAACATAACTTTTCAACTCACTACACTTCTTCCAGAGGAGATAATCAAATAGCTAAGTATGATTTTTTACTCAATATGTTGTATTCATACTTATCTTCCAAGTTATCTTTTCACTTCCCACATGGAAGATAATATTTCAAATTTGTCAAATATTTATTGTCTACTCACTACACTTGCTGGAGGGGAGATAATTAAATATTGTCTACTCACTACACTTGCTGGAGGGGAGATAATCAAATATTGTCTACTCACTACACTTGCTGGAGGGGAGATAATTCAATAGGTAAATATGTGTTGTCTACACATTACACTTCCTGCAGGGGAGATATTTCAATAGGTAAATATATTTTTCTACTCACTACACTTCCTGGAGGGGAGATAATTCAATAGGTAAATATATATAGTCTACTCACTACACTTCCTGCAGCAGCGATAATTAAATAGGTAAATAATGTATGTATTGTCTACTCACTACAGTTGTATTCATCACTGTTATCTCCACAGTTATCTCTGCCATCACATCTCAACCACATACCAACACATCGACCGTTGTTACAGCGGAACATATCAAACAAACATGGTCTGGTTGTTGTGTTTGGGTGAACAGACGGTCTGTGAGTAACTAAATAATTCAAAATAGATCAAAATTTAAATGAACATTGTGTCACTCATCAGAGAGCAGTATATACAGGTAAATTACAGAATTTCAGTTTTTACTTGGTTTTGTAAAAATAATCATTATAATAATAATTATAATAATATTAACAATAAACACCTGGGCCATGACTTTTTAATCTTCTGGCCTTGGCTGACCGCCAATTTAGACCAGGATCAAGTCACTATATACAATGATTTAAAATGGTTAAATGTACCATCAATATGTCATTGTACACAGGTTTTTTCAGTAACATTATATACCACTGCGGTAGCTCAGTAGAGTGCTCGCTCCATAAGTAGAAGGTCGTGGGTTCGAACCCCAGCCGGATCTGACCTAAGACTTGAAAGTGGGTAGTGACTGTTCTTTCGCCAAGCACTCAGCATTATGAAATTAAAGTCAGGGTTCTTTCGGATGGGAACTTAAAATAAACGAGGTCCCATGTCACGGCTTGGCATGATAAAGAACCCTGCTGTATAATGCCATCAGCGCAACGCACAGGCAAAATTTTTGCACTTTCGCCTATAGCTGGCGACGTCTCGATATAAGTGAAATATTCTTGACTGGGACGTTAAACACTATTACTCAACTCAACTCAGTAACATTATATACATATGGTCTGAGAAAAAATAGAGGTACCTTATGAAACGACAAAATCCCTGAAAATCACATTGACATAGGAATTTTAGGTGTAACACTAAGTTTTACTTATATTATGATAACTTACCAAATAGCGGGTTATTTTTTGCAGGGTGCAAATTTTGGTGTATTTTGGCAGCAAAATAAAAATCACCAAAATAAAACATTGTTAACATGTTTATATATCAGTCTTCCATGAATGAGATTTTAGATCGCATAGAAATAAATCTGTTAAAATTTTGTTAAAATTTCTAAAATTTAACCCCACTATAATAAACCGTTATACGGAATGTGGCAACATTAACCACAGCTATTATATATATATAGAGGATATTTAACAGTGAAGTATAAATATGAATTTTAATTTGTTGAGTGAAGTGAGAAAATCAATATTTTCACGAGACGGCGCAGCACTTCACTCAACAAAATAAAATTCATATTCATACTTCACTGTTAAATGTTCTATTTATTTTATATCACTGTTTGAATTGTTTTTATATCTGACATGTTTGGTTAATTAAAACAATGGATTGCGCCGTCAACGTACAGATGTGGCTGTTGTTTTGCTTTTGACCAGACGTTGAAAAGGTACACTGTTATTCGCTCGTCTAATGGTTGACGCAATTCGGAAAAACCTGTGGCACTGAAGTGTGATGAGAAACAAGTACCAGGCACCGGTTTGCAATAATGAAAGGGGAGTAACTCTAATTAAAAAAAACTCTAAATTGCAGGTGAAGGTTATCAGAGTGAAATACATATATTTTCACCAGTATAAATATATGTATTTCACTGCTGTGAAAATATGTGTTTTATCAGTTAAATATTTTCCATTATTTAATTATTGATATAAAATGAAAGGTTATACAACTACTTGTTTGTAGCTCTTAATTAAGAACTACAATTAATTAACAACATTGCCGTCATGGACATGTTTTCTACTTCGAAAAAAACAAATAGTTAAGTGAGTTAAGCAATGGTGTTTTAGACCCAAGTCAAAATTCTTTCAATAACTGAGGTAGTCAGTTCAGAAATGGCTTTAAACAAGAATTCCAGGAATTTGAATGTCTCGCCTAGTTAGTTTTTGATCGAGTAAAAATACATTACTTTAACATAAACTTTCACATTTTGACAGGTCTTCACCACTGCTGACACCGGAAAAGTAACACCTAAGTCTTGCCTTATGGCAATGCCAGGCTCGACAAAAATCTTCAGCAAGCCATTGGAGGAAACTTTCACAAGTCCAAGTAGGATTCCAAGTGGTGAGAGGCACTGCGTTCAGTATATAAACATTTCAGACTACTCTGTCACTGGGGCATCATTAACATAGCTTACCACAGTTAGCTTCATCACTAGAGTCGTAACAATCTGGAACACCATCACAATAAAACAACCAAGATATACATCTACCATCATGGCACATAAACTCATCACTTCTGCAGTTGTATCTCCTGCTGGGTGTTGTTGTCATTGGAGACATGGTGGTAACTAAAACAGAAATCAAAGTACTGAGTGTGCTGATTGCATCATTCATTTAAATAAAACCACCTTTAACAAATTCTTCAAGCAGTAAGTGACTCACTGGTTTACTAGTTCTGTGTAAAGTTCACTACAGATAATGTTGATCACGAGCAAAAAATTACCATAAGAAGTCGCAACAAACTCACAACATTCCCCATAGGCCTAGTTGCTCTGGACCCAGTTTCCTGTCATTCACTCAACTGAGTGTATACTCAACTTAAATCTTCCCATTTTCTGTCATCAATATTTTAAAAGTTTAAGTTTTATGAGACAAAGGTTTGTTTTGTTAAACAAACACACACTATACAAATTAAATATAACATTAGATATTCAATTATAACTGTATAATGTCTTAAAATTAACATTGAAATATTCCCTAATTTGAGTTGAGTGTTCACTTAGTTAAGTGAATGATTGTGAAACTGGAGTCTTGTGAGCTGCATTATTTTTGCTTTTTATGGAAGGCTTAGCCATAAAGAGAAATAACCTGTATATTAGTGAAAACCTTCAAATACAAATAAATATCTCCAAATATCATCAAGTTTTGCTTGAAAGTTTAAATAGAGATGATTAAAATGAAAAAATTTCCAACAACAGAAAACAGAAAAAGATGACAAGAAGAAAGCCATATAGACAGCCACTACAATATCTTATCTGAGTGTTGGGGTCTGTTGAATTTCAATATCTATGAATGTGAAGAATAATAGTTTAATTTTAACCCTAAAAAGTGGTCATATCAATATTATGTAGCTTAATTTAAAAAAAAAAAAAAAAACATGACTTTTTTCGTTTTTTTTTTCTTTTAAATTTTTTTCGTCTGACAGATTTTTTTTCCGCCTGACAGATTTTTTCAAATTTCTCAGACCAAATGTCTGACGCATTTTTTTAACTTTTGGGAAGTCTGTCATTATCCTGAACTAAGATTATCAGTGTGTAATCTAATCATCCAACTTTCTTCTATTGAAGGTATACATAGTTTTCAGAGAGTATCAATTTTCCAAATGACATGATTTTTAATGAAATATTAAAGAAGTCCTAAGAGTGAAGTTATGTCCAGTCTATTTTCTTTCAATAAAGAATATGCCCAGTCATTATCTTTCAATGAAGACTATGCCCAGACTACGCCCAGTCAATAATCTTTCAAAGAAGACTATGCCCAGTCAATAATCTTTCAATGAAGACTATGTCCAGACTATGCCCAGTCAATATTCTTTCAATATAGACTATGCCCAGTCAATAATCTTTCAAAGAAGACTATGCCCAGTCAATAATCTTTCAATGAAGACTATGTCCAGACTATGCCCAGTCAATATTCTTTCAATATAGACTATGCCCAGTCAATAATCTTTCAAAGAAGACTATTCCCAGTCAATATTCTTTCAATGAAGACTATTCCCAGTCAATATTCTTTCAATAAGGACTATGCCCAGTCAATGAAGACAGTCAATTCTAAGAGTGTAGTGGAGTAATGGTGTTTTACTCAAGATTCTTTCACTTATTTCAAGATGGCGAGTTCTGAAGTGGGTGGAGGAAACTGCCATACCTGGAAATAATCACCAACCTTCAGCAAGCAGGATTCGAACCCGATTGGATAGAGGCATTATAAATTGGTAATACCTGTTTGCCGCAAAACCCCCTTCTGTCTATAGTGAAAAAAACCACCTTTTAAATACTTGAAGTTAGATTTAAACCAGGGCCATGACGGGCATCTTTATAAATAAGCCAACACTTTGTCAGAGGACCACCAAGGTCCAGATTAGATCTTAAGAAGTACGTACCTGTACAATTGTCTTCATCACTGCCATGGCCGCCATCGTTACAGTCATTCATACCATCACATACCCAGCTCTTCTCAATACATTTGCCGTTCTTACAACTAAACCTGTTAGAACCTACACACACTGTACTGTTACAATTGGTCTCATCTGACCCATCTCCACAATCTCTGATCCCATCACATCTCCGACTGGAGGGAACACATTGTGGATTATGAGATACACAATGAAACTCATCATCTCTGCAAGTCACTGTAAAAAAATTGTAAAAGGAAAAACAGTTAGCTACAGCATAACTACCATTATAAGATTTATCATAACAATGGTTGTTATAGTTACAATTAAATACCATCATAATAACACATTAATCAGATGTGTCATGACAACAGTCACCATAGTAACATTGCCATTTTACTTCTAGTAGTTACCATAATGATTGTAATTAGACTGTATTTCATCACAGATGTTATAACAATAGTTGTCATAGTAAAACCATTAGTACAAATATTTACCAATGTCATAGTAAAACTGCCATTCTACCATAAGTACAAATATTATTATTTGTCACAGTTGTCATAACAATGGTTGTCATAGTAAGATGGTCATTCTACCATTAGTACAAATATTTACCATTATAATTACACTATATTTCATCACAATTGTCATAACAATGGTTGTCATAGTAACATGGTCATTCTACCATTAGTACAAATATTTACCATTATAATTACACTATATTTCATCACAGTTGTCATAACAACGGTTGTCATAGTAACATTGTCATTCTACCATTAGTACAAATATTTACCATTATAATTACACTATATTTCATCACATTTGTCACAACAATGGTTGTCATAGTAACATGGTCATTCTACCATTAGTACAAATATTTACCATTATTATTACACTATATTTCATCACAGTTGTCATAACAATGGTTGTCATAGTAAAACTGCCATTCTATCATCAGTACAAATACTTACCATTATAATTACACAGTTTTTCATCAGATCCGTCATGACAATCGTCGTCATAGTCACACTGCCATGTTTTAACAATACATCGACCATTATCACATCGGAACTCATTTTTTGTACAATTTCTATATTCTACAACGAAAAAGAATGAAAAATTTTTCAGCATTTATTGCTTAGTTTGATAACTCTATAACAGATAAAGTTCATCAAAGCACTGATGGTACTGATTGAATAAGAGTTTAAAAGTTCATTCCATAGTTAATCAAAGTACTCATGGTCCTGACAGAAAAATAATTGCATTGTTACTGATACATTTCTTTCTGCCTCTGGTGTTTAGGAAAAACTGCACTTAAAAAAAGTGGAAAAATTTTAAAAATAAATAGATTTACAAGTGAAAAACGATGAATGATATATTATAATAAAAATACAATATATTGGAATTTTATTATTAAAAACCACCAAGACCCTAAATATCAATAACACTTATTTCAGAGAGAGAGAGAGAGAGAGAGAGAGAGAGAGAGAGAGAGAGAGAGAGAGAGAGAGAGAGAGAGAGAGAGAGAGAGAGTGGGGGAGTGGTGAACTTACCACAACTTTCCTCATCAGAGCCATCTCCACAATCATCATCATAGTCACATCGCCACCTCATAGGAATACATTTAGAATTGCTTACACAGGTAAACTGTTCATGTGAACATGTGGAATATCCTTAAAAAAAAGGTAAAGTGAAAAGCTACAGGATTTGATATAACTTAAGAGTTTAGACTTAAGATCCCTAAACACACCTAAATACATATCTTTATTAAGGTCCCTCAGCTCACCTAAATACACATCTTTTTAAAGGTCACCCAACACACCTAAATACATATCTTTATTAAGGTTCATCAACACACCTAAATACATATCTTTATTAAGGTCCCTCAGTACACCTAAATACATATCTTTATTAAAGTCCCTCAACACCTAAATACATTTAACAATTTAACTGTTTCAAAATGGTGTTCATTGTCAGTATGAAGGCAACAACTTTGCAAGCAAATGAAATAACGCAAGTTAGCGCGCTATGAACAGTTTGCTTGCAAAGTTGTTGCCTTCATACTGACAATGAACACCATTTTAAAACAGTTTAATCGTTATTTTTTCGTTTAATGTTTTTTAAAATAATTATTCATTTATTGTAAGAAAAAAAATTCCCATCTATAACATGTGCACATCGGGGGAGTCCAGTAGACGCAACAGCTGAATTTAAGACCTAGAACGACGCATTATTAATCCGCAATATTTTTAATGTGGGGTGACAACGGGGGGTTTTGGTTTGAAAAATTGTAGTGTTATCAGGTATTTTGATCGTATTTTCTGGATATGTCATTAACATAATGAATTTTTTAGAATATTGGATATAAATAATATATATAAAAATTGAATATCAATGATAAATGTTTTGTTATTTGTGGACTATATTTCAGTCGAAAATCAGGTGCATCTGTGAGGCCCCATTTCAATTTGCAAAGAAGTTTTGAGTAAAAGATTGCTGGGTAAATGTTGGAAGTGAAATTTGTGAATCTGAAACGGGAAGGGGGGAACTGTAGCTGAGGGATAATTTTCAATGGCCAAGAATACGGGTTTCCAATCTGTGATATGTGAGTAGACAGGGAATTACCGAGATATTTCTTCTGGAATGTCGACATTGTTAGGTTGAGATTCACTCTAACATAATGTGCGAGCTTCATACTCGGTATCATTCAAATGTAGACAGCAAAGCAGTGAGAAGTATACTTATTCTTTATGCCTGGTGTGGTGCAAATATCTCTCAAAGTTTAGAAAATTGTCGTTTTAAGGTAAGCAAGGAATTGTGTAGTACTTAAACCATGTATTGTACTTTTGAGGAGTTCCTATTGTATCCCTTGTAAATTGATTAAAAGCATGTAGATGATTTTTCAGTTTTTCCGATCAACAAACACAGCATGTGAAACAGACAATGAATCTAATTCCAAACGAAATTTACATCACTTGAAATTTACATCCCGCAAGACACAAAATTGATTGACAAGTTGTACCATTACACATTGTCTCAAAATAATAGGGTATATAGCAGCTTTGTCAAGGTAGGAAGAATTTTTTTAAAGATACGATTGTTCAAAAATTGTTTGTGGTTTGATGGTTTTGACTGATCTGTTGTCATTTCTTTCAACAGGCCTTCAAAAACACCACTCTGTCTCTCACAATGTCAATATTAGGGTAAATATCAGCCAGGTTCCTATATATGTTATCAAAATATTATTTTATTAATTTCTTTGATTTTACTTTGTAATATCTTGTAAATGTGTTTTTCAGTCTCATCTCGAATGTAAACAAATGTGACATGACAGTCATGTTTGTTTACCTAAGATAATGCAGTTCCGGATTGTGTATTGCATTTTAAAAAGTATTCATACACGGAGTGACAAAATTTTTTGGCATTCATTGTCAGTAATAATTACAACGGCTCTCAAGCTTGCAGCTATTGGAATTTCACAAAGCAAATAAAAATATATCTTTATTAAGGTCACTAAACAAACATAAATACACATCTTTATTAAGGTCCCTCAACGCACCTAAATACATATCTTTATTAAGGTCCCTCAGCTCAACTAAATACACATCTTTTTAAAGGTCACCCAACACATCTAAATACATATCTTTATTAAGGTTCATCACCACACATAAATACATATCTTTATTAAGGTCCCTCAGTACACCTAAATACATATCTTTATTAAGGTCACTCAACACACCTAAATACAATATCTTTATTAAGGTCCCTCAGTACACCTAAATACATATCTTTATTAAGGTCCCTCAACACACCTAAATACATATCTTTATTAAGGTCCCTCAACACACCTAAATACATATCTTTATTAAGGTCCCTCAGCTCAACTAAATACATATCTTTATTAAGGTCCCTCAACACACCTAAATACATATCTTTATTAAGGTCACTCAACACACCTAAATACATATCTTTATTAAGGTCCCTCAGTACACCTAAATACATATCTTTATTAAGGTTCCTCAACACACCTAAATACATATCTTTATTAAGGTCACTCAACACACATAAATACATATCTTTATTAAGGTCCCTCAGTACACCTAAATACATATCTTTATTAAGGTCCCTCAACACACCTAAATACATATCTTTATTAAGGTCCCTCAGTACACCTAAATACATATCTTTATTAAGGTCCCTCAACACACCTAAATACATATCTTTTTTAAGGTCCTCAACACACCTAAATACATAACTTTATTAAGGTTCATCAACACACCTAAATACACATCTTTTTTAAGGTTCCTCAACACACCTAAATAAACATCTTCATTAAGGTCCCTCAACACACCTAAATACACATCTTTATTAAGGTCACTCAACACACCTAAATACATATCTTTATTAAGGTCCCTCAACACACCTAAATACATATCTTTATTAAGGTCCCTCAGCTCAACTAAATACATATCTTTATTAAGGTCACTCAACACACCTAAATACACATCTTTATTAAGGTCACTCAACACACCTAAATACATAACTGTATTAAGGTTCCTCAACACAACTAAATACACATCTTTATTAAGGTCACTCAACACACCTAAATACATATCTTTATTAAGGTTCATCAACACCTAAATACATCTTTATTAAGGTCACTCAACACACCTAAATACATATCTTTATTAAGGTCACTCAACACACCTTAATACAAATCTTTATTAAGGTCACTCAACACACCTAAATACATATCTTTATTAAGGTCACTCAAAACACCTTTATACATATCTTGATTAAGGTCATTCAACACACATAAATACATATCTTTATTAAGGTCACTCAAAACACCTTTATACATATCTTTATTAAGGTCACTCAACACACATAAATACATATCTTTATTAAGGTCACTCAAAACACCTTTATACATATCTTGATTAAGGTCATTCAACACACATAAATACATATCTTTATTAAGGTCACTCAAAACACCTTTATACATATCTTTATTAAGGTCACTCAACACACATAAATACATATCTTTATTAAGGTCACTCAAAACACTTTAATGCTTTATCCCAACAGGTTTGCCAATGTGGGTAAAAACATTTGTGAGTTTTGTAATCTTGTGTTAACTGAAGACGAATATCATTTTCATTTTTTTGTAATTTCTATGATGATATAAGACATCTAAACAAAAATATTTTTTTCAATACACAAATGTTCACAAACATATAACCCTATTATATATATCATTATATAAAAAAAACTGTCAAAACTAGTATCAGCATTTGTTTTTTCTGTTTAATACATAAAAAAAAAGGGGGCGGGGGCTTTCAAGGCATAAACATAAAACATAAAATATATAATACTGTATAGTAAAATGACTATAAATGGTCTGTGGAAACAAACAAACAAACAAACAAACAAATAAATAAACATATAAATAAATAAATAAACAAATTAATTAATTAATTGATTAATTAACTGAAAGTATAACAGTTGAACTGTTTGAAATTTCACATCTATGCATGATAAATTATCGCAATAAGTGTTACTGTAATCCTTCTATGTTTTCGTACACCCTAATTTTTAAAATTTCAATAATTTTTAAATTTCCTCTAAATTCTGGATGGCAATTTTTTACCTCTAAATCTGGACTGACACGTTTTTGCTGAGACTCAGTTGCAGCATGTGATGCAGACAACTTGAAATTAAGATTTAATAAAATCAAGAAGAAACTTTCAATCGTATAAATTATGTTGTTTCAATGTGTTACATGTATTTCATTGTGTGTTGGCCCCATGAAGTCTTGCATCTTAACGTGATACAGGTGACGTGCAATGTATTGACATTTTTTTGTAAACTCAATAAAATCATGCCTTTAATAAAGTGCTTTAATTTTTTATGAAGGTGAAAGTTGATTAAAATTAATGTTCAATGCCGAGGAAATCGTGTAAAACAGAATCTTGTCGGTACACTAGTAACATCAAAGACATTTTTTCTGATGAACACAGGAAGTGACATTTTTCATTTACTCTCATTTAGTGTTTGTTATGCGAATTCCCGAAACGACCATGTCATTGTTCCAGCCGACAGACGCAATAAAAAAAACTGTTTTCAAAGATGAGAATTACATTTAAATACTGTAAATCAGGAAATTAATGCGAGCAAGAAATTAATGCGAAAAATGCAAGGCCCGTTTTATCGCATTAATTTCTTGTCGCATTTATTTTCCGATGTCTGTATTCTGTATATGTATTGTAAATTGAGTTACCTCCCTTAACCAGAAGTTTTTATCGTAACTGATTAATTAGAGCACATTCTCATTTAGCGGTAATTTTTAGCTGTTTCTTTCCTACTGGGAATTTTGCTACGGGTGGAATCGTGACTGATACATCATTTGAACCTTGACTGGAACATCAAATTGAAAGAACTGTGATTATAAGTAATCTAACATTCTAAACTCGTGAGTTGAAGATGAACATCAGTTGTACACATGCCAACTTGGCATGGACGTCCTAATTTTGAATGCTTTATTTTAATAAAAACTCTAAGCGTTATATTGGAGTATGTCTGTTTATTTAAAAAAACACTCATTTCTTTGATCTGATAATCCTTTACCACCCTGGTTAATTTAAAACAATGGGCCATCAGCGCTTAAGAATTTACCCTCGGCACACCGTTTACTGTTTATTTAAATAATGTCTACCGAAAGTTTGTTTATAACGTGTTTTTAAATTAAGGAAGACATAATATGATGATATCTGAGTCCATAATTTTAATGTTTATAATTGTAAGATAAAAATGGGCAAAAATTTTAAAAATTGAAATTTAAAAAATCGCATTAATTTCATGAAGCATTAATTTCATGATTTACAGTATGTTTGAAATATCATTTAAAATAATTTAATTTTTATCCTTTTATTTGTGGAAGTCGGGACTTGTTCCATCTTTGCATTGCGATTTCTTAAAATCTACACACATACACATGGTAAAATATTGAATATTGATTGAAACTAAATTCTCTGAACTTGATCCACAAATAGTGCAACACACGATGAATAATAATAATTGGACTGCAGACAATTACAAGTAGAAAGCGGCATGTTGGTGCACCTCAAACGTGGGGAGTTATTGAAACAAGAGGCCCATGGGCCTTAACGCTCACCTAAGAATATCTCCAAAATTGTTTACAAAGTGCAACAGACAATATATCAAGTACAGAAAATTTAAAGAAACTCAAGAACTCCCAAAAAAATTAATCAGAAATATTCAGTCACATTTCATTAATAAGCAGCTAATATGCATAAAGTGAATGTAGTCTTCTTTTGCAGCTGTCACCTTGACCTTTCAACATATGACCTTGAATCATATATCAAAATGATTGCCACGTCAATATCTACAATATTCCAATATGCATGCCTATACAAAAAGTTAATAGTTTACAAGATAATTAGCAATTTAAGTCTTCATTTGCAGTTGTGACCTTGATCTTTTGACATATGACCTTGAACTATATATTAAAATCATCGTCATGTCAATACCTACAATATTCTAAAATACATGCCCATACAAAAAGTTAATAGTTTTCAAGATAATTAGCAATTTAAGTCTTCTTTTGCAGTTGTGAACTTGACCTTTCAACAATATGACCTTGAACCATATATCAAAATGATCATCATGTCAATACCTACAATATTCTAATATACACGCCTATACAAAAAGTTAATAGTTTTCAAGATAATTAGCAATTTAAGTCTTCTTTTGCAGCTGTGACCTTGACCTTTCAACAAATGAACTTGAACTATATATCAAAATGATTGTTGTCGCAATACCTACAATATTCTAATATACATGCCTATACAAAAAGTTAATAGTTTTCAAGAAAATTAGCAATTTGAGTCTTCTTTTGCAGCTGTGACCTTGACCTTTAAACATATGACCTTGAACCATATATCAAAATGATTGTTGTCGCAATACCTACAATATTCTAATATACATGCCTATACAAAAAGTTTATAGTTTTCAAGATAATTAGCAATTTAACTTTTCTTTTGCAACTGTGACCTTGACCTTTCAACATATGACCTTGAACCATATATCAAAATGATCGTCATGTCAATACCTACAATATTCTAATATACACGCCTATACAAAAAGTTAATAGTTTTCAAGATAATTAGCAATTTAACTTTTCTTTTGCAGCTGTGACCTTGACCTTTCAACATATGACCTTGAACCATATATCAAAATGATCGTTGTCCAAATATCTACAATATTCTAATATACATGCCTATACAAAAAGTTAATAGTTTTCAAGATAATTAGCAATTTAAGTCTTCTTTTGCAGCTGTGACCTTGACCTTTCAACAAATGAACTTGAACTATATATCAAAATGATTGTTGTCGCAATACCTACAATATTCTAATATACATGCCTATACAAAAAGTTTATAGTTTTGAAGATAATAAGCAATATAACTTTTCTTTTGCAACTGTGACCTTGACCTTTAAACATATGACCTTGAACCATATATCAAAATGATCGTCATGTCAATACCTACAATATTCTAATATACACGCCTATACAAAAAGTTAATAGTTTTCAAGATAATTAGCAATTTAACTTTTCTTTTGCAGCTGTGACCTTGACCTTTCAACATATGACCTTGAACCATATATCAAAATGATCGTTGTCCAAATATCTACAATATTCTAATATACATGCCTATACAAAAAGTTAATAGTTTTCAAGATAATTAGCAATTTGAGTCTTCTTTTGCAGCTGTGACCTTGACCTTTCAACAAATAAACTTGAACTATATATCAAAATGATTGTTGTTGCAATACCTACAATATTCTAATATACACGCCTATACAAAAAGTTAATAGTTTTCAAGATAATTAGCAATTTAACTTTTCTTATGCAGCTGTGACCTTGACCTTTCAACATATGACCTTAAACCATATATCAAAATGATCGTTGTCCAAATATCTACAATATTCTAATATACATGCCTATACAAAAAGTTAATAGTTTTCAAGATAATTAGCGATTTAAGTCTATTTTTGCAGCTGTGACCTTGACCTTTGAACATATGACCTTGAACCATATATCAAAATGATTGTTGTCGCAATACCTACAATATTCTAATATAAATGCCTATACAAAAAGTTAATAGTTTTCAAGATATAGTGACAAATAAATAATTTTTAGCAATTTTCCCACTAAGTTCCTTGCCATTTCCCCATTTTGAGCCCCATCGCTTTCATTTGTGCAAATCTAAAACTAGATGACCTAAGAATGTTATAAGTGAAATAACTAAGGTATATCACTTGTACATTCAGAGGAGAAGATTTTTAAAGTTTTTCACTATTTCCCCCCCTTATGGGGCCCCAAGGGGACATAACTCCTTCATATGTGCAAATCTGAAAGGCCTTCACCCAGACATCATCATCACCAAGTTTCATCAAATTTGGGTTGGTAGTTTTAGAGGAGTTGATTAAAATGTAAAATGTTAACGCACGACGGACGACGGACGACGCACGACGCACGACAGACGACGGACGGTGAACCATCGCAATAGCTCATCTGAGCTTTCAGCTCAGGTGAGCTAAAAAGTCACGTTGTTTACTTTTAAACAAATGGTGACCTTGATGTGTATTACTTAGAGAATCATGATTATTGATCAACAGACACTTTAAAAAATAATAATTAATGAAATAAACAACACAAAAGGTAACTTTTACCTGTATTTTATTTAAAATTTTACTTTATCATTGATACATGTATATGCGTGGATATCACTGTTGATAATGTCTTAAAATACCGAGAGGGAACCAGGACACAAAATCAGCTTCAAAACGTCTCTAATTTTTCAGACACTCTAAATATTCGGACACCCCCAATTTTCAAGATATTTAATTTTCAAATTTCCTCTAAATTCCCGGACACTTGAAAATGAAATTATTAAAATCTGTCCGAATACATAGAAGGACTACAGTAACACATTATTTAGTTGGTCATGCCATGCATGCAAAGACCAAAATTCCCATCTCAAATTAGTTCAACAGTTAATCTTTAATTTTTTTAAAAATAATTCCTAAAAAGAAAAACATTGGTTTAATACTTGATCAACTTAATACATGACAATGCTAAATCTTAAGTATGCAATGACTTACTGCAGTCTTTTTCATCAGATCCATCACTACAGTCTTCGTCATGGTCACACAGCCAGGTCGACGGTATACAGTGACTATCATTGATACACTGTATCTCATTTAATCCACAACCAGAACCTACAAGTCATCAACAAACGTACATATAAAATTGTTACCTTGTGTATGAGGATTGGAGTGGAGTGGAGTGGAGTGGAATAATGGTGTTTTACGCCCCCGTCAAAAATCTTGCACTTATTTCGAGGCGGTCAGTTCTTGGATGGTGGAGGAAACCGAAGTGTCCGGAGAAAACCACCGACCTTCGGCATGCGAAATGACAAACTTTCTCACACTAGGTTCTGTCCCGAGTGGGATTCCAACCCAGGCGGTGAGAGGCACTGTGATCCGTAAGCACGCACTTTAGACCACTTGGCCACCGAGGCCCCTGTATGAAGATTGGTCTCAAACAACAACAAAAGACAATAAATCTTTATCTCCTTTTTATTTTTCAGTCTCGCGCGTTGCTTCGTTGAAATTTTCACTCAACAACAACTGGTGCTTTTGTCAATATGTATAATTTGGTCAATGTAATTAATAATAATAATAATAATAATAATAATAATAAATAATGTTAATAATAATAATAACAACAATAATAATGATAACAATAATAATTAATAATAATAATACTGATAATAATAATAATGATGATAATAATAATAATAATAATAATAATAAATAATAATAATAATAATAATCAAAATGTAAAAAAAAAAAATAATAGATAGATAGACAGACAGATAGATAGATAAATAAATTTGGTTAATTATGGTTTGGAATTTACGAGAAAACAAAGCAGAGTGTAGTAATGATGTTTTACACCCCAGATTCCTCCAACTATTTAGTTTATGGCTAGCTGGCTCAGTGGTAAAGTGTCAACCTCGAGAGTTAGAGGTCATGGGTTTAAACCCTGTCATACATAAAACTTTAATATTTGAGATATTACTTCCTCTACTTGGCTATTGTACCATTGCAGAAGCTCAGTTGGTAGAGTGTTCGCTCCATAAGTGGGAGGTCGTGGGTCAGAACCCTCACCAGGTCTGACCCAAGACTTGAAATTTGGTAGTGACTGTTCTTTCACCAAGCACTTGGCATTTCGAAGTGAAAGTCACAATTCTTTCAGATGGAAACATAAAATAAATGTGGTTGCTTGTCACAGTAGGCGTTGCACAATAAAGAGCCCTGCTGTATAATGCCATCACTGCAACGCACAGACAAACTTTCTGCACTATCACCTATAGCTGGCGGCATCTCGATATAAGTGAAATATTCTTGACTTTGACGTTAAACACCATTACTCTAATCAACTCATCCTCTACTTGGCTTTAAGAGGACAGTATCAGTATCAAGAGAATGAACAGCGGGAATGGTATGCTTGTTCAGGGTATACTAGCTTCTTTTTTTTTTAATTTTTCGGCAATAATCACTTTTTTTATGCCAATGTCACAATGGCACTTCTGATAGTGAAAACTGATCATGCTTTGTGTCATCCAACTTACTATTTCTATGAACACATTCTCCATTTATCAATGTTCCATTTAAACAAGTACATTTCTGATTTCCATCGTTAATCTGTGACAAATATCCCGAGCGATCATCACATCTGCAGGTTCTATTTTTCTGAGTCATGTCTTGTAATTGTGGATGAGGAAGACAGAGTTGTGAACAGTGGCCATTGTCTCTGCTACAAGCTGATATAGCTGTAAAAAAAAAAACAACAACTGAAAGCAGGCCGCTCATCGATATAGCTGTATAAAAAAAATATTAAAAACCTAGCTATGATGTTGGTTTAGTTAGGAGTTCAATCTCAAATCTGTAGACCTAGAAAAAATACATTAATGACATAATTTTACAAGTGATAAGAGTAGACTGTTTGAAAACAATTGTTAAAAGATAGATAGCATGGCAAACGCTACTTCTTTGCAATAGTTCCTTGCAATGTCGGAACTACATTTTTCAGCATAGTAAGAAATCAAAATGAACAGAACCTGGTGAAGAAGCTGCAACAACCAGGTCTGTACCTCGTTGCCTTAGGAACGATAGTTCCAATCTTTTGAGAAAAAAAAAACTTACCTGAGAGAAGACATCTGAATTACTGTAGAAATATTTAAGTTTGGGTTAATATTTCACAATTTGACAATTTAATCAAAATTGTAGTGAGAAAATTTTGTGGAATTTAGTTATACTGACATAAATCCAGTTCTGAACTTGGTAATCAAAAAAATTTCAATGACATTAAAATTTGTGGTTTTTACTTACCCATTAAAAAATGGCAAAATTTAGTGTAAATAGTGTGATGGTTCTGGTGAAGGAGTTGTTTAAGTAATAGGGCTACAGACAATGGATGATGACAAAAAACATTTCAAAATATTGCCTAAGGAATAGTCCCAGGCCCTGTTTCTCAATCATTCCTTACTTAAGATTTTCCTTGATTTAAATATAACTAATTTTGGCAATCTTTTTTGAACTACTTTCTTTGACAAAACATGATTTAAATGTCATAAACTTGAAGTAATTTTTAAATTTGTTACCTTAAATTCTTGAATATTTTTAGAAAATTAACAAAGTTATTAAGATTTCAAATTTCTGAAGGAGTGAAGGAAGTGGAGTAATTAATGTTTTACGTCCCTGTCAAGATTCTTTCACTTATTTTGAGACAGTAAGTTCTGGGACAGTGGAGAAAACCAGAGTGCCCAGAGAAAACCATCGACCTTCGAACTTTCTCACACTAACTTTCTCACACTAGGATCTGTCCCGAGTGGGATTCTAACTTTCTCACACTAGGATCTGTCCCGAGTGGGATTCTAACTTTCTCACACTAACTTTCTCACACTAGGATCTCTCCCGAGTGGGATTCTAACTTTCTCACACTAACTTTCTCACACTAGGATCTGTCCCGAGTGGGAATCTAACTTTCTCACACTAGGATCTGTCCCAAGTAGGATTCTAACTTTCTCACACTAGGATCTGTTCCGAGTTGGATTCCAACTTTCTCACACTAGGATCTGTCCCGAGTGGGAATCCAACTTTCTCAAACTAGAATCTGTCCCGAGTGGGATTCTAACTTTCTCACACTAGGATCTGTCCCGAGTGGGATTCTAACTTTCTCACACTAGAATCTGTCCCGAGTGGGATTCTAACTTTCTCAAACTAGGATCTGTTCCGAGTGGGATTCTAACTTTCTCACACTAGGATCTGTCCCGAGTGGGATTCTAACTTTCTCAAACTAGGATCTGTCCCGAGTGGGATTCTAACTTTCTCACACTAGGATCTGTCCCGAGTTGGATTCTAACTTTCTTACACTAGGATCTGTCCCGAGTTGGATTCTAACTTTCTCACACTAGGATCTGTCCCGAGTTGGATTCTAACTTTCTCACACTAACTTTCTTACACTAGGATCTGTCCCGAGTGGAATTCTAACTTTCTCACACTAACTTTCTCACACTAGGATCTGTCCCGAGTGGGATTCTAACTTTCTCACACTAGGATCTGTCCCGCGTGGGATTCTAACTTTCTCATACTAGGATCTGTCCCAAGTGGGATTCTAACTTATTCACACTAGGATCTGTTCCGAGTGGGATTCTAACTTTCTCACACTAACTTTCTTACACTAGGATCTGTCCCAAGTGGGATTCTAACTTTCTCACACTAGGATTTGTCCCGAGTGGGATTCTAACTTTCTCACACTAGGATCTGTCCCGAGTGGGTTTCTAACTTTCTCACACTAGGATCTGTCCCAAGTGGGATTCTAACTTTCTCACACTAGGATCTGTCCCGAGTGGGATTCTAACTTTCTCACACTAGGATCTGTTCTGAGTGGGGTCCAACTTTCTCACACTAGGATCTGTCCCGAGTGGGATTCTATCTTTCTCACACTAGGATCTGTCCCGAGTGGGATTCTAACTTTCTCACACTAGGATCTGTCCCGAGTGGGATTCTAACTTTCTCACACTAACTTTCTCACACTAGGATCTCTCCCGAGTGGGATTCTAACTTTCTCACACTAACTTTCTCACACTAGGATCTGTCCCGAGTGGGAATCTAACTTTCTCACACTAGGATCTGTCCCAAGTAGGATTCTAACTTTCTCACACTAGGATCTGTTCCGAGTTGGATTCCAACTTTCTCACACTAGGATCTGTCCCGAGTGGGAATCCAACTTTCTCAAACTAGAATCTGACCCGAGTGGGATTCTAACTTTCTCACACTAGGATCTGTCCCGAGTGGGATTCTAACTTTCTCACACTAGAATCTGTCCCGAGTGGGATTCTAACTTTCTCAAACTAGGATCTGTTCCGAGTGGGATTCTAACTTTCTCACACTAGGATCTGTCCCGAGTGGGATTCTAACTTTCTCAAACTAGGATCTGTCCCGAGTGGGATTCTAACTTTCTCACACTAGGATCTGTCCCGTGTTGGATTCTAACTTTCTTACACTAGGATCTGTCCCGAGTTGGATTCTAACTTTCTCACACTAGGATCTGTCCCGAGTTGGATTCTAACTTTCTCACACTAACTTTCTTACACTAGGATCTGTCCCGAGTGGAATTCTAACTTTCTCACACTAACTTTCTCACACTAGGATCTGTCCCGAGTGGGATTCTAACTTTCTCACACTAGGATCTGTCCCGCGTGGGATTCTAACTTTCTCATACTAGGATCTGTCCCAAGTGGGATTCTAACTTATTCACACTAGGATCTGTTCCGAGTGGGATTCTAACTTTCTCACACTAACTTTCTTACACTAGGATCTGTCCCAAGTGGGATTCTAACTTTCTCACACTAGGATTTGTCCCGAGTGGGATTCTAACTTTCTCACACTAGGATCTGTCCCGAGTGGGTTTCTAACTTTCTCACACTAGGATCTGTCCCAAGTGGGATTCTAACTTTCTCACACTAGGATCTGTCCCGAGTGGGATTCTAACTTTCTCACACTAGGATCTGTTCTGAGTGGGGTCCAACTTTCTCACACTAGGATCTGTCCCGAGTGGGATTCTATCTTTCTCACACTAGGATCTGTCCCGAGTGGGATTCTAACTTTCTCACACTAGGATCTGTCCCGAGTGGGATTCTAACTTTCTCACACTAAGATCTGTCCTGAGTGGGATTCTTACTTTCTCAAACTAGGATCTGTCCCGAGTGGGATTCTAACTTTCTCACACTAGGATCTGTCCTGAGTGGGATTCTAACTTTCTTACACTAGGATCTGTCCCGAGTGGGATTCTAACTTTCTCACACTAACTTTCTCACACTAGGATCTGACCCGAGTGGGATTCTAACTTTCACACACTAGGATCTGTCCCGCGTGGGATTCTAACTTTCTCACACTAGGATCTGTCCCAAGTGGGATTCTAACTTTCTTACACTAGGATGATTTAAGTTAAAGAAAATCTTAGCTAAGAAACGGTCATGAAACTAGGGCCATATGCTAATAACAACATAATCTTTAGTCAGGAAAATGGTTGACTTAGACAAATTTGATTGTAGAGCTTCAATACCTCTATAGCACAGTGCCTGATTTTTTTATTACCACTTATACTTACAATGCTGTGATGTATTATGTACAATCTTCCATTACACTATTTAAGTTGTTGATGACTGGAGCAATATACTTACAATGCTGTGATGTATTATGTACAATCTTCCATTACACTATTTAAGTTGTTGATGACTGGAGCAATATACTTACAATGCTGTGATGTATTATGTACAATCTTCCATTACACTATTTAAGTTGTTGATGACTGGAGCAATATACTTACAATGCTGTGATGTATTATGTACAATCATCCATTACACTATTTAAGTCGTTGATGACTGGAGCAATATACTTACAATGCTGTGATGTATTATGTACAATCTTGCATTACACTATTTAAGTTGTTGATGACTGGAGCAATATACTTACAATGCTGTGATGTATTATGTACAATCATCCATTACACTATTTAAGTTGTTGATGACTGGAGCAATATACTTACAATGCTGTGATGTATTATGTACAATCTTCCATTACACTATTTAAGTTGTTGATGACTGGAGCAATATACTTACAATGCTGTGATGTATTATGTACAATCTTCCATTACACTATTTAAGTTGTTGATGACTGGAGCAATATACTTACAATGCTGTGATGTATTATGTACAATCTTTAGATCCATAACACTATTTAAGTTGTTGATGACTGGAGCAATATACTTACAATGCTGTGATGTATTATGTACAATCTTCCATTACACTATTTCAGTCGTTGATGACCGGAGCAATATACTTACAATGCTGTGATGTATTATGTACAATCTTTAGATCCATTACACTATTTAAGTTGTTGACGACCGGAGCAATATATGTATTGGTTGTTTTATCGCTACTCATCAAGGATCTTTTCTGCCAATCTGTCCAGTAAACCATGTTCTGTTAAAAGTAAAATCTTCAAATAATTAACCTTGACATTAATGTGAAAACATTATCATTATGTCTTAAATCTCGACATCAATGTGAAAACATTATCATTATGTCTTAAATCTCGACATCAATGTGAAAACATTATCATCACATCTTAAATCTCGACATCAATATGAAAACATTACCATTACGTCTTATAGCTTGACATCAATGTGAATACATTATCATCATGTCCTAAATCTTGACATCAATTTTAATACATTATCATCATGTCCTAAATCTCGACATTAATGTGAAAACATTATCATCACGTCCTAAATCTTGACATCAATGTGAATACATTATCATCAAGTCCTAAATCTTGACATCAATGTGAATACATTATCATCATGTCCTAAATCTCGACATCAATGTGAAAACATTATCATCACATCCTAAATCTTGACATCAATGTGAAAACATTATCATCACATCCTAAATTTCGACATCAATGTGAAAACATTATTATCACATCCTAAATCTTGACACCAATGTGAAAACATTATCATCACATCCTAAATCTAATTTGTTGACTCAAGAATATTGCAAGCCTAGGCTAATCACGGCTTTATGGCCATCATCACAATAAGTAGTCACTATATTCAAACTTATACTGGATATATTTGACTTTCCATAAATCAATGTTTCTTTCATTCTCAAATTTGACTTCGCATGTAACGAGTGTAGCTAGCTAGACAGGAGGTGCTTAGCTGAATTGGCCAGGTTTTTTTTTTCTTCAAAATTTTCACTTTTTTGGGATTGTGATTTGGACATGGACTGGTATGATTGTTTTGGGATTGTGATTTGGACATAGACTGGTATGTTTGTGTTTTGGGATTGTGATTTGGACATGGACTGGTATGTTTGTGTTTTTGGGATTGTGACTTGGACAAAAACTGGTATGTTTGTGTTTTATTTCATAGGGAAAAAAATTCAATCTCACCATTGTGAAAAAATTTTCATATTCTTTTGTAATCAAAATACTTCAATCTAAACATAGATATAAATACAATATTATATTTGTTAATATTTACTTTTTTTACATTTTATTGACTGTTTTTTTCCCCTTTTTCTTTAAACTTGACTGATTTTAATTTGTAATAACCATTTTTAAAATGTGTCTGTAAATATGTGTCAATAATGATCTATAAATCATTTTCATCCCGATTACAAAAAAAAAAAAACCATGGCTCCAATTTTATTGAAGGGATGAGCAATGATAAATGACCACAGCATCTTAAATTAAACTGACCTTATAAACTCCTATTGAATATGGATGTGGCGCATAATAGCTTCCCTGGACTAAAACACGGGCATTCGAGCCATCAAGTTTTGCCGATGCAATGTGATGCAGATAGCCATCTGTCCAGTAAATTCTGTCAGTCATGTGATCAATTGTAATGCCATTTGGCCAATGAACAAAGGAGTTATCTGTTACAATCGCTGAATAAGAGGACGGTGTTCCGTCCATATACGCTCTAGCTATTCGTGGTCGTGAACTAGACCAGTCTGTCCAATACATCCATCTACAAAGAAAGACAATGGATAATAAAAATTAAAATCTAAGAAGCATGTAAATCTACTTAACAAGAGGCCCATGGGCCCCGACGCTCACCTGAGAATATGTCCAAAATTGTTTGCAAAGTGCAATAGACAATAGATTTAATACAGAAACTTTCCAAGTTTTGAACTGCCACAATACTTAATCAGAAATTCTTGTCGCATTTCATTTATAAGTACTTAATATGCATGTAGAAACTGTAGTAACCAATTTCAGTATACCTTTGCAAGAATGACCTTAAAACATATGAACTTGAAACATTCATCAATATTATCATCTTCAATATTCTTTTATACAAACCTATATAAAAAAGCAAACAGTTTTCAATATAATTAACAATATAAGTCTTCTTATGCTGCTATGACCTTGACCTTGGAACATGACTTTGAACTATATATATATCAAAATCATCATCATATAGTTTCCTTCAACATTTAGAGATTATTATATGACCATTTTGATATCACACCGCTTATCAGCCGGAGAGTCCTGATATCAGTCTGGCTGATAAGGGGTGATATATCAAAATGGTCATATTATAAACTTTTTATCATAAGTTTCATTCAAACAAATAAACAAACTTGTTAAATAAACAACATTATAATCAACACAATTTTTTTTACAGGTAACATAAATTAAGTAAGACAGAACTTTTTTGACCAGTGGACAATACAATAGAAACTACTAAAATGATCACTATCTGAATCAGACAAAATGACAGCTTTTCTTCTTTTTCCTGTTTGTTTTTTCTGGATTTACCATATTAATTGTTACATTACCAGTAATTGTGGAAATTTACACTTCTCCTTGTTCCGACATTTTTGTTTATAAACAGATGACCGTTGTCGCTAATTTTTAAACCAGTAACGACATGGAATTGAATTCTAATTTTTTCTTATCAGCCATGGTCACATGACCGGGGCATGATATAATCCGATATCAGCCCTAGTATGACTTTTAAGAATATTGACTCGTATCACATAGACAAAATCTATCATATTATTTATAAACATATGATAATCTAATATACATGCACATACAAAAAAAATATTAGTTTTCTAGATAACAGGGTTCCCACGGATTTTTGGTGTAAAAATTCAAGGCTTTTTCAAGGTTTTTTCAAGGTCTTTCAGACAAAATTCAAGGTTCAATCTAGGTCAATCTATGCGTGTGATGCAAGACTGACTTGCTATCAACATTGTTTAATCTGAATAATATAACGCTAAAATGCATTTATATACAGTAGATTCCACTTAATTGCATACCGGTTAATTGCATATTCCGGTTAATTGCATAATTTTTCTCTGCACCAAACCATTTCCTATTTAAACAATGTAAAAAAATTCCGTTTATTTGCATAAACAAAAGTCTGAATTTCGCTTAATTGCATAAAAAATTCTGAAAATTATGCGATCTTGGTCTGAAGTTTCGTGATTACAAAATATATTTGCCGACAATGCCAGGTAACCTCGAGAGGTGTTTACATTATATAAACATGTGTACAGCTAACACCAGGTGAGATATGAAGCCAGTTAATTAGTGTTCACTTTGTAGAGTAGTCATCCAATTGGTCTGTCAATACGCGTTTGTCAGGAAACGTAATTAATTATGTTAAACCAATTAAAAAGGGCTATGACAGATGAAAAATTTGTACCCGGGTCACACAAGTTTTATAACGATTTTTTTAAACTGAAACTTTATTTCCATTACATTTTCTAAACCCAGACATGGTTTGACTGGAACTTCGGTGTCAGGTTTTTAAAGCAAAGATTAAATAAAACCAAAAACATTTTTTTCAATTAATGTTTTTGTTAACATGGTTAAGGAATGTGTATGTACGTTGACTGTTATCCCAGAGCAAGTTTGATAACGCGTATTTACAGTTCTTTTAGAGTAAACTCAATAAATCATACCTCAATTAAATGCTTTATTCTTTATTTATTATTTCCTCTTTAAGATAAACTGGTTGAAATCATCGTTTACGGCTGAAAAACCCTTTATGTAGCAAGTTTTGTCGGCATACAGTTTCAACATCAAAGACATTTTTTCACTTAAGGAAGTGACGTTTTATTCATTAATTTCATTGGATCAGACCTAGTTACACATAACAACGGGAATTTCCAATTTATGACTGATCGAATAATTGGTCAATAAACAATTAAAATATAACTTTGTATAAAATAAATAACAAGATAAGACATCTTTCAATTCATTTAATTTAATTTAATTTAATTTAATTTTACCGGACATCGTGCACGTTGTCAAACAACTGGATTTTTTCTATGTCACATTTAAAAATAGATTATCGTACCGTGAAAGGGAGATAACTCGAACAATATAACTCAGTGCCATGTGCGAACACGTGGATTTTTAAAAAGAAGTAAATAAACAATAAATACGAATATCGCGAGTGTTAAGCAACAGTGAATTAAATACCAACAGATGTTTTAGTTACATACATTTTCTAGGATTAAACACAGATCGATGGTCTGAAAGAAAAGTCCACCTATACCACATTTTGGAATCCATGTAAATACGAGGTTTAAAACGCTAGAATTTTAAATCTTTATTTACTAAAGAAATTATACTACAAGTCTTGAGATTTTAATTAATTAAATTTTTTTTTTCAATTATCTTTAATAATTTATTTTTTATGTCAAAGGAATTACAAATTTTCTGCTGTTTCTACAGTACACCGACTTTGATGTCTACTAAAAAAACGGCCTCACCGGGTGTATCCGTCAATCGATCAGCTAGAATTTTTATAACATTATACAAATTAAATAAAATAATTTTTTTTATTTTTTTATTCTGAATTATTTATTTCATTTTTTAATTTCAAAGTAATAACTAATTTTCTGTTGTTTCTACAGTGTACTATGATGCCTACACAAGTACTAAAATGGCCCCAACCGATGTATCCATCAATCGTGCCCAAGGGGCATTTTCGGTTATTTGCATATTCCGCTTAATTGCATAAAATTTTCTGACACACAGACTATGCAATTAAGCGGAATCTACTGTATATGACAATAATTAAAAACAAAACATAAAGCTTTCTATGTTTGGTTTACTTGTATTCAGATATTTGATAACATTTACAGTTTTACATCAAGGTGTGATTTATTACCAGCCAGTTCATTGTTTTTCTTTAGCTTTATGTCTCAAAGAATTGGACTTTGAAATGTGTGCAAAATATTCTAATTGCTCTGCAGCTCTGTCAGCATCTTTTATAATCAAAGAAATTGTTGATTCAGTCATTTTCATCTTCTTCCCAATTGTCTCTATTTCTTCTATTTCTTTCCTCTTTTCTCTCTTCTTTTTTTCATTGTCTGCCTTTACATCCTCCAGGTGCTGCAGGTATTTTTGTCTTGCATTCAATTTTTTTATGTTCAGCGGCAACTGTCAAACTATCTGTACTGATCTTGAATTTAAAACGTTTCGGTGATATCCATTATAAATCCAAAGTTGAAAACGGGTCGACCAAATTCCGGATTCGATTCATAATTTCAAAACTGAAAACGGTTTAACTTCCGGTACGAAACTGTTAGTTTTTTGTATTCTAACATTAGAGAGTTCCAAAACATCGATATTAGCTTCCGTGTAACACGATAATCGCCTTTTACTGGATCACGCAGTCAGAAATTGAAATTCATGACTTTTTCACGGTTTTCTAGGAATTTATCAAAATTCAAGGCTTTTTCAAGACCGGGAAAAATTATAACATAATTCCCGGGGTTTCCTGTTTTCCCAGTTCCGTGGGAACCCTGAGATAATTAACAATTCAAGTCACTTATGCATCTATAATGTTGACCTTTGCAAGTATGACCTTGAACCATATACCAAAATGATAGACATGTTAATTCCTACAATATTCTAATATACATGCCTTTACAAGAAGTAAATAGTTTTCAAGATATTTAACAATTTTAGTCTTCTTTTTCAGCTGTGACCTTGACCTTGAACCATATACCAAAATGATCATTGTATCCATACCAACAATATTGTAATATACATGTCTGTAAAAAAAACAAGAGGCCCAAAAGGACCTGTGGAGCTCAACTGACAAAAATGGTTCTTGTGCCTCCATTTATATATACTCGGTACAGAGACTTGAGCTGATGTAAAATGCTAAATATAAAAGCTGTAGGCCTTACAATTTCAGAGAAGAAGATTTTTAAATTTGACTTTCCATATAAGTATATGCAGATATATGGGCCCCTGGGTGGGACCAAAAATGGCCTGGGGGCCACCATTTGTACAAACTTGGTAAAGGGCCTTAAGATGATATTAACTGCCAAATATGAAAGATTTAGGCCCTACAGTTTCAGAGAAGAAGATTTTTAAACTTGATTTCCAATATATGCATATGCAGATATATGGACCCCTGGGGTGGGGCCAAAAATGGACCAGGGGCCACCATTTGTACAAACTTGGTAAAGGGGCTCAAGATGATATTAACTGCCAAATATGAAAGCTTAAGGCTTCATGGTTTCAGAGAATAAGATTTTCAAAGTTGATTATCCATTATAAGCCATATATGCATATGCAGATATTTGGACCCCTGGGGTGGGGCCAAAAATGGACCGGGGGCCACCATTTGTATAAACTTGGTAAAGGGGCTCAAGCTGATATTAACTGCCAAATATGAAAGCTTAAGGCTTCATGGTTTCAGATAAGAAGATTTTCAAAGTTGATATCCCATTATAAGCCATATATGCATATGCAGATATATGGACCCCTTAGGTGGGGCCAAAAATAGACCGGGGGCCACCATTTGTACAAACTTGGTAAAGGGGCTCAAGCTGATATTTACTGCCAAATATGAAACCTGAAGGCTTCATGGTTTCAGAGAAGAAGATTTTCAAAGTTGATTTTCCATTATAAGCCATATATGCATATGCAGATATATGGACCCCTGGGGTGGGGTAAAAAATAGACCGGGGACCAGAATTTCGCGAAATGTACAACCTATATGTTTAAGGGTGTCTAGAAGCTAAATATCACATCAGATTTTGTATATAACCTATGGTTTCAGAGAAGAAGCTTTTTTAAGGTTTTTTGCATTCTAGGTCGCTGTGACCTACTTTTGGTTGCCATGGAAACCAATTGTACAAATTTTCATCTACTCCTTCTAGGGATTATTCCTGCAAAGTTTTGTTAAAATTGGCCCAGTAGTTTCTGAGTTTTTGCTGTTAACGGACAGACGCACAGATGCACGCACGCACACATGCGCGCATCATGCCATAAGCTCATCTGGCTTTAGCCAGTTGAGCTAAAAAAAGTTTTCAAGATGTATTGACAAATATTTAATTTTTAGCAATTTCTTCACTAAGAGCCTTGCAATTTCCCCATTTGGAGCCCCATGGCTAGAATTTGTGCATATCTGAAACAAGATGGCCTAAGAATAATATTATACAATTAATGACTTTTGATGAGGTTAATACAAGGATTTATCACCCCAAAAGAACTGTAATATTCACCGAGGCCGCAGACCGAGGTGAATATTAAATTTCTTTTGGGGTGATAAATCCTTGTATTAACCGAAATCAAAAGTCAGTAATTGTTTTATTATATGACAGAGAAGTGTCTTTTAAATCAATTTGTAACAGCTTCTTTAATAAATCAATAGTAAAAAAAAGTTAACAATGAAATTTCAAAATGGTAACTAAAGTAGGCCAGTTTTGATTGGCTTATCGAAAGCTTACGATGGCTCTGATTAGTTCTTTTTTTAGACACTGGGAAATCACCGCCTTCTATTTTTAGGGACCTGGAGAGCAATTTGGACCGTTATGTTACCCTCACGCGCAAAATTGCGCGGTGAACATAACGATTTGTACAGAGTAGCTTAGCATGGTCTTAGCCAATCAGAATTGAGTAAACACAGTAGTCATATAATAAACATACATGTATAATAACTAAGGTGTATCTCTAGTAGTTTCAGAGGAGAAGATTTTTAAAGTTTTTCACGATTTCCCCCTTATGGGACCCCAACAGGACATAACTCCCTTCAGTTGTGCAAATCTTAAAGGGCTTCACCCAGACATGATGGTAAAAAGTTTCATTAAATTTGGCCCAGTGGTTTTGGAGGAGAATATTAAAATGTTAAAAGTTTACACATGACGCACAACACATGATGCGCGACAGACCAAGATGGATGACAATAGCTCATCTGAGCTATAAATCTGCAAGTAATCATTTATTTACTTTTTTTATTTTAATTGGAACTTGTATTTTTAACTAAATTGACTTAAAGCTTGAAAAGCAAACTTACCCGTAATGTGTGTCTAGTGTAACAGCTCTCGGTAAATCTAACTTTGTAGCGTTAAACAATGTAGCCTGGTATCTTCCATCTTTGCTGGCTACATTGATCTGCTTGAAAGTGGCATCCACCCAATATATATTTCCCGCCGTCCAATCATATGCGATAGATTCTACAGTGTTAAGGCCTCTACTAATAAATGTTTCTACAGTGTGATGTCCATCCAAACATAGTCTCTTTAATATAAAACAAGAATTCCATGGATTTAAATGTCTCGTCTGGTTAGATTTTGATCAAGTAGAATATACATTACTTTAACATAAACTTTCACATTTTGACACTCCGGTGTCGTTGATGATGGCAGTTGGGGTGGCTGGTGGCAGAGGAGTATCAAAATGGCAATGCCAGGCTCGACAAAAGGATTTTAAAGCTGCATTAAGATTTTCAATTTTTTTGGAATTTTTTTTATTTTCTAAAAATATATTTTTTTTAAACAGATAACTTCTAATCATAAGTGAGTTTCATTTTCTAAAATTACATTCCTATTAGCTGTAAATAAATGGAATCCTCTAATGGGTGGACACTGTTTAACGATGATTATTATTAGCTTGGAGCATACACACTGATGTAGGGAGACTCAAATGAATCAAAGGGGAAACCTGACAAATTGCATTAATTGTCCGTCATTAATATCCAGATGTATTCGCAATGGAGTTCTTTATCCCTTTCTAAGTCACAAATGACAAATTTAGTGAAATTCTGGGTTTAATTTATCGTATTTCACCATTTTGTAAGTTGTGTTTAAATGACCCGATTTTTTATAACATAACCACGTTCTTAAATTGAATCCCACAGGTCTTATCTCATTGGGAAATTACTGTTATTCTGTATTTATTCGAGCTTTTATTGTTGAACCAAATATAACATTGTTTTTTAGGAAGAGTATTAAGTCAATCAGCCTTTCTAAATTTTACTAGGAAAACTTAATGCAGCTCTAAAACTCAAAGCAAAACAGTGATGTTTAATGTCATAGTAACGTCATAGTAATGTCATAGTAAAATACAATAAACCACTGATGAGAACTTACTTCAATATAACCACCTTGGTGGCTTAGTAGTAGAGGTTCCACCTTGACAGGGGGAGGTTGTGGGTTCAAACCAAGGCCAGGTCCATAATACAACTGATATAACTTCCTTGTCTGGCACTCAACATTAAAAGGATAGAGTATCAACTGGTCCACCTGGTGCCAGGATAATGGACTGGGGAATGGTATGTTTGTCGAACCCAGACCAGGTCTGACCCAAGACTTGAAAGTGGGTGGTGACTTTTCTTTTGCAAAGCACTTGGTATTACAAAATGAAAGTCATGGTTATTTTGGATGGGAACTTAAAATAAATGAAGTCCCAGTAAGTGTGGCTTGATAAAGAACCAAACTGTATAATGCCATCAGCGCAATGCACAGGCAAAATTTCTGCACAATCATCTATAGCTGGCGACGTCTCTAAAAATATTCTTGACTTGGACATTAAACACCATTACTCACCTCAACTAATTTTTCAGTGAATCATGATGAGATCAAGGATATTGATCACTAATGATTTTTATAACAGGTCTTGTGTGAGATGTGCAATTGTGTACCATGGCCTGTCTTATACTTATGCACACTCAGGGCCACATTTTGGTAAGGTGCTAGTTCACCATGTCAAGAAAAATGTCACTGGGTGAGTGGTATGCTTCAGACTAATATACAACTACCCTAGCCACATTTTCATTGAACAGTATGCATCCCTCCAGAAACACTAGATAACTGATTCTAAATGAATTATATCTTTCATAATTTAAGTATATATACATGTACAATCAAATTTTCCAAATTATAGACCAATTGCGGAACACAACCCTACTGACGATCTGAATCTTTTAGGACTTATACAAATTTATATCATACATTTTCATAACTAAGTAATATCTTAGACTCTGGTATTAGCTGTTGGTAGAGTGGTTGCTCCATAAGTGGAAGGTCATGGGTTCGAACTTCGACCCGGTCTGACCATAGACTTGAAAGAGTGGGTAGTGACTGTTTTTGTTTTTTTTTTTTTTTTGCCAAGCACAAAATGAAAGTCACAATTCTTTCAGATGGGAACTTAAAATAAACAAGGTCCTGTGTTATGGTAGGTGTGGCACAATAAAGAACCCTGCTGTATAATGCCATCAGCGCAACACACAGTCAAAATTTCTGTACCTTTGCCTATAGATGGCAACGTCTCGATATATGAGAAATATTGTTGACTGGGACGTTAATCACCATTACTCAACTCAACTCTGGTATTAACTAAGTGACAACTTACATTAATTTTATCTTTAAGAACATCAGCCCAAATGATACAGTTCTCGGAGTAATCAAAATCGACGGCTGAAATCTCGCCAATCAACGAACTGTTACTAAAAATGACCTCATCACGATTGTCGCCAAATAAATATCGCCGAATTTCTGTCTTTGTAGAGTAAAGTATGAATTCAGGCAGTTCTAACATAAAATATAAAATAATTAAATAAAAGTTAAAATATCAAATAAATCAAAGTACTGAAAGATCTGAAATCTGTAACAAATTCATCAAAGTACTGAAAGATCTGAAATCTGTAACAAATTCATCAAAGTACTGAAAGATCTAAAATCTGTACAAATTCATCAAAGTACTGTAAGATCTGAAATCTGTAGCAAATTCATCAAAGTAATGAAAGATCTGAAATCTGTACAAATTCATCAAAGTACTGTAAGATCTGAAATCTGTAGCAAATTCATCAAAGTACTGAAAGATCTGAAATCTGTAACAAATTCATCAAAGTACTGAAAGATCTGAAATCTGTAACAAATTCATCAAAGTACTGAAAGATCTGAAATCTGTAACAAATTTATCAAAGTACTGTAAGATCTAAAATCTGTAACAAATTCATCAAAGTACTGAAAGATCTAAAATCTGTACAAATTCATCAAAGTACTGTAAGATCTGAAATCTGTAGCAAATTCATCAAAGTACTGAAAGATCTGAAATCTGTAATAAATTCTGTAAAGTAACTGCTTAACAAAATTATAAATGAAAAAGTAAATGGTTGACATTTAATAATCTTACAGATAAATACCGTAAACAATTCTTAAAAAATTTAAGAATTTAGTTGAGGACAACCCAGAATACAAACATAAATTACAACATTTAACAAAATAAGTGTTTGACAAAGCTCATCTCAAATGTGACCTAATTTTATGACTAGGTCAAGGTTCATAAGATTATTACTTACCTCTTACTGGACAGGAATATCTTAATGGAGCATATTTACTCTCCTCCCCTCCATGGCAAGTATCTCCAACAACCTTACGATATCTAAAATGAAAAACTGAATTTTGAAGTATGAAGTTACGATATCTAAAATGAAATACTGAATTTTGAAGTTACGATATCTAAAATGAAATACTGAATTTTGAAGTTACGATATCTAAAATGAAATACTGAATTTTGAAGTTACAATATCTAAAATGAAATACTGAATTTTAAAGTTAGGATATCTAAAATGAAATAATGAATTTTGAAGCTGATACATGACTGGACATCGGTAATGCATGTAAACACAGGAAAATGAAAATGCATAACAGGAAAGGGTCAGTGGATACAGATAATATGTCAGAACAGCAGTAAAACATCATAGAATGGAACAGTGATAATGTATAAAGGGGCAGGTCCATGTATTAAACTGCAGGTATCACATCATAAAACACTGCATATTATAATCAAAGTACTAAAAGTGCTGGAAAGCCATTGGCCTAAAAAGTATAGGACATTGATAATGTACAAGAGGACAGGTCAATGCATTAATCAACAGGTAGGTGGTAACACATGATAGAACATTGCATAACAAAGGACTGAAAGTACTGGAAAGCGATTGGCCTGAAAGAACAGGACATTGATAATGTAAAACAGGGCAGGTCATTGCATTAAACAACAGGCAAAAATCATTGCATATCATAATCAAAGTACTGAAAGCACTGGAAAGCAATTGGCCTGAAAGAACAGGACATTTATAATGTACAACAGGACAGGTCATTGCATTAAACAACAGGCAAAATACATTGCATACCATAATCAAAGTACTGAAAGCACTGGAAAGCAATTGGCCTGAAAGTTTAGGATATTGATAATGTACAACAGGGCAGGTCATTGCATTTAACAACAGACAAGTTGTAACACATGACAGAACATGACACAAAACATGACAGGACAAGATAGGTAAGTGGTAGACATGACAGGACGAGGTCAATGCTAAAATGTGAAATAGTGCTATACCCTCTGGAACACTGGAAATATTGTCCAAATGGAAAGAGCCGGAACTTTATTTTAGTAATTGCTAAAATATGGAATAGTTTTGTATACTCTAAAGAATTCTAGTAAATTTTGCTTTGGCAGACATCAATAATGGAAAATTTACGTACCCTCTGGAATACTGGAAATACTGTCCAGGTGGACAAGGTGTTGGAACTTTGTTTATTTCAATCCCAGAGTTTGGATCTGGGTTACACTTCATAAAATACTCAAATGGATCTCTTGACCAATCAAAACCTAGATCACTAACACAACAAGAAAATACTTGATTTTTACACCAATTAAAATCATGGTTATTGAATATCAATAAATCATTCAAAAGTCTTAACCAATCAAAACCAAGGTTACTAATGACAATTTAATTACTCTTATATCTTGACCAATCAAAACTAAGATTACTGAAGTAATATAATAGTTGTAATGTCTAGACTAATCAAAACCTAAATTATAATAAATAAAAGTCAGGATCAATAACAATACGAAGAAAATAAATGGACACGTAAAAAAGACCATTTGCTCCTTAATCAATCAAAAGGAACCCTCTGTATTGATCACCTGTCTATAAAGTCCATATTTGAGGTTCCATGAATTATATTTACATACAACTTATATAGTAATTAAGCTATTTAACTATATGAAATTTGTTTATATAGCCAAGAAAATTGAACAGAATGATCATTCCTATACCAGCCTTCTCCTGCCTAAATTAGGATGTTAAAAATAACTGATTAGGCAAATAATAATGATGTTTCACAATACTTCAAAAGCTCTGAAATGTTGATATTTTCTTAAAACTTTTACCATTCAAAATCTTCGCGGGTACATGTGCAGTTTTTCTCTGTAACCTGTCGGACATAGTCTCGGCCATTATAGCAGTTAGAGTGGGCTGTTCTTCTTTGAAATACGATCTTTTTACCCAGAATGCATCCAGCAAATGGTGGTTGGTCAGGAAATGACCATGGTTTATAATCGTCATCTTTACATTGGTTATATGCTGAAAAAAATATATATACCAAAATTACCATCAGCATACACAAGCACTATTGACCATGGACAAGTATTGATTAGTAAACATGGGTACTGATGAGAAAACATGATTTATCCTAAGCAAACTTTAGTACTAGTAAGCAAACCATGAATCAAACAAAAACAAAACAAACAAAAAAGAAAGAAAGAAAGAAAAAAAAAAAAGAAAAAAAAAGAAAGAAAAAAAGAAAACACCAGGAGTGTCACTGTACTTTCTATAATTGCTGAGCAAAAAGGAATGTAACAGAAAAAATGAAAAGAAATTAATGAAACAAAAGGTCAGACAGAGGATCAACTTACTGCACAATAGTCAGACAGGGGATCATCTTACTGCACAATAGTCAGACAGGGGATCTACTTACTGCACAATGTGAGACAGGGGATCAACTTACTGCATAATTGTCAGACAGGGGATCAACTTACTGCACAATAGTCAGACAGGGGATCTACTTACTGCACAATGTGAGACAGGGGAACTCACTGCACAATATTCAGACAGGGGACCAACTTACTGCACAATAGTCAGACAGGGGATCAACTTACTGCACAATAGTCAGACAGGGGGATCTACTTACTACACAATGTGAGACAGGGGAACTCACTGCACAATATTCAGACATGGGATCTACTTACTACACAATGTGAGACAGGGGATCAACTTACTGCATAATAATAACATAACATAATAACATAATAATAGGCATCAACTTACTGCACAATAGCCAGGCAGGGGATCAACTTACTGCACAATAGACAGGCAGGGCAACAACTAATGGCACAATAGGCAGACTGGGGATCAACTAATTGCACAACAGTCAGATGGGCGATCAACTTACTGGGCAATAGACAGACTGGGGATCAACTTAAAACACAACAGTCAGACAGGGGATCAATTTACTGAACAGGCAGGCAGGCAAGGGATCAACTTAAAACACAACAGTAAGACAGGGGATCAATTTACTGAACAACAGGCATGCAGGGGATTAACTTACTGCTCAACAGTCAGACAGGGGATTAACTTACTGGGCAATAGTCAGACAGGGGATCAACTTACTGCACAATAGCCAGGCAGGGGATCAACTTACTGCACAATAGACAGGCAGGGCAACAACTAATGGCACAATAGGCAGACTGGGGATCAACTAACTGCACAACAGTCAGATGGGCAATCAACTTACTGGGCAATAGACAGACTGGGGATCAACTTAAAACACAACAGTCAGACAGGGGATCAATTTACTGAACAGGCAGGCAGGCAAGGGATCAACTTAAAACACAACAGTAAGACAGGGGATCAATTTACTGAACAACAGGCATGCAGGGGATTAACTTACTGCTCAACAGTCAGACAGGGGATTAACTTACTGTGCAATAGTCAGACAGGGGATCAACTTACTGCACAATAGTCAGACAGGGGATTAACTTACTGCACAACAGTCAGACAGGGGATCAACTTACTGCACAACAGTCAGACAGGGGATCAACTTACTGCACAATAGTCAGACAGGGGATCAACTTACTGCACAACAGTCAGACAGGAGATCAACTTACTGCACAAGTCAGACAGGGGATCAACTTACTGCACAACAGTCAGACAGTGGATCAACAAACTTACTGTACAATAGTCAGACAGGGGATCAACTTACTGCCCAATAGTCAGACAGGGGATCAAATTACTGCACAACAGTCAGACAGGGGATCAACTTACTGCACAACAGTCAGAAAGGGGATCTACTTACTGCCCAATAGTCAGACAGGGGATCAACTTACTGCCCAATAGTCAGACAGGGGATCAACTTACTGCCCAATAGTCAGAAAGGGGATCAACTTACTGCCCAATAGTCAGACAGGGGATCAACTTACTGCCCAATAGTCAGACAGGGGATCAACTTACTGCCCAATAGTCAGACAGGGGATCAACTTACTGCCCAATAGTCAGAAAGGGGATCAACTTACTGCCCAACAGTCAGACAGGGGATCAACTTACTGCCCAACAGTCAGACAGGGGATCAAATTACTGCCCAATAGTCAGACAGGGGATCAACTTACTGCTCAACAGTCAGACAGGGAATTTAGTTACTGGGCAATAGGCAGGCAGGGGATCAACTTACTGTACAATTGTCAGACAAGGGGATCAACTTACTGCACAACAGTCAGACAGGGGATCAACTTACTGCACAACAGTCAGACAGGGGATCAAATTACTGCACAATAGTCAAGTATTCTACAAACTAGGCTATCCAGACAATTCTAGACTTATTCTCCAATTAATCTTGAGCTTTCTTGTTCTGTTTTTTATGACTATTTGTGGAAAATTTTTGTTAAATTTCCATCTGATGGACTATAGTCACAATAATGCCAATTAAACCAAAATTAAAACAATTTTTTTCTGCAGAATTACCAAACTCAGACTCAAACTAGATATTGCAGCAACATAGGTTGCCTAATATCCAAAAGATTTTCCTTCCCACCATAGCAACCCCCCCCCCCTTCCCGGAGCCAGGTTTGGACAATCATAACTTAAAGAATACATACTAAACACGTCTGTTAAATTAAGTTGTATTATAAGCCAGCTGTGTCTGGCAACGTGTGAACCAAAAATAGAGAATACTGCCGTTTTTTCACCGGGTTCCGTTAAGACTCCATAGACTCTAATCTTCTCGTCATGGAATTTAGCGACTTGCCAATTTTCTCCTTCATCTGTGGAGTAGCTGAAAAAATATATGATTATGTATATATAAAGAATCCTGCAGATCAAAGTTCAACATTTCCCTTTCTAGAATCTATCAATATTTAACCTTGCAATAGACCTCATATCCTATCCAATACTCTTGTCTTCTATAGACTGTCAGGCAGTATATTTGCATTAAAATGTTGATAGTAATAATTTTCAGTATTTCACTACGGTGATAGCAAAGACTGTCTTGACTATCACCATGGTGACAGCAAAAACTGTTTTGACTATCACCATAGTGACAGCAACAAATGTCTTGACTATCACCATGGTGACAGCAACAACTGTTTTGACCATCACGATAGTGACAACAACTGTCTTGACTATCACCATGGTGGCAGCAACCACTACCTTGACTATTACCATGGTAACAGTGTGCTCTTCGGTATCACTATGGTGACAGCATTATCACACAGTGCTTTTTTAACTAGACAGAAATGAAATGATCCTGACTTTTGCTTTTTTAACAAATAGATTTGAAATACAATGAAAATATCGAAAAGGAAAATGGTAAGAATGGAGGGACAGACAGGAAAGTCTAGCTGTTAACAAGATTTTTAACTTACAATACTTCATCGGTAGTAGTGAATTGTTTGATGGCTACCAGAACACCACCATGATCTCCAAACTGGAAATGATAATTATCATCTAAAATCTGAAAGTACACAAAACAACAAAAAAAATCATTAAAATTTTATTTATCGAATAAAACGGCCAAACAACATGGTGTATTACTTTATATAAAAGACAAAAATAGTTATAGCTTTTCACAAAATAATTTGCTAATAATATAGACTTAAGGCATAGTCAACTCATTTAGATATTTTTAAATAAACTCAGAAATAGTGTTATCCTTAAGCAAAGGTTTTATAAGATAGGTATAATGAAAAACTAGAGCCATGGTGAGAACAACATTAATGCACCCACCTGCAGAGTCCTAACTGGTTTTTCTGGTGACCTGCTACTGTTTTGAACCTCAACAAGGTATTACACAGAAAGTTGATTGAATGACCAGGTGATTGTTACATCAGGGGTAGCTGTTTTCACCCAAGGTAATTACTTTAATTTAATTCTTTAATTACCTGGGATGACTACAAGGATTTTCTCAATCACTCTTTAGTTGTTTGTACAACAGGTGAAGTATACAGTCATGTGAACTGGGATGAACCCAGTTTCAAAGTGTTAAATTAGTAATCAGATGATAAGTTTTACAAAACAAACAGACAATATTCATAACCAAAGTTCCTGTTGCAGATTTTCAACAAAAAATTGAATAAGAGTTGATTTACTGCCTCTGGCATGTCTTTAAATGCAGAGAAACTGAATTTCAATGCAACAAATGGTGTGTATTTAAATGCACAGAAACCAAATTTCTATTTATATTTGACTGTTTCCTTGACCTTTGACCTAGTGATCTGATTTGCAATCCCATGTGATGTCTCATCACAGAGAATAAGTTGACAGAGTTTGAGATTTATCAGACAAACGGAGGGTCTTAAAATGCAAAGGAACTGTTAAGGAAAGAGTTACAGACGGACAGAACAGAGAGCACCAATATGTACTCCTGTTTCAAAGGATGCATAAAAAGTAAAAATTCAATTTTTTCCCCCAATAATTTCACTTTGAATAAAATGCTGTTCAAAATTCAGCAAGTAACATATCATGTACTGTTGCATATAATATTTGAAACCTTTCAGCACTTTGGGTAAAGAAGACTATTTATACATGATGTAGTTTGTTGTCACTATGACTTTGATTAAATGTCAAGGTCAGTCAACATAACATCATATCATGTACTGTTACATATAATATTCGAAACCTCTCAGCATTCTGGGTAAAGGAGACTATTTATACATCATGTAAGTTTGTTGTTACTATGACTTTGATTAAATGTCAAGGTCAGCCAACTTTACATGAAGAGATATTTAATGTGGTATTTAAAGCTTCTGGTCATTTGGGTTATGAAAAGCTGTTTAAAAATACGACAACAACTGTTACCTTGGTTACCTCCATTGATACAAGTCAAGTTTTCTAAGAACCATCAAAATTTGATGAGACACAAAAATAAAATGTTTGCATGGTATAAGATGAATGTATAAGTTTACAAACATACCATATGCCAGGTGAACCCTGCATCAGTAGACAGATAAACATCTGGGTCACGCTTCATATTGGTTCCGACGATGCCAGTTGCCATTATAATCCCAGGGGCAGATTTCTTCGACAGAATTGGTACCCATCGACTACCAGGATGAAGTCTTTGAAATTCTTGTGATAGATGTAAGGAACAGTTTGCTGACTGTAAAAAAAGCAGGATAAAATTAATTTGTCTGAATTGATACTGTTACCAAGCAACCACCAACCAGAAGTGATGTTGATATTTTAAAACATCATTTCTGTAAAAAAAAATCATTGAACCAGAAAAAATATTTTTTATCATGATCATTTAATCTTTATTAATATTGATCATTACTTACTCACTCATATCTAAAGAGTGCCTTATGAGAATTGGTCTATATAAACTGCCTGAAATCACAATTTTCTCTCCAAAATTTCAAGAAATCTGGACCCATTACAGAAAAAAGGTGTAGCAGCTGACCAACTGAAATGGGGTTTGGCAGCCATGTTCTGTCATGAAAGACCAAATGAAATGGGATGTGGCAGCCATGTTCTGTCATGAAAGACCAAATGAAATGGGATGTGGCAGCCATGTTCTGTCATGAAAGACCAAATGAAATGGGGTGTGGCTGCCATGTTCTGTCATCAAAGACCAATTTTAAATTAATAAAGTACTATAAATTGTGTAATTTTCATGTTCATTTTATTTTCAAGCAACAAAAGGCAAAAAAAAATTATCTGTCTAAAATGAACCATGACAGAAAAAAAGGACCGTCAAGTGATGCTGATATTTTAAAATGACACCACTGAAAAATCACTGAACGTAAAGCTAGTTTTAATAGTCAGTTCGTATTTATTTAGATTATTCTTTATAGCTTGCAAACTCATTATATTATCTAAACAGATCTTTACGAGATACCTCATAAAAAATTCTCAACCCATCCTTTTATAAAATACTGGATCCGCATCTGATGTTTACCCCATAAATATTTGTCTTGTTGCTTAAATCTAGTCAAGAAAATTTCGGGTTTTTAGCTCACCTGAGCGAATGTTCAAGGTGAGCTTATTAAATACCCTTTGGTCCGAAAGTTTTCAATAAAACGACTTCTTCTCCAGAACCAGTGACCAGAAAACTGGTTACACAGAATTTGGAGCCAAAAATATGCCAACTTCCCTTATGTCAAAACCAATATTTTTTTCAAAATGCTTAGTTTCAAATCATAAATGTCATTATTATAACTTCATTATTGCATCAAAAAGGAAGGCAGTTAAATAAAAGGAAAGTCATTGTTTTTCTCTTAGTACTCTCGTTTCCTCTACCATCCCAGAACTGTAGAGAAACTTGAGTGGGGGCGTTACACAGAGGAAACAGTGCAGTATATCTGTGCATCATAAATATTGGAAAGCATGTAAGGAAGACAAGGGTCATTATACATGACTTTGTGTGTGTGTGTGTGTGTGTGTGTGTGTGTGTGTGTGTGTGTGTGTGTGTGTGTGTGTAATGGGAAAAGGAAGAGAAAAGCTTCAGGACAATTAGTGTACTACAACTGCTGGGCTGGAACGTTAAAGCAAAAGTTAACCAGACTTATATGTAAAACCTTGATTCATTGGTCGAGATTTGTCCAGTCAAATCTTGGCATTGTAAAGGAGTTTAGCAATAAATTAATGAGAAAAGAAAATTTTAGACAAAGAACGAAAGAGGACAAATTTTTTGAGACTTATAATTGTTGATGCCAAAAAAAATAATAAAAATAAAAAAAAATCAAGGGCCATTTTAATCTGGTTTTCCTGTGTTAGATAAAAATACAAGAACTTACCTTGTTAAATAAACCTTTATATAAATTGATGAGTGAATAAGTTAACAAAAATTAAAATGCTAAGTTTATCCAAAATTAAATGTGAAACTGACTTCAGATGTCTATTGGATAGAATTTGTTTGAGGTGATAAGATCATTAGAGTCTGAGAAAGCCAAAACAACCAACTAATTAGTGAAAATTTTTTTTTTTTTTTTTTTTTTATTATTCCAGTGGTGAAAAATACTAATTTTACACCCATATTATGTTTTGGATTTCTCAGATTTTGAAATAAGTTTATGTTTTTCATGATCAGACCATTTTTGTTATTCTTGTCATACATGAGTGTGTACGTTTCTGATCTGTGTTGTTGCTGTCACCATGGAGATAGTCAAAAGAGCTGTTCATATCACCATGGTGACTGTTAGAGTGCTAGTACATTCATGGATTGAGTTGAGTAATGGTGTTTAACATCCAAGTCAAGAATATTTCACTTATATCTAGACGTTGCCAGCTATAGGCAAAAGTGCAGAAATTTTGCCCATGTGTTGCACTGATGGCATTATACAACAGGGTTCTTTATCATGCCATGCCTACTGTGACATGGGACTTTGTTTATTTTGAGTGCCCACACTTTCCATTGTGATTCCGAGTTCTTGGTGATGGACCAGTCACTACGCACTTTCAAGTATTGGGTCAGACCCGGTCAGGGTTCGAACCCACGACCTCCCACTTACGGAGCGAGCACTCTACCAACAGTACATTCACGACAATAAATCTTTAATTTTATATCAAAGTACTGAAAGTAATGAAATTCGCGAAAGAGGAAAGACAAATGAATGTTTGATTGAAATCAATCTTAAATTTGATAAAACTAAAACTTAATCTACATTTTTATTTATTTCTTATTTTCATGATTTATAAATAGGTAGTAAATACCATTAAGTGCAAAAAAATAAAAAATAAAAATAAATAAATTAATTAATTAATTAAATTAAAAAAAAAAACAAAACCAATGGATACCATGAAAATTAAGTGCCAACAAAATAAAGATTTCATATGGTATCTTATTTGTCATTTAATTTGATGCTATTAAAAACTCTAATGAAAGTTCACAGTTATTCATTTTAATCTACAACGTATCCCTGACCTTGCAATTAAACAAAAATATTAATTTTTAAACAAATCAAAGCACAGACTGTGCTGAACGTAGGTATAACAGTAGTGGTTTAGAAAACTGACAGATTTGTTTACATCCATAGGATGTCAGTTACCAAACCATGACATGAGTAGAAAAGTCTTTGACTTTCCTATGTAAAAATAACAAAATAAATAAATAAATAAATAAATAAATGAGGAATCTACAAGAATAGACAAGAAGAAAAGAATACAAACATGAAAACAATCAAGAGTAAACAGTCTGCTTAATGCATTATCAAATTAAAGAAAGAAGACACCAACAAAATAAGAGTAAAAACAAAAATAAATGAAACAACTGATAGTAAAAAATGACAAATAATTCAGATACAAAAAATGAAGGATAGTGCAAAAACAATTAAAACATCAAAACACAAAAGATTATATCTAGCTCCATGAAAAACAAAACAAAATGGAGGATACTACATGTAACACACAGAAATAATCACAGCACATATCAGTAATTATAATAAAACATAGATTTACCTCTGGTTTGTGTGTTGTACCCGTTGTCTGTCAAATCAGAAAAGGTTTTATGTAAATTAATTTAAAAGTATTTTATTATGTTACACATGTACACTTATGTGTGTGATAATACTATGTTTGATGGCATGTGTGTGTGTGTGTGTGCGTGTGTGTGTGTGTGTTTGGCACGTGTGTGTGCATAATAATTTAACATGTGTCTGTGTGTGTAATATCATTTAATGTGTGTGTGTGTGTGTGATATAATTTTACGTGTGTGTGTGTGTGTGTGATATGATTTAACGTGTGTGTGTGTGTGTGTGTGTGTGTGTGTGTGTGTTTGTGTGTATGTGCATGTGTGATATGATTTAACATGTGTGTGTGTGATATGATTTTACGTGTGTGTGTGTGCGTGATATGATTTTACGTGTGTGTGTGTGTGTGTGATATTTTACGTGTGTGTGTGTGTGTGTGATGATTTAACATGTGTGTGTGTGTGTGATATGATTTAACGTGTGTGTGTATGTGCATGTGTGATATGATTTAACATGTGTGTGTGATATGATTTTACGTGTGTGTGTGTGTGTGTGTGTATGTGTGTGTGCGTGATATGATTTTACGTGTGTGTGTGTGTGTGATATGATTTTACGTGTGTGTGTGTGTGTGTGTGTGTGTGTGTGATATGATTTTATGTGTGTGTGTGTGTGTGTGTGTGATATGATTTAACGTGTGTGTGTGTGTGTGTGTGTGTGTATGTGCATGTGTGTGTGTGTGTGTGTGCGTGATATGATTTTACGTGTGTGTGTGTGTGATATGATTTAACATGTGTGTGTGTGTGTGTGTGTGTGTGTGTGTGTGTGTGTGTGTGCATGTGTGATATGATTTAACATGTGTGTGTGTGATATGTGTGTGTCTCCTTCAAAGGACCCTTGACTTTTATTTCTAATTGCCAAGTGCTTGGCAAAAGAACAATCACTACTACAGCCCTCAAAGTGGGTTTTAAAGACAATTGGCCAACTGGCTACCATTTTAAATTTTCAGGTGGCCAACTGCAATTCCAGGTAACCAAGTACTTATTTAAGGTCGCCAAGCAAAAAAAAAAGTATTATTTTATAAAGAAATTTAAGCTTTTTATAATGTTTGTTAAACAAATTAAAGAAATTTAAACGGTGTTGTGTTGTTGTTGTCTATTTATTTGATCATCATGAGAGATGCAACGGATTCTTTTTATATTTTATCCGCCGTTAACTCCGGGTCTGGCGTACTTTTTCTTTAAAGAAATTTCGTTAAAGCTGCATTAGGTTTTTAAATTTTTTGAATTTTTTTTTGATTTTCTAAAAATATATTTAAAAAAAAAAACCACAGATATCTTCTAACCACGATCCGTGACATTCATTTTCTAAAATTTCATTCCTTTTATCTGTAAATAAACGGAATCCTCTGACCGGTTGGTCAGTGTTTTACGATGGTAATTATGAGCTTGGAGTATGCACACGGATGTACGGAAAATCCTAGAATCGAAGGTGAAACACAACAGTTTGCATTAATTGTCCTTCATTAATATCCAGATGTATTTGAAATGGTGTTATATATCCCTAAGTCACAAATGACAAATTCAACGAAGTTCTGTGTTTAATTTGTCGTATTTCACCGTTTTGAAAGTTGTGTTTAAATGACCCAGGTTTTGATGACGTAATATTAGATCCCAAATGCTGCATCTCGCTGGGTAAATACTGTAATTTCTGTATTTATTCGAGCTTTTATCGTTGAACAAAATATAACATTGTTCATTAGGAACATCATTAATTAGATTAGCACCGTTTTAATTTTTTCTTTGGAAAAGTTAATGCTGAGGCCCGTTCAAGAGTGCATATAGACGCGACCGCATTGACTTCTAACCGTTCAGGAATGGTTGTATGCGCAAGCGCAAGCGTGCGAACGCTATCAATATTTTAAGGTTGTTCGCCTTAGATTCAAGATGGCGTCGTAGTGTCAAACATCAAAGAAATGATCTTAGTGAATTCTGAAAAAACCTGCAGTATTGTTTATATGTCAGTGAAAGTGTGTTTAATCGTTCAAATAAAGGTATTAACGTTTGAATTATTTCAAACATTTGTGAAGATGCATGATAAGAGTATGTTTTTAAGTTTTTTGGGGGGATTTTATCGGTGTCTGACCACGGGTATATCAAAACCCAAAATTGAATGACCATTTTTAAAAAAAAAACGATAGAACTATTTAACATACCCTGTATTATCAATAAAAAACGAAACGACTTGTTTTTCGTCGTATAAATATGATGTGGAAGTCAAGGATAAATCAATACTTGGCTGGTCAATCACAATTTATTTAACAATATTAGTCTCTTCTTCACCGATGGTCGCCATTTTGAATGCAACGCGAGTACTCGCGTCTGTTCAATAGACATAAAAATTGTATGCGTGAGTGTAGTGGCGAGCAACCAGTGACTTGAACACGCCTCACCTTTTAACTGAAGTTGAGACATGATCATGAAAATGACCTATCGTCCTCTAGCTCACACATACGCTTGACAGTGACAATAAAAACTGCCAATGATGAGTCAAGCACACAAATGACTTTGACTGTTAAACTCTGAAGCGAAAACGATACATGGGAGTTTGCACTTGAAACGGAATTGCGACTCGCTTCATTATCACACATACGCTTCAGAGTAACATAAAGAATACGGTAATTGTAAAGCGCAAAAATGACTTGACTAAAATATGAAGCGGACATGATACAGATCTCAAAAATTCCGATTTCTGGTCGCCGCTGATTAAATGAGAAGTGGACAAGCTGGCGACCGTTTTGAGATTTAAACTCGCCAAACACAATTCTAGGTCGATTTGGCGACCATTTAAGTCGACAAAATTGAGGGCTGTACTAATTTTTTCAAGTCTTCGTCAGACTCCGCTGGTGGATACTAATGTGAGAAAGATCAACTTCCAGCAGATTAGTTTTTAAATGTACTACATTAAGCTCCACCACTATACCTGACTGCCTGTTTATGCTTGCAATAATCTTGATAGTTTTTAAAACAGCATTTAGTACCCGCCCACCCCCCTTTCTAAAGGTTGTCTCTGATTTTTATTCAAAATTTTCCTACTTACTATGCTACAGTTTGTCGACTTTCCATTCTGATCATAACGGGGAGCACGAACAAGCTGCCATTCTCCTCCTTTGTCGAATGTGATCAGACTGCGCTGATTTTCAGCACTGAATGAGGAATTTATAAACTGAGAGGCAATGTATACACCTCGAAGTCCGTCAACTTTATGGATGTCCGCAAATGACTCCTCTGTGAAGAACCTGGAGATATTAAGTACAAATAAAGGAGAGATATATAAAAGTAACCAAATCAAAGTACTGAAAGTACTGACATAACCAAATCAAAGTATTGAAAGTATTGAAAGACATTACATGTATTTGGCAACACAAAACACAGCCAAGAACCCAACACAAGCTTATGGTCGAATGTTATTAACATTACATCAGCAATATTTCAGTAACTTGCACAAGACAATTTTTTAAAATTAATATTAAAGACTTTTCTAAACACAAAGTCAGGTGGTCAGGTGTTATGCTGCCATTCACAAATTTTAACAATGTATATGCATTTCTGATCTGCGTAGTAGTGCACATTTTTGGGTGCAATCATTGATAAATTTCCTAGACTACTTAGTCCATTATACAGGAATCAAGCCCACCTGCAAAGGCCCACAACAAGGAAAACTTATTTTTGATTTCAGCCCATCCATAATTATCACAAAATATTTCTGTAGAAAAAAAAGTTGCTGCTACAGGGATTGTGAAAAACAAAGCAAATGATGGATTCTTTTGGGCATCCATAATTATCACAAAATATTTCTGTAGAAAAAAAATGTTGCTGCTACAGGGATTGTGAAAAACAAAGCAAATGATGGATTCTTTTGAGCATACAACATAAAGCATCACTTCCTGTGTAAAAATCACCATTTTTGACATGTAAAATGCTCAAAGGAGGAATAGTTTCCTTTCTACAGAAAATTTCTTTGGTAATCGCAGATTGGCATATAGCATCTTCCTGTTACAACTAAACTCAAGTAAGTGAATGATGCCAAACTAAATTCAATTAATTTTGCATAATTCACTGTTCTAAACAGTGACACAAAATGGTAGTTTTAGTCAGATTTGCTGGAGGTTTAAAACTTTACATCAGAATGGCGTCCTGTCCAACGGAAATTTTTTCACATTAAATTTGCAAGGGATTATATTTTGCAATTTTCTGCTGTCCCATCAAATGGAAAGTTTTTCACATTAAATCTGCTTGGAGATTAATCTTTAGTATACAATGAAGCATCAATGAACATCAAAATAACTTTTACATACAGACCACATGTCTATAAGGTATCTCTATATAATGACCACCTGTCTATAAGGTACCTCTATATAAAGACCACCTGTCTATAAGGTACCTCTATATAAAGACCACCTGTCTATAATGTACCTCTATATAATGACCACCTGTCTATAAGGTAGTTCTATATAATGACCACCTGTCTATAAGGTACCTCTATATAAAACCACCTGTCTATAAGGTACCTCTATATACAGACCACCTGTCTATAAGGTACCTCTATATAATGACCACCTGTCTATAAGGTACCTCTATATAAAGACCACCTGTCTATAAGGTACCTCTATACAAAGACCACCTGTCTATAAGGTACCTCCATACAAAGACCACCTGTCTATAAGGTACCTCTATACAAAGACCATCTGTCTATAAGGTACCTCTATACAAAGACCACCTGTCTATAAGGTACCTCTATATAAAGACCACCTGTCTATAAGGTACCTCTATATAAAGACCACCTGTCTATAAGGTACCTCTATATAAAGACCACCTGTCTATAATGTACCTCTATATAATGACCACCTGTCTATAAGGTAGTTCTATATAATGACCACCTGTCTATAAGGCACCTCTATATAAAACCACCTGTCTATAAGGTACCTCTATATACAGACCACCTGTCTATAAGGTACCTCTATATAATGACCACCTGTCTATAAGGTACCTCTATATAAAGAACACCTGTCTATAAGGTACCTCTATACAAAGACCACCTGTCTATAAGGTACCTCCATACAAAGACCACCTGTCTATAAGGTACCTCTATATAAAGACCACCTGTCTATAAGGTACCTCTATATAAAGACCACCTGTCTATAAGGTACCTCTATACAAAGACCACCTGTCTATAAGGTACCTCTATATAAAGACCACCTGTCTATAAGGTACCTCTATACAAAGACCACCTGTCTATAAGATACCTCTATATACAGACCATCTGTCTATAAGGTACCTCTATACAAAGACCACCTGTCTATAAGGTACCTCTATACAAAGACCACCTGTCTATAAGGTACCTCTATACAAAGACCACCTGTCTATAAGGTACCTCTATACAAAGACCACCTGTCTATAAGGTACCTCTATACAAAGACCACCTGTCTATAAGGTACCTCTATACAAAGACCACCTGTCTATAAGGTACCTCTATACAAAGACCACCTGTCTATAAGGTACCTCTATACAAAGACCACCTGTCTATAAGGTACCTCTATATAAAGACCACCTGTCTATAAGGTACCTCTATACAAAGACCACCTGTCTATAAGGTACCTCTATATAAAGACCACCTGTCTATAAGGTACCTCTATACAAAGACCACCTGTCTATAAGATACCTCTATATACAGACCATCTGTCTATAAGGTACCTCTATATACAGACCACCTGTCTATAAGGTACCTCTATACAAAGGTCATCTGTCTATAAGGTACCTCTATATACAGACCACCTGTCTATGAGGTACCTCTATATACAGACCACCTGTCTATAAGGTCCTTATTTCTTTGATTTATTCTGCAGGTGATTTTTTTATATACAAGTTTCTTACCTGAGCCAAGAATTTTTATGTGCACCTTTAGGGTTGAAATATACAATATTTTCCAAGGAAAGTGTGAACTTTGACCCTGTAGCATCAGATATATACAAATGTGAAGACGTTCTATTGTGATTAACACACAAGAATATCTGATCTTCTGAAGCATCTGCCACAAAAAAATCCTGAAAAAAAAATTATCAAAGTACTGAAAGTACTGAAACTCTAAAACCTTAGATAGCAGAAGAAAACCAAAGTCTTCAGAGATTTATCTTGAATATGAAGGAAATTTTCTGTTTCAGGAAATAGAGAAATCTAACAGGTTTTGGAGAAAGTCATTGTGAGGGAAACCTACTCTGAGAACATAAAATATGAAGTTATATGTTTTAAATGTAAATAATTGCAAATTTTGAATGTAGTAAGAGAAGGAAAAACCGCAAACAAAGCAAAAACAAAATATCAAATTTTCTCAACAATAAATATACCAGAAGAATCTGTCTTGTTAGGTTATTTAAAATGAACAACTCAATTTAACTTCATTGATCCAAAATGACAAATATAAGAAAACTAATTTTTTCTCCAGTTAATCAGAGATACTGAGTTTTAAGGCCATGGATGCTCACCTGAACAACTCAATTTAAAACAACTTCAGAATATAAACTCAGAATTCTACTTTTTTGAGTTAATTGTAGTAACCAGAAAATAAAAATTATAACTTAATTGATCCAAAATGACAAATATTAGAAAACTAACTTTTTCTCCAGTTAATGAGAGATACTGAGTTTTAAAAAAAATTAACCAAGATAATTAATTATAGTTCATTTAATTATTGTGACATTCGCATTCCATATAAATTACTTCAGCATATTAAGGTCAGTAAAATTTTGATGCATCAGGAAAGGTTCTAGTTGAAGAAAAACAACCAACAAACAAACGTTGTGCGACACAAAGTCAGGAAATTCCTACACTGTAAAATCAACAATTTTTGTGGTGGCCCAATTTTCGAGGTGGCACAATTTTCATTCTTTTCATAGACACCTCGTCCCAGGAATTTACAGGTCAATGAAATAGTTTAATATAAGTACCTTTTTGATGATATGAGTGAAAAATAGAGAAATTCGGTAACACTGAAAACATAAGATGTTGTTTTACAACATGCGGTTCACTTTATTGACTACGGTCATAACCACAATTTCATCCCCCCACAAAATGATATTTTTTCTTAGAACCTAGAAAAATTGATGATTTCACAGTATAAAACTTTTTAAAGGAATTATCTTTAATGATGTCAAAGGAGTATAGTGGACTACCGGTAATGTGAAGGTCTCATTATCTCCCATAAAAAATGATTTTCATTCCTAGAGCCATGTCGGACAATATGGCGTTCATCATGTGTGGTTTATTGTATGATCAATATCATTTTTGGAGCATTGTCAAAGAGTTTAAATTTCATCAAGTGCCAACTATTGTAACTATATGTACATTACATACCATTCGAGGAGCATTGTGGGAAAATTCAGCATTCATAAAGCGCCCTCTTTTGTAAGATACCCAAAACTGTAATGTACCATTATCTCTAGATCCAAACAAATGCTGAAAGTATAAAAAAATGTTGAATTATTTTATGTTTAAACATTAAGGTATAAGATGTTTGACAGCCTTCATCAAAGGGTCAGTATTGTACTCACTACTAGGACAATCACTTACAATGATACTATAGGCTTCAATTACAAGAAAGTAACGTTACTATAGATAGGCATCTCATCCAAGGACAAGCTCTGTTCTCATTTACAACGGGACAAACACCTGCCAGACGAATTAAAACACTATGAAAACTGTCCTTACTATGGACAGACAACCCATCCAAGGATAAGTAGTAGTTGTTAGAAACAGACTCTAAATATATGATAGGTACTTAAAAGAAACAGACTTTAACTATATAAAAAGTACTTACTTGAAACAGACTTTAACTATATGATTACTATTGCCTGGAAACAGAATACCTATATGATGACATAAAAAGGTACTTACTGGTTTTCTGGTAGCAAACAGGTACTCTCCCCGAACGTCAAAGTCCTCAACATCTGTCAGAATGGTTTGAATAGAATCAAAGTAATTACTGCTTTTTAAAACAGAGAAGCCACCATCAAACTGCTGCCTCTCAACATATATATCTGTGTCACCGTCGTAAGGTGGTACACCCCTATAAAGAAAGAGTAAACACCAGTTATACAGCATCTCTCTTTTGAGTGCTCTCTCTCTCTCTCTCTCTCTTTATATATATATAATAAAAAGTACATTACTTATACAAGATATGAGCAGGGCTCCACAAATGCCGGTAAGGTCAATGAGCAGTCAGCAAAGGGTACATCGACCCACCCTCAACCATCCATAGGCACGTGTATGACTGTGAAATATTTTCTAGTAGAAATGATGTTAACAGGTGAAGCCACTAGTAATGTAATTACTTATAAGGTATTAGGTAATTACCTACGAATGGGGAAGTTCAGTGAATCGTGACACTGTCCTGAGTACTTTTAATTGTTAACAAGCCGGCATTAAAGAATTTTTAATCAGATTTTGTCTTACTATTATGGGGGGGAAAAAAAGCTGATTCGGGATATTTTTCATTCGGCTTTTTTAAGTTTGATTCGGCATTTTTGCCAAAAATTGGCATTTGTGAAGGCACAGTATATGTAGGATAAATGATATGAGGCACAGTGACATTAAAGTGCACAGCTAAACCCATGCATTACTTTTTCTCATATCCCCAGTGTTTAAAACTCCAGAAGTCTTTTGATTTTTTTGTTTGTTTTGGCAAGTCTTCTTTAATTCATTGCTCCCCCATTTCACACCCTCCAAACACCACCTCCAAAGGAAAAACACGTTGTTACAGTCAATCAAAGTTATTTTAGTTATAAAACTAATAATGACAGCATAAGGTAGCACTGTATACTCTGTCCATTTCACAGACAGAGGTATTAGAAAAGTGGCTATTTTTATGACAGATACATTGGAAGTGTGGCCATGTCTATGACATAAGCATTAGAAGAGTGGCCATGTTTATCACAGAGACATTGGAAGAGTTATCATTCTGATCAGCAAGTACTCCGTCCTACCCAATAAAACTAAAAGACCCATACCTCAAATATAAAATATATATCTGTTGTTTGTTCGTTAGAAGATGTATGAATATTTTCATTTTTTTCTCTTCAAGAGGCCCCAATGAGACAAAACTCGTTTGTTTCAGTTTTGAAATGTTAGAGAAAACCAGAGCTCCTGGAGAAAACCCCAAACCTTCAGCATGACAAACTTTCTCACACCAAGACCAGCCTCAGTGGGTTGTTTGCCTAGGCAGTGAGAGGCACTGTAATATGTAAGTGCATGTTTTAGACCTCACAGCCATGAGACTCCTTTCGCTGTTTAGCGACCTTGATGCTTTTTTCCAAGTGCAAGGTTTTTATGTCTATCTTTGATCATAAACATACCAGAAAAATGATTTAACTCCAGACTGCAGTAGATTCCAATTCTCTCCAAAATTCTGAGACAAATAAAGCTGAAAATATCAAAATTAAAAACCAGTAAATCTTTGTCCTACTCAAGACAATGGAAAAGCACCTAAAGAAATTGGCAAAGTTAATATTGTTACTTGAAGAAATTGGCAAAGTTAATATTGTTACTTGAAGAAATTGGCAAAGTAATTGTCACTTGAAGAAATTGGCAAAGTTAATATTGTTACTTGAAGAAATTGGCATAGTAATTGTCACTTGAAGAAATTGGCAAAGTTAATATTGTCACTTGAAGAAATTGGCAAAGTAATTGTCACTTGAAGAAATTGGCAAAGTAAATATTGTTACTTGAAGAAATTGGCAAAGTAATTGTCACTTGAAGAAATTGGCAAAGTAATTGTCACTTGAAGAAATTGGCAAAGTTAATATTACTTGAAGAAATTGGCAAAGTTAATATTGTTACTTGAAGAAATTGTCAAAGTTAATATTGAAGAAATTGTCAAAGTTAATATTACTTGAAGAAATTGGCAAAGTTAATATTGTCACTTGAAGAAATTGGCAAAGTTAATATTGTCACTTGAAGAAATTGGCAAATTACTGTAAAATCACAAATATTCATGGGGGATTGAATTTCGTTATTTTTGTGGGATAGTGAAAACCATTGCCCTAGATGGGATTTATTTTCACAAAACTCAATTCCAAGAAAATTTCTACCGACAGAATTTTTTAAAACGGCAAAACCATGAAATTTCAATCTAACGGATATAAATGATTCTACAGCATCATATTCTATAAAATTGGCAAAAAAAAAATAATGTCACCTTAAGAAATTGGCAAAATAAATATTGTCACCTGGTGAAATTGGTAAAGTAAATATTGTAACCTGGTGAAATTGGTAAAATAAATTTTGTCATCTGAAGAAATTGGCAAAGTAATTTATGTCACCCCTGATGCTGGAAAAATACTGTCAGCAGTTGACATTGGCAAAGTAATTATTGTCACCTGATGACGTTGGCAAAGCAAATGTTGTCACCTGAAAAAATTGGCAAAGTAAAAATTGTCACCAGATGACATTGGCAAAGTATTGTTGTCAACTGAAGTAATTGGTTAAGTATATATTGTCACCTGGAGAGTTTGGCAAAGTAAATAAGGTCACCTAATGACACTGGCAAATAAATATTGTCACCTGATGACATTGGCAAAGTAATTATTGTCACCTGATAACATTGGCAAAGTATTGTTGTCATCTGAAGTAATTGGCAAAGTAAATAGTGTCAAGTTAAGAAACTGGAAAAGTAAATGATGTCATCTGATGACACTGGCAAAGTTACTTTTGTTACTCATTGACACTTGCAAAAAATCTTGTCACCTGATGACACTTGCAAAATAAATTGTATTGTTACCTTATGACATTTGGATATTAATTCTGCCATAGTTATAATGTTATTTCAATATTGCTCTATGAATACTGCAAGTGTAGATTTTTTTCGTGATGTACTAATTTTCGCTTATTTTGCGGTCGAAGAATTTCTGCGAAAATTTTTACCACACAAACAATAAAACATTAAAGTACATAGTCAAGATCGATATTGTCTTTATTAATATAAACCATGTACATCCAATTATCTACAATAACCCTGTCACTGGTACACTATTAACAAAATTATTGAATGCAGAATGATTTTGATCAGCATTTCTGGTTGTGGAAATTTTAGGATGAAGCTATTTTTTCAACATTTTTACAAATGAATAAACCTGGAATGAGCTTTTTTAAAATCATTTCTGTGTAGTACTTACCTGTTAATTAATCAAATCATTTCTGTGTAGTACTTACCTGTTAATTAATCAAATCATTTCTGTGTAGTACTTACCTGTTAATTAATCAATCTAATCAAATCTTAGAGCCCAATCAACCGTTCTCTAGTAAGTAAAACACTATGTACAATCGCTGATACATTAGAATCTATAGTCTATTTCATTATTCTATAGTCTATTTCATTATTGTATATATTGTGGATGTCTTATATTTTGTTTCAAGATCTTTGTTTTTATAATCAGTTTCATAAATCTGCGAATATTACACCCCGCGAAAAGGTCAGAAATTTACAAAACTGCAAAAATTTGAGCGTGTGAAATTAAGTACATTTACAGTATATAAAACAAATACCTGTTAAATCTCATCTCTAAAAACCAAGCCAATTTAAACAAACGGTCAAACCAGTCTATAAAGGCCACCCATGGGAATCAACAAAAGTGGCCTTTATGGACAGGTGGCTTTTATACACAGGTTCAAATAATATGAATAAAGAGCCACAGGGATAGAGTTTTATTGGCCTTTATAAGCAGGTGGCCCTTATAGAGAGGTGGCTTTTAAGGCAGGTTCAACTGTATACATATAGCTCACCCTTTTCTCTGAATCTTTTTCATCATCCATGCCTAGAACAATATATGGTTTATTGGGGTGTATAGCAATGGTTTTTGGTCTGAATGGAACACGGTGCGACTGGAACGTTTTGCCGTAATCAGTAGTTGTAAAAATAAGATTATGAACCACATCAGCAAATATATACTGAAATAAAAATGACAAAAAAATATATTTATTTATGAATTTATGAAAAGAATACACAGAATAAGTTAGAAAACTGAACTGAAAATAAAGTTAAATATAAACAAATGAAGGATGGACCACAGACATTGCACAATGGATGACACACAACGGATGATGTAAGAGCTAACAAATATATGACAGCTAAAATACACCAACCCCAATTAGTATATGGACTTAGTATATAAACTGCCATATGGTCCTTAAATGCCATGAACTATTTGTTATATTATATACCCTCAAAGAGAAACTACATATGCTCTTTACAATTTCACATAAACTAATTAGGACTGACAAAATTCATACTTAGTTGTACTTTTTTTATTTAATTTAACATTGCAAAGACAGATATATATAAAAAAGAAAATTACATATTTTCATATTTAATGAATAATTTAATCTAAGTCCTAAATATATTGAAAGCGCAAAAATCATAATTACACTTCCATCTATGTACAAATACAGTTTATTGATTTTCAGAAAATAGTAAAAAAAAAAAAAAAAAAAAAAGAAAAATTATTAAAATTCTTTTCTTATATTTGTTTTTATTTCTTTAAAATAAATTTCTAAACAATATGTGATGTATTTTTTTTAAATTAATAGATTATTCCAAACAAATTATAAAGGAAATATGAAAAAGTATTTTTATTTTTGAAAAACTAAACATCCGATTATTGCGTAATAGTTTATCTAACATTTAGTATACTATCCGCTAAATTTGTTCCTGATTTCTTAAGTAGAAATGTCTCTTTTATGAAAACCCATAGGTATGAAAAATGAATAAATCCTAACAATGGACCCTTCTATCTTCAGCTCTTTGAGCTTCAATCAATAACATAAGAATAACGACTTTATGACCTTCACAACTGACCTCTTCTAAACACTATGTACTTGGCATTACATGTAGATTTAAAATTTAAATTATTGATGAACGAGTGTCATAATTATATATATTCATATTCAGCAAGAATTAAAAAATTTCTTGGCTAAAATTCAAACTAATTTCTTTCTGTTTTTTTAAAGTTAATTAAAATTAGCATTATCAATACCTACAATATTGTGTCATACATGATTATACGAAAAGTTAATAGTTTTCAAGACAACTAGCAATTAAAGTCTTCTTTTGCAGCTGTGACCTTGACCTTTGAACATATGAACTTGAACCATATATCAAAATGATCACCATATCATTTCCTACAACATTCTCATATACATGCCTATACAAAAGGTTAATAGTTTTCAAGATAATTAGCAAATTTAAGTCTTCTTTTGCAGCTGTGACCTTGACCTTTCAACATAGACCTTGAACCATATATCATAATGGTCAGTTGTCGCAATACCTACAATATTCTAATATACATGCCTATACAAAAAGTTAATAGTTTTCAAGATAACTAGCAATTTAAGTCTTCTTTTGCAGCTGTGACCTTGACCTTTCAACATATGACCTTGAACCATATATAAAAACGATGGCCATGTCAATATACAAGCCTATACAAAAAGTTAACAGTTTTCATGATATATTGACAAATATATAATTTTTAGTCATTCCCCACTAAGTGCTGTGCCATTTCCCCATTTTGAGCCCCATGCCAACCATTTGTGCAAATCTGAAACTAAATGACCTAAGGATTTTATAAATGAAATAACTAAGGTATATCTCTTGTTCATTCAGAGGAGAAGATTTTAAAGGTTTTTTTTTTTTTTTTTTTTTTTTTTTTTTTTGCCATTTTCCTCCTTATCGGGCCCTAAGCGAACTTAACTCCTTGATCTAAGCAAATCTGAAAGGCCTCCGCCCAGGCATGATGGTAACCAAGTTTCATTAAATTTGTCCTTAGTGGTTTTGGAGGAGAAGATTAAAATGTTAAAAGTTTACACATGAAACACAATGCACGACAGACAAGTCAGACGTATATGGATAGCAATTGCTACTTATATAAGGGTAATGAGAATCTTTTGTGTGAAATGGATGATAAATATTATTGATTATGTCACAAATACACAGTATATATAAATATCTTTCATTATTAAATGCCAAATATGAAATATCAGATGTCAAAAATGATAAATATTTATCATCAAAATACAAATAAATTAATAAATTAATAAACTGAAAATGTTATTTTTATGGTTTTAAATCCAGTAACCCTCCATGTTTTATTTCTTGTTCTCTGTCTGTAACTTCTTCCCACTAAAAAGGAAACCAATCATGGATAATTTAATCAAGTGCAATAATCACCAATAAAAATCTAGATTTGAGTTGAGTGACGACTTTAAACGTCCCAGTCAAGAATATTTCACTTATATCAAGTCATTACCACCTATAGGCAAAAGTACAGAAATTTTGCCTACGTGTTGTGCTGATGGCAGTATACAGCAGGGTTCTTTATCATGCCACGACTGCCATGACAGGAACCACTGTTTTTTTTAAGTTACCATCCAAAAGAACCGTGACTTCCATTTTGTAATGTCGAGTGCTTGGTGAAAGAACCATCACTACCCACTTTTAAGTCTTGGGTCAGACCTGGTCAGGGTTCAAACCCACAGCCTCCCACTTGAAGAGTGTGTACTCTTCCGACTGAGCTACCTCAGTGGTGCAATAAAAATCTGGACTTACACAAAGCACTACTTACATAACTGTTGTAGGTTTTACAGTTGAAATATTGGTTGATCACCGGGGTAAAATTAGGATAATCTCTATACATTATAGAATTCTGATTGGAGAAATTTCGTCCGTAATTAAACGATATGAATAACTGGCTACTGGAAGTACTTCTCGGGTGTGGGTCTTTGGCTAAGGCTATGATGACATCACTTCCTATGCCAGCCCAATGCACAATCATCTGTGAGTGGCTATCATTAAGTTGAGCCTGAAAGAAAAAAAAAATGGAAATCAAAGTACTGAGAGTTGTGAAAGTAGCTTAGTGACCAATGATATAAAATGTTTCATTTGTATTCAGGGTAAGCTCTGGATATTGAAAAGTACTGAGCCAAACAATTGGTGAACAGTAATATCTGGAGCAATTTTATATGAAAAAATTTCTTAAACTTACTTGTATTATTTAGAGGTGTTAGCGATACAGTTTTGATTGAATAAACACCTACTATAGCTGCCTATTTGCTATGCCATCCACAATCCCAATCCACCGTGGATAAATAACTACCCTTGACTTACCACTATAGCAGACTGTTTGATAGACACAACACACGCCATGACATCCACAATCAACTGTGAATCAATAACTATTAACAATTTCAGTGAACCTCAGAAACTAACATCCACAATCAACTGTGGATCAAGCTAATGCACAATTTTAGTTTTTATGAGCAAAAAATAACATTTCAGGGCAACAACTCCTACATGCATCATCATATAGTTAAGAAACTTTGTATCTTTTTAAATTTTGTCATGCTGAACATTGTAACAATGTTTTAGATATTATATATCTTTAAAATTTTGAAGAAAATAGCATAAAACTGCAAAATTACACTAGGTCATGACCTTGAACTTTGACCTTGACTCCATTTTGATGGTTATTTTAAGAAAAAGTCAAAACTGAAAACCCCATGTCAATATCTGTTCAAATAGTCAAGTTATAACAATATGAAGCCATTTAATGAAATTTTTAAAATTAAACACAAAAACATGTAACCCATTTTTCGACCGAATTTCATGAATTTGAACTAACTTCAGGCTTAAGACCCTAGAGAAGCCAAATATCACATCAAATTTTTTCTCCAATCATTGGTTTCAGAGAAGAAGATTTTAAAAGATTTTTGCACCCCTAGGTCACAATGACCTAGTTTTGGTACAGCAAAACAATGAACAAATCTGAATTGCACCGACCCAGACATGCTTCTGGGCAAATCTCACTGAAATCTGTCCAGTACTTTCGGAGAAGAGTCGAAAATGTGTGTTAACAACACACACACACGTGCATGTATGCACGCACATACACACACTGCGCTATGCCATAAGCTCACGTGACCTTTAGTCAGGTGAGCTAAACATGGGTCAAAGACTCAATGGGCCGGGTTGTTTTTTAAATTTTTATTGAATGGGTGTAAAGTGTGGAAGGAATTATAAATAATTGCATAAAGCAAAGTGCACAAGTTGTTTTTTTTTTATACTTCACAGAAAGTCATGAAAAATGGGGAATAGGTCCAACAATGACAATATTATGAAAGAGTAATGAAACAAGTATATATATGTATTAGGAAAATCTCAATTACGGTATTTTAACATTTTTTAAAGCTACAGTAAATTGAAAAAATGTGCACCAGAAACTTGACATTGGAATGGACTGGATGAGATGGACAGTACTGGACAGATTGGCTACAGGGTGACAGCACTAGCTCTCCACACTTTCATCCAGTAGCTAATAAACCAATGACTTTTAGAACATAAACATTTTTGTAGTTTTCTTTCATATTTGTATAATAATCCTATTTTTTAAAGATTTGAAATTTAAAACCTGTCACAGTAGGATGTAATGGCATAAAGGTTTCACTACATCATTTGAAGTCAGGTGCACATCTTTGATAATCTTTAGATATATACAGTACAAAGTAACTAAGTTTCAAAGTCTGGAAAAATGGAAAAATTTCCTGAAATATTTTCATAAAGTCAGGTGCACATCTTCAATATATATATAGAAACATTCAAGGCTTTTGGTTGAAACTGTAGGAGTTGAGTTCACAAAGTAGGTACCCCCAGTTCAAAAACTTGCTAAAAAGTGACAAAGTTTCAAAGTCTGGAAAAATGTGAAAAAAATCTTGAAATATTTCCATCAAGTCAGGAGCACATCTTCAATATATAGAATCATTCTTTAAAGTTTCAAGGTTTTTGGTTGAAAACTGTAGGAGGAGTTGAGTTCACAAAGTTGGTGTACCCTATTTTTCCCGCCTGCCTGCCCGCCCAACATTCACCATACTATAAACCAGATTTGCACTCCATGCAACCTGGCCAATGACTTTATTCCATCACTTTTTGATCTTTGTTCTTTTAAGCCAGATAAAAAAGATAATCTCAAATTAAACCAGAAAAAAAAAAAACGCTTTTCTTACAAATTTTTAAGAACCGTTTCTTTCTATTTTAGTAAATAGTACAAAAAAAAAGCATCAAACTTAATGTTGAATCTTTAAAACAAGAGTGAGTGTTGGGGGCCAAGTGGTCAAAGATCACAGTGCCTATCAAAGCATAGGTTTGAATCCAACTAACAACAGTTCTTAATGTGAGAAAGTTTGATAGTTCACTTGAGAGGTAGGTTGATTTCTCTTAAACTCCAGTTTTCTCAACAATTTAGAACTGACAGACTCAATACAAATGAAAGAATCTTGACTACATCAAATAACACGATTACTTCACTCCATTCTTATATAGAAACAAGAGGGCCATGAAGGCCCTGGACGCTCACCTGAAAATGATGTACACTCAGCTTGATTTTGGCAAACTGGAGCTTCTATTCTTAAAAGAGATTTTTTCCTATATTTCGAGGTAGTGACCTACTTATTGACACAAAATGACCCATATATAAACTTGAGCTAGCTTTTGTCAAGAGCATCATTCTGAGACAGTTTGATAAGATTGGTCTAAAATGGATCCCCCTCATATGTGTTAACAAGGTTTTTATATAATTCAACCTAGTGACCTACTTATTGACCCAACATAGCCCATATACAAACTTGAGCTAGCTTTATTCAAGAAGATCATTCTGACTAAGTTTGATAAGATTGGACTAAAATTGGGTCCTCAGGAGTGTTAACAAGGTTTTTCTACAATTTGACCTAGTGACCTACTTATTGACCCAACATGGCCCATATATGAACTTGGACTAGCTTTTGTGAAGAGCATCATTCTGACTTAGTTTGATGAAGATTGGACTAAAATTGGGTCCTCAGGAGTGTTAACAAGGTTTTTCTACAATTTGACCTAGTGACCTACTTATTGAACCAACATGGCCCATATACGACCTTCAGCTAGCTTTTGTCAAGAGCATCATTCTGACTAAGTTTGATGAAGATTGGACTAAAATTGGGTCCTCAAGAGTGTTAACAAGGTTTTTCAACAATTCGACCTAGTGACCTACTTATTGACCCAACATGGCCCATATACGACCTTCAGCTAGCTTTTGTCAACAGCATCATTCTGACTAAGTTTGATGAAGATTGGACTAAAATTGGGTCCTCAAGAGTGTTAACAAGGTTTTTCAACAATTCGACCTAGTGACCTACTTATTGACCCAACATTGCCCATATACGAACTTGAACTAGCTTTTGTCAAGAGCATCATTCTGACTAAGTTTGATGAAGATTGGACTAAAATTGGGTCCTCAGGAGTGTTAACAAGGTTTTTCTACAATTTGACCTAGTGACCTACTTATTGAACCAACATGGCCCAAATACGAACTTGAACTAGCTTTTCTAAAGATAATCATTCTGACTAAGTTTGATGAAGATTGGACTAAAATTGGGTCCTCAGGAGTGTTAACAAGTTTTTTCTACAATTTGACCTAGTGACCTAATTATTGACCCAACATGGCCCATATACGAACTTGAGCTAGCTTTTGTCAAGAGCATCATTCTGACTAAGTTTGATGAAGATTGGACTAAAATTGGGTCCTCAGGAGTGTTAACAAGGTTTTTCTACAATTTGACCTAGTGACCTACATATTGACCCAACATGGCCATATACGAACTTTAGCTAGCTTTTGTCAAGAGGATCATTCTGAGAAAGTTTGATTAAGATTGCACTCAAATTGTGGCCTCAGGAGTGTTAACAATCAAAAATTGACGCAAGACGCACGTCGCACGACGCACGACGGACAATGACCCACCACAATAGCTCACTTGAGCACTTTGTGCTCAGGTGAGCTAAAAAAAAACAGTAGAAAAAACCAACTATCCTCTCATTCCAATATGTTTTGGGAAACATAATACGTAGGAACTACTTTTTTTCATAAACTGAAAATACGCCCCTTTTTAAATCACAAATGCATAATACTGCCATACGCTCATTTTATATACACTGAATATCGCCCTAGTCAATAGTTTACCTATGTCCTATTTAAAAAAGAAATAAAGATGAGAAATGTAAACAAAATGTTTATTTCAGACAGGTAAATTCTTCCTTGATTATCTAGTGAAACATACCTGGTGGTACAGGTGTATTTAATAAACAAAGTCATCAAATTATATTACAAAAATTACTATACTGTACATTCACATGACTCTCTCTCTCTCTCTATCTCTCTCTCTCTCTCTCACACAAAAATAAACCTTAAGTATCTCTCTCTCTCTCTCTTTCACAAAAAATAAAATAAACCTTATCTCTCTCTCTCTCTCTCTTGCAACAATTGAACCTTAAGCCTCTCTCTCTCTCTCTCTCTCTCTCTCTCTCTCTCTCTCTCTCTCTCTCGCAAAAACTAAACCCTCTCTCTCACACACACAAAAAAATTAACCTTATCTCTCTTTCTTGCAATAATTAAACCTTAAGTCTCACTCTCTCTCTTCTTCTCTCTCTCTCTCTCTCTCTTGCAAAAACTAAACCCTCTCTCTCTCTCTCTCACACACACACACACACACAAAAATCAACCTTATCTCTCTTTCTTGCAATAATTGAACCTTAAGTCTCTCTCTCTCTCTCTCTCTCTCTCTCTCTCTCTCTCTCTCTCTCTCTCTCTCTCTCTCTCTCTCCGGACAATAATGACATTGGGACAGGTTTAAGTCCAATTCACTGTCATATTAAAATTAATAAGTCTGAAGACTGAGACACTAAAAATTTTACAAACATTACTGGTATACATGTATAGTTTACTATAGCTCAATATTTGGCAACATATTTCAGAACTGGATCTATATATCCAGGCATTTGGATTTTTTTTTATAAACTGCAACAGCTTATAGCAGCTATATATAGCTTTATAACTGATAAAAACTACCATTAACTATTGTGTTCAGATTAGACAACAGTAAAACCTGCTACATAGACACCTCTTTATACCTCTGCTATATCAAAAACCTCTTTAAAAAAGACCACCTGTCTGTACAGCTAAATCTCCTATAATGAAGACCTCTTTATAAAGACCACCTGTCTGTACAGTTAAATCTCTTATAATGAAGACCTCTTTATAAAGACCTCCTGTCTGTACAGTTAAATCTCCTATAATGAAGACCTCTTTAGAAAGACCACTTGTCTGTACAGTTAAATCTCCTTTAATGAAGACCTCTTTGTAAAGACCACCTGTCTGTACAGTTAAATCTCCTATAATGAAGACCTCTTTATAAAGACCACTTGTCTGTACAGTTAAATCTCCTTTAATGAAGACCTCTTTGTAAAGACCACCTGTCTGTACAGTTAAATCTTCTTTAATGAAGACCTCTTTATAAAGACCACCTGTCTGTACAGTTAAATCTCCTATAATGAAGACCTCTTTATAAAGACCACCTGTCTGTACAGTTAAATCTTCTTTAATGAAGACCTCTTTATAAAGACCACCTGTCTGTACAGTTAAATTTCCTTTAATGAAGAGCTCTTTGTAAAGACCACCTGTCTGTACAGTTAAATCTTCTTTAATAAAGACCTCTTTATAAAGACCACTTGTCTGTACAGTTAAATCTCCTTTAATAAACACCTCTTTGTAAAAACTACCTATCTGTACAGTTAAATCTTCTTTAATGAAGACCTTTTTATAAAGACCACTTGTCTGTACAGTTAAATCTTCTTTAATGAAGACCTCTTTATAAAGACCACTTGTCTGTACAGTTATATCTCCTTTAATGAAGACCTCTTTATAAAGACCACCTGTCTGTGCAGTTAAATCTTCTTTAATGAAGACCTCTTTATAAAGACCACTTGTCTGTACAGTTAAATCTCCTTTAATGAAGACCTCTTTATAAAGACCACCTGTCTGTACAGTTAAATCTCCTATAATGAAGACCTCTTTATAAAGACCACCTGTCTGAACAGTTTAAATCTCCTATAATGAAGACCTCTTTATAAAGACCACCTGTCTGTAAGTAAAATCTCCTATAATGAAGACCTCTTTATAAAGACCAACTGTCTGTACAGTTAAATCTCCTATAATGAAGACCTCTTTATAAAGACCATCTGCTGTACAGTTAAATCTTCTATAATGAAGACCTCTTTATAAAGACCACCTGTCTGTACAGTTAAATCTCCTTTAATGAAGTCCTCTTTATAAAGACCACCTGTCTGTACAGTTGAATCTCCTATAATGAAGACCTCTTTAAAGACCACCTGTCTGTACAGTTTCTCCTTTAATGACGACCTCCTTATAAAGACCACCTGTCTGTACAGTTGAATCTCCTATAATGAAGACCTCTTTATAAAGACCACCTGTCTGTACAGTTAAATCTCCTATAATGAAGACCTCTTTATAAAGACCACCTGTCTGTACAGTTAAATCTCCTATAACGAACACCTCTTTATAAAGACCACTTGCATCTATAGTAAAATCTACTGAAATATTCATCTCTACATAAAAGTATATATAATGACTACTTGTCTATATAGTAAAACCTTTCTATTATAACCATGTGTCTAAAAATAGTTTACAAAAACAGTTGCCATCTCTATACACATAGCATCTGTCCAGGATATATAAGATCTGGCTCTTGAAAAGTCAAAGCCAAAAAATTAGTCGAGAGTTTAATTTGGAGCAACTTTACATGTCACATATTTTATATATATAACAGTTCCAGAAGAGTTTGGAGCAAAAATATTAGCCAAAATCAATAATTCGGAGCCAGAAACACAGACACTTGTTTCGAGAATTAAATTTTAAAAAAATAAAACCCACTGACCATGCCATAACACAAGGTGTTCAACTTCCGCAATCCTGATTTTTGACCCACCTTCCTTTTTTGGTCTTTTTATCTGTTTCATTGGTGGGCAATAAAAAAAATAAATGAATATCTCTCAAACCTATATGTATGCATTGCTCTACAAAATGGTATATATCGAAACTGCCATCCATGTCTCTAAAAACTGAGACCGACCCTTGCATCACATGCCATTTCACACTTTGAATGACAATCATCATCTTGAGATGAATCACAATGAACCTTTAGACTGGTTCATATTTCAAAAGTGAAAGTAAAGTTTCACAGAATTTTTTTTAGGTCAAACGGATTGACCAATTAGCATGATCATTGTGATTCAGCATGGGGCGGTGATTGCCATTTGAAGTCTGAAATGGTGTTTTTGTTGTTGTTTTTTTAACTTTAATATTGAAACAAGGGTCTGTGGCCAGAAATTATAAAAAATTGTAAGTGGCAAATTTCTTAATGAAACGTTGTCCAGAGTTTGTGCAAAGCAACCTAGAAGAATTTGTTCTTGGATTTATTCTTAGATAATAGAGATAAAAAACTTTATTAGTGGTAAATGGCAGTGAAATTAATGTTTTTAAATTAAACAACATTACAACCAACCATATTAACTTGCAATCCTTAGTAACTCTGTCACAAAACCAATGTTAATGTAATATTTCTTAAAAGGCCCATGTGTTGCCTTCAATTTAACATACAGAAGGAAGAGTTCTTTTGTACCCCACCCCCCCCCCCCCTCCCCCCACAACACACACACATGTTCAGTATACACTAAATAGGTAAAATAAACTACTGATAATATATATTATAAGTAGGGGGTCAAATGGGAACTCTTACCTTATAATGCTTAACTAAAAAAGGCTAGGGGGTATCTAGTTGTTTGTCATGAGATAACAATCTACATTATGCTAATTGTGGGTGACTGGCACAATATTAATTGAGATATTTATATTATATGCTGTCGTATTTATTCGGAGATAATGAGTAGTACATATAAACATCCGAGGTACTTCTCATTATACAGTGTCGGTATTGTTTTAATTCTTATTATATAACATACCGTATTTAAAAGTATTACGAAATGTTCACGTGACTTTGTTTTCATCCCGGAAGTCCCATAACAATATATCATGTTGATATGTATATTAACAGCCAATATTAATTTTAAAACAATAAATTTGATATCATGTTTCGTAAAAATAACAGAAAATTAAATCTTACAAAAGTTTCCACTGGCGTATGAGAACCTGGAGAGGTAGCAGATCGCACCGACCTCCTCAAATAATCCACTACTTTCGAATTGTCGCTCACGGTCCTTGATGATAAATCCGCTTCGATTACCATTGTCCTCTCACCAAACTGCGAATCAACACTTCTCTTAGCAAAATGTAATGTCCTTGCCTTCTGACCATGCCTGACAGAAATCGAGACATCCAATAATACAAAAAACACAAGCCAATAAGTAAAAAACAACTTGCTTATGCTGCAAACCGCCATTTTTGTTTACGACATTTGTTTACAAGTATATTGTATTCCTACGAGTTCTGATAAAATAGTGCATAAGAACTACACCGGAAACAATTTGTTATTGATAAATTAATATATTATCATACTACAAAAATTCATTTAATTAATGCTATTGTATCTAGTTTAATTATCATTTAATCTTTTACGTATTTATTTGCAGATTCGGACTGTATTTCTTGTTCTTTTTGTACCTTCTAAGTTCCACCTCTTCTATACAAAGTAGAGATCTCATAATGAAAGTACTGCAAAATGGTTATTATTATTATTATTATTATCATCATCATCATCATCATCATCATCATCATCATTATTATTATTATTATTTATTATTATTATTATTATAATGAATTAATTTATTAAAAATTCATTCACGGTCCCACCTTTAGATTTAAATAGTTTTATAACTTTGTCAACGGTTATTAATATATGCTGAAAGATATAAAAATTAGAAAATGTATTCTGTTAAAAATCAGATTTCTAAACATTGATCTCTAAGTGCTATTTTTGAACTTTTCCAAAAAAAAAAAAATACAATTCTAAAATAGTACATGACAATTTATGAGTTAAAAATAAACAAAATAGCACATATCACTTTATGGTGATATTTCTCTTTCAACAACACAAAATAAAACTTTATTCAAAACAACACAAAAATTCATACATCAAAGTAAACGTTTTGATACTACTGCTTGACTTATAACATACAGTTAACTAGTATTTGGTACTACATATATTATTGTTTATCTGTGGAATTCCCTTAACTTATATATATATTATAAATGGCGCGTTATTATTGTAACTTATCTCTATCTTTAGGAAACAGTTTACATAAGTGGTAACACACTTGTTACTGAATCCTTTTTTTTTTCAGGATCTTGTAATTATATAACTCTTCTTACAAAATAAAATATGTTTAAACTAAAATAGCACATGACAGTGTCATTTTTGTTAACCATGGCCAAATGTATGACCCAGTCGCACTCATACCAAGGATGACAAGGAAATATATGGTAGCTGATAATTGATATTTTGATTAATTCTAAAAACAACAACTAACAGGAAATTGACCCTGGACTTTTAAACACCTAATCGCAATTATTTATAACATAGTTGATTTGAATTGCGAGTAGAAACAATTGATTTTTAAATGTGTTAAATATGGCTATTCAAGGTGTTTCTTATTGTGTCAGTTATAACAATTTTATTGAGTCATAATATGGTTTCAAAACGATGTGCGCACTTCATAACGCGCGTAGTGAGTTTACGTTAATTTTTGTATTACAATATGATATAACCGAATTTAGAAATTAAATTCTTCAAGATAACAACAAGTATGGAACTTAGTTAATAAATTTGTTCTTTTTTTTTTTTATTTTTATATATATATATTTTTTAATTTATTTGTTTTATTATTAAAGTATGCCACAAACACTCGCCCGTGACACACATTTTTCTCCGCGTGATTTGTGTTAAAGGGTACATGTAACGATTTTTAGTTTTGACTTATTTATTCATCATGATTAAATTTGGATTCACCGAAAATTTCATAAAAATCCATCCCGAAAAAAATATCGGTGATTTTCTAATACATCTTCAGAAATGGAAATCGGAAAGGTCGATATCGAGGCTCTCGTGTAATGACGTCAAAGCAGTAAGCAAACCCCACCCCCACCCCCACCCCAGAATATTATATACTACCTACTAAAATACGACAGACCCGAACTCTTAATTTAACATTCCTTGATTTTCACTGAATAATTCGCCATTGTTGATCATGCTGCCTAGTCTGTGTGTTCCCATTATTTTCTCTTTTCCTGTATTGATGTTTCCAATTTTTGCATTTAGATCTCCCATCACCACTAGTGTGTCGTGTTGTGGTATTTTATCTATTAGTTGTTGTAAATGGTTGTAAAACAGTTCTTTGGTGTCCTCACTGTCATCATTTGTTGGAGCATAACAAACTATCACACTCAGCATGCAATATCTTGTGTTGTATCTGGTTCCCACTCTAATAAAGCCTTGCTTGCTTTTTTACTCATCAGGATTGCCACTCCCTGTGTTTGCTGTTGGCCGTTTTTACCAGAGTAACAAACTGTTGTATCGGAACTATGCTTAAATTTGTTGGAGCCTGTCCATCTACTCTCACTAACTCCAAGGATTTCTAAATTATACCTTTTCATCTCCTTTATTACTTGGGCTAATTTTCCTGGTTCATACATTGTTCTTACATTCCAACAACCAATCCTGAGAGTATGTCTTGGAGATATGATAGAATCTGTCGGAGTTGGTAGTAAACTCGTCATTTGTTGGTCTAGCTGACCATCATCATCATTCCCCAATGTTAATCTATCTGTTCCATCTGTTAACATTTCTGTAGCTCTGTGATTTTTTCTATGATAAGGTTGCTGGCCCTACGCATAACCCCCAACCTGGAGGACCAGGGTTATTTGTATATGGATTCCTTCCTAGACTAACGTGCTCTACCTACCCGGTTTGATTTTAGAGTTGGCTCTCTAAGATGAGGCTGCTTTCCCAGGCTACGACTCCCATCTGTCCGGCTATATAACCCATAGTTGGGGCAAGGTTGATGAGTGCCAGGGCGTGTCCACTCGCCGGTGGGCCAGCACACTGCATCTCTAGGGTCCTTGCAACTCCGAGATCCCCTACAGTTTAGCCTGGAGTCGCAAAAAATCCAGTTACAATTCGCTACCACGAGGAGGCACCATAGGAGTCTTGATGGTGTAGAGGCTATGTACTGGCAGGAGGGACTTACTCACTTGGCTCTCTTTTCACAAATTTTGCTAGCCAGGGACATCAACCCAGAGTTACTGTACCAGACGCATACACTATCCTGTGTTTCAAAACACCAACACACAGTACTCAACTCAACTCTATGCAAAACCACAGTCATTTCTCAACAGTGCATGGGACCCGTCCCGGGATCGGAAAATAAATGAATAAAAAACAAAGAATTAATTAACGCAACATGTTATTCAATATACTTTGCATGTTCACAGAACGGTGAAATTAAACAATAAGTCGCTGAGGACAATCGTTATCTGTAAACTTAGTGATTTGCTAACTTAAACCATTTAGAAAAAATTTCAGCTGTCTAAATTTTAAATTTATTTAAAACTAAAGTTTGTCCTCTCATGCAAAGCATTTCTTAGCTGGATTTGGATTTATATAATTTTGGAACTTTAGATTCATTACTTTTAACTGTTTGTTTTATGTTTGTTATCTATCAAACTTTTCGGTCTTAGTGTCACTGATGAGGAATGAATTTCCGAAATGTGCACATCTGGCACATCAAAATTTAACTGGTACTTGTTTTATGTTATACAGTATAATTATTTTGTTTTTATACTAATATATTATTTTTAATGTTTCTGTTTCAGATGAGGATTAATGGAGTTGTATCATATGCTAGGAGATTGATTATAATTATTGATTATAATTACAATTGCGGCATTTATTGCATATATATATATATATATATATATATATATATATATATATATATATATATATATATATATATATATATATATATATATATATATATATATATATAAGCAAATGATAATAATCAGAGAATTGCAATTGGCATTTTGGTAGATTGGGAAAATGAGTATAGGGTCCATAAATTATCTACGATGATGGGATCGATTGATTATTTCTTATTTCAAAAGTATACTGATATACTATTATTCAGCGACACCAATCCTGCTTTTATGACATTTCTTGCATATCTTACATATTTTACACATCATACAATCCATTCCGTTTTCCTCAAGGATTTAACAGCAGTGGACAATCGCCTTATAGAATACAAACTAAATGGGGCTATATTCATATGTGTAAATTTTGGTTTACGGATGTTTGGGAAAATCCAATTGTACGTAGATTCAAGTACCTTATGAGGTATGGTACAGATTCCTGTATGGTTAACAAAACTTTTGAATTGAGACTTAATGAGTTGAGTTGAGTTATGGTGTTTAACGTCCCAGTCAAGAATATTTCACTTATATCGAAGCGTCGCCAGCTATAGGCAAAAGTGCAGAAATTTTGCCTGTGCGTTGCGCTGATGGCATTATACAGCAGGGTTCTTTATCGTGCCACGCCTGCCATGACACGGGACCTCGTTTATTTTAAGTTCCCATCCGAAAGAACCATGGCTTTCATTTCGTAATGCCGAGTGCTTGGCGAAAGAACAGTCACTACCCAATTCCAAGTCTTGGGTCAGACTTTGCCGGGGTTCGAACCCACGACCTTCCACTTACGGAGCGAGAATTTATTAAATAATTTTAATGATTTAATGATAATACATGTATTGTCAAATAAGAATATTCGGGATTTAAATCAATTTAAATTTAAGCCAAAGTAACTTTTATTCCGCCAGCCAGTCGGCTTTTTGATTTATTGATTGATTGATTAATTGATCTAATAGGGTTTTACGTCCCAGTCAAGAATATTTCACTTATATCGAGACGTCATCAGCTATGGGTGAAGTAGCAGAAATTTTGACCTTTGCAGTGCGCTTAGGACAATGTGCAGGGAAGGTTCTTTAACATGCCACGCCCTGCTGTGTTTCAACGGGACATCGGAAATTAATTTAATTTAGTAATATCATTTACAAGTTGATCGCTGTGTGGATACCTGTCAATCAATTTAGCAAATTGCAAGGTAAGATCCTGGTGATTACAGGTGATAGAATGTGTCCAATAAACAGGGTGTTCACCGACTTAGATCATTGATAATTTATTTAGTCATTCGTATATTAGATTATTATGTTAATGTATTTATTGTAAAGAAATTATCAAAATAAAAAAAAAAACTTTCAATCTTTTCCATGAGAAATATTTTTTTTACAAGTCGTTGAATAGATTCTATTGCGATTTCACTTATTAAAAGTTCTAATCGAGACGATTTTTAAATCGCTGTTCTACTACCACTACAACTACTACTACTATTTTAATATTTCATTTTTAAAATCGTTTTAGGAATAATAATAATAATAATAATAATAATTTTATTGCACAAACACAATTTACATTATTGGTTAAGGCAATATTATCTGATTAACGAAAAAAAAAAAGCCCATATGTTTGGGGTAAGTCTCAAATAATATATTTAAGTATTAAGTTATAATAAATCAATGTGCAACATCCAAAGGTTTTTATGAGTTATACTGGGAAATATTGTCAATTCAAATTATAAAAAAATCAAACTTGAGTGTAGTTTCGACGGAATGGAAAAATCATGCGACAGAAAAAACATAGGAACCAACAAACATATAAAATTTAGTCTTTCAACTCATGTAAATTTATCATTATTAAGGAATATGTTGTGTTTTAACAAGTTTATTGAGTCATAACATGAAAAACGGTGCATGTGCACACTTCATAATGCGCTTGTCGCATAACTCACAAGTTATTCCTTATAATTTAATTTTAAACACTTTAACTGAATCATATACAATGTTTTATTTTATTTTTCTTGATTTTTTTTTACAACTGAAAAAATTTCCTCCGTGTTGGAACTATCACCAATGAAATGGAAAGAGTCATACGTCACGCCATCAGAGACATATAAAATGTCTCTGACGCCATTCACTTCAAACGTTGCTATGGTTGCGTAGTTGATTGGAGTATAACATGAAAAACGAGCACGTGTGTGTTTGTATTGCAGTATGATATAACATAATTTAGAAATTAAATTATTTATTATTATCATTATTATAATTATCATTATTATATACAAATTTCAAGAGTAGATCTACGTTTTCTACATGTTTCATTTGCTTGTAATTTGTAAAATCAGCATGGATAACTAAATATTATTCCGATATAAATATTATACATTTTATCATTTTTCAAAGTCATAAAACCTTTGTCGAAAGCCCCAAAACATAGAACCATGCAAACCAGTTGTTAATATTTGAATGTAACAAAACCCTATATAATTCTATAGTATCTAAGGAGTTGGTGTCACCGTATCCAATGTGTCTTAAGTCGCCATCTTCACCTGTGACGTCACATCGAAACCATTTGTTTTACCTTTTAAAATGTTCATATCATCATTAATTCGTTTTTTATTTTATTATTTATTATTTTTTCACATGCACGAAATTCTAAGACACAGTTAATTTCTGATGGACAGGGTCAAGTTTTCAGTTCACTTGCTAAAGGTGAGTGTTTTTCTCCGGGCACTCCGGATTTCTCCAACATCTAATTGACCATCTCGGTTTTTTTTACTAAGGTCTGAAACACCATAACTCAACTCATCTTAACGCAACTATCTTCACCCAACTCATCTTAACTCAACTTCTGATGGACAGACAGTACATGAATTAAAGTTGTTTCAAAATATTGAAGACCTTTTTCGATCATATAGGACATTAATGTTAGAGTGAATCGTTGAACATTCTCCACTTCATATTTGTGACTCAAAGAAGATGGAAAACAAGTTAATTAATTAATTTATTAACTTGTTTTCCCTTTTCTTGGCGTCACAAATATGAAGTGGAGAATGTTCAACGATTAATTAATTAATCAATTACACATAAACAGGTAAATAAATAATAAATAAATAAATAAATAAATAAATAAATAAATAAATAAATAAATAAAAACGAATTGATACTGATTTTATCTTTGGCGTTTTGAAAAAAAATATTATCAATAACACGGGAAAAATTAATTTTAGAAATAAGATTTTAAAAAGATTATGTACCCTTAAGATAACATGGCGTAATAAATCTTTCAATAATAATAATAATAATAATAATAATAATAATAATAATAATAATAATAATAATAATAATAATAATGATAATAATGATAACACTTGAATTTATTTTTTCTAATTATTATTATTTTTTGTGTGTGTTACAAATTTTTAACTATGAATTTTGAAATCTATTTGAAATTATACCGTCGTTATACGTTATTAAATAAACCGAGTTTAAGGACAGATAAGGGAGATAACTGACCATGCCTAACAACTTTTCGGTCTACAAGAGTTCCTTCCCTTGTACTGTATATTTTTCTACTAAACCACATTTCAACGGTAGGTATAAAAAGTAGACGGGAGTATACGGGAGTAAACGGGAGAAATAAATAAAAGTTAATTGACATATTTTGCCTACGGTAGGTTCATTAGATGTTTTAAAAAATGAACAAATTAAAAAAAAATATGACTCTAGGATGATTTTTAACGATTTTATGGCGAAAATATGAATGCATATGTATGATACTGTTCACCAATATGTGTTAGACAGGAGTAAACGGGAGAAATTATAGAGAAGTTAATTAACATATTTTGTCTACGGTAGGTTCAGTAGATGCAGTTAAAAAAATAAACAAAATTAAAAAAAAGATATGGCCATATCAAAGATAAGTCACAAACTTTTATTTTTTCTTGATTTCATTTGTTGTATCATAAATCATTTTATTGCCTCAGAATGTCTTTACATGAATATAAATGTACGAGCGTAATCGACCTAAAACGCTTTTAAATGTCGCTGATATAATATTAAAACAGTTGTGCAATTTTGCCGGGAAAAATTATACTCTCTGTCAAGTCATTTATAAAATGTAAACTACTGAAAAGAAAGAAAGAAGGAAGGAAAGGAAGACAGGAGAAAAAGAAAAAAACTAGATGAAGGAATAAAGAATGGAGGATAACAAAAGAAAGATAAAAGAAAGAATGAACTTGAACGGGATTAAGGATTTAATAATAATAATAATAATAATAATAATAATAATAATAATAATAATAATAATAATAATAATAATAAACCCATGTTTGGGTCATACATCGGACTAAGATTTTGAGATACTGCTTCATCCATTGGCGGTCGCTCAGCTTTAGGAGGAGGGCAGAAGAATATCGACCGTTTCACTCGTTTCTAGAAAATGTAACTAAGGGATGGTATGCTTGTGTATATGCTTGTGTGTGGCAAACTGACTCGGTGAGCTTATACCATAATAAAAAGGTAGCGTTATTTTACGGCAGCACATAATACACACTCGTCACGCGGCATTTAACAAACACACGCACACACACACACACACGCGCGCGCGCGCGCGAATTTGTTCTTCTGAGATTAATCCTTAAAGATTAGGAAACTTGCTCTCGTCGCAATATTAATAATTAACCCTCGCAGATAAGTTACTGATGTGACATTAAACATCATTTCAGTCATTCTTACCTGGCTTTAATGATTTATCAATGATTTTGTACAACCAATCAACCCCTAAATATATTTGTAAGTGAAACATCTTTTACCGTGATTCAACTGTGTAAAACAATATCACTGCATTTTTCGATTTAGGTCTTAAGTAGCAGATCTGATATGGCTGATAAATCAGAGAGAAAGAAGACACGCCTATCAATCGTTGAAGTCTTCATCTTCATATCCAATCTTTATCTTAGCTTCTTTTTTATTCTCGCACGTTGCTTTCGTTGACGTTTTCTCTCAGAACTACCGTTGTTTTTATTAATTATTAATGTTTACTGAATTTAGTCAATTTTTGTTAATAATAATAATAATAATAATAATAATAATAATAATAATAATAATAATAATAATTTTTATTATTGTTATTAAATAAATGATTAAATAATAATTATTCTATAGAACGTTTCCACAATTTTTTTCACTAAGAAATAAGATTATTTTTTTTATTATTTATTTATTTATTTTCGGATACATGGGACATTTTCTACAATAACTAACACTCCGATTTTTTTAAAAGTGAATGTCTCTTGGACTTTAATGATTAAAATTAAAAAAATTAAAACGCTAAGTTTTCACATAGATCTAGAAGCACTTTTTTTAAAACCCATAAGTACCTGCTGTATAAATAATTAAGAATACACTTGTACAAACACTTCGTATAGCCTGAGAGAGAGAGAGAGAGAGAGAGAGAGAGAGAGAGAGAGAGAGAGAGAATGAATTTCCAGTAGCTAGTCATAAACCTATATTTAGAAGTTTATTATTGACCAATCATTTTTCATCATGTCAATTTCTGCGAATCTATAAAAGTAGTTCCACAAATTGTAATAAGATACAGACTACTGTACCAAAAACAATAACATCAACTATTTAAAAAATAAAAATATAAATAAACAAATAAACAGAATCACACGTCACTAGATATTGAAAATCTGACGATATTCAATAGGTTTTATTTCCACTGAATGCAAAATTCATTATAATTACACAAACTATTTACCGCGGATTAAATTTTCAGGTGCACTTGTTGTTGTTGTTAGGCTCTAGAATTCAGAGGTGATATCTGAAATATCTTAACTTATATTTTGTAAATATTGTCGATATTTGGACATATTCAAACGTAACCGTACAAAATATATATCATTCATTTATTCCAACTTTAGATGCACTAACTTATGTGGACTTGTGCTGAGATCAGGACTGCGGATCAGCCAAGCTAATTTCATTTATGACCAAAATAACCATTTTGACAGCTTCATCTGTGCTGAACTAGGTTGATGTTGTATCGGAAGTTTGAGATCAGCCAAAAATGTCTCTGAATGAGAGGTAAGTATCATTACCAAGCACGTCCTTATCTCAAAACAAATGATTCATAACTGTTTATTACAAATTGTGATTGTTGACTTTAGACCACTTACATTTTCGAGTACACTGCATGTACAATCACTTCCGGTATGGTTACTGTTGCCCGATAGAGAAAGTGGTACTCTAATATCTTTAATTTTTACTACACGTGTATGTGCATTGCTACCATTTAAAATAGTTATGATGAAAATTGACAAGTTTGTCAAAAGGTCGAACGTCAACGAAATATGAAAAGGATACTACATGTTGCTCTTCTGACTGGATGTAGGGTGTTAACCTTTAAGCTTAGTCAGTAGATCATTCATTGAATTTTATTGTTTGTGTCACTGTTTTTGCAACACGGAATTATGCAAAATTTTCATAGAAAATCTAAAAATATTTAATTAAGTTCGGTACTTTTCACTTACAAGTTGTAACTGAAAATGGCTATTCGCGTCTGCCATTACATGTACCATAAATATTTCTGTAGAAAGGAAATTGTGGCTGCTACAGGGATTTTACATGTTTAAAAACAGGGCAAATGTTTGCTCGTATGTCATAAAGCATCACCAAAAACATCACTTGCAGTGTTAACGTTATAATTTTTAACATGTTAAATCTTGGCTAGGCTCAAACAAATGATACTAAACTTAATTTAAGTTTATTTGGATTTTCTATGAAAATTTGCATAATTCACTTTCACAAACACTGTGACACAAACAGTAAGCATCGTTGAATATGGTCAGCATTTTGACTATCATGACAGGGATTTTTCTGGCCACTCACAGGGTCCGGTAAAGGGACCCATTCCCAATGCCAAAAAGCATACATTTTTGCCAATTTTGTAGGTAAAAATTCCCAAATGATCCTGCTTTGAGAAACTTAAGAAAAAGTGAAAAAAATATATTTTTGGTGTAGCTTGTATATCTTTATAATGACCTGTATTTATGCACATTTTGATTTATACTCAATGAGGATCTGGTAGAATGGGAGCAACTCATGAAACAACTTTCTCAGATGTTTGTATTATAGCCAGTCTATGAAGATATTGTGTTAATGTCTAAGAGTGGATTGGTACAAATGAGTGACTACCAGCATGTATCAACATAGTAAATATTCCAGGCAAAATATTTGATGTGCTGACAATGTGAAAATTTTTAAAGTTTTATGAAAGATTTTCCCAAAATGTCGATTTTATCAATGATTTTCCCAATTTCATCCCAAGGACCCTTTCCCAAAATGGCCAGAAAAATCCCTGCATGATCATCACGAAGAAGGTGGAAAAATTGAAATTCCCCTCTCCTCCAATATAAATACAAATGTCAGATAAAATTGTAAACCATGAAAACATTAGGATGACAAGTGCATCTACATTGAGTAGTGAACCAGACTTGATATGATGCCCACCATAATTGGGAAGATCCTGGTTTTGAGTCTCTCTTTGGTCGCTGCATTTTTCTCTTTCCTGTTTCATTTGGGAGCTGGTCTTACCCTTGGAAGTGGCCAACCAGCGGGTTGGTCCCGGGTGAAACCTGGTGGTTTCAATTCAAAGGGGTTAAATCAGAAATAAATATGGTAGAAGTGTAGCTTGGCTTGATAGGTGGCAGGGTAGCTCAGTCAGTAGAACACCCCGCTAGTATTGAGAAGGTCCCTGGTTGAAGTCCTAGTTTGGCTACTGCTTTTTTTCCCTTTCCTGTTACGATTGTTTGTCACCACTCATGAGAAATTGAAATGGACAGGGTAACTTATACTAAATACAAGCAGTCATGTATGAGCATACATGTATGTAATCATACAGTTTTTGCTATAAATAAAATCTCAAACGGTGTAAAACAGATCCTAGTTTGGAGTTGAGTTGAATAATGGTTTTTAACGTCCCAGTCAGGAATATTTTACCATCTAAAGGGAAATTACAGAAATTTTGCCTGTGTGTTGCACTGATTGTATTATACAGCAAGGTTCTTTACCATGACACTGGACCTCGTTTATTTTAAGTTCCCATCTGAAAGAATTCGAACCGTGACTTTCATTTCGTAATGCCAAGTGTTTGGCGAAAGATCAGTCACTACCCACTTTCAAGTCTTGGGTTGGGGTTTGACCTTACAGTCTCCCACTTACGGATCAAGCACTGTATCAACTGAGCAACTGCAGTGGTAGAGCCTAGGTCGGAGCCAGTGCACAAATTTGTTGAGGTCTAAGTAATCTTTCGTACCAAATGATCGGGTAAAAATCCAAATCTCAATTGTTATCAAAGTATAGTGATTAAATTTGGCTTGTGATAATTGTGTTGACCATCATGCAGAACATATGTTTTGGAAATTTGACATGAGAATTTATGGAGACAAAATTCAGGTAATGTGGACCTTTTTGACATCAAATCTTTAAAGGCAGAGATTAGCTTAGAATTGATATTATAGATTTTACATTTTTATTAAGCAAAATAAATTGGCCTGAAATTGAATTAATGAGCACCAGTTTCTGATAATGTACAATTACTGTGAAAACTAGTGAAATTATTAGTGAAACTGCCTAGGTGGTTCAGTGATAGAGCATCCACCTTGAAAACAGGAGGTCATGGGCTTGAACCCTGGCTGCATATTTGAGATATTGTTTCCTTGTCTGGTGTTTGGCATTAGGAGGTTGGAGTATCAATTGGTTCACAAAGTTTCAGGATAATGAACTGGTTAGTCGCATATAATTTGTTGAGCTAGCACCGTGCCAAAAAGTGGCCATGAGTGTGAGCTAGTATGTGGCAAGTAATAATACTCTGGCACATCACACACATACATGAACTTGTTGCAAAAAGCTGAAAATATTACAGATGCATTGTTAAACAGCATTACAACAACTAGCCAAAACTTCAAACATCTTCAATTAGTTTTCTCCACCATTGTTCATACTAACATTTTTGGAAATATGTTGTGCTGGTGTCAGAAACTTGGTTCTATGGACTACAAAAATTGAGTTTGCCAACATGACATTTGAGTCATGGCTCTGTTTGAGACTTTACTGACTTATCTGGCCAAAAGTCACTTTATAGTATGCATTTTTAGCTCATTAGACCAAATGTCATGTGAGCTTATGGCATTCCGCAGCATGTGTATGGGTGTGTGTGTGTGTACGTGCATGCATGCACCGTTATAACACATTATCCAACCAAGAAAGACACTGAAACGTCACTTTATGATCTGCATTTTCCACAGTTTGATTTTTTTCTTCCCTTACTAGTTGCTTGGTTTCGGTATTATTGATTAGTGGTCTGCAGTGTTTATATGAAACAGTGCGGACAATTGCCCTAGCACTCTTACGGTTGTAATAAATGATTGTTCACTTATAAATGACCGATCAGAAACACTTGTAAACACACACACACACATACGCACACACACATGCAGGCACATGCGCTCACGCACATATGCATGTACACACACACACCCATGCACATATGCATGTACACACACACACACACACACACACACACACACACATATACACACCATATGAACTATTATTAATCTATGAGATTGTTTAAACTGTTTCATCATAATCAGCTGAAAAAATGCATCAGTGATAGCAAAAAGTTTTTAGGTGTTTAAATTGGATTTAATTGAGCAGTTTAAATAGAATAAGCCAATCAGATGTCTTGTTTTATAATTGTCACTTTAAATATACCAATCTGACAGATGTCTTCTTTTGTAAATGTCACTGTAAGATCCAGATTTAAACTCTTAAGCATCATACAATATACATAAATGCGTAGTGTGCACTTCCTGTTTCAGACCACTGTGGTAGCTCAGTTGGTAGAGTGCTTGTTCCGTAACTGGAAGGTCTTGGGTTCGAACCCTGGCCGGGTCTGACCCAAGACTTGAAAGCGGGTAGTGACTGTTCTTTTGCCAAGCACTCAGCATTACAAAATGAAGGTCATGGTTTTTTCGGATGGGAACTTGTCCCGTGTCACTGCAGGCATGCAGTGATTTTGCTATGGTTTTTAAAACTACCTTCCACCTTTCAGATTGGGAAAATTTGGTCCCTTTTTATGTCACATATTACGCAGACAATTTTGAAATTCATTGCAAAGATTTTATATTGTGACAATATCTAACATTTTTTGTCTGTAAGAACAGTTTTTGTCAACTGGATTTAACTGTATAATGCAATCAGCCCAACACACAGACAAAATTTCTGCACTTTCACCTATAGCTGGACAATGTCTCATTATAAGTGAAATATTCTTGACTGGGACATTTAACACCATTACTCAACTCATCTCACTCATAAATGCATGGTGTGCATTTCTTGTTTCAGTATTTGCCTTGTGATAAGGTTGAAAATCTGTCAGAATATATTGCAAATGATAATTATTTTTTGTCAATGGCTAAAATTATCACCTGCCCCGCCAGACTAATCTAATTTTAAGTTTCCTTGTATAGGCGTATCTTATCCAACCAAACTTAATAAAGTTTACAAGTAGCTGCATATATATATGTATATTAAATATGACACATAAATTTAGGTACCTATAATTTGTCTGTCTCTAGGTTTTTCACAGATTTTGCATCCTTAAAATTTAAAATTTCCTCATCATTCAAAAATATCTAGAAAATACATACACGAACTGATGCTTATTGTTTAGATTTTTTGGCAAAACATACTTGAGCGTAAAACATAGAAAAATCTTGGAATGGCCTTATTTTAGAACTTGATGTCCTTTTATTTTGTAGATTCTCTGATATTTGATAATTTCCTGTTTGTTTAAGGCTTTGATTATTTAGACTGGTTTCCTGTTCTAGTTAAGTTTATATACATGTATAACCAAATATGGTAACCCGGTACACTTCAACTATATTTTTAGTCAACACAATCTGTAGGCTTGACTAAGTATAGGTTTTTTTTTAGCTCAGGTATTGATTTATTTTGGTAAAAATTATCTTGCATATGTACAAGCTAATAAATGGCTGAAGATTAAGGAACTCTTGAGCAAAGTAAGTTAAAAAAATGCAAGTGTACTGACTATACAAGATAAAGTGTCTATTGCAACTACATGTATTAAGAGATTCAGAAAATCTATCACAGAGTCTGATAAAAAAGTGTATTATCCTGATAGGACAGCCAAAGTTGGTTGGTCTGCAATCCTAATAGGACAGCAAAGGTTGGTTAGTCTGCAATCCTGATAGTACAGCCAAGATTGGTTAGTCTGCAATCCTGATAGGACAGCCAAGGTTGGTTAGTCTGCAATCCTGATAGTACAGCCAAGATTGGTTAGTCTGCAATCCTGATAGGACAGCCAAGCTTGGTTAGTCGTCAATCCTGATAGGACAGCCAAGCTTGGTTAGTCGTCAATCCTGATGGGACAGCCAAGCTTGGTTAGTCTGCAATCCTGATGGGACAGCCAAGGTTGGTTAGTCTTCAATCCTGATAGGAAAGCCAAGGTTGGTTAGTCTGCAATCCTGATAGTACAGCCAAGCTTGGTTAGTCTTCAATCCTGATAGGACAGCCAAGCTTGGTAGTTGGTTAGTCTGCAATCCTGATAGTACAGCCAATCTTGGTTAGTCTGCAATCCTGATAGGACAGCCAAGCTTGGTTAGTCTGCAATCCAGATAGGACAGCCAAGCTTGGTTAGTCTGCAATCCTGATAGGACAGCCAAGCTTGGTTAGTCTGCAATCCTTAAAGGACAGCCAAGCTTGGTTAGTCTGCAATCCTTAAAGGACAGCCAAGCTTGGTTAGTTTGCTTAACTTTGAGTAAAAAGGATCAATTCTTAAAGTAAAAACATGTTTTTTTCCTCTGATTGGTAAAAAAATTATTATTTTAGCTTCTTGCGTCTCCTAATTTTGTTACAATTGGTAATGTGATTAGTTACAACATTTCTGTTAAATACAACATTTTACCAGATGTTGTCATGTATAAAGATTTACCAAATAAAAAATGCCTCTGAGTAACTTAGATTTTCAGTTAGTGACAAGAGCAAGATTATTACCTGTATGAATTACCATGAACAAGATAATGTTTGTGTATGTCTGAGACGACATAATGTGTGTTATTGTCTGTGTCATACTGGTGTGTGTTTGGGTGACTTTTTGATAAGGTGCTAGCTCATCAAAGCGGTATGCCACAGATAGACATTCCAGTCCACTATCATTACACTAGAAGATCAAGTCAATACTTTTCTCACCTCATGCTGAGCGCCCAGGTGAGGAAACAATGTCTCAAATTTAAAGTCTGACCAGGCTGGGTTTTGCACCCACAACCTTCATCTATTGAGTGAGTAAGTTTTTTGTTAAAACAGCAACAGCATTATTGCAGCTATTTGTGGCTCTTCATCTATTGAGGCAGATGGAGAACCAATAAGCTTCACATACCAAGGTGGTAAAAACTCTTGAAAAAAATGATATATACAATCATATACAGTATACTTGCTGTATGGTGTATGTCACCTGGGTGCCTTGGTGTGTCAATTTTTACTTTTGAAAATATATAGACTGTTTATTATATATATATATATATATATATATATATATAGAGAGAGAGAGAGAGAGAGAGAGAGAGAGAGAGAGAGAGAGAGAGAGAGAGAGAGAGAGTTTTCACTATGAGTAAGTTGTCTGGTTTACATTGAAGAATAAAACCTTCTTGTTCTTATGTTTTGAAAGAGTTATCTCCCTTTGACTGTTATAAATTTCAGAGTATGAATAACATGGTGATGCTACATGATGTAGTCAGTTAATCTTGACTATGTTTGACTTTCTTTAGTCATGTCACACTTCTTATGTTGTGAGAGGTTCAAAGTGGCAAAAAATCTCTTTACTGTAAAGTAAAACCTTGGTGTATTGTCCACCTTTATATGATATAAAGACCACCTGTCTAAAAAATTCAATATTCTTATGGTTGGTCCGATGATACTGGCACAGGTTGTGTTGTATATGGGACAGTGTTTTTATTTTGCATACAATACATTTTCTGGATTATGAATAGTCATCACAGGGATACAGTCCTCTAGAAATCCAGTGGATAAGAAGGGATGTGGAAATCCAGTATGTTTATAAGCAGGGATGTGGAAATCCAGTATGTTGGATAAGCAGGGACGTTGAAATCCAGTGTGTTTGATAAGAAGGGATGTGGAAATCCAGTGTGTTTGATAAGAAGGGATGTGGAAATCCAGTGTGTTGGAAAAGCAGGGATGTGGAAATCCAGTGTGTTTGATAAGAAGGGATGTGGAAATCCAGTATGTTGGAAAAGCAGGGATGTGGAAATCCAGTGTGTTTGATAAGAAGGGATGTGGAGATCCAGTATGTTGGATAAGCATGGATTTAGAAATCCAGTGTGTTGGATAAGCAGGGATGTGGAAATCCAGTTTGTTGGATAAGCAGGGATGTGGAAATTCAGTATATCTTTTATGTTTGCTATCATGCGACAATGTATCTTTAGATGGGAAAAGTTTTATATAGCTTGTTTATAGTGGAGTTTGGTAGAGTTATTGTCAAGATTTTTTCCCAAAATTTCAAGGTTTTGGTGTCTGAAATGTTTTAAAAACAGGAGTGTCCAAAGAAGACCACGGAAACTCAGCAAGCCAGTTGACAAATTTTTTTTGGTTGTACCAGGATCAGTCCTAAGTAGAATATAATGTAATTATTGAGATGTATTGTTATATTTATATGTACCTTGGACCGCTTGGTCATCAAGGTCCAGTTTGGGAAAGTACAGAATGTTTTTCAAAATAAAAAAAAGTACTCATTACATATAAGCATATTAATTAAGTCCACGAAAGTGGGAGAGACCTTTTTTTTTTTGGACTGTTTCTTATTTTTCTTTTGCTTAAATTTGTCAAACACTTTTCTCAGGGGTGGAAAGTTATATCAACTTGAAACTTGCTACCGATAACTAGCATCATCTAAAGGTGTGTTGACAGTACTTTTTTTGCAGTTAGCAAACAAGAGCTATATTTATCAGAGTTTAATGCCCCCTTCAACAACATATTTTTTTATTAAACAGTTATTTCTCCCATAAAACTCACCAATAGGAGACTTGTTCCTCAGTGTATCTGCCCACTGACATTGTCTAGTTTTTTCTTTGAAATATTACAAAGATGCAAAAATTTCAAAACATTTACTTGTGTATAATTAGCAAAATAAAATCAAGCTTTTACCAGCAGTAATGTGCATCTTGATAAACATTTAAAAAAAAATGAAAAAAAGTTCATTTATAGTCCTATCCCTATTACAAGGGCTGCAGTGGCCAAGTGAATGAGTGGAGTGGAGTAATGGCGTTTTACACTTCAGTCAAGTTCTTTCATTTATTTTGAGGCAGTCAGTTCTGGGATGGTTGAGGAAACCAGAGTGCCCAAAGAAAACCCCCAGCCTTTAGCAAGCAAACTGGCAATCTTTCTCACACTAGCATCTGTCCCAAGTGGGATTCGAACCCTGGCGGTGAGAGGCACTGTGATTTGTAAGCGTGCACTTTAGACAACATGGACCACCAAGGCCCCCTAGTCTTCAAACATGAGATGTCTCATTGCTGTGAGTTTGACTTCAGTACGTCACAAGTGAGAAATGTCTTCTTTGTCATAGGTCCTTATTGGTTGGCTTGGTATCAGAGTAATATATGGAGTTATTAAGAAGCTTATCTGCGTCATTGCAGTTGAGTGTTCTAACACTGTAAAGGTCACTATAATTGTGTACTACCATAGTGCAGGTCAGAAACACTTGTGCACTCACACTACATAAGATTAATCCTTGAGATTAATGAAATTTGTTTGTCATGAAGGTAGTTGAAATATTGCTGATGTGATATAAAACAACATTCAACCCAACAAACAAACCAACCCATCCCCTTTTCCTGTCCCAAACACCCAGACCACCATGTATCCATTACTAACAGAACAACAGTACCTCCTTAAACACACTTGACATGGGGGGGAGAGGGTTGTTATGAAGTATTATAAAATATAATATAACCCCTGAGAAATTTTAAAGTGTGATAAATTGCCGTTAATGGTGGTAAGTGGTTGGTAAAGTCAAAGGGAGACAACTGTAATGTGCTTTATGCCATTCTATAATGAGTTTAAGTACTATGAAAGGGACATAATCCTGTTGTTCTTGTGGATAAAAATTAAAAAAAATAATAATAAAAAATTTAAAAATAAATTAAAATAATAATAATAAAATAGATAAATAAAAGAAATAATAATAAAATTTAAAAAAACATATATATATATATATATATATGTGTGTGTGTGTGTGTGTGTGTGTGTGTGTGTGTGTGTGTGTGTGTGTGTGTATGTTTCTCCTTGATGAGAATTAACTTGTCCAAAAGTGTCATAGTAACTCCAAAATCTTGCTTCTAGCTCATGTGGACATTCAAGGTTTTGTCACAGATAAGATTTCCTGTTACTGAAACTTTTAAAATTTCGTGCCTGAAATTAGACCAACTAACTTGTCCAAAATAGATTACCTGTATGTAGTCGCTGTAAATGCACATGATTTTCTTGGCATTTGCAATATTCATAAAAGTTTTACCAGCCATTAGAGAAAGATAGATAGAAAGGATATTAATGATTAAGCAAGGTATGGTAAACCATCCATAATCTGTATTATCCAATCATTATATCCTGAATCTGAAGTCGTCATAGCGATAAAAATGTCCAATATTTCAATCAATATTTATTGTTTAGTTATATAGTTAAGCTGTAATGTCAAATCACTCCAGGTGTCACCGTTTATACCTTTAATTTGATTTTTTACCTGAAATACGATCATATTATAGCTAGTTCTGCATAATAGTCCATGGTGATGTGGTTTACAGACAAACATAAGCTTAGTCACTGTATAGAAACTGATACATTGATATATCTAATCTCTAAAAATGATAGAATTTTAGAATTTTATGTTTTTTTATGAATCGATTTCTTTTTTTCTTCTCTTTCTCTCTCTCTCTCTCTCTCTCTCTCTCTACTTCTTCTTCTTCTTCTTCTTCTTCTTCTTTATTTGCAATTTCTGTGATTACAAAATTTTTTCCAACTTAATTGGTTATAGGTTCTCAGCTTCCAAACTTATTACAGGTGTAATATTTGAAAACAAGTAATCATAACTGTGTTGTGTCGTAAAAATTGACATTGAATTGTTTCCTAATTTGTGTTGAGTGTAACGGATTTGAATGAATGATTATGAAACTAGGACCTGGTACTCAAAACCGAATTCGCCACTGCTGTAGTTCAGTTTGTAGAGTGCTCACTCCGTAAGTGGAAGGTCGTGGGTTCGAACCCTGGCCGGGACTGACCCAAGACTTGAAATGGGTAGTGACAGTTCTTTTGGATGGGAACTTAAAATAAATGAGGTCCCGTGTCATGGCGTGGCATGATAAAGAACCCTGCTGTATGATGGCCATCAGCGCAACAGACAGGCAAGATTTCTGCACTTTCGCCTATACCTGGCAACGTCTTGATATAAGTGAAATATTCTTGACTGGGACGATAAACACCATTACTCAACTCAACTCAAAATCAAATTCAAAGCTACCAAGCATATCATCAAGTTTCGTGGTAGATCATGTCTAGTAATATATATTCATTTAGTTAAGAAGTGTGGATATGTTACATGCACTCAATGTGGAACGTCTTTGTTGATTTTATTCCATATATAGAAGTATATTGAATGGCATCAGCTCATATATAGTTTTTTTAATGGTTTGATGCATACATGCATATTCATTTTTCAATTTTTTCCCCATGTAATTGAATTCCGGTATACCTGCATATTTGGTAGTTAATTAAGATATACCTGTAGTTTATGTGTTATGTAATTTTTCTCTGCACCAATCCATTTCCTCTTCAATAATTAATGTTTTAAAATGTTGGTTATTTGCATAAATCAAAATTACCCAAATCCTGTTAATTACCAAAAAGAAAATTCAAAAATTATACGAGGCTGGACTGAAATTTTGCAATTTTGTATTTTATGGATAATTCCGATATTTATGTATGAGTGATACGACATCACACAAATAAACATACAGGTACATCATATACAGGCGTCTACCAGTATCCCTCGGTATCCCTCGGGGATGGAGGAGTGGTACATCATACACAGGTGTCTACCGGTATCCCTCGGCAATGGAGGAGCGGTACATCATACACAGGTGTCTACCAGTATCCCTCGACGATGGAGGAGGGATGTCTTGTTAAAACAGTCTCTGTATGCAATTGTCTTCTTATATCCCTCTAAGAATGAGCAAGGGGGTGGAGGTGGGGTAAACTTATTTTTGTACATAAAGAGATTTTATGGGTATGAATATAGCAAACTTGCAAAATGGCAACACTTGGGAAGAATTCGTAGATTTAGGTATTTGTGGAGTAATGTAGACTAGTGACGTTTAATGACCCAGTCAGTTTTTTTTAACTTGTATCAAGACAGCCAGTTCTGAGATGGTGGGGAGGGGGGGACTAGAGTGCCTTATGAAAACTCGGGTGCTTGGAAAAAACCCCTGACCTTTGGCAAGTTAATTGTCAGACTCTCACAATAGGATCTGCCAGACAAAATTTAAACCTTGACAGTGAGAGTCCCATAGAAACATATAAAAATGTTTTCAGTACATCACATGACACTATTATAGGTTATAGTACTAATAGCCATTTTTTGACAAATAAAAAAGACCAACTAATCCCATGAAAATCAAATTTTATAACATTGCTCTATCATATCTTTGTATTCATATCTACAAAATGGCATACTTTTGTTTACAAATGGCAGACTCTTCAAGCTCTTCAAGGGGGAAATAACAGTTTCTTAGGTGGCACTTGCCAGAATATAGTATGCATCTGGAAAACCAATAGTACCATGCTGTCAATGGGCACAATTGTTGTTGTCAAGAAATGCCAGAAACTATTCCAAACGGAACTCATCAGTATTGTGCAATATATAGAGACTTTAGAAACCCATGTTCAGTATCACGTCAGGCGTGGCACACTAAAGAACCCTCCCTGCACATTGCCCTAAATGCACTGCAATGGTCTAAATTTCTGCCACTTCACCTATATAGATAGGTGGTGACGTCTCAATATAAGTGAAATATTCTTGACTTGGACTTCAAACCCCGTTGAATCAATCAATCAATATTTATACTATAACTATCAAAAACCCATAAATCCATTATGTCCATTATGACAGATGTTAGAAGGTCCATTTATAATGGCAGATGTTAGAAGGTCTTTGCTTCAAATGGAAAATATCAAGACAATCTTGTTCATTAAGATCTGTGTTTTAACTTCACCATGCATCATATTTCAATCAAAAATGACCTTCAAATTTTATCTATGTATCCTTGATGACCTTGTGTTTTAAAATCCTCTTAATTCTTATTCAAATGAAAAATATCCTCTGTTTACTAAGACCCACTGTTTAAAATTTTAACTGAAAATCTTCTATATTTGGGTGTCCTTTTTGGTGGTCTTTATACACAGGTTTAACTTGATCTTTCCTACACTGTATCATATTAGATATAAATCTCTATATTAAATGAATTCACTCATCCTGAACACACATATGTAACAATAACTTATATATAGAAAGTATAGGTCATGCCAGGTCGTTGTTTTCTTGCACATGCCCATTGAAGCAGATCTATTTGATAATACTGTGTACTGGGATAGAGCATGACTGATACATTTACAAGAGTCTAGAGGATACAAAAGTTATTATACCTCAAGACCTCGGGCTATAAGTCAGCTGATCGGTTCCCCCCCTTTGTAGTTAACGGCAGGTTGATTGTTCTGGAGTATGACAGGACTGGATAGGACGGGATGACTTGGACATCTTGTCAAATGGCCGAGTTAGGAAGATGAATTATTGTATACCTTCTCTTAAGTGATGGGAAGATAATCTGTTGATTTATACATGTATATACGGATATATAAATATATATATATATGATGGTTGATGTGGGTTTTAATGAGCGATATGTTTAAGTTGAAATTTCATGATTGTATTAGATGTACCAGATCTCTGTGTTGACATTGTACATGTTGTATACATGTAGATATTTATATAAGCAGTGTCTGCTACAAAATAAAAATGGTGGAGAATGATGAATCATTTTCTGTATTTTATTTTCACAACAAAATGGGAAAAAATTTGGAAATTATTGTGACTAAGGTTACGATATACATGATATATTTGCTTTCAGTTTATCAGTGATTAAATTTTTCTCGGTATAAATGTGGAATATTTTTTTCATGTATGTGTTTGTTACATGAGAAATTGAAAAATATTTGAGTTATAAATTACCAAGTTATTTTTATTTTTACTAGTATTATGTGTAACAGATGTTTGTGTTGATATTCTCCATATTGTGAATTATTACAAAAAGAAGGAAGTGTCTAAATTTAAAAAGAAAATGCCGTTGGGTAAAAAATGGCGATCTATGGATGTGTTGTTTGGTTCAAACAAGTTAAAGGAAGGCAATTTATCAAATTCTCGAGGATTTTTATTTGGATCTCGTGAGAATATTTCAACAGGTTCGCCAAAGAGTGATTCTAGGGAAAATTTATTTTTCGATTGTAATCGGAATAGTACTCTTGGACATCCCCGGAAACATGGACACGGACATAGTCATGACCATTTTGCTCATGGTTTGAAGAGCAGGTGTGTATTAAACATAACAAGACAAAAATTGTCTCGAGGTCGGTAACGGTATCAAACCAGTAACCTTTTAATCTGAGTACATGTAAGTTCTCAGAAATCTGAAGTTTTAATAATTTTTCTAGTTCAAATATTGTGGAATGGAGTGAAGTGGAGTAATGGTGTTTAACCCCCCAGTCAAGATACGTTCACTTATTTCAATGCAGTCAGTTCTGGGATGGTGGAGGAAACTGGATTGTCCAGGGAAAACCACCGATCTTCAGCAAGCTAACTTTCAAACTTTCTCACACTTAAGGATCTGTTCCGAATGGGATTCATACCCAGGTGGTGGGAGGAGTTGTGATCCATAGGTGCTCATATTTTGGATATGAAGTTGGTAAATTTGGGTCAATGGAAAAAGTAATTTATTTTCTGTTATTTTTTTATGTCATCGCATCGTTGAACAATTTTAACCCTGGTTTTGAAAATTAATTGTGTTCAACAGTTCTTGCTCAGTCCAGTTTCTTAATCTATGGAAGTTCTTGAATCATATTCAGTCCAGTTGGTTAATCTATGGAAGTTCTCGTATCATATTCAGTCCAGTTGGTTAATCTACGGAAGTTCTCGTATCATATTCAGTCCAGTTGGTTAATCTATGAAAGTTCTTGAATCATATTCATTCCAGTTGGTTAATCTACGGAAGTTCTTGTATCATATTCAGTCCAGTTGGTTAATCTACGGAAGCATATTCAGTCCAGTTGGTTAATCTACGGAAGTTCTTGTATCATATTCAGTCCAGTTGGTTAATCTACGGAAGTTCTCGTATCATATTCAGTTCAGTTGGTTAATCTACGGAAGTTCTTGTATCATATTCAGTCCAGTTGGTTAATCTACGGAAGTTCTTGTATCATATTCACTCCAGTTGGTTAATCTACGGAAGTTCTTGTATCATATTCAGTCCAGTTGGTTAATCTACGGAAGTTTTCATATAATATTCAGTCCAGTTTGTTAATCTATGGAAGTTCTCGTATCATATTCAGTTGAGTTGGTTAATCTACGGAAGTTCTTGTATTATATTCAGTCCAGTTGGTTAATCTACAGAAGTTCTCGTATTATATTCAGTGCTGTTGGTTAATCTACGGAAGTTCTTGAATCATATTCATTCCAGTTTGTTAATCTATGGAAGTTCTTGAATCATATTCAGTCCAGTTGGTTAATCTACGGAAGTTTTCATATAATATTCAGTCCAGTTGGATAATCTATGGAAGTTCTCATATCATATTCAGTTGAGTTGGTTAATCTACGGAAGTTCTTGTATTATATTCAGTCCAGTTGGTTAATCTACAGAAGTTCTCGTATTATATTCAGTGCTGTTGGTTAATCTATGAAAGTTCTTGAATCATATTCATTCCAGTTTGTTAATCTATGGAAGTTCTCGTATCATATTCAGTTGAGTTGGTTAATCTACGGAAGTTCTTGTATTATATTCAGTCCAGTTGGTTAATCTACAGAATACAGAAGTTCTCGTATTATATTCAGTGCTGTTGGTTAATCTACAGAAGTTCTCGTATTATATTCAGTGCTGTTGGTTAATCTACGGAAGTTCTTGAATCATATTCAGTCCAGTTGGTTAATCTACGAAAGTTTTCATATAATATTCAGTCCAGTTGGATAATCTATGGAAGTTCTCGTATCATATTCAGTTGAGTTGGTTAATCTACGGAAGTTCTTGTATTATATTCAGTCCAGTTGGTTAATCTACAGAAGTTCTCGTATTATATTCAGTCCAATTGGTTAATCTACAGAAGTTCTCGTATCATATTCAGTGCTGTTGGTTAATCTATGAAAGTTCTTGAATCATATTCATTCCAGTTGGTTAATCTATGGAAGTTCTCGTATCATATTCAGTCCAGTTGGTTAATCTATGGAAGTTCTCGTATCATATTCAGTCCAGTTGGTTAATGTATGGAAGTTTTCCAATCATTATGTTTCCCCCTTTAAACTAGTTAGAGCCAGATTTTACACATTGTTTCTGGTTCCAAAAATAGCATTTTCAGGGTAAACTCTGGCTCCGAATATTTTGTCGCCACCAATTGAGACAGAAGCCTGAATTTTGTTGCCAGTTTGTTGGTTCTGATGTCTGAATGTTTTTGCCAGTTTGTCAAAACTCTCTTACTTGTTTCGTTGAATTACACTTTCCATTTTGCCAAAATACATTGCCAGAAATCAATGTTTCTAGCTAACCTTATTAAAAAATCACAATTTATGATATTGTTGATACCCACTAAGAGCTAACTCTGATTATTAAAATGAAAGTCATTGGTCAGATGGAAACACTGACTCAGACCCTTTATAGGGAGTTTCCTTTGACCCTTACACACATTATGCCTATATGTGTATACACACAGCTGTTTAGGCATTATGTGTGTTAGGGTCAGAGGAAATTTAGACTAGAAACTGAGTGGCCGAGTGTTCTAATACATTATCTTACAGATGGCTGACCCTTTCATAGTCAAGGGTCAAATCCCACTTGGGCATATCCTAATGTGACAATTCCGCATGCCAATGAATCTCGTGAAATTCATAGATCAAATGGATTAATGACAATTTCTTATACCCTTCACAATGACCTCTCTGGCCAAAAGCAACTGTGCCTCACTTAGTCACTACCAAGGTTTGAATTCAACTAAAACAGATCCTTGTTTTAGAAAGTTTATCAGTTTTCTTGCCAGAGGTCAGTAGTTTTCTCGATGCTGTCCATTTTATCCATTATCTCCGAACTCAATATGAGTAAAAGATGCTTGACATGCGCGTAAAACACAATAACTCAACTTAGCTGTCAACTCAAACCTCTCATGTTGTTTGTAAAAACCAGTTGAGGTTGAGATCTGGTTACAAGATCCATCAGCCTTGAGATTACGAGTCACTTGTCTCAAGCTGGTGAGATACATTATCTTAGATTGCTGTCCTTTTCATAGTCAGGGTTCAAATCCCACATGGGCATATCCTAATGTGACAATTGTGCGTCCAATGAATCTAGTGAAATTCGAGTCACTTGTCTCAAGGTTTTGAGATCATGTAACAAGATCCATCAGCTTTGAGATCTCAAGTCACTTGTCTCAAGCTGTTGAGAAAATGTTACAAGATCCATCAGATTTGAAATCACAAATCACTTGTTTCAAGCTGTTGAGATCATGAAAGATCCATCTGCTTTGAAATCACTAGTCACTTGTCTCAAGCTGTTGAGATCATGTTACAAGATCCATCAGCTTTGAGATCACTAGTCATTTGTCTCAGACTGTTTAGATCATATTAAATGATTAACAGGCTTTGAGATCATGAGTCACTTGTCTCAAGCTGTTGAGATACATTATCTTACAGATTGCTGTCCTTTTCATAGTCAAGGGTCAAATCCCACATGGGCATATCCTAATGTGACAATTCCACATGCCAATGAATCTTGTGAAATTCGAGTCACTTGTCTCAAGCTGTTGAGATCATTGTCTAAAGCTGTTCAGACTGTGTTACAAGATCAATAAGCTTTTCTCATGCTGTTGAGATCATGTTACAAGGTCCATCAGCTTTGAGATCACGCATCATTTGTCTCAAGCTCTTGAGATCATTGTTACAAGATCCATCAGCTTTTCTCATGCTGTTGAGATCATGTTACAAGATCCATCAGCTTTGAGATCACTAGTCATTTGTCTCAGACTGTTAAGATCATATTAAATGATTAACAAGCTTTGAGATCATGAGTCACTTGTCTCAAGCTGTTGAGATACATTATCTTACAGATTGCTGTCCTTTTCATAGTCAAGGGTCAAATCCCACATGGGCATATCCTAATGTGACAATTCCACATGCCAATGAATCTTGTGAAATTCGAGTCACTTGTCTCAAGCTGTTGAGATCATTGTCTAAAGCTGTTCAGACTGTGTTACAAGATCCATAAGCTTTTCTCATGCTGTTGAGATCATGTTACAAGGTCCATCAGCTTTGAGATCACGCATCATTTGTCTCAAGCTCTTGAGATCATTGTTACAAGATCCATCAGCTTTTCTCATGCTGTTGAGATCATGTTACAAGATCCATCAGCTTGGAGTTCTCAATTCACTTGACTCAAGCTGATGAGATCATGTTACAAGATCCACAAGCTTTGAGATCACAAGTCACTTGTCTCAAGCTGTTGAGATCATGTAGCAAGATCCTTCAGCTTTACGATAACAAGTCACTTGTATCAAGCTGTTGAGATCATAATACAAGTCTCAAGCTGTAAGACCAAATGTTACTTGTCTCAAGCTGTTGAGATCATGTTACAAGTCTCAAGCTGTGAGACCAAATGTTACTTGTCTCAAGCTGTGAGACCAAATGTTACTTGTCTCAAGCTGTGAGTTCAAGGTAAAGTATTATTTTCTGTTTTATACTTCTAACATTTTTTCCTGGTGAGTGTTGTGCTGCATTATTATCAGAAAGAAGAGCAGAATATATATATATATATATATATATATATATATATATATATATATATATATATATATATATATATATATATATATATATATATATATATATTCATATTATCTATGAAGATATGATAATTTACCTGCAAGACACAAACCAAAGCTGTATGAGGGCATATAAGAAAACATGGTACTTACTGGGCTAGAAATATGATTATTGACTTGTTTGATGTGGCAAGAAAATTTGATATCTACAGATATCTAAAAGTAAAATGATCATCATTAGGAAATAATTGTTCTAATGCTTCAGAGATTGACAATATGCTTATACTAACATTTTTGATCAGTAACTATCAATGTTTTGTCCAAAGAAAAAGCTGGTCTTTGATATGTCCCCAATAGAATTTTGGTTGTGATGTTTGATATGAGGCCTATAGAAATTTGGTCATGATGTTTGATATGGGGCCAAAAGAATTTTGGTCTTGATTTTTAATATGGGGCCTATAAAAATTTGGTCATGATGTTTGATATGGGGCCTATAGAATTTTGGTCATGATGTTTGATATGGGGCCTTCAGATTTTTGGTCGTGTTGTTTGATATGGGGCCTATAGAACTTTTGGTCGTGATATTTGATATGGGGACTATAGAATTTTGGTCATGATATTTGATATATGGGCCTATAGAATTTTGGTCGTGATGTATGATATGGGTACTATAGAACTTTTGGTCGTGATATTTGATATGGGGACTATAGAATTTCAGTTGTGATATTTGATATGGGGCCTATAGAAATTTGGTCATGATTTTTGATATTGAGCCAATAGAATTTTTGTCATGATCTCTGATGTGGGGACTATAGAACTTTGGTCTTGATATTTGATATGGGGCCTATAGAACTTTTGGTCATGATATTTGATATGGGGACTATAGAACTTTTGGTCGTGATATTTGATATGGGGCCTATAGAACTTTTGGTCGTGATATTTGATATGGGGCCTATAGAACTTTTGGTCGTAATATTTGATATGGGGACTATAGAACTTTTGGTCGTGATATTTGATATGGGGCCTATAGAACTTTTGGTCGTAATATTTGATATGGGGACTATAGAACTTTTGGTCATGATATTTGATATGGGGCCTATAGAACTTTTGGTCATGATATTTGATATGGGGACTATAGAACTTTTGGTCATGATATTTGATATGGGGCCTATAGAACTTTTGGTCATGATATTTGATATGGGGACTATAGAACTTTTGGTCGTGATATTTGATATGGGGATTATAGAACTTTTGGTCGTGATATTTGATATGGGGACTATAGAACTTTTGGTCATGATATTTGATATGGGGACTATAGAACTTTTGGTCGTGATATTTGATATGGGGCCTATAGAACTTTTGGTCATGATATTTGATATGGGGACTATAGAACTTTTGGTCATGATATTTGATATGGGGCCTATAGAACTTTTGGTCGTGATATTTGATATGGGGACTATAGAACTTTTGGTCATGATATTTGATATGGGGCCTATAGAACTTTTGGTCGTGATATTTGATATGGGGCCTATAGATCTTTTGGTCGTGATATTTGATATGGGGACTATAGAACTTTTGGTCGTGATATTTGATATGGGGCCTATAGAACTTTTGGTCATGATATTTGATATGGGGACTATAGAACTTTTGGTCGTGATATTTGATATGGGGCCTATAGAACTTTTGGTCATGATATTTGATATGGGGCCTATAGAACTTTTGGTCATGATATTTGATATGGGGCCTATAGAACTTTTGGTCATGATATTTGATATGGGGACTATAGAACTTTTGGTCGTGATATTTGATATGGGGACTATAGAACTTTTGGTCATGATATTTGATATGGGGCCTATAGAACTTTTGGTCGTGATATTTGATATGGGGACTATAGAACTTTTGGTCGTGATATTTGATATGGGGACTATAGAACTTTTGGTCATGATATTTGATATGGGGCCTATAGAACTTTTGGTCATGATATTTGATATGGGGACTATAGAACTTTTGGTCGTGATATTTGATATGGGGCCTATAGAACTTTTGGTCATGATATTTGATATGGGGCCTATAGAACTTTTGGTCATGATATTTGATATGGGGGCTATAGAACTTTTGGTTGTGATATTTGATATGGGGGCTATAGAACTTTTGGTTGTGATATTTGATATGGGGGCTATAGAACTTTTGGTCGTGATATTTGATATGGGGGCTATAGAACTTTTGGTTGTGATATTTGATATGGGGCCTATAGAACTTTTGGTCGTGATATTTGATATGGGGCCTATAGAACTTTTGGTCGTGATATTTGATATGGGGCCTATAGAACTTTTGGTCGTGATATTTGATATGGGGGCTATAGAACTTTTGGTTGTGATATTTGATATGGGGGCTATAGAACTTTTGGTCATGATATTTGATATGGGGCCTATAGAACTTTTGGTCGTGATATTTGATATGGGGCCTATAGAACTTTTGGTCGTGATATTTGATATGGGGGCTATAGAACTTTTGGTCATAATATTTGATATGGGGACTATAGAACTTTTGGTCATGATATTTGATATGGGGCCTATAGAACTTTTGGTCGTGATATTTGATATGGGGGCTATAGAACTTTTGGTTGTGATATTTGATATGGGGCCTATAGAACTTTTGGTCATGATATTTGATATGGGGACTATAGAACTTTTGGTCGTGATATTTGATATGGGGACTATAGAACTTTTGGTCATGATATTTGATATGGGGCCTATAGAACTTTTGGTCGTGATATTTGATATGGGGCCTATAGAACTTTTGGTCATGATATTTGATATGGGGCCTATAGAACTTATGGTCATGATATTTGATATGGGGGCTATAGAACTTTTGGTCGTGATATTTGATATGGGGCCTATAGAACTTTTGGTCATGATATTTGATATGGGGGCTATAGAACTTTTGGTCATGATATTTGATATTGGGCCAATAGAATTTTTGTCATGATCTCTGATGTGGGGACTATAGAACTTTTGGTCGTGATATTTGATATGGGGACTATAGAACTTTTGGTCATGATATTTGATATGGGGGCTATAGAACTTTTGGTCATGATATTTGATATTGGGCCAATAGAATTTTTGTCATGATCTCTGATGTGGGGACTATAGAACTTTTGGTCGTGATATTTGATATGGGGACTATAGAACTTTTGGTCTTGATATCTTATATGGGGCCTATAGAACTTTTGGTCATGATATTTGATATGGGGACTATAGAACTTTTGGTCGTGATATTTGATATGGGGACTATAGAACTTTTGGTCATGATATTTGATATGGGGACTATAGAACTTTTGGTCGTGATATTTGATATGGGGACTATAGAACTTTGGTCATGATGTTTGATATGGGGACTATAGAACTTTTGGTCGTAATATTTGATATGGGGACTATAGAACTTTGGTCTTGATATTTGATATGGGGCCTATAGAACTTTTGGTCGTGATATTTGATATGGGGACTATAGAACTTTTGGTCGTAATATTTGATATGGGGACTATAGAACTTTGGTCTTGATATTTGATATGGGGACTATAGAACTTTTGGTCGTAATATTTGATATGGGGACTATAGAACTTTTGGTCGTAATATTTGATATGGGGCCTATAGAACTTTTGGTCATGATATTTGATATGGGGACTATAGAACTTTTGGTCATGATATTTGATATTGGGCCAATAGAATTTTTGTCATGATCTCTGATGTGGGGACTATAGAACTTTTGGTCGTGATATTTGATATGGGGACTATAGAACTTTTGGTCATGATATTTGATATGGGGGCTATAGAACTTTTGGTCATGATATTTGATATTGGGCCAATAGAATTTTTGTCATGATCTCTGATGTGGGGACTATAGAACTTTTGGTCGTGATATTTGATATGGGGACTATAGAACTTTTGGTCTTGATATCTTATATGGGGCCTATAGAACTTTTGGTCATGATATTTGATATGGGGACTATAGAACTTTTGGTCGTGATATTTGATATGGGGACTATAGAACTTTTGGTCATGATATTTGATATGGGGACTATAGAACTTTTGGTCGTGATATTTGATATGGGGACTATAGAACTTTTGGTCGTGATATTTGATATGGGGCCTATAGAACTTTTGGTCGTAATATTTGATATGGGGACTATAGAACTTTTGGTCATGATATTTGATATGGGGCCTATAGAACTTTTGGTCATGATATTTGATATGGGGACTATAGAACTTTTGGTCATGATATTTGATATGGGGCCTATAGAACTTTTGGTCATGATATTTGATATGGGGACTATAGAACTTTTGGTCGTGATATTTGATATGGGGATTATAGAACTTTTGGTCGTGATATTTGATATGGGGACTATAGAACTTTTGGTCATGATATTTGATATGGGGACTATAGAACTTTTGGTCGTGATATTTGATATGGGGCCTATAGAACTTTTGGTCATGATATTTGATATGGGGACTATAGAACTTTTGGTCATGATATTTGATATGGGGCCTATAGAACTTTTGGTCGTGATATTTGATATGGGGACTATAGAACTTTTGGTCATGATATTTGATATGGGGCCTATAGAACTTTTGGTCGTGATATTTGATATGGGGCCTATAGATCTTTTGGTCGTGATATTTGATATGGGGACTATAGAACTTTTGGTCGTGATATTTGATATGGGGCCTATAGAACTTTTGGTCATGATATTTGATATGGGGACTATAGAACTTTTGGTCGTGATATTTGATATGGGGCCTATAGAACTTTTGGTCGTGATATTTGATATGGGGCCTATAGAACTTTTGGTCATGATATTTGATATGGGGCCTATAGAACTTTTGGTCATGATATTTGATATGGGGACTATAGAACTTTTGGTCGTGATATTTGATATGGGGACTATAGAACTTTTGGTCATGATATTTGATATGGGGCCTATAGAACTTTTGGTCGTGATATTTGATATGGGGACTATAGAACTTTTGGTCGTGATATTTGATATGGGGACTATAGAACTTTTGGTCATGATATTTGATATGGGGCCTATAGAACTTTTGGTCATGATATTTGATATGGGGACTATAGAACTTTTGGTCGTGATATTTGATATGGGGCCTATAGAACTTTTGGTCATGATATTTGATATGGGGCCTATAGAACTTTTGGTCATGATTTTTGATATGGGGACTATAGAACTTTTGGTCGTGATATTTGATATGGGGCCTATAGAACTTTTGGTCGTGATATTTGATATGGGGCCTATAGAACTTTTGGTCATGATATTTGATATGGGGACTATAGAACTTTTGGTCGTGATATTTGATATGGGGACTATAGAACTTTTGGTCGTGATATTTGATATGGGGCCTATAGAACTTTTGGTCGTGATATTTGATATGGGGCCTATAGAACTTTTGGTCATGATATTTGATATGGGGCCTATAGAACTTATGGTCATGATATTTGATATGGGGGCTATAGAACTTTTGGTCGTGATATTTGATATGGGGCCTATAGAACTTTTGGTCATGATATTTGATATGGGGGCTATAGAACTTTTGGTCATGATATTTGATATTGGGCCAATAGAATTTTTGTCATGATCTCTGATGTGGGGACTATAGAACTTTTGGTCGTGATATTTGATATGGGGACTATAGAACTTTTGGTCATGATATTTGATATGGGGGCTATAGAACTTTTGGTCATGATATTTGATATTGGGCCAATAGAATTTTTGTCATGATCTCTGATGTGGGGACTATAGAACTTTTGGTCGTGATATTTGATATGGGGACTATAGAACTTTTGGTCTTGATATCTTATATGGGGCCTATAGAACTTTTGGTCATGATATTTGATATGGGGACTATAGAACTTTTGGTCGTGATATTTGATATGGGGACTATAGAACTTTTGGTCATGATATTTGATATGGGGACTATAGAACTTTTGGTCGTGATATTTGATATGGGGACTATAGAACTTTGGTCATGATGTTTGATATGGGGACTATAGAACTTTTGGTCGTAATATTTGATATGGGGACTATAGAACTTTGGTCTTGATATTTGATATGGGGCCTATAGAACTTTTGGTCGTGATATTTGATATGGGGACTATAGAACTTTTGGTCGTAATATTTGATATGGGGACTATAGAACTTTGGTCTTGATATTTGATATGGGGACTATAGAACTTTTGGTCGTAATATTTGATATGGGGACTATAGAACTTTTGGTCGTGATATTTGATATGGGGACTATAGAACTTTGGTCTTGATATTTGATATGGGGCCTATAGAACTTTTGGTCGTGATATTTGATATGGGGACTATAGAACTTTTGGTCGTGATATTTGATATGGGGACTATAGAACTTTTGGTCGTGATATTTGATATGGGGCCTATAGAACTTTTGGTCGTGATATTTGATATGGGGCCTATAGAACTTTTGGTCATGATATTTGATATGGGGCCTATAGAACTTATGGTCATGATATTTGATATGGGGGCTATAGAACTTTTGGTCGTGATATTTGATATGGGGCCTATAGAACTTTTGGTCATGATATTTGATATGGGGGCTATAGAACTTTTGGTCATGATATTTGATATTGGGCCAATAGAATTTTTGTCATGATCTCTGATGTGGGGACTATAGAACTTTTGGTCGTGATATTTGATATGGGGACTATAGAACTTTTGGTCATGATATTTGATATGGGGGCTATAGAACTTTTGGTCATGATATTTGATATTGGGCCAATAGAATTTTTGTCATGATCTCTGATGTGGGGACTATAGAACTTTTGGTCGTGATATTTGATATGGGGACTATAGAACTTTTGGTCTTGATATCTTATATGGGGCCTATAGAACTTTTGGTCATGATATTTGATATGGGGACTATAGAACTTTTGGTCGTGATATTTGATATGGGGACTATAGAACTTTTGGTCATGATATTTGATATGGGGACTATAGAACTTTTGGTCGTGATATTTGATATGGGGACTATAGAACTTTGGTCATGATGTTTGATATGGGGACTATAGAACTTTTGGTCGTAATATTTGATATGGGGACTATAGAACTTTGGTCTTGATATTTGATATGGGGCCTATAGAACTTTTGGTCGTGATATTTGATATGGGGACTATAGAACTTTTGGTCGTAATATTTGATATGGGGACTATAGAACTTTGGTCTTGATATTTGATATGGGGACTATAGAACTTTTGGTCGTAATATTTGATATGGGGACTATAGAACTTTGGTCGTGATATTTGATATGGGGGCTATAGAACTTTTGGTCGTGATATTTGATATGGGGGCTATAGAACTTTTGGTCATGATATTTGATATGGGGCCTATAGAACTTTTGGTTGTGATATTTGATATGGGGGCTATAGAACTTTTGGTCGTGATATTTGATATGGGGCCTATAGAACTTTTGGTTGTGATATTTGATATGGGGACTATAGAACTTTGGTCATGATGTTTGATATGGGGACTATAGAACTTTTGGTCGTAATATTTGATATGGGGACTATAGAACTTTGGTCTTGATATTTGATATGGGGCCTATAGAACTTTTGGTCGTGATATTTGATATGGGGACTATAGAACTTTTGGTCGTAATATTTGATATGGGGACTATAGAACTTTGGTCTTGATATTTGATATGGGGACTATAGAACTTTTGGTCGTAATATTTGATATGGGGACTATAGAACTTTGGTCGTGATATTTGATATGGGGGCTATAGAACTTTTGGTCGTGATATTTGATATGGGGGCTATAGAACTTTTGGTCATGATATTTGATATGGGGCCTATAGAACTTTTGGTCGTGATATTTGATATGGGGGCTATAGAACTTTTGGTCGTGATATTTGATATGGGGCCTATAGAACTTTTGGTTGTGATATTTGATATGGGGACTATAGAACTTTTGGTCGTGATATTTGATATGGGGCCTATAGAACTTTTGGTTGTGATATTTGATATGGGGACTATAGAACTTTTGGTCGTGATATTTGATATGGGGCCTATAGAACTTTTGGTTGTGATATTTGATATGGGGACTATAGAACTTTTGGTCGTGATATTTGATATGGGGCCTATAGAACTTTTGGTCATGATATTTGATATGGGGCCTATAGAACTTTTGGTCATGATATTTGATATGGGGACTATAGAACTTTTGGTCGTGATATTTGATATGGGGCCTATAGAACCTTTGGTCTTGATATTTGATATTGGGCCAATAGAACTTTTTGCCTTTAGCAGTTTTTAGCAGTGAGACGTTTCTTTTGTAAGTTAAAGTTTAGAAAAAGAGTGGTGAGAAATAATGTTGAATGCTGTAGTTTAAAAAAGAATATAAGCATACAAAATTCTGCTTAAACTCTAACAGTTATAAAAACTTGTTCTTGTTGCAAATTGTTAAAAAAAATTACTGCAAATATTTAAAAAACAAAATTGTTGTTGCGATATAACAGCCAACCTAAGTTTTATAAAGTTTTCAACGTTTAATAAAATTTACAAAAATTTGTCCTGTGTGACTAATAAGTTCTGGTATGGAAGGACGTAAGTTTTAATTTTTTAATTTCTCAATATTTTAACGCTGCTGCCAAGTTCTGTAAACACTGAAACGTAAACTGAATATATATATATACATCTCTCCAACTTGACTTGTGACTTCTTAATATAAGTAAATAAAATTATGTTACATAAATAAATATAACTACCGTTACATTTTATTGCCTTCAAAAGATAATTTGCATGCAGAAGGAGTATCTTGCATGCGTGTTCATCTTATATATATATAACACCAGTTGAATACATCTTTTATTGTACCGAGCCTTGGGCTAGATTCATAAACATTATTTCAATGAGTTTAATCAATTCAGTATCATGTGACATATGTAAAATTTTGATTATTGTAAAATTTTAGAAAATGTTGTTTTGGTAGCGCGTATTTTGTTCCATATTTTAAGATAAGAAAAACTATGAAAATGTTGTAAGTACATACAAGTTGTGCTGAACAACACAATGACATTATTACATTGTTACAACAAACAGATAATGTCAGTTACCACGGAGATCACAGTCATATTAAGCTACTTTAAAATTATAATATGATTTTTATTACATGTTTTTTTTTATTTAGATTTTTGGGACAGACTTTGTAATTCATGTATTCATATATCACACTTGAGTTAACTGCATATTCTTGTATGCATGACTGAATTTTTTAAAGTTTTAAAGACAAGTGTATACAATAAAATGTCTGTCTTAGTTTTTACATAATTTCACCTATTAATGTAAATGAAACTATCCATATATACTGTTTATATTTAAATAAATTAACACATTCCTAGAATTTAAAATGAAATTATCACATTTAATCTACAAATGAGGTTTTTTGTTTTTTTTAGGGGGGGTAGTAATTTGGTCATGTCTAAAGTGTCTTGAAACCACCAACCTTCGGCAAGCAAACTGACAAACTTTTTCACACTAGGATCTGTCCCAAGTGGGATTCGAACCTAGGTGGTGAAAGGCGCTGTGATCCATAAACGTGCGCTTTAGACCACTCAGCCACTGAGGCCCCTGTTTGCATGGGAAAGAACATTAGTTTTCCCTGGATACTCAGGTGTTCTCCACCATCCCATAACTGGCCGTCTTGATAATACAGTGAAAGTATATTGACTTCAATGTAAAACACCATTACTTCACTATCTCCATCCCTTCCATTCTGGGACTTTAGTGGCCAAGTGGTCTAGAGCTTGAGTCTCTCACCACCTTGTTTGTTATCCTGTTCAGGCGGATCCTAGTGTGAGAAAATTTGTCAGTTCACTTGACGAAGGTCGTGGGTTTCCTTTGGACATTCTGGTTTCCTCCACTAACCCAGAACAGACCACTTTGACATAAGTTAAGAAATATTGACTAGGATGTAAAACAACTTTACGGTACTTCACCATTTCACTTTCCTCCAGTCTACTTCATTTCACTTTATTTCATTCCTTTCCTCCATTCTGGCTCCAATCCAAAGTATATGAATTGATTACAGAAAAAATATATAGCAAACTGCTTGCTATTAATGATACATGTGAGGGAGAGAGAGAGAGAGAGAGAGAGAGAGAGAGAGAGAGAGAGAAGTCTATTTTGCATTATATTTTTATTTAGAGTAGAAGTGATTAGGAGAGAGAGAGAGAGAGAGAGAGAGAGAGAGAGAGAGAGAGAGAGAGAGAGAGAGAGAAGCTAATTTGCATGACAAATAATTGAGTTAGAGAGAGTGATTAAGACAGATATATAGAGAGAAGTAGATGTTTGTGTTATGTACAGGAAGTATGATTTCCACCAACTCCTTATTTACCAGAGGAAGTTTATTTCCTTATTATATATATATATATATATATATATATATATATATATATATATATATATATATATATATATATATATATATAGGATAGCTTTGTCAAGGCATTTAAAATTGTCACTATACAACAGACACCTGACTTCTAGGTAAAAAAAAAAACAACATATATCTGTCTTCAGATGCACTGTGTAGTGTCTGAAATCAAGTGACAGAGATTAATTATCACATGACCTAAGTTCCTGACTTTTAAGATTCTTTTGTTGAACCGACACCATTTTGAGTGCAAATTGGTCTTTTAATCAATGCAGACATGGTCCAATGACCTTATAATTCATGATTTAAAGTGACAATTTGAAGATAATTATGCAAGAAAAGATAAAAAAATATCAACAATTAATTGAAAGCAGTTTTTTTTATAAATTTTGAAACTGATAATTACCTTGATATTTTGAGATACACTCACTACCTGTGATATACGCCAGAGCTGGTGAGGGAGTTAATCGGGATGAAGTTTAGAGTTGAAGGGGGTGGGGGTGTTGTTTATTGATAAATAGATAAAAACTTGACAATGCGAGTTATAAACGTTGGCATCACCCATGTTCCTATGTAATCTC